>CM037035.1:18777251-19977251 GCA_020882235.1 Schizaphis graminum | reverse complement strand
ATCGGTCCCCGGCCCGCAGTACTGATAACCGGGCAGATGTAATTCAAACGGTAGACTATTTATTACGGTGTTCAGTAGACCTGCACCGCTATTGGACTTGTACTTCGAACGCGGTAACATTATATGAGCACGTTGCTCGAACGTCACGCGTATTTATACAATGCGGTTTGTAGACCAAGTGATAAAGCTCAGAGTCGACAATATCGACCCGCTATCGTTATGTAATAACGGAGCTGCACCGCGCGCGCCGAGACACGGGCCGTTGTTTCCGAACACGATACGCGCGCTGATCGTAGGCCCGTCCGGGTGCGGTAAAACAAATCTTATTTTCACGCTTTTGGTTCACGAGAACGGGATTAAATTTGAAAATGTATATATTTATTCAAAAACGTTAGAACAAGGTAAATATGTAATGCTCGATAAAATTTTGAGCGGTGTTCCGGACGTTAAATTATATAAATTCAGCGAGAACGAAACTGTTATTCAACCGGAAAAAGCTCTACCTAACTCAGTTTTCCTATTTGACGATGTCATAATTTGCAATCAAGGAATCATACGTTCGTACTTCAGTAGATCTAGGCACAATCTTATAGATGTGTGTTATTTGGCACAATCGTATTCGCGCGTCCCGAAACAATTGATCCGCGACAACGCTAATTTTATAGTGCTTTTCAAACAAGACGAAATGAATTTAAAACACGTCTACGACGAGCATTGCTCTGGCGATATCAAGTACTCGGAGTTTAAAGATTTTTGCATGACGTGTTGGCGGGGTGGAAGATTTGAATTCGTCGTTATCAGTAGTGAAAACGCGCGCGATAACGGGCGTTATAGACACGGCTTTGACAAGTACGTCATTATATAAAAAGACGGAGCGCTCAAATTTTGCACATTATCTCGGGATCATGGATAAGGAGAACAACTCGACAGTATCATCGCCTACGATATTGACGGATATAATTCAAGCGAGGGCGAATATAAAACAAAAATATAACGCGTTAAAAACGGGTAGGTTTGAAACGGACGCGTTAATAAATAACACATTCGGCTCCATTATCGGACCTCTGAACGAGATACGGTCGTCGAATAACAAAAGGAAACCTTTCCAGACCGCATCGTCACCGCCCGCATCGTTACCGTCGCCATTGCCAGATACGGATTCTATTGTGAATAGTCCACCACCACCGCAACATACCTCGCCTACAACGTATGCGGATTTGAACGCACGTTTCGGTCCTTGGACAAAACCGGTATTGGACCGAATATACGGCCCGAGAAAATTACCTAACGACGCGTTCGAATTGGGTGGAAAAGAAATACAATTTTTCGATAACGCGATACGCATAGAAGGCGATACACGTACATACCCGGTGACGGCGGGACTTATCGATTTATTATTCCTTAAATCCCCCGAGTCGGAGAAATATACACACGCGGATTTAAATGCGTATAAACAGATCTTAATTCAGACGTCGGCGCACAGGACGTCGAACGGCGAACGTATTCGTAAATCTAAAGGACCGAAATCTGGAATAATATCAAATTTGTTTTCGGGAAAAAATAATATTTTAACGGGTGCGGGTATTAATATACGATTACAAAAACACAATATCACTTATTGGAACGATCCTAACGAGTTATTCGATAGACTGCGTTTATTGTATTCGTCTCTCGCTGCGGGCAACACGGCAGTTCGTAACGAGATAATATCGATTTGCGAAGAATTAGTCGAGGCTAAACTATTGAAAAAAATACCCAATGTCTAAGCGGGCGATTGCGACGGAACTTCACGCGTCGGCCAGACGGAGCTATCCGCGGCGTCGAGTCATTGTTTACGGTAAAAACGATTTATTCCAAGCAGATCTCGTAGACATGCAACAATATTCCGCCGTGAATAAATCGTTTAACTATATACTGTTCATTATCGATTGTTTTACTAAACGTTTATTTTACGCGGCCTTGAAGACCAAAAGGGGCGAGGAAGTCGCTGCGGCAGCTGGTAAAATTTTCGCACAGAACAGACCTAATCTACTGCACGTTGATAAGGGTCGTGAATTTTACAATAAAAATTTTGAAGCCCTAGTAAAAAAACACAATATTAAAATGTATAGTACTTTCAGCGTGCTCAAAGCATCGATAATAGAAAGGGTCAATCGCACGATTAAAGCTCGTATGTTTAGAGAACTCACTAGCAGAGGTTCGCACGTTTGGATCACGATTTTACCCGCTTTAGTTGACGGCTATAATAATTCAATGCATAGAACGATCGGTATGACGCCGATGCAGGCTGACGCCCACCCGTTACGGGTAAAACTAAAATACGATGTTGAAAAAAAACGGGGAAAATAAAATTTAGCGTCGGTGACAAAGTCCGCATTAGCGTGTACAAGGGTGTTTTCACCAAAGGATATTTACCCAATTGGTCTACGGAAATATTTACTATTATTAAAGTGAATAAGACTACGCCGCCAACATTTATCCTCGAAGATTATACGGGCAGTCCGATAGCTGGCGGTTTTTACGCCGAAGAAATACGTAGGACTATGTACCCCGACGACTATCTGGTTGAAAAAGTAATTCGCACAAAGGGTCGCCGTGTATTCGTTCGATGGTTAGGCTTTACGGACGAACATAATAGTTGGATAAATAAGGCCGATTTAAAAATATAAACACAGTTACCGCGGTACGATGGACGCGTTTAGAGGTTCGCCGGCCAGCCGGACGAATAAAGTCATCGCGGATATGGAGGAAAAATTCGAAAAAGAGCTCGCCTTACACGTCGATTTAATCGAGATAATCGACGGTAAAATGACTGTAGTCGGTGGAAATTTTACAAAAGAGCTATCTATACATAGTAATATAATTGACGCAAACGAGAAAAAAATCTCGACACTCGTACAGTCTCTCGATAAATATTTTTCGGAAAACGATAATAAAATTGAAACTCTAATCGAAACAGTAGAGATTGCTAATAATAACGTCATGGATTTGAAAACTAACTTGACGCACGCAAACGAGAGGATAGTTATACTCGAGGATAAAATCGATGGATATCAGTATTCATTGAAGACTACCGCTAGTAAGACGTTATGATATCTATACGTATATTATAATATAGCAAGTGCAAAACTCGTGAATGATGTCGTCAGCTATTCTAGATATTCAGTGTGTGCTAGGACCGAACTCGAAATATTTGATAAAAGAAATGTCGGTAGTGGACTTGGAGGGTCTTGCTAGCCAACACTGGATTTTTAAACACTCACGAACACCAAATACATCGAAAATCGAAGCTGCCAATATGTGGTTGTTTCGCAACTATCACCAACTGTCATCGGATTGCGGGGACGTTCAATATTCGGAAATAGAAAAGATTTTAAAATCGTTACATTTCGATTGCATTTACGTGAAAGGCGAGGAAAAACGGCAGATCATTCAAGACTTCATTCCCAATGTCGAAATCATCGAAATGGGCGCGGATTTGGACTGTCCGCGACTCGACCAACTACACGCGGGACCGGGCAAAAATTTACAACCGTGCTGTTTATACCATATGGATTTAGATAGTGCACAATGTACATATAATCGAGTTTTCGCATTGCTTAAATGGTTTAAAAATAATATGTAAAAATAATGTGTTATATTATTTAATTTTTATAATATTTCTGAAATAAATGTATATTATATTATATAATCGTGTAAAGATTTTTATTACGCATATATCTGTGTGTGTATAACATGTATATACTCCGCACCTGGGATTGGCGGTTGGTCAGCATCTGCACACAAACGACCTCGCATTCCATAATACGATTTTTAAAGATAATTTTTAAACAATTTTTCGTTTTATTCTAACAATAACATTCCTCAACAAGTATTGAATCCGCACATGTTTAAGATTATATTCTTTAAATTTTTTCCCCTCCATCACGTTATACGGCAGGTGTTATTCAATTTCTCGTTTATTCTCAATTAATTTATATACACATAATATAATGCCTACGAATGTCGAGTTTTTCACACAATCGTATTCGTTAGCCACCCTACATGCGGGGTGTAAAATACCATCATCTGGCGGCGAAGGTCAACCCGCCAGTCGCGTGTGGTCGAAGCGGCGCATTCCGATTACAACGCGCAGGATCCGCCCGGAGATCGCCCTTTTTCACTGTAATTTACGCATTTGTGTACATCAATCGGTGTACCCGCTCAATATTGCGCACGCCGAACGGTGTAGGTGGGGGTGACCGTCGATGGCAATAATTTTGGACACTTGTCCGCTGTCCACTCAATATTGAATCAGTCCTATTTTCTCTACAGCACTAAACAGACCTCTCCAGATATCATCGCTCGCCAGTTCAAAATATAAATATTACAACACCTCCGTACGAATAAAGTGAGTAATCGAGTGTAATATCTATAATTTTTAAAATATCATTCGTTAGTATATATTATATGAAACTATAACAGGAGTTATATTTTTCAGTTCTGAATTCATTCTCTCACCACATTCAACAACGTCAATATCCGCAACTATACGATCTACTAAAAATACAAGTGACTTCGGTTCCGTACATTCATCAGACAAATACCGCGAACTTAAAGTGAGTTAATTTTAAGTGTAATAAAATAATTAAATATTTTTTAAAAAATAATAAAAATATCTATTCACGCATAACGACACGCGTTTACCAAATTTATTTTTATCTAACATTTATTTTTTCTGTTCTCAGTACGATTATGACCTTCTTACAGTCGCTTAAGGCTCAATTAAACTCAGTCAACCTTTCTGTCGGGGAACTACGCAAAGACGTTCTTTACCCCATACGGTCGATGAGAAATGTCGATACGAAATACGGAACTGCAGTGTCCTGCATATTATCCGATCCTGATGGCGTGGGTTCAATAAATATTTTTCTTCCCAAGGCGATCAAGATGAACGATGTGGACATTGAGACGTATAACTTAGGCGTTGTACCTCCCGTGAGCCTAATTTACAAGGGATTAAACAGAAGGAACTTTATCGTGGATTTTGAATGAAATCCACGATAAACTCTATAATTTTCTTTATTATTTAATTGTTTTGTTATTTTTAATAAAAAAATTTTGTAAGTTTATTCTTATTTATATTTTATCTCAACCCTATAATGATAATAATTTATTCGTAATAGTATAAAAGGTTTAGTTATAAGGTTTAGATATTTCTTAATATGTATATCTTAAGTAGGTATAATTTGTATGTTCTATCGAAGTTTTTACACGGTGGCAAGGGGCGAATTCTACATAAATTGAGTTTTTTACCGTGTACACACATACTGTACATTTTATCCATGTGGAGAGAGGAAATTTTTGGCTTCAAGCATTTCGCACCACACTTCAACTGTTTATTAGTTCTATTATTATATTTCGTTTATTTTTCCCCTACTAAATTTTAATACAATCGTGAATCGTTTTACAAGTTAGAATTCTCGATTCATACATTTTATTTATTTCAACTTATAATAACAAAATGATAATTATAATACTCGTAGACTCATGGCCTAGTGGGCTAAGGCGTTCGGTATAGAGTTTGTAAATTTAGGGCAAATAAGGATGATAATATGGGCTAAGGTGTTGGGTGCAGTAAGTATATGTTAATACTATACTCAGTGTCGTAGTCAACTAGGCCATGAGTCTACATTTTTTATTTTTTATTTTTTATTTTTATTTATTTTTTTTTCTTCAGTAAAATCTTTTTACTTGATGTGTGGACAAATCGAAATTTCCGCTATAGGTTTATCATATGTTTGTGCATTGTTATCATTTATATTTATTTTGATTTTAAAAAATATTAATCAATAATTATATAAAAAAAAATTAAATAAATACTTTTAATATCTGTAATGTAGTATAACTGTTTTTTTATATTGAATTATAGATAATATTTTACTATTTTCTTTGTGTCGTTTTAGTTATGTTTTTTCAGTTGTACAGTGAGGACTATGTTGCATTTTATTATTTTTTTTCCACAAAAAAGTGTTTGTAATTTATGTAAAATCGAAAAAAATATTTCAAACGTTAAAAAACAATCAATACGATCACACTGTCTTAAATTTAAAAAACTTAGACGATCTACAAGGGTGAAAGTTAAACCAAATTATTTTCATCTTGAATTCAATTATTAAAATTAATACTTCATATCACATGGATACCATAATAGTCAAATCAACATATACCATACAACAACAGGGTGGAAAAAACATTTATATTGGTTATCTTGTTGAACAACCCTTATCAGTGGTTATTTTATTCAAGAGCAACGTAACTAAACAACATCTAATACTAAATGTATCACAATGGAATAAGTTTATATCTGATGATTGTTTTAAATCAATTCTTTGTTCTTTAACCACACTTCAACAATCAAAACGTATTAAACTGGACAACGATTTTTATTATAAAATATGTGCAAAATCTGAATCAGTTAATTTGCATTACATTAATGAAAGGATTACATTAACCAGTAATAATTTAAATCGATTAAAATTATTACAACCATGTATAAATGCAAATATTATAGAGTTTACAAATAAATTGGTGTTGTATCAAACTGTTTTCAATAATGCAAGTATAATAATCAAGTATGATATTTTATATTTGACACCAGAATGTATAAGAAGTGATTTTATCAGCTCATATATTAAAGATTATAATTTTAAAATGGATGATATGAAGGATGAAGAGAAATCATTTTTACTTGAATTACAACAAATACATCATGTGAAGTTTGCAGACATTGTACTAAAACCCGATATAAATAACCAATCAATATGATTTATCAAATAATCAAATGATTTATTACTTGTTAGTTTTACATTTTTATTTATTTTTTTCATAAATTACATAACCAAACTATTGATAATTTTAATTTTTGTTTCTTATTTGTATTTTTTTTAACTTTTATTTTTAACTATTTTTTATTTATAATCTATTGATAAAATGGTTTAATATTTTGTAATATTATCACATTATATTAAAAAAATGTTGAAACTTTTTAATACAAAAATATAATAATAAATATATCATGGAATGATAATTTTTTTGATTCTTATTAATTGTATTTTGTTTAACCATAGTTAATTTAAATATTTATAATACATAATATATTATAATATATATCACAGTACATTAATATTGATTAATTTTTATTTTATTTTATTATTTTTATATTTATATATATATATATATATATATATATATATATATATATATATATTTATATATATATATATATATATATATATATATTTATATATATATATATATTTATTTATAACCTATTGATAAAATGATTTATTATTTGGAATGTTATCACGTTATATTACAAAAATATAATAATAAATATATCATGGTATGGTATTTTGTGATTTTATTATACACAATAATATCATTATTTAAATATATATCAATTGATAATTATATAACATATAAAAATATAATAATATTTTGTAAAACAAATGATAATTGTAGGTATATTTTTGTATAATATAATCATATCAATTATTGATATTTCTAAAAAATAAAAATATTTTAAACTAAAATAATATAAATGATTTGTTATTTATTATAAGATTCAATTTTTTTATTATCGTTGGTCATAAATTTATCCATTAATAAATCTTGCAAATGATTAAATGTTGCTAGGATTGAATTGTCTGTTTTTACTTTTTCATCAACAAAAGTTTTTGCAGTAAACGTGGAGGTTTTCCATCTATAAAAATAAATAAATTATCGATTTTATTATATAATATTATCTATATTTCTATATTACAGTTAATTATTTATCAAGTATGTTAGTTGATTCAAATGTGTACTAGTTTAATATATTTATCACCTCCAGTGTATAGTATTATTATGTTAAATTATAATATTCAGTGATTAGTACAAAATATCAATAATTACCTATCTTTTTGATCCACTTTATCCATGTCCGATGTTTTATATTTTTGAACTACTAAATAATCACTCCCTGTTTTGCTTGTTGGTATTTTAATACAAAAATTGCCTGCTCCTGATTTATTTATTCGTATGCAGTCCTCATTGCTTATTCCATGGTATTCTTTTTCTAATTCAGATAAATATGTCTGAAACTAAAAAACATCATATAATTTTATATAGTATATATTATATATGTATTAAATATTAATTATTTTACTTTCTGTTTTTTTGGGGTAACTTTTCTAATGACTGCGGTTTTTTTTAAATTCACCATTTGATTTTTTTCTTTTTTTTGATTACCAAAATATTCCTAAATTTATATTATTATGTTTTCAACTTTGATGTATTTAATGTATTCAAATTAAAATATTAATGATATAATAATAATAATGATGTACTTACATTAGTATCTTCATCATCAGTATTTTGGTTGACTGTGTATGACGTCGATGCTTTCTGTTTTTTTGATTTCGTGTTTGTTTTTAAATTCTGCATTTTCCTTTTATTATTTTTTTGGTTATCATAATGTTCCTAAATTTATATTTTTATATTTACAATTTACAGTGCTTAATGTGATTAAATCAAAACATTAATAATATAATATTAATAATAGTGTATTTACATTGACATCTTCATCATCAGTATTTTGGGTACTCGTGTATGACATTGATGCTTTCTGTTTTTTTGATTTTGTGTTTGTTTTTAAATTCTGTTGCACCTCATTTTTTTTTTTAGTAAAAAGTTCCTAAATTTATAGTATCATAATTTAAATTAAAATATTAATGATATACCAAATAATATTAATAATAATATGTATGTACTTACATTAATATATTCGTCATCTGAATTTTGACTACTTGTGTCCGACATTATTACTAACTCCACTTAGTGCTAACTGAAGAAATTTATATTTAATCTCTCTATTTTATACAATCCAAATCAATATACTTGCATTTATGAATAACATGTATTGATTTATTACAATATTATTCGTAAATGTCTTTATAGGTATTGTATAGTTAACAATAAATTAACAATTAATCAATTCGGTTCTTTCGTTTTTACCAAAGTCTTAATGTTTTATTGGTTACCACAGTTAATCTATTTTTAAAACCCGTTGACTGTGCAATGCTTTTTATTATGTTATGTATCATTTTATTGATTTATTATAATGTTAATCATAAATATCATTATAATAATACATATGTATTATAATATACTTATATTTCATATTTTATTAAAATATTATTCGTAAATGTCATTATATCGTATACCTAGTAATCAATAAATTAACTATTTATCAATTCGGTTCTTTCATGTTTACCAATGTCTTAATGTTTTATTGTTTATCACAGTTAAACTATTTTTAAAATCCGCTGACTGTGCATTGCTTTTTATTATGTTATGAATCATTTTATTAATTTATTATAATGTTATTCATAAATACCTTTATAATAATACATATGTATTATAATATACTTATATTACATATTTTATTACAATATTATTCATAAATGTCTTTATATTGTATACACTAAGCATTAAATTAGCTATTAATCAATTCAGTTCTTTTAATAGCATTTATTGATCATAGACAATTAAATTATTTTAAAATCCCATAGGTAGCTGTGTAGTGTTTTTTTATTATATTAAGTATTATTTTAATAAATCAATAGATTTAGGTCTTTATCATTTATTGATTTATTACAATGATATTTGTAAATTCACAAACTGCAATACAATGATCAGTTGATAGTTGATACCCATGATTAGTCAAGCAAGAAACAACGTAATCAGAGGTTCAGTATATTTTATATTGTGATTATTTATAAAAATATTATTTTAGTAAATTATAACCATTTTATTTAATTTTTAATAGTGATGGTACCTGATGATAATCTCACAAATGAAAATAGACATTTATCGGAGGACACAATACATCACATTACAAAATATCCGTTTGCATATAGTGAGCGTCAAGTTTATGAATATTTTCTTCGGCGACATTCGTCTTTTGTTTTGAGAGAAGTACGATTATATTTTAAAGATATTGATTGTATATTCTGTTCACTGGATTGTGCAAGTCATTTTAATCAAGAGCATTATGGTTCAAATCTTTTTAATATATGTTTTGATGCGTTCCATATTATGTTTAAAGATATAAGTAAACTACAAACATATAGCGAAAGGCGCAGGTGTATGGTATGTCGAAAATATACCACAGTTTGTGATGATCAAAATTTATATGCGGAACCTGATGAAGATTACATATTTCAAGTTTACTTAATATCCAATTACCCTAACGATCTTCTTCAATCAACTGTACATACATAAGTAATTTTATATATTTTAATTTTATATTTTTAGTATTAATTCATCAAAATGTCAAAATATAATCGGGTTAAAAAAATTGATAGATTAAACATCACTAGCAGTAATTTAGTTGAAATTGAAAAATTTAAAAATAATAGATCGGCAACTTTTTATTTAAAAAACAATAATAATATTGTTGATTTATTAACATTTTTAAATTCATCATCACCTTTTAGATTCTGAATGAAGTGATGAATGTATTGCTTTTACAATGATGTGTGTTTTTTTTTTTTTTTTTTTTTTTTTTTGTGTCTGACTCCAACATTTGGAGCAGTAATAATGCTCCGATTTTTGACTTCAGCCCCTCTATGAATAGGGAATTGAATCTAGTTGGTACTTTAGGGGGGTCAAAATTAAAATTTTCTAATAGTTTTCAAAAAAATCGAGAAAAACAAAAAAAAAATGACAGAAAAATGGCAATTTTACGGAAAAACCACTTTTCGACAAAATCGATTTTTTGATTTTGCTGTAACTCAAAAACTAATCATTGTAAATACTTGAAATTTTCAGCAAATGTTTATATTATGGTTATCTCTTTATAGTTAAATTTTCAAAATATTTTGACCATTTTTAAGCTACTAATAGACAATTGAAATTTTCGACTTTTCTAAGTTTTTTTTTCTTCAAATGCCGATAAAAAATTTTTGGGTGGCCAGAAAATCTTGAAAATTTAATACAAGGTTTCTTATAAGTTGTTCTTAAAGTGATAAAAAAAAATCCGAAATCGTTAGTCACAATTTTTTTTTATAAGTGCTTAAAGTTCGAATTTATACGAAATATTTCAAAATTTAAATTAAATTTCATACGCTCATAATGCGAATGTTGGCCATAGTAACCATAGTAACATATAAAAACTATACTATTTGTTTCAAAATAGAATATTTGACAATATTTAAATATAATATATCCTAAACTGACAAATCATCTTCGTTCAGAATCGTTTTTCGTATACAATGATACCTATCATTGCATTCAAATTTAACCTACCATAGTCTGAGGTCCACCCCACCCCCTAATATACAGCAGAGCGATACCTACTTACCCGCTTTTTTAAAATTAAAGTTAAAAGAATTATGTTCTTCATCGTCATATAAATTTAATTTATTAGTAGATTTAGTATATGAAAATACGATTAGTGGTGAAATACGAGATGTCTCTTTCAAAACATCAAATGTTACATGTTTTTTAACATCTAATTTATCATTACTTTTAAAAAATAAGTTTGATAAACTGTTAAATGAACAAGAAACATTTACATTGAAGGGGTCATCTTGGAGACAAATTAGTTTAGATGGTTTACAATTAAGAACCAATAAGGTTAATTTACTTGGTGGTTCCTCATTTATAAAATTACCAAAAATAATTTATGATAAAAAAGCTATTATAAACGTAAAAAATTACGACAATAAATGTTTTAAATACGCAATTTTATCAAAATTTAATGAAAAAACAAATAAAAACCATTTTAGTATTAAATATTTTAATTTTTTAGAAAAAAAAAGCGGACTTAATTTTAATTGTATTAATTACCCTACACCAATCAATCAAATAAAAAAATTTGAAATAATTAATAACGTATCCGTTAATGTTTATAGTTGTGATGATAAAAATCAAATTTACCCTCTTCATGTAAGTGATAAAGAAAAATCGGATCATTTTGATTTGTTTTTTTTCACAAATGTATCAACACATTATTGTTTTATAAATAATTTCTCACGACTAATCAGATCACAAAGAACAAAACATATTAGCAAAATAATTATTTGTAAACGTTGTTTTTCAACCTTTAGTAATAAACCAAATAAAAATAAACCATGGGGTCAACTTGCCCTTGACAGTCATAAATTAATTTGTCAAAAACATAAGCTTTGTAATCCAGTAATGATAGAACCACGTGATGATGAATTTATACAATTTAAAAATTTTAATCGGGCTGACCGAATTCCTATTGTAATTTATGCCGACTTCGAATGTTTTTTAAAACCAATTAATAATATTATATCAAATAAAACTAAAAACACTCATTATCATAAACCCATGAGTTATGGGTTATATGTTAAAATTGATTACAACATTGTCCCTATTGAGTTAATAAAAAAATTTGAAATTCCAAGAAAACCGATAATTTATAGAGGTAAAAATGCAGCAAAACATTTTATGGATACTATAATTAACATTTCCACAAAAATCTATTACTTGTATAAGACTAATAAATCGATGACTAAATTATCAAAAAAGGAAGAAACACAATATATTAATTCAACAAAATGTGTACATTGTTTAAGGTTATTTAATAGTGAAACCGTAATGAAAGTTAGAGATCACTCACATTTTACAGGCAAATATTTAAGACCATTATGTTTAGAGTGTAATTTTTTGGCACAAAATCCTAAATTTGTTCCAGTATATTTCCATAATTTGTCATATGACGGCCATTTTATAGTACGCACTTTAGGTTGTAACGATAATGACATACGCATTATCCCAAATTCAAGTGAAAAATATATATCATTTAGTAAACAAATTTTAAATAATTTTTATGTAAAATTTGTAGACACTTATATGTTTTTACCTGAATCACTCTCCAATTTAGCCACTAATTTGGGTGAAGATAAATCAAAGTTTCGCGAAATTACTAATCACTTTACAATAGAAAACATTGATTTAGTTATTCGAAAAGGAGTATTTCCATATGAGTATGTAGACTGTAACTCTAAACTTAAAGATACAACATTACCACCTAGATCCAAATTTTATAGTTCATTAACAGACGATTATATTTCTAAAAAAGATTATATGCATGCATGTAATGTTTGGCAGAAATTTAAAATAAAAACCTTAGGCGAGTATAGTGATTTATATTTATTAACCGATGTTTTAATACTTGCTGATGTATTTGAAAATTTTAGGGATATGTGTTTGAAAACTTTTAATTTAGACGCTTCTTACTATTTGACAGTACCGGGTTTTGCGTTTGACGCGATGCTTTTTTATACGGGTGTAAAACTTGAAAGATTAAAAGAGTATTCCATGCTTCTCATGATTGAGAGCGGAGTGAGGGGTGGGGTATGTCAATCTGTAAGGCGATACGCTAGGGCTAATTTACCTGATGTGGACGGGATTATTTACAACCAGAAAAAACCACACGTTTACTTAATGTATTTTGATTGTGTTAATTTATATGGTAAATCGATGCTTGCAAGTTTACCACTCAAAGATTTTGAATGGTGTTATGATTTTTCACTAGACGTTACTAAAATAGATGATGATTCACCTATAGGTTATATACTGGAAGTGGATGTGGATTACCCCGAAAAATTACATGATGATCATTGCGATTTGCCTTTTTTACCACAGAATAGTTGTCCCCCTAATTCCAAAATTAATAAACTGTTAACAACATTATATAATAAAATAAATTATGTCGTTCATTATAGGTCATTAAAGCAGGCAATAAATAACGGATTAAAAGTGGTAAAAATTCACAAAATAATTAAGTTTACACAATCTAAATGGTTAGCCCCCTATGTTGAAAAATGTACAAGTATGAGGGTGTTGGCCAATAACAAGTTTGAAAACGAATTTTGGAAATTACTTGTAAATAGTGTTTATGGGAAATGTATGGAGAATCCACGTAAAAGATTAAATATAAAGTTGGTATCAAATGATCAAAAAGCTCACCAACTTATGAGGAAACCTAATTTCGTTGATAGAACAATATATACCAACAACCTTATGTCTTTACATTTTCAAAAAGAAAAAATTAAGTTTGATAAACCAATATACGTAGGATTTTCTATTTTAGATATATCAAAAACATATATTTATAATTTCCATTATGATATAATGAAAAAGAAATATGGTAAGAAAATATCATTATTATATACAGATACCGATTCATTAATATACCGTATTAAATCAAATAATTTTTTTAACGATTTAAAACTTGATTTATTGGATCACTTTGATACTTCTAATTTTCCAATTAATCACATTTGTTTCAGTAATAAACACAAAAACATCCCTGGATTTTTTAAGGACGAACTAAAAAGTGAAATTATGACACAGTTTGTAACGCTAAGACCCAAATTATATGCATATACAGTGAGTGGTGTCGAATACAAAAAAGCAAAAGGTGTTAAAAAATATATTAGGGATAAATATATGACGATTAATCATTATTTAAATATTTTATCTGAGTTCAGTTCTCAAAATTCAGATACACAAAAAGATGAAACTGAACAAATTAGTACATGTTGTGATATTAATCTAATACAATCAACTAAACATCATGTATATTCCAAAACAGTAAAAAAAATTATATTGAGTGCAAATGATGATAAACGGGTTATATTAAAAGGTGGTATTTGCACACTACCATATGGTCATTATAAATTGAACTAAACATTAATAATTTTATAAATATTATCACATTGTCTACCGTGTTTTAATTTTAAGTTCACACATAATTATAAAATAAATAAATAGTAAGTAAATGATAATAAACTGGTCATAATATTAAAAAGTGATATTTACACATCAAAATATAAACATTATAAAATATTTATACAACATAATCATTATCGGAGTCATTTATAACTATTTAAAAAATATAACCAATTTTATTGTAATTGTCATTGATTGAACTTCTTTAGAATACATTATATATTATTAAATAATTGAAATATTGTAATATACCTGTTCCAAGAACATAATGATAAAAATGATAATAATTTGTTTGTTTGTTTTTTTTTTTTTTTTTTTATTATTTATTTATTTTTTATTACATGTAAGACCGTTATTGTTTTTTATATTATGTATATAATAAATATAATAATATAATATTTTATTTTTAATTTTAAAACTATGTGTTGTATTTTAAATCTACTAACTAAATTAGATTTTGAGTCAATATTGTACAAGAGGTAATACATTTAGTTTTAAATCTGTACCTATCCTTATTAATCTATGTTTGTGGGTAATCATTTATAATAATTATGATTGTAGTACTCCGATTATTTCTCAATGTTTAAGATGTCATTAGTATGTTCACACAGCACACTGATTACCTGTGTTAACACAGTGAGCTTACACATCTATTATTAACCTATTTTACCCCACACAAATAGTATGTGTACCTACTGTATTTTCTAGAGTGATTTCACATATTTTGTTATGGTTATACACTCTACAGCAGAGGTATTCAAACTGTGCGTCGCGGCTCCCAGGGGCGTCACGGGAGTTGTCGAAGGGAACCACGTCATATAATTGAAAACCAATAAATATTTTTACGAAAAACGTATTGTAAATACTTATTATTATTGAAGCACACCGGTTGAGAAACGTTGAATTGTCTACAATAATCATTCGCTAAATATATAGCTTTAATTTGTCGCGTAAGTGTCATTGTTTCCATAATGTTATTACATTCATATAAACATTGATTTTTTTGTTATTTATTATTTGGGAGCCGTCAACATTTTGTGAAGACTCAATGGAGCCTTGAGATGAAAAAGTTTGAATACCTCTGCTCTACAGTATTGTCTAAACAATATCAATTATTCTAACAAATAAAAAATTTAAGAAATTAAAATCGAAAAAATATATTATTAGATCTAGCTACACATTTAGTATTTACTCGTATAAAGTATACACTTTTAAATTCATTTCAACAAGAAAAATGTATAAGCTTAATACAACAGTTGTCAATAATAATCAAATTATTATGATGATCAGTATTAACCTTATTGATCATGATCATCATAAACTAAAAAATGTAACAAAATAAAATTTCTTTGAAAAAGTAAATTCATTTATTAAAATAAATAAATTTTTAATAATAACATTTGTTACATGTAATTATTTTAATATATCTGTTGATGATATCCATGAGTTTTGACTTGAATCAAAACCTAACCATTTCACTAGCATATTATTTTTATCTTTTTTTATAACACGTTCAATAAGAAAGGTGTTTGGAAAATCGGTTAATTTAATTTCTTGTTCATAAAAACATCCTAAAATTATGTTATCTGATTCATCCTTTAATTGATAAGTTATAGGGTTAGTTTCTAACATTTTTGAAACTGTAAAAATTTCTGTTGTCCAATTTGGAGTATATCCTTTACTAAATATATGTTTATATTTTGATATTCTTACTTTATCATTTATTTTAAATTTTGGTTTATATATTGTTTTATTTTTCAATTTCATATCTGGTTGAATTTTGTATGCATTGATTCGGGCTTCATGTGGTGTACATTTGATTGTTCTATGTTTTGTATTATTATAATTGTGTATAATTTTTAATATTGTATTATACCAATTCCATGTACCTGTTGCGGTGAAATGTTTATATATATTATTTTTAAGAGTTTGTATTACGCGTTCACCAATTGAACATTTTATAACACTGTATGTACTATAATGTTTAATTTTATGTTTTTTCATTAAATCTTGAAATTCATTATTGTAAAACTCTGTACCATTATCTGTCTGTAATAATTTTGGTTTGGCTTTTTTTAATATATTTAACATACCTCTTGTACATTCTTTTGCTGTTTTATTTTTCAATGATTCAACCCATACATATTTTGTATATGTATCTATAACAACAAGGATGTATTTAAAACCGTAATTTTGTTTAGAATGAGATTGCATATCTAATAAATCAGCCTGCCAAAGATTATCTTTGAACCCTGTTATAACAGTACGTCTAGGAAATATTTTTCTTGCTGGTCGGTGTAGCTCATTTGCTATATTTTCTAGCATACCCATTATACTATAATATCCAGCTCACGCAATTCTTCTAAAATTGATATAATTTCATTATTTACACCAGTATTACCAGCGCTTTGAGATGATATTAAAAGATTTAATCTACAAACCAACTCGTTTGGATCATCATAATAAACTAATTGTGTTTGTGGTACTACATCTTTATATAACAGTGATAACAGTCTCCGTGTGCACATCGTCTTCAGTATATGACAATTTTTAATTGTAATTTGTATGCACTTCTCTCTCACTTGCTACTTAACCATTCTATGTGTACTCATAGTGTTCTGGAAGTCGATGCAGTCCACCTACTTCGGTTTTTGTGATCCTTTTCGAGTTTCCTCGGAGCAGCTTTTTCGTGAGTACTGAATTTTTGTTTTGTTGTTATCACGTTGTGCTTGTTTCTCACAACCACTGACAGCTGTTTTCCGGAGACTTTAACGGTGGATGCCATTGTTTCTGAATCATTATATACACCATACCTCCATCTACTTCTATCCAGTGACTTTAAAGCTGGTACTTATCTATCTACTACTACTACATTATATACAAACCATCAATACTCGTCATGAATTCAGGAAATAAATCAGTTAATAGCTCTTCCTCTGACCGGGTTCTTCGTACCCGTACTACTACTACCCAACCTACCTCCTCAAAAGTTCTCTCTCCGGTTGCAAGCTCTTCAACTATAGATGACGTGATGTCGACTCTACTTTCTTTTCGGAACGACCTTACAACTTCCAATGAGAAACTTTCTGCCGCCCAAGCATCTCAATTCAGAGACTTAAAAAATGACCTTAAGAATCTTTCATGTTTAATTGCGGACCTTAAAGCCGAAAATACTGCTCTACGAAACGACGTCGTTTCACTTATGGACAAAGTTGCGAACCTTGAGTCATGTTCAACCCCTAACATTGCATCTACTACAGTTTCACAAGTTCTTCAGGAGACATTTGAGCGTGAAAGATGTTCTTATAATGCTCTTGTGTATGGTGTCCCTGAGTCAATTTCCTCTACTACCACTGAACGTGTTAAAGACGATAAAGAAACTTTTAAAAAACTACTTGAAGAGAATTCGATTGAGCCTTCTCATGGCTCTAAGTATATTCGACTCGGTAAAGCTCGCGCTGATTATGTCCGCCCTCTCAAAGTCATTTACACTTCAAAAGAAGATGCATCTAAACTGATTGTGTCCTTTGCTGAGTTAAGAAACCAAGGGGTATCAATTACGCAGGGATTTCGAATTGTCAAGGACAAGACCAAACTCCAGCGTGAACAATTGAGATCATGCCACTCGGAAATTGACCATAGGACTAGAAATGGCGAATCTGGGCTTTCCATCAAGTACATAAACGGTTCTCCTAAAGTGATCTCTGATGGGTCAAAAAACGGAGTTCACCATCGGCGTCTAACCGATCCAATAACCAACACCCAAATCAGCTTGTAGCTTCCACCTCATTATCCGGCTTCTACCAAAATTGTAGGGGTCTTAATACTAAGTTAACCAATTTTAAATGTAATGCATCTTCTGTAAATTATATATTCATTGTACTAACAGAAACTTGGTTACATAATCAATATTACTAATTCTGAACTTGGTCTTGTTAATTATAATATTTTTAGGTATGACAGATGTATTTCTAATAGCAATTGTAGTCGGGGCGGTGGTGTTCTCATTGGCATTCGTAAAGATTACCCTGCATGCATCGTTAAAGTTACTCAATTAAATGTTGAACATGTTTTTGTCCGTTTTACTATTGGTTCTTACGGTTTCATCGTTGGTGGTGTCTATATTCCCCCTCACTCTTCTCCTTTAATTTATGAATCACACGTTTCTTCCATTGAATATTTGCTTAATACTTATCCTAATGACAAATTTATTATTTGTGGGGATTATAATATTCCTGAAACAGTATGGGATAATGATGAATATGGTATTGTTTACTCTTATTTCTCTCCTGCTCGTGCCCCTTGTATTCCCGAATCATTTACAACTAATGGATTCTTTCAAAAAAATAATATTTATAATTCAACCAATTCGATTCTAGACCTAGTTTTTTGCAATGATAAAGCTCTAACCGTTGAAAAGTCGCTTGACCCGCTAGTTCCTATTGATAAATACCACCCAGCTTTAAATATTTTACTTCCATTTAGTCTCCCAGTACCAAGTTGTAAGCAGAATCACAAATTCTACAATTTTCGTAAAGGCGATTATGAGAATATCCGTTCCTTTATGTCTTCATTTAATTGGTCTTCAACCTTTTCTCAATACGACCTGAATTCAGCGGTTAATGTGCTATACGATGCATTACATAAATCAATCTTGGATCACATCCCCCTAGTCTCTTTTACTGAATCAACATTCCCACCCTGGTATACCAAAAATCTAAAAAGCATATTGTCTTTGAAAAAAAAGGCTCATATTAAATATAAATCCTCTCTAAGTGTTAATGATTATAGAGAATTCTCTTTACTGCGTGCCAAACTTAAATATGAAACTAAAAGATGTTACCGCAACTTTATACACCGTACTGAATCAGCCCTTAGGTCAAAGCCTAATGATTTTTGGAAATTTGTTAGAAACAACCGCTCAAAAAATTATATTCCCAAGGAAATGTCTTACAACAAATTCACTTCTAGTAATGAACAAGAGACTGCCAATCTCTTCTCTGCCTACTTTTCCTCAGTCTACTCTACTAAACGAGTTGATTTTGATACCAAAAAAATTGATGTTCCAGCCTTTGATCTACCCAATAATGCTTTGTTCAGCGCTGAAGATGTATTCCATGGCCTATCCTCGTTGGAAAATGTATGGTCTATTGGCCCGGATGGCCTCTCAGGTCATTTTTTATATGAACTAAGAACAATTATTGCTTATCCACTATGGCTTCTATTTAGGAGGTCACTAGATGAAGGCACTTTTCCTTCCATATTCAAACTCAGTTCTGTAATTCCTATTCCCAAATCTGGTAGCCCCTCCATTGTATCTAGTTATCGACCTATTTCCATCCAATCGCACATCGCAAAAATTTTTGAACACCTAGTCTTAAATTCAATTCAACCGACAGTTAATTCGATCCTATCCGATGAACAGCATGGCTTTCGCCCAAGACGGTCTACCACCACACGCAATCTTGTATTCTATAATTATGTATTCGACTCCTTTCAACACCAAACTCAGGTAGATGTAATCTACATTGATTTTCAAAAAGCATTCGATTCAGTCAATCATAATGTGCTTATACATATTCTCAAAGAATCTGGTTTTGGCGAACCCCTTCTGTCTTGGTTTAGATCCTTTCTTATTAACAGGTATCAATGTGTTAAAGTATTTGATGTTAAGTCTAATTTGTTCTTAGCTTCGTCTGGTGTCCCTCAAGGGAGTCATCTGTCGCCAATATTGTTTTCGTTATTTATTAACAGCCTCCATCGTGTGCTACATCACTGTAAATTTCTATGTTTTGCTGATGACATCAAAATATATATGCGCGTAACCACGCCAGATGATTGCAAAAATCTCCAGTCCGACCTAGATCGGTTCTCAAATTGGTTCAACACTTTAGGTTTATCACTTAACCTTGATAAATGCAAAATAATGACCTTCACGAGATCCCGTTCCCCGATAATGTCCCCATACTTCATCAACAATGCAGCTGTTTCTCGTACTATGGACTATGTCATGGATCTTGGCTTCAAGCTAAGCTGCAATCTGGACCCAACTGCACACATCGAATACGTATGTTGTAAAGCTTTAAAAACTCTTGGTTTTGTCATCCGATTAATAAAGGACTTTAGGCTTGTATCATCATTAAAAACACTTTTCTGCGCTCTTGTGCGTCCCATTTTAGAATATGGGACCGTAATTTGGAACCCACATACAGCGGATAATGCAAGGCAAATTGAGCGTGTTCAGCGACGGTTCCTGCACCACGCTAGTCATATTCTTAAGATACCTTGTCCACCTCACGACTATACACAGGTTGCTGTTCATCTTGGTTTGGCCCCCTTGGCCGAACGTCGCTATGTTGCAGGTTTAAAATTCCTTGCGGACCTTTTAAACAACAATATAGATTCTCCAGTCCTTCTCTCTCAAATCTCCATTAAAGTTCCATCCCGTCAATCCCGTTCTAAGGCCTTCTTCTATGTCCCACACGCCACCACCAACTATATGGCTAATAAGCCTTTAAGACGCCTAATGTCATCTGCCAATGCAGAGCCTTCCTTCGACGATTTGCTAAATTTGTAAAATATTTTTATTTTTTATTTATTTATTTATTTTTTTTTTCAACATATTAAACTATTATTGTCATCAGATATACATATTATATATTAATGTAAATTGTTTAGATCTAAGTCGTTTTATCTGGTTGTAAGATGTCTAATGTAAAAATATATATTGTAACGTAAAAGGGCCAAAGCCCGTATAACCAATAAAAATAAAATAAAATAAAATAAAATATAGACCTGAACCTTTCTTAATTTGTGGTGATAAACTAAACTTAAATAATTCTTCAGTTGGAGGTTCATTAAATGTAGGAACAACTGGTTCTGGATTAAACTCAAAAGATTCATTTCGTATAGTTGTATTGTTATGAATCTTCTTTTGTTTAGCGTTGGAGCTAGATATATAGTTATCAAATGGTTTTAGATTTAATTGTAATGGAGTATTCAATTTAGCATTGTTAATTTTGGTTATTTCTGCATTTAACTGGTTTTCCTCAATTTTCATACGTTCATATAATGGTTTAAAAACGTTCACCCATTTAAAGTATCTTGATGTCTTTGGTTTCCCATCTGCTTTCAAATGAGCTTTTGTTGTCTTTAAAATATTATAATATGATTCCATATCAGCTATGGTTGTATTTTTTGGTTCTTTCTCACATAATAAAGACCAAAGACCCACAGTCCATGTATAGTATTGATCGAGTATATTTAAGTTACCATGACTAAAAGTTACAGGAAAATCAGATATTTTAAGTTTATCAGTAACTTTGTCATAATGTATTATGACATACATACATACCGTATGACCTATCATAACCCCGTAGTTGGGGGCGGGTATTAAAAAAATTATTGTATGATGAATTTAAGTTATTATCATCTTCGTCACTTGCATATTGATCTTCTATATTTTTTTGATCAACTGGATAATTATGTGAACTATTTTTTTTTTGATAGTATGTTCAATGGTTCAAGAATTGGTTTAAATGTTTCATGAAAATAATTATCAGAATCTATAACACCACGTTTCATTTCCATTATTTTACGTTTTATATTTTTTTTTGATGTTATTATATTTTCTAACAAAACTTTATTCATTTTATATTAAAAAATTAAATCTATATAACAGACTTGAATGAATACGACTAATATTGTGTGGTCAGTGACAGTAATACAACTGTACAGGGTGATTCTTTTATCAAACAACACTCATTATTTCAAAAAGTATTAACTTTTTTCAATTTTTTTTTTTTCAAAATGTTTAGTTTTATGCTTTTCTAAAACTATGTAAAATTTTTATTTTTTTCACTTTAATATTTAATAGTGAAATCACTATCAACTTTTGATTTTCAAATGGCAACCTATACTTAAAATGTTATAAAATAGTAGGGATATTTTTTTTATGAATTCTAACGTTTAAATTACTATTTTTCATTTAACCGTTAGCGAGTTATAGCTGCTCAAAGTTGGGCGGTTTGAGGTTTTTAGGTGTTAGTCCCAAAGGTTATTACGGCTGTGAGACATTGATTAGAACACAATTATTAGATTATAATTATAAAGACCAGTAGTTCAAATTATAAAATGTTATCGTTCGACCAAAGGTACTAATATCGTTGTAGTTTAATTTGTACCTCCTACTACCTACACGAACTATACGAACTATGGACTATCGTGGACTATCCGACTATGGCACTGTATCCGTAATATCCAAAATTATGATTAATAATAAATCAGATGAAACAGATCTTATCATTTTAAATTTTTATTATGATAACAATATCATAATATGAAAATACTTCCTAAACCACTACCACGATTAAAGTTATCTTTAATCGTGACCACTAAACATGACAAATGATAATACTTTAATCACAGATAAACTCTCATCGAACCAAACCGTTGGGT
Organism: Schizaphis graminum; assembly: GCA_020882235.1. Taxonomy (NCBI): domain Eukaryota; kingdom Metazoa; phylum Arthropoda; class Insecta; order Hemiptera; family Aphididae; genus Schizaphis; species Schizaphis graminum. Next base: position 19,954,004 of record CM037035.1, on the reverse strand, counting down.
ATTCCCAATAAAAATAGATAATACAATTGTTTACTTTTCAGTTTTCAGTGCTATACTGCAGGCTATGGCCTATATTAATAATATGCCAAATAATGGTTTTTAACTTTTAAACAAAAAAATATAAAATTCATGTGACATTTAGTTTAATAAGTTTAATTTAAATCGTCTTTTCTGTGATTGAAAATTCAATTTTATTATTTTATTACTTTCATTGCTAACGTAAAGAGTAAACACGTCATACGCCAACATTCATAATATAATTAAATATTGAAACATTTATTCTCTAATATAATGTTGTTAAATAAATAAAAATTATATTAAATATGATGGGTAATCTAAGTAGTTTTTTTATGACGTATTTTGTTTAACTATTTATTTAAACCTAAGTTTCATTTAAATTGCTATTACACAAGTGAATATTATACTACTTGACGACCTATCAGGAACTTGGAATAATTTATTGGTAAGTTTTAATAATTTTGTAAAAAGCTTTAAAAATTATAGTAAATAATAATAATGTATTTAAAAAATTTTAATTTCAGTTTTATCAGTTCTATACAATTTTTATTCAAATGTATATCGATAGACAATATTATAGATCTATTATGTATTACCTATTTATAAGTTGATAATACATAGCTTGTTTTAAAATCAAGTTGCATTGTAACTGTACAACTATTGGCTTCAATTAATCTAGAATGTTTGATGCATACAAAAATTCTAAGATAATTACAAGCATGTACTAATAAGAATATTCTTGGACATATGACTTGAAGAATATACATATTATACTACAATTGTACTTAGAAAAATTGAGAACAATGTGAAAACTAAAATAATACTATACAACTGTTAAACATACTATATTGGATTTTAATATTCCAACATATAACAACATCGATCATAGGTATGTATAAATATTTTTTATTTGTAACATTATTCAATTTTTAGAGGAAGTTATTAAGTTTTTATTATCTTTTTTGTAGATAATCTAGTTAATTTCAAAGAAGCGTAAAATAATCAAGTCTGCCCGATTACATCCTAAGGAAAACTGTAACCTATCAATAAATAATATGTAAAGAAAATTGTGAATGATAAAAAAATATTGTAAATGCTAGTATACTAAATTTTAATACTTCATATTATGCAGTTAAATTAAATATGGGGCAGCAACATTAATCATTAAAACTTATGTTTAATAAAAATAAAAATAATTATAATATGTATATTATATAAATAGAGTAAATTAAATGATTAATGTTTTAAAAAAAAAAAAACTATCACATATGTATATTATGATTATCACTAAGTATATACTTGTTTATATATGTGTATACTCATTACTCAATTGACAATTTAAATATTAAATTAAATATATTTTTAAAATTATATTTAGGTATTACATAGTAGTTAGTAATATACAAAATAAACATTGTTTTAACAATTGTAAATGGTTAATGTTGTTGCCTATTTATTGCTAATTATTAAGTTATTAATTATTACTATTAAATTTACATATCTAAGTTGATATATTATTGGTGCCACTTTTAAATGTTACTATTGTTTTAGGTCTGGGGTTAATGGAGAATTTGTTCTGAATTTCTTGAACACATGTTTATCATTACTCATATTTTGCATAACTGCTTAACGAAAATTTTGATTAATATGTGTCATCAAATTTGGAATAGATTTTTCATAATCCTGGACTTTAAAATGATATTGACATTTTATAGTGGTTACTAATAATATAAAATAAAATTAATTAGGGATTTATTGTTACTAGGGCCCGGTTTTTAATGTAAACAATTAATTTAAGAATATGAACATATTTATGCATTAACAATATAATATATATTGTTTGTGAATATTATATTAATGTGTATAAATATTTAAAAAAATATATAAAGTATTTAAAAATTTATTTACTATGAAAAAATTGAAATGTCATTAATAAAGAGAATTATAAATTTATATATGTATAACTGAGCTAAGTTAAAATTATTTTACTTAATTTTATAATATTTGAACATATTAGACTTGTATCAAACACCCAATAGGTATTATAATTATCATTACAATGTTATATTTTATTTAGATATGCATTAAGATAATACTAACTATAGAAATAGAATTTAGAAATTAGGAAATGTTGATCAATATTTAATCAAAATTATTTTAAGTGTAAAAACCTACATTATGTTAAAAATCGGGCCCTAATGACTTAAATTATGATGTTTAAAAAATAACGATTTTATGTATACTTGACTCGTCGTGAATTGCCTAATAATTAAATTTATGAATATGTCTTTTTCTAAAATTAACTGTATAATGCAAAATATGCTAATTGCTAAACAATATAAGGTAACTTGTATTTTTATCATTTAATCAATTTTTTTTTATAATTTTAATGAAAATTGATTTATATTATACTTATACTTATTATATTAATATTTGTATGCAAATTATAATTACTTAATTATGTGTACAATGTACATGTATGACGTATGTATAATTTTAATTTATTCAATAAATTATTGTGAAATTAATTTTTTTTTCTATACTTACCTTAAAGGGAATTTCAAATAGTATCAATTCATGGTATTAATATAAATCATACATCTTAAAATTTTTGTCAGACAAAAATATTGAACTATTAATTTTAAATTTGTTTTCTGTATAAATAAACAGTCAAGTGCCTTCAACTGACATAAATACATTATGTCTTATTCAAATAAAAAAAAAACGGATATGCTTAATTGCTATTATGAAATGGCAAGTAAATAATAAATATCCAATGTTGTAATAATATGATATGAAAATATTAAAAATACATAAAATTTAAACATTTTTTTTCTTGATGAAGGTCCACAAACTTATGAGAAATCTTGTATTACATTTTTTAAGAATCTATAGCTCAAAATAATTTGCAAATTTTTTTCATTTTTACGTATTTTGTTAATATTTTAAATTGAAATGCTTATAAAAAAAGTGACTGGATTTTTAATATTATAACAAATCAAAATATTTTGAACAAATTTTAATGTACCTATAGAAAAAGCTAGTATAAACATTTAGTGAACATTTCTTGTGTTTACGATTCTGAGCTTAACTTATGGACAGCATAGTATTAAATTATCAATTCTTAGCTTTTGATAGTAAAATATTTATAAATTTTTAACTACAAAATAATTAAAAATAATCATAATTTTGACGAATTTTTGTCAATATTTGAATTTCAAATGCTAATAAAAAAAAAATTGTGCCTATATTTCTTATAATTTTTTTATCGCCATAAGAATATTTTATGAGGGACTTTGTATTAATTTTTCAAATATTTTGACTCCTCCAAAAAAATTTTATCGACACTATACAAAAAAAAATTCCTAGGAAAATTTCAGTTGTCTATAAATAGCTCAAAAAAAGTCAAAATATTTTGAAAATCAAATCATGTGAAGAAAATGTCAATTTAAATAATTTTCAAGTTTTACGACTTATACTATTTTAAAAACAACAAATATATTTTAAAATCGTTTGAGGGTAAATCATTGTTGTTACGCTATTTGGTAAAAATTTAAAATTCTAACACACTTAAAATTTTTCCTATAATGCTGCTTCGAGTTTTCTCTATAGCTACTTGAAGGAAAACTTATGGAAAACTTAGTGTTGAATTTTTTATACTTAGATATAAACACAAACAATTTTATGATTATTAAACTTCAAAATTATTTGCAAATTATCACGATTTTGACATATTTTGTAAAATGTTTAACTATAAACGCTTATAAAACAAAATTGTTACTAACGATTTTTAATTTTTTTTTAACTACAATAAGAACAACTCATAAGGAACCTTGTATTAAATTTTCAAGTTTTTTTGGTAATCCACAATTTTTTTATCTACACTTCAAAAATAAATTCTCATTAAAATCGTAAATTTCAGTGGTCTATAAATAACTCAAAAAAAGGCAAAATGTTTTTTTTCAAATTTAACTGTATATAGATAACACTAACATAAACATTTGGTGAAAATTTCAAGTATTTACAGTGATTAGTTTTTGAATTACAATCATATAAAAAATATATTTTTTATTTTAATTTAATTTTTATTTTTAAAGATTCCCGTTTTTCTGTCACTTTTTTTGTTTTTTTTTATTTATTTGAAAATTGTTGGAAAATGTTTACTTTTGCCCTGTATAATGCACCAATGATATTCACTCTGCCATCGGAAACCACCCCCAAAGTTTTAAATTGAAGCATTACCTATTTCGACTAGTTATGCTGTACACAAACACAAAAGAAAAAAAAAACACAAATCATTGTAAAATCACAATACATTCATCACTCCGTTCAGAATCTAAAAAAATTTATTATTTCAAATGCCTATAAATTGAATAAAAATGAGTGAATATTTGAAAATAAAATTATATAAAGAAAAGCTATTATAAACAACTAGGGATTTAAAATTTCATGAAATCTTCATGAAATATTTCATTGCAATGAAAAATAAAATATAAATTATTATATCTTAAAGTTTAGGTATAATCACGTCAACTTGCAAATGAAAATTTTCAAAAGTTGGTTTAATGTGTAATCAAAGAAAATATGTATAAGAAATAATAATAAAAATAACCAATAAGGATCCAATTAATAATACAAGTGATAAATTAAAAAATATCAAAAATTTATAGTGCATATTTTTGTATATTTATCATGAATATTTTCTGCAGTGTTTAATCAATATATTATTTCTTATCAACTATAACCGATCATGTTTAAAAGAAGAAAAAATATTTTTCAATATTTCATTGAAATATTTCAAGTTTAGAACCCTATAAACAACTGATGAAATTTTCAAGTTTCTACAACTTTTACTTTTTGGATAAAAACAAATATCAAAAATCGTTTGAGGCTAAACCGTTATTTAATGCGGTTTTGTAAAAATTTAAATTTCAAACACTCCTAAAATTTTTTTGTCTTAGTCCGGTAGAGTTTTATTTACAGATATTTAAAGACAAATTTATGGAGATCCTTGTACCAAATTTTCAAAACTTAATTATAAAAGAAATAAATGTTTACGATTTTTCAACCACAAAATTACTTGCAAATTTTCGCAATTTTAACATATTTCGTATAAATTCGAACTTTAAGCACTTATAAAAAAAAAAATCCAAAATCGTTAGTCACAATTTTCACTTTAAGAACAACTTATAAGAAACCTTGTATTAAATTTTCAAGATTTTCTGGCCAGCCAAAAATTTTTATCATTATTTAAAAAAAAAAATTTAAATTGTCTATAAATAGCTCAAAAAAGTCAAAACATTTGTTGAAAATTTCAAGTATTTACATCAATTAGTTTTTGAGTTATAGCAAAATAAAAAAATCGATTTTGTCGAAAACTGATTTTGCGTAAAAAATCCCGTTTTTTCCGTTACTTTTTTAGGGTTTTTTCCGACGCATTTGAAAAATATTGAAATTTTTTAACTTTTGACCCCCCAAAGTACCAACTAGATTCACTTTTGCTTCATAAACGATACTGTTTGAGAAAATCGAAGCAATATTACTGCTCCAAATGTTGTCGTCATACACAAAAAAAAAAAAAAAACACACATCATTGTAAAATCAATACATTCATCACTCTGTTCAGAATCTAAAATAGTCGTGTAAAATCTATCACCAACATAAAATTTTTTAAATGATAATTATATTTTTTTTTGAGTGATAAGCACTTGTCCGAAAAATGTTAACAGTGGTAGACCTTCGGACGACTCACTGTCCCCAACTCATTTATTTTCTTATCAAAACTTTAATCAGGTTATTAATTATTATCTAAATTAGTCATAACAATTAATTTGTAACCTACAGGTACGAAGTTCATTGTCATTACTGTGTTGAACGATAGTCGATAACGAGTTTATTACATGTGATATCTGAAAATATGTACCTATTATTATTATTTATTACCCATGTACTGACTACTGGTCTTCAGAAATTAAAACCGAAAACCGCCCAACTTTGAGCAGCTATAACTCGCGAACGGTTAAATAAAAAATAATAATTTAAACGTTAGAATTCATAAAAAAAATATCCCTACTATTTTATAACATTTTAAGTATAGGTTGCCATTTGAAAATCAAAAGTTGATAGTGATTTCACTATTAAATATTAAAGTGAAAAAAATAAAAATTTTACATAGTTTTAGAAAAGCATATAACTAAAAATTTTGAAAAAAAAAAAATTGAAAAAAGTTAATACTTTTTGAAATAATGAGTGTTGTTTGATAAAAGAATCACCCTGTATATATACATATATATGTATATTGATAAATAGTTCTATTACACCTTGAAAATGATTATTTAATTTTTATAAAAGTGTGAAAACCACATCTATATCTTCCCTCACCCATTTCACGGGTTTTATCAATGACTAAAACCCCATAATCATTTTGATTCCAACATAAATGTGAAATTTTTCTGAATTCTAAGAAATTCATATCTGCAGATGAATGATCATTGAATATATGGTGTAAATTTGTATCATCTTGTTTAAGTATTATTAAAAAGTTTGAATTATCTCGCACCAACTGTTTTGGTATCTTAGAATATGTTTGTGCCAGTAAAATATTGAGCTAGCACCTGAATGTCTACCCATAGTGAAAAACTCACGGATTGGTGACTGATTATCTAAGATTACATCATCAAAGATGAAAATTGAATTTTTTAGAGTAAGGTTAGGTTTAATTACCTGTTCACCTTTTGAAAAAATAATAAAATTAACACCTTTTATACCATCCATTATTTTTTTTAATAAAACATATTTTTCTTGGTCAGAAGTTTTAGAATATAAATAAATATTTTCAAACCTTAACCCGTTTACGTGGGTGATTAGGTTGTACATTATATTTGTTTTACCTGAACCACTAGGACCTACTATAATAGCTCGTATAGTATCTGGTAACAGTGGTCCATGTCTTGATGGTTTTTTCATTGATTGAGTATCTATGTTATCAATATTTAATTTAACATCCTGCTCGATTAATTCCATTTTGTATATAAATACAACGTTAACTATTATAAAATATCAGTTGTGTATAATGCGTTCAACTCGTAAGAGGAGTACAAATAAGACTGGTAAAGGAATATTAAACACCCTTATAAATAAACTTCCATTTGAAGCTCATGTACCAGGTTATCAATTTTGTGGACCAGGTACCAGATTGGAAAAAAGATTATCCCGCGGAGATAAAGGAGTTAATCCCCTAGATGCCGCGTGTAGAGAACACGATATTGCATATTCGAAAAATAATAATTTAGATATAAGACATAAAGCTGATCAAATATTAGAAAAAAAGGCTCAGGAGAGAACAACAGCGATAGATAGTTCAAGAAAAGAAAAAACTGTTGCATATGCGGTAATGAACGCTATGAAAGCTATAAGAAAAATAGGTATGGGTTGTAAATTGAAACGTATTGTAAAAAAAAAGAATGGTATATTAGCGGCGAAGAAAAAAAGAAAGCCTAATAAAAAGAATGGTGGTATGAGATTTATTTCAACATCACGTCAGACTGGAGGTGTAATACCTTTGATACCTATTTTTGCTGGATTATCGGCACTCGGTAGTTTAATGTCAGGAGGTGCCAGTGTGTACAATGCAATACAAAATTCGAAAAGAAAAAAAGGTAGTGGTTTAAAGTCAAAGAAAAAAAACTAATGGAAACGCTACCTAACAGACCTCTTACAGACCAAGATATTATAAAATACACAACAAAGTTTAAAATCAATCATTTTCGAGGTGTCTTTTCACGTGATAACTTACCTAAAAAACCACGTTCAATTGAATGTGCTATATTAAACTTGGATATATCTTCAGGTAAAGGAAGTCATTGGGTAGCGTTTTATAAAAATAGAGATAAAGTTGTGTATTTTGATAGCTTTGGTGACTTAGCTCCACCAATTGAATTACAAAAATATTTAATAGGGAACAAAATTAAATATAACTACACAAATTATCAAAATAATAATACATTTAATTGCGGACACTTATGTCTAAATTTTTTACAATGTATGAATCTGTTACATTAAGTTTAACTGGTAATACGACAACATTATCTGTACATTACTTTCCACCAATTGATGTATATGATGACTCGGAAATTGCTTTGTTAAATTTACAAACATATAATACGTTTCCAAACATAAACGAAACTAATAACCTATTTGAAATACATTTAGAAAATCCTGACCGTTTAATAAATAATAATAAATTTCCAACCTGTTCTATCACACTGAAAAAGGGGTGTTACAGTATTAAGGATATTAAAAATCAAATTTTGACACAAATAGATGACTTTATGAACACTTATTGCGAAAACTTAGAAATGAAATCAACAAAGAAAATAACTTTTGATATCTGGATTGATCAAGTTGATTTTAGAACAACCATGTTAAGTAATGGATCAATACGATTTAATGTAGAAAACAGTATAGGACCTTTATTAGGGTTTGAAAAAAGAAATTATGAACCACGCATGCAATACATTGATGGTCATCGATCACAGAAAGTGTCAAATTTAAACATTGTTAATTCAATAAAAGTAATGTGTATTATAGCTCAAGGTTCATTCAACAACCATATGTCAAGTCATTCAATTTACGAGTTTTCCACAAATAAGAAAATAGGGTCGAAGCTGATTCAAACACCATCTAACCTAATATATTACAAATTAAATAAAACAAATATCGATTCAATAACTATACAATTAGTTGATCAAGATAATAATCTGATAAACAATTTAGGTGAGAAATTAATAATCGATCTACATATTAAACGTTTTGGATCTTGAGATGGGATTAAAATTCAATATAAGACCATTACAACAGATAACACCAACTAGTTGTAAAACCAAAGTGACAACGACAACATCGAATAAAGTTAAAAAATTAACTATTGAAAATAAAAAAATTTTACAGGCTTTAGGATATACGATTAAGCAGAATGCCTGAGAGTGATATTTTAGATATTAGTTCACAGTATGAAATAGATTCTAAAATTACTAAAATTGAATTTCATTCATATACTCCGTATACTACATCATATAAAAATAATGATGAAATACGTATATCAATTCAACAAACGGATGTTTATCCATATCTACATGATAGCTTTATATATCTAGACGGAAAAATATCAGAAGCTGACAAAGTGGTACTTTCTAATAATGGTTTTTCATATCTCTTTGATCAAATACGGTTAGAAATCAATGGTATAGAAGTAGATAGTACACGTGTTCTTGGTATCACTAGCTCCTTGAAAGGATACTTATCAGGTACCCCAGTTGACTATTATTGTTATGAAAATGCAGGTTGGACTTTTAAAAATGATACAAAGTCTACGAATAATGCTGGTGAATTTAGTGCATGTATTCCGCTAAAATATTGGTTAGGTTTATTTGAAGATTTTAAAAAAATATTAGTTAATTCTAGATTAGAACTAATATTAACACGAAGTCATAGTGATTTAAATGCTATAAATGTAAAAAGCGAAGGAAGTGCCACCACAGGTGCAGTCGATTTAAATAAAATAGTGTGGAAGGTACCACATATTACCGTTGACGATGAAGAAAGGTTAAAATTATTTAAACTTGTAGAAAAAGAAAAAAGTTTGTTTATTCCTTTTAGATCATTTGAAACATTTGAGTATCCCGAACTGGGAACCACTACCAAAGCTGTGTGGAACTTAAAAACTGCTTCAAAATTAGAAAAACCACGATTTAATATAGTGGGTTTACAAAAAGGTCGAAAAAATCAAATATCAAAAGATTGTAGTGTATTTGATAAATGTGACCTAACAAACTTGAAAGTATTTCTCAATTCAATAGGTCCATTTCCCTGGCACCCCCACTTTGGAATTTCGAAACAAAACTAAGAGCCTTTTTTTGTGCTTCATTTGTGCTGATTTGTGCCGAAAATCCCGATATTTGTGCTTTTGAACTTCCCGAGATACCAACGTTTTTTATAGGGGGTGCTGGGGAAATGGTTGCACCCCCACTTTGGAATTTTTAAAAATTTGAATGGTGCCATTAATTTGTGCATTGTTTGTGCTGATTTGTGCCGAAAGTCCCGACGTTTGTGCTTTCAAACTTCCCGAGATACGAACGTTTTTCATAGGGGGTGCTGGAGAAATGGTTGCACCCCCATTTTCATATTTAAAAATTTGAATGGTACCATTAATTTGTGCATTGTTTGTGCTGATTTGTGCCGAAAGTCCCGACGTTTGTGCTTTCGAACTCCCTGAGATACAAACGTTTTTCTTAGGGGGTGCCTTGGAAATTTTTTTACAAAATGTTAACCCTCATAACAAGTATCATAAGGCCATATTAAGGCTATAATAACCCTTAGTAAGAAATAGTATTATTATTATTTTATAATTTGTTATAGTATAATTATAGTTTTTATACAATATTTTATAAACCTATTAGTTTTTTACATGTATTTTTATGTATACTTTTTATAATTAATTAAATTGTTGTTATATTATATGTGTTAAAAAACTTTTATCGACTTATATACCAAATGTCTAAAATACATGATCAATAACATAATTATTACAATATAATATAAAATAAAATATAAATAATATAACATAATATTAATAATGATTGTACGATTTGAATCCCATTTATTTAATAAAACATTTATCATAATAAATTGTAATATGTTGTGTCGACTATTAAAATATTATTTGTTTAAAAATGGTTTTCCTAGGCATAATTAAAGAAAAAGTATAACGACTACATAATTATAATTGTTACCCATTGTTAATTAAATAGATTAGTTATCAAAAACTTAAAAATGTACCTATTATCAATTTAATAAAAATTTAAATAACATTTTTTTTTAATACTTAACAACTCATTGGGGTAAACAGTTTATTTTATTATAACGTCAAAACAAATAAATTAATACAATCAAAATAAATACAAATAAATAGACAACTTTTTTTTAAATTTTCACATCACTTTGTAATCATATTATATATCTGCAAGAAAAAATAATTAGGCTATTGAATAGGTTGTTCATACAGTTTGAAATTTGTATTTTAGATCATGTTCAAAGTTTGTTAAGAAAATGTGCACCATGTTCTATTATATGTGTTAAAAAACTTATCGACATACAGTATAGCGTATAAAAGAAAAGGAAGAGCCTGCGAAAATAATCGAATTCGAAATGATCTTTTTTCAAGTATAATTTAGGTATTTGGAAAACTATAACCTAACCTATATTTTGATTTATGATATTTTACAATTGTCGATTAAATGTTTAAATATCATCTACATAATTTATTATAAAACTTGGGTACATTAATACGGCTCCTTTAAATTGGGATTTTCAAATTCTATCTGTGGAGATATTACAAATTTTTTTTTTTGAAAGTGTAGAATGGTTCTAGACGTCAATTTATCGTTTTGAATGGAAGTTCACTTGTTGGTACGAATTTATTTAATTTATTTAATGTATTTACAAAAACAATGCCTGTCACCATACTTCACATGTACATAAATTATTAAAAAAAATAAATAGAAAAAAATTACACTTCAAAAATTATATTGGTTTTATATTTATTTTTGCCTACACAATCTTTGTAATATATTTACTATAATGATTATTATTTATTAGTAAGATGCAATTCTGGCAGTTTACCAATTGTACTTAAAATTATTTTTTTTGTGTACCAAAATAATTGCGCTCTATAAATTTTACAATACCTAAGGAAAATGTATTAGCTAGTTATAATTATTATATAATAAATGAAAACACTAACCTATTGTTTTTTTGAGCATTTATAATTATATTTAATGGAGATACATTTAAATATATTTAATTTTAGTCTAAGTTTGGTTTAAGAGCCGCATTCAATTGATTTAAGAGCCGAATGCGACTCGCGAGCCTCGTTGTGGCCACCCCTGTAATATAATATAGGTAATATAAATAAATAACATAATTTTTGCATTTTACAAGTTATTTTTTGATTTTCAATTAGGTATTCAAAATTAAATACTAGTTACATTATAATTTGTTTCATAAAATTTCCAATACTATTATAAAATATATTATACCCAGTCACTTTAACCAGTAATCAATTAATAAATAAATGAGTTTTAATTTTCAGCCATTTTAGTATGTGTTACAAGTGAAATTTGTAAACTATTAATAGGTAAACGAAAATTTTATGTTAGGCGCAATTGATCAATGCCCACAATTCCGTAGTATAGATTTCATCCTATCTGTTCTGATGCTCAGGTAAAATGACGACATTTTCGGAATACAATAGAAAAATACTGTGCGCGTGCGGTAAGGGCTAAGGACGTAGGACTATTGTAATAGCCTATAATGACCAATGAGTCTGTTATAAACCGGTACCTTAAGTCCAATGGTCACCAAGTTATCAGTTTTGTAATTTTCATGCATTGTAAGAAAACGATTTTTGTAATTTGTCATTACTCATTTGTGATTATGTATGGTCACATACCACAGTGAAACTACCATTTTTTTTTAATTTATAAACTGAATGCAATATTCCACTGTGCATTTATTCGTGTGTTTAGTACAATATTGTTTAAACTAGTAAGTATTTTTTTAAATAAATATTTAATATAATTTATATAAGTGCATATACTATTTAGTTATTATGATTTCCTATTTGCATATTCTAGATATCACAGAAAAAAATAACAGTTTTTGTCGACTACAGAATTATAGAACGCACTCATTCGATCGTTCAAAATCGTTTCACGTTTTGAATCTTGAATGGTAAATACTATATTATGTTACTATTTTAATTTTTTTTAATAAGTATAAGGCTTTAATGGCTAGGTAATTATTTTACAGTTTTATTCAAATGATTAATAGATAATTTTGTTTATAGTTGATAATTGCTTAGCTATGAGTTAAATAATATTTGTAGTTTTATAAATATATATAATTTTTTTTAAGTTAATTAATATATAGTATTATTTAATATTTTATTATTAAATTTTATTATCAATACCTATGGATTTGAAGATGCTATATTATTATTATTATATTATATTATATAAAGATACTCAATATTTGAACTTCAAATGCTAATAAAAAAAAATTGTGCTTATGTATTTTTATAATTTTTGAATCAGAGTTAGAACAAGTTATGTGGACCCTTCAATTAAATTTTCAAGTAATTGGTCCCAGCTAAATTTTTTTTATCAACATTTATAAAAAAAAATAAAAAAAAATTGAAAATTTCAATTGTCTATAAATAGCTCAACAAAAGTCAAAATGTTTTGAAAATCAAATCACGTAAAGAAAATGGTAATCTAAATAACTGGTAAAATTTTCAAGTATTATCGATTTATACTGTTTGAATAACAACAAATATCAAAAACCGTTTAAGGCTAAACCGTTATTTAACGCGGTTTTGTAAAAATTTAAATTTCAAACACTCATAAAAATTTTTGTCTGAATCCGGTAGAGTTTTTTTTACAGATAATTGAAGAAAAATGTATGGAGAATCTTGTATCAAATTTTCAAAACTTAGTTATAAAAGAAAAAAATTTTACGATTTTTCAACCACAAAATTACTTGCCAATTTTCGCAATTTTGACATATTTCATATAAATTCGAACTTTAAGCACTTATAAAAAAAAATGTTGACTAACGATTTCGGATTTTTTTTTATCACTTTAAGAACAACTTATAAGAAACCTTGTATTACATTTTCAAGATTTTCTGGCCAGCCAAAAAATTTTTTATCGTTATTTAAAAAAAAAATACTAAAAAAAATTAAAAATTTCAATTGTCTATAAATAGCTCAAAAAAAGTCAAAATTCTTTGAAAATTTAACTGTGTATGGAGAACGCTAATATAAACATTTGATGAAAATTTTAAGTGTTCACATCGATTAGTTTTTGAGTTATAGCAAAATAAAAAATTCGATTTTGTCGAAAACTGGTTTTGCGTAAAAAATCCCGTTTTTCCGTCATTTTTTTAGAGTTTTTCCCGACTCATTTAAAAAATATTGAAAATTTTTAACTTTTGACCCCCCAAAGTACCAACTAGATTCAATTTCCTTTTCAAAGAGGGGCTGAAGTCAAAAATCGAAGCATTTTTACTGCTCCTAATGTTGTCGTCAGACACAAAAAAAAAAAAAAAAAAAAACACACATCATTGTAAAATCAATACATTCATCACTCCGTTCAGAATCTAAAATAATAAAATACTACTTGATATTATCAAAATAAATTATTCGAAAATTTGCCATTTTGTAGGGTTTTTATTTTTAATATGGAGATAAACAATTTTTAAATCGGTTTAATTTTGAATGAATAACATATCAATAATCTCATCAAAGTATAATTAATATTATTATCAGTATTTTTATATAAGTTATTTTAGACAAATCATAATTTAAATACAATAGTATCTACGTATCTACTGTTATTTTAAATTATATGTTTACAATTTCAAAACTTAGTGGTATTTTTTGTAAAACTTTTACTTGATAAAACAAGTGACTAATTAATGTAAAAATTTTTAAAATAGCTCTAAATAATTTAAATAAACATAAAAATATAATATGTAGTTGTAGTATTTGAATAACTTTTAAATGGTAGGTATAGCACAAATTTACGAAACTAGAGTATATTTTACTACAAACTAAATCTTAATTATTCTAGCTGTAATTTGTTGCACTATTTTTTGATTCACACTTAACAAATACAATTTGAATTTATTTTTAGTTGAAATAAAAATTCATTATGCCTGCAAACCCTAAATTTGATATCGATAAGTTCGTTGAAGTAGCTAAAAAGTATAATCTTCGCTTTGAGAATTCAAAGGCCATCAAAGGACCCAGCGATGCGTGCTGGTTAGGTGTTTCTAAAGAACTAGGATACTCGATTTCTGCGAAATATGCTTACACTATTGTCAAAGTCAATAGATATGGTGTAGCTGACACATTATTCCCTGATAAAATACGCGAGTCCGAACCCTGTGAAGATATTATGATTTCTGAAACTAATGATGATCAGAAAAATACAAGTCGTAGTTCATCCGAAATATCTGAAGACAATAATGATATAAATAAAAAGCTTAATTTTAATATAACTCTTACTCGTACTGAATGGGACCGTCTATACGATGGTACACCACAAATATATCGTCGTTCCGACGGAAAAATTGATTGCCGTTCATATTTTTCGTTGAAACCTTACAATTGGACATCAGTTATTCATGAACACTTTTTTGAACAGACAAAATTATCTTGTTCTATGGTCTATAAACATGCAAAAATTTATCCTAATGGACAGATATTTTTAAAAATACTCGGTCATTGTTCTACATGTAAAAGTATTTTTACGGGCATTTTAAATAATTGTCCCGATGAAAATGTGCGAGTGATAATAAGGTGTACAATGACTGGACAATTTAAAAACTGTAGGAGCTATAGAAAAAGAAGAATAATTGGGGAGAAAAAAGAAGACTACATTAATAAATTGAAAACACAAAATATGGCTGCTGCGTACATTCAACGTACTGAGGCCAAAAAAGTTATGGATTATGGAGACAATGAGCCAAGCCACATACCTTCGTTGAATGCTCTAAGGCTCATCAAACATAAGTCATTATTAAAAGACCATATACATGAAAATCCTTTAATATCAATATCACTGTTAAAAGGAACACCCCCTTACAATAATATTATAAGAGAAATTGGATATGACAAGTTTTTTATGCATTATTGGACATCAGCCGAAATAAATAACTACAGAAATTATTTGAAAACGTATTCTACTCCAACTATTTCAATCGATGCAACAGGGTCAGTAGTAAAAAAATTTAATCTATTCTCAGGACGACAGACTCACAGTATTTTTTTATATCAAATCGCTGTATATGATCGGGAAAAAAAAAATCAATTTGCAGTTGGACACATGTTATCGGAAAAGCATGACAATAACTGTATTAGTTATTGGTTAATAGAATGGCTTCGTACAGTAAAGACTCCACCGAAATTAATAGTTACAGACCAATCATTAGCATTAATGCATGCCGTTAGTAAATCGTTTACACAATTTTCTAATTTAAATGTTTACCTTTTAAACTGTTCAAAGCTAATTATGAAGGAACCTGGAGCAGATGTTCCAACATGCATGATTAGAAACGATTTTAATCATGTCATGCACTTAATAAGTTCTTGGCCTGAACTCAAAAATTGTAGCTACAGAATAAAAAATTTTTATATGAGAGCTATTGGTTTGCTAGTGATAAGTACGTCGTTTGAAGAAATCAAAAATATTTTTAAATTCATTTTTACAGTAGCTCTAAATGAAACTGACGGATTAAACAATAATCAATTACCAACTGAATGCGAAAATGCCAAAAACTACATAAAACAAAAAATAGCAACACATAGCATAGATATTAATGAAGTGGAAGAACGTGACACGGCTACGGATGTTTTAAGAGACGATCTGGAAAATGAAAATTGTGAAATAATTAATACTACCACAATTTTTGATGAAATAAAACAAATCTATTTATATTGTGAAGAGTCAAGTAGATTAAATTCAAACAACACGGGTGATCATGACAATATGCAATACTCACCAATAATAGCGAAAAAACTTCTCGATTTCAGTAAGTTAATTCCATGCTGGTCGGCTGTTATGGTGCCTATTTTTGGTTACGGTAATATAACTGAAATAAGCGCTACATCAGAAAGTCTGTTTAAAGATTTAAAGTCTATAATTTTTAAACATAAAACTCTTCCTTTGCGTTTAGATGATTTTTTTATAACTCATGTAAATTCTATAATTGGACTTATGAATTTAATAGCACCAACTTATGTTGAACATTCAGATCCAAAAAAAAATAACGAAGGAAAAGAACCACAAACAAAAGTAACTTCTGAAAAATGTCCAGATGATCTAGATGAAGAAATTATTGAAAATTGGAAAGGCTTAGGCGAATTAAAAAAATGTAAAAAACAATCAACATACGTAGACAAAGATCCTACAATACTTTATTATAATGATAATAGTCGGACAAAGAGCTCAGTTATAGGCATTTTAAAGAATGGAAGTATTGCCGAATTAAAATCTATTTATCTTGATAACATAAACGTATCAGTTGTAAATACGTGTGCTTTTGATTCTTTTACACAAATATGGTTTTGCGCATACATAGACAGTACCATATATGCAGAATATGTAGAAAAAAATTCAAAAAATATATTTATGGCATTAATATCTAATGCAGTACGTGATGGTGTTAACGCTCAAACATACAAAAAACGAGCTATGTTATTAAAGCAAATGTTTGATGAAAATGCATGTAAGTTACAGCCTGATGGATCTGTAGTATTAGACACATCCTGTACCGGTCAATTTATATTAAAAAAATTGTTTAATAACTTCCCTTCAATTGTCGGAACAATGGTATGCCATGTTTGTTTAAATACAAGTTTCAGGGAAGAAATAATTTTAATAATAAATTTACCAACTGATGACCTGATTTTCTTACAAGATATAATGGAAAATTATAATTTTTCACCATCTTACTGTGAAAATTGTAACATAAATATGACTCAGTCCCTGGACTTTAAAGAACATTTAATTATTGAGCCAGTCGTACCTCTTACGAAACAGCGAAAAGTTGAAAAACATCTTGATTTAAATATTCAATTAAAGGATATCCCAAATATACTCAAAATAAGAAATGAATTTTATTATCTAAGAGGTCTTGTTAACTTTATTCCACCAATATCAAGTACTATACATGCAATTGGTCATTATATTGCGTACTGTTATAGAGAGGTCAATAATACTTGGGAAAAATACGATGATTTTCAACCAAAAACAAAAACTGTAAGACCAACAACCGAGACACAAAATTGTCAATATTTAATATACACTAAATAATTTATTAAAAATAATAACTATAGATATAATACATGTGACATTTATATGGAAAATTATTCATTTTCATTTTTCAATATTTAAATTTGTTAAGTATATTACCTTATTACTTTATTATTATCTTATTGTTATTACCTTATTATTATTTTATTGTTTCAAATCTATTTTCATTATGTTTTATTAATTATTACCTATAGTTTATGTACATTGCATAGAGTTTGACCATTTATTGTATAAGATTATTTATTTATTTTATTATAATATTTATATATATATATATTTATTTATGTTGATATACTTTATAGTTTTAAGTATGCAAACTTGTATGAATAAATTTGTTTCTATGTACTAAAAAAAAATTGCAGATATATATGATTACAAAGTGATGTGAAAATTTAAAAAAAAGTTGTCTATTTATTTGTATTTATTTTGATTGTATTAATTTATTTGTTTTGACGTTATAATAAAATAAACTGTTTACCCCAATGAGTTGTTAAGTATTAAAAAAAAATGTTATTTAAATTTTTATTAAATTGATAATAGGTACATTTTTAAGTTTTTGATAACTAATCTATTTAATTAACAATGGGTAACAATTATAATTATGTAGTCGTTATACTTTTTCTTTAATTATGCCTAGGAAAACCATTTTTAAACAAATAATATTTTAATAGTCGACACAACATATTACAATTTATTATGATAAATGTTTTATTAAATAAATGGGATTCAAATCGTACAATCATTATTAATATTATGTTATATTATTTATATTTTATTTTATATTATATTGTAATAATTATGTTATTGATCATGTATTTTAGACATTTGGTATATAAGTCGATAAAAGTTTTTTAACACATATAATATAACAACAATTTAATTAATTATAAAAAGTATACATAAAAATACATGTAAAAAACTAATAGGTTTATAAAATATTGTATAAAAACTATAATTATACTATAACAAATTATAAAATAATAATAATACTATTTCTTACTAAGGGTTATTATAGCCTTAATATGGCCTTATGATACTTGTTATGAGGGTTAACATTTTGTAAAAAAATTTCCAAGGCACCCCCTAAGAAAAACGTTTGTATCTCAGGGAGTTCGAAAGCACAAACGTCGGGACTTTCGGCACAAATCAGCACAAACAATGCACAAATTAATGGTACCATTCAAATTTTTAAATATGAAAATGGGGGTGCAACCATTTCTCCAGCACCCCCTATGAAAAACGTTCGTATCTCGGGAAGTTTGAAAGCACAAACGTCGGGACTTTCGGCACAAATCAGCACAAACAATGCACAAATTAATGGCACCATTCAAATTTTTAAAAATTCCAAAGTGGGGGTGCAACCATTTCCCCAGCACCCCCTATAAAAAACGTTGGTATCTCGGGAAGTTCAAAAGCACAAATATCGGGATTTTCGGCACAAATCAGCACAAATGAAGCACAAAAAAAGGCTCTTAGTTTTGTTTCGAAATTCCAAAGTGGGGGTGCAACCATTTCCCCAGCACCCCCTATAAAAAACGTTGATATCTCGGGAAGTTCAAAAGCACAAATATCGGGATTTACGGCACAAATCAGCACAAATGAAGCACAAAAAAAGGCTCTTAGTTTTGTTTCGAAATTCCAAAGTGGGGGTGCCAGGGAAATGGATCTCAATTCAATAGCATATCCGTATGATAATTTAAATTTAGATTTTAATAAAAACAATTTTTCAATATTATATGATATGTATACATCATTTCAAGAATCGTACTACGAAAAAAGAATACGCAATCCACTGTTGAGTCCTTCAACATTCTTAGAAAATGCTCCTATAATAGTTATCGATACTTCAAAACAGAATGATTCAGGTACGGCCTCATCAGTAGATGTACAATTGGAGATTGAGGCATCAAAATCACTTACAGGTGTATCTGCATATTGTTTATTAATTCATGACCGAATTGTTGAATATGTACCTTTTACTAGAGAAGTAAGAAAACTTGTGTAAATTATATACATTAAAAATAATTAATAAAAATTGTAAATTGTAATTGTAATTGAATAATGTAAACTAATAAAAAATAAAAATAGATTATTAACCTAACCAAAATTCTTATTTATTTACCTCATAAAATTATATAATATTAAATGTTTACATGGATAAAATGTACAGTATGTGTGTACACGGTAAAAAACTCAATTTATGTAGAATTCGCCCCTTGCCACCGTGTAAAAACTTCGATAGAACATACAAATTATACCTACTATCTTAACATGTATTTATACGCATTTAGGAGTCGTATAATATAATTATATATATTTAGCGTGTTGAATAATTATTCTAACAAAGATGAGATGGTTTTTTTTAAAAAAAAATATTTTGTTTTTTTAAAAAAAATGGTGTTAATATATTTTAACATCTTACATATACAATACATTTTTATACATTTAAATACACAATGGGGGTAAATATATACAATTTCACGATTATACTAGGTTATATATTAACAGGTTAATAATATAATAAATATGTGATAATTTAACAATAATAATAATTTATTAATTCGCGAGATAATGGCCGTGCGCCAGAGTCGCGATATTATCCGGTAACACGATTCGCTTATCGTCGGCCCTGTTTAAGACGAGCTTCATAGTCCTAATAGTCCTCACTTCGTGTTTAAACGATCGTATAGAGACATTTTCTCTATACGGCGTGAAAGGCGTGTTGCTATAGCAAAGCGATGGATGCGCGAGCGGTGACGACGGAGACGTGGCAGACGTGCAGGAGGCGATCCGGTGTATTTGTTGGGCGACGGCTTTCAGTGCGGATTCGGCTGCGATCATTTTCCCCGTGTCAGAGTCTAATTCGTTGTCGGACTCGTCGGGTCCCGCCTCGTCGGCGAATAAGCATCGCTTGTGTTCGGCGAGCGTGAGGTGATTACGAATCACGTGTCTCATAACGCCTTTCGCGCGAATGCATACATCCTGTTCCACGTCGTAGGCATAGGATTTAGCACGCAGAGCTACAAACTCGTAGACTGTACTTGAACCGCATTCGAAAGACCTGGGACACGTTTCCGAACGGCTGTATAACACTTGTGATCGCCCGGCAAATTGGATGTATCCATAAAACGCATGAGATTAGGATTGGTGATAAGGTCGTCGTAAAAATCATTTGTTGTCACACGGTAGAATAGTGAATCTGAAACACATACAATAATATAGTATACAGCAGGGGCGGCCAAACGGTCGATCGCGATCTACCAGTCGATCGCAAACGATTTTAAAGTCGACCGTGTTAGAATTTATTTTTAGGCTACTCACACGAAAATTAATCATAGTGGTTAGATTTTTTTATTGAAGTCGATCCTCAAAGGTCAAGCATAATGTTAGTAGATCGCGGCCAAAAAAAGTTTGGCCACCCCTGGTATATAGGGTGTTCCAAATTTCATGTGACAGCAGATATCAGCATGATCTACTTAAATTAGGAAAAAATGACCTATGTGAAAACTTTTTTGAATCATATAATCTAAATTAATTTGATATTAAATATTTTTTTTATTAATTAGGATGGGGAGGTTCGAGGGGTAACTTTAAAAATTCAAATGGGAACCTATATTTTTGAAACATAATTCATGCACAGATTAATTTTAAATGAATTTTGACGGGTCATTCACAAAAATGTCTTAATAATTGAAGGAGTTATTGACATCTGAATATTGGTGTTAATTTATAAAATTCTACAGTGAATAATTAATACTAAAAGTGCTTCTGTTGTACGACCTTAATTATCTGGGTATGTAATTATCAATTTATTACAGTAAACAGTAGCAATACAAAACGTATATCAGTATTATCGCTTGATATTATTAGTTTATTACCAATTACAGATTATTTTTATTTATGTTGTCCTAATTGCATTTCTTAATCTGACAATCGATGACTTTAATTAAATTTTATAAAATAAAATAATATATTAATATGTAGGTATAACCTATAAGAGTCTGAGACCGTGATAATAGCGTTTTGTATTATTTAATTATTTTATCAATGATAATAGTGATATAAGCATAAACATTAGAGAACTTCTTTAAAATTCATGGATATAAGATTAAAGATATGATGATTTATAACTTTAAGATTATTTAATTTTAATAAAATTTTCTACGTCAACCTTTTTGAATCATATAATCTAAAATAATTTGATATTAATAATTTTTTTTTATAAATTAAAAAGGGGAAATTTTAGGGGTAAATTTTAAAATTCAAATGGGAATAAAAATTTTTTGAAATATGATTCATATACGATTTATTTTTTAATGAGTTTTGACGTATCATTCATAATTATGCATAAATAAATAAAGAATTTAATAGTTATTAACATTTGAATTTTGTATTTTAATTTATAAAATGCCATCAATGAATAATAATAATAGACATTTGTGCTTTTGTTATACGCCGATGCATTCTTATGCAACCTTAATAATCTTTACGCTATTTAACTTTCAATTTATTAGTCATAAAACGTATGTTTGATATCTTAATTTAAGCTAATATATTACATAGGTAAAATCGCATCATTGTATTGAAAATAAAAAAAAACAACACATTATAACAATATGTATACCTACAATCTACATAATATTACAATACGTAATATATTGTATATTGTTATATTTATTATTTATGATATAAAGTTATAAACAAATATCATACAGTAAATAAATAGGCTATAGCTATTTAATACCAAATTGTTGTATAAATTATATTATACAGCATAAAATTATTTAAAATTTATACAAATAGGTACCTGTATTTTTCGACTAATTTAGGAACCTAAATATATTTTTTAATTTAAATAATAGGTAATAACTAGGGCCCGGAAGTTCATACATTTGCATGTTTTTACTGAGTGCATCAAAACGTTGCTGGATGAGATAAAAGTTTGAATCACAATCTAACGAGTTCAAAAATGAAATTTTAATGTACATATTTTCGCATAGGTATTTTGAGGTTTTTTAAAAATACGAGTATAAGCATACTTAAAATAAAATTGCATTTTACTGCATTTTAGTATTATTATTATTATTATTATTATTTTTTTTTTTTTATTAATATTTCATGATAATGTCGGCAGTGGCGGCGCTAGGCGTGGGCGAAGTGGGCCATTGCCCACGGCCTCGCACCTCAAAGGGCCTCGCGTTTCAAAGGGACTTATAATTAACCATAGAAAAATATGGGAGAAGTATCTATACAAAAATGTTTGTATCCATGAAATTATTTTATTAAAAAAAAAATCATAAACATAAATGTTATATTTCGTCATATTTAGTCATTACTAAAAGTACCAGATCACACTATGCGTTTTGTCGGTTGCCGATCGGCAAACGACCGCGACTATTCTATAATTAACATATAAACCGCGTTATCGGGGCCAGACTGACCGATTCGGCGAACCGATTTTATCTAAACTCGATAACGTAATTTCATTTTGACAGTTGTTGTTAGTTCAATTGGTTGTGTTTTATCCTCGTTTCTGTATCGATCGATTACCGAAAATTATATTCAATTTAATAATATTTAACGAAGCAAAAATCATACCACACGTACCTAAGTTGTAAGTATAAAACTTTATTAATTGTGTTTACATTTTCCATTGTTTTTTCTTTTGTTTTATGATATTAGTTATAAAATTATTTTATTATAATATGAAAATAACATAATCAGTATGGAAAATGATTTATTGTGACAGAATAGATAGGTATACCTATAATAATAATTTTTTATAATAGGGAAGTATGTAAATAATATATTTTAGTATGTTGTATTGGAAATGTTAGTTAAAACTTTAAGAACTAATAAATAATTGTAATTTGTAATAGAATATTATTTGTATTATAAATATAATTTAATAAATAATAAAATAATAATTTTATAAATATTACATAATAATTTATTATTAAAATATAATTAACTATCCATATGTAGGTATCATGTCTGGATCTAGTAGAGACAGAGATACTGGTCGGAAATGGGAATCTGGTGCATCCAAAAGAAAGAGAAAAGCTGAAATGATACAAGTGAACCAAGCTATGAGTACTAGTATGATGAAATTTCTAAACAAAACCAGTACATCAACAACTACAGACTTAGACGAACCTAATGCCAAAATGGATTTAAATGAAGGAAATTTATTCAATAAAATTTCAAAATACAATGAAGAATTGACAAAAGAAGTTGAAACTAAGTCTGATCTTGAAACTTCTCCGCCAATAAATACTTTTGAAAATAAAGAAATTACTCTTTATGTTAACTCTAATATAAATAATATTTGCGATTTAGAGATGCACAAACAAGAAATTGTTTTAAGTGAACCACTAATGAGTTTAGACCCAGGGAAATGGGTGTTTCCGTTATCAGGTTCACAGCGTCACGATTTAGTTCAAAATGGTCCTCAACAGATGCTAGATATTTGCGATGAAAATTATCCTTTAGACAATAATAAGAGACATTTTTCTAACTTCCACTATACAAGAAAATTAAGTAATGGCGAAACTCAACATCGCAGATGGCTAGTTTATTCTCAATCTCAAGACAAAATATATTGTTTTCCGTGTACAGTTTTTTCTAATTTACAAACACAAATGATTCGTGAAGGATGTTGTGACTGGAAACATCTAAGTACAATTTTGCAAAGACACGAAAAGAGCCAAGAGCACATGGTGTGCATGATTAAATGGGTAGAATTTGACAAACGAATTAAACTCGGGAAAACAATAGATCAAGAAAATGAAAAACGGATTCGTGAATCACAAAAGCATTGGTACAATTTGTTTGAAAAATTAATTAATGTAATAAATTTCTTAGCCTCACATAATCTATCATTTAGAGGTCATCGAGAATCAATGAAGTTAGATGATAGCAATAACTCTGGAAACTTTATTGATTTATTAAAATTATTGTCCAAATATGATCATTCATTACAGAACCATTTTCAACTAATTAATGAAAAACAACTGGCACAACATTATTTGAGTCATGATATCCAAAATGAATTAATTAAACTTATGTCTAAAAAAGTAATTGAAGAGATTATTAGTAAAGTAAAACTAGTGAAATATTATGCTTTCATGCTCGACTGCACTAGAGACATAAGTCGCGTTGAACAGATGTCCATTATTTTAAGATTTTGTAATACGTCAACCGGTGATATAGAAGAACATTTTATTGGATTTATTGCTGTTGATTCCACAACAGGGGAACATTTAACAAACATTATTCTACACGAGCTAAAAAGTAATGGTTTAGATATTCAAGACTGTCGTGGACAAGGTTTTGATAATGGCGCGAATATGGTAGGAATAAACAAGGGTGTTAAAACACGAATATTAAATATTAATCCAAAAGCATTCTTTGCACCTTGTGGTTGTCACAGCTGGAATTTGATTTTAGTAGATGCTGCTAAGTCTTCCATTACAGCTAAAACATTTTTTGGTTTTATTCAAAAAATTTATTTGCTCTTTTCAAAATCTAGTAAACGATGGGATCTTATTAAAGATAAATTAAAACTAACATTAAAGTCTTTATCTGAAACAAGGTGGGAAAGTAGAATTGCTGCAGTCAAAGCAATATTATTTCAATTTGACGATATCATTGATTGTATAAATATACTTAAAATGCAAATAGTAGACGCAGAAACTCTATGTGATTGTGAAGCCATTTTAAAAGAAATGTTAACATTTGAATTTATTGTTGCAATACATGTGTGGTATGAAATTTTACTTCGTGTAAATAATATAAGTAAAATCTGGCAATCAGTTCAAGTTAATTTAAAAATGGCTGTTGATTCTTTAAATAATTTTTGTAATTGGATTCAAGAATATCGTGATATAGGATTCAATAAAAGTATTATAGAATCTCGCCAGTTCATAGAAAAAAGTAGTTATGAAATAGAATTAAATTTTAAAAACAAGAGAATAGCAAAGAAGAAAAAAATGTTTAGTTATGAACACACTGATGAACCTATAGAGAATGGTGAAGAAAAGTTTAGAGTTGACTTTTTTAACAGCATGATTGATGGAATTCTACATGACATTAAATGGAGATTTAAATCATTGAATGAATACTTTGAATATTTTGGTTTTATTTATGATATGAATATTTTAAGATCCATTTCCAAAGAAGATCTTTATAAGCATTGTTGTGATTTAGGTACAGTTCTTCAAGAAGGTGAAAAGAGCGACATTCAATCATTTGAATTATACGAAGAATTACAACTCATAATTTCAAGTCTACCAGACTTTATTAAGGATGCAAAACAACTCATCAAATACATAATAGAAAATAATTTACAAGAAATATATCCAAATGTTTATATAACAGTCAGAATTATGCTCACTATTCCTGTCAGTACAGCTTCAGCAGAGAGAAGTTTTTCGAAGCTTAAAATAATTAAAAATTACCTACGAAATACGATGACACAAGAAAGACTCTCAGCATTAGCAGTTTTGTCCATTGAAACGAAAATTGCAAATAATTTAAATTACGAAGATATACTTAAAACATTTAGTGAAGCAAAAAGCCGAAAAGTCCATTTCTTGTAAATAAAAAAAAATGAAACTTCTAACAGTATTATTAATTTAAAAAAATATGTATTTAATTTTATAATTATGTATAAATAAAATTATATTGACTACTTTGCAAATAAAAGGTTAATAATTAGAGTTTATTGTTTTAAAAAATTGTAAATCTTAATATTTATTAAAAAACTATTGTTACTTAAATGTTTATTAAAAAAAGGGCCTCTTTAAGTCTACTTCGCCCACATATTAATTTTACCTCGCGCCGCCACTGAATGTCGGACTTTGAGTATATTTCAAAATGTACCTATTTGTTGAAAAATATGTCCTTTCAACGTTGCCAATATGAAATAAAAACCTAATTAAAATTATTAGCGTCATTGCTTGGTCGGGCTGATAATTGTCATTCATTTGTATTTGAAACCCTAACAAAATATTCAAAATCCATAGTTGTAAATTTTAATTCTTGAAGTAAATAATATAACATATTAAATCATATTAAAATTGATATTTTTCCCATCTTTGAATTATTATTTTTACAGAAAAAAAAACCTTAACGTAAAAAAAACAAAATACACATTTAGCTCATATTTTAGTGATTTTAAGCGTATATGTTGATAGTTTTTAATGTATGAACTTTCAGGCCCTATTAATACTATTATCATACCTATTTTCATATTTTGTTTGAATAAACTTAATATTAGATATACCATTTCTAAACACTACAAAATGACAACATTGATTTCGAAAACTTGTATGATTAAATTTCGCGTTCAACATATAGCTAAATGATGCATAAAAATCAAACAGTTTTTGAAAGAACATCATCCTTTCACAACATAAAGATACAATTTATCAAATATTAAATAATAATAATAACTAGGACTTGGATGTTGTTACAATGATTAAAAGTCATTAAAGACTTAAGGTTATAGCTAGACTTGGGAATTTAAAAGTTATAAAAACAGACAAATACAAATAAAAATATGAGCAAATACAAACATACACTAGAACAAGGCAATTTTGACTGAATTTATTTGAAAATGTGTCTATTATTTGTATTATCAATTTTTCCTTTTTTTGAATAATTGTACCTACCTATTGATCCAATATCAATATCATTGAATAAAATAACTGATAGGTTAATATGAAGTATAATATTCATCTGTGGCATGGAGAACAAAGCCAATGACATAAAATTCACACAATATTTACATAACATTGGTAAAATACATTACATAATAAGTACCAATAAGAACTTTAATTTTTAAACTAAATTTACATGACATTTTTTCCTCTAATAAGTAAACTGTTTAACGTACGTATTTGCTAATTTTATTAGTTGCATACCATATTTATACGTATACAAATGTATAATGTATAGTTTTATATAATAATAAATATTATAATGTGAGTTTTTAATTTAATTCTAACAACATCCAAGTCCAAATCATGACTTCAAACAAAATATGTATTTTAAATATGTCCTATTGCATCAGCCATCAGTAAAAAAATATTCATAATATATTCTGAGTGGTGAATTATTTTTGTCATTTAGTTTATTTTAGTATATTAAAATAATCTAGTCACTAAGACTAAGGTATGTATAGTAAACTAACTTTAAAAGCAAATTAATACATTTTAAAAGACTATCAATTTTAAAATTCATAATTTAATTTTAATGAATGTGAAGATAGTTGAAATGTGTATAATTTTGTCAAGACAAATTATTGTTGTCATTTAGTAGGTAAGTACATTTTAGTATAAAATAAGCAACCCTGCGACCCATTGAGATATGTATCATACTATTATGTATGGTAAACTAAATTTGCAAAACTAAAATTACAAATTTGCTTTATTTATTACACTATTAAATGTGATAATAACCAATTACTTAAATATTATGTTCAAGTATTCATATGAATTAATTAGTTAAAAATAGTTGCTTCTGTGTGAATAACATTATAAAATATAAGTGCTAGTCTTTAAAAAGTTATATCAATATAGGTACTAATTGTTTACAACACTCGCAATATTTAAATTAAGCTACAAGTAATATTACCTATGATATGTATATTTATTGTGATTGTCTTACAGAAACTTACAGAATTTTGGTTCATGCCAGCGGTTTCATGTAGTACAATCGAATAATAAATCATAATATAGTTATTTACTATTTTGCTATATTTATTATATTTATGTTTAACATGATTGACTTACAGAAACTTACAGAATTTTGGTTCATGCCAGCGGTTTCATGTAGTACAATCGAATAATAAATTATAATATAGTTTTTTTTTTTTTTTTTTTTTTATTATAGGTTCAAGTTTACAACTAATATAGCTATCATAATATAGTTATTTACTATATTTATGTTTAACATGATTGACTTACAGAAACTTACAGAATTTTGGTTCATGCCAGCGGTTTCATGTAGTTCAATCGAATAATAAATCATAATATAGGTATTTACTATTTTGCTATATTTATTGCGACAGTGCTTAAACAAATTAATAGAAAATATTGATAAGCTCAAAATAGTAGGTTTTGTTTGAATAACCTTATAAAATATAACTGCAAGACTTTAAAACGTTATAAATTCTATAATTTTATTAACACAAACCAACAATAAACCATACAATATAATAATATTTATTAAGTAAATTTATGAATTCTATGTACCTAATTATTACTCATGAGCAAGAAATAAATAAAATAAATAAATTAATTAAATACATTAACAAATCTAAAAGTTTCAGCTAAAATTCACTGAATTTTATTATTTTTCATGAAAATAAATATGTACCATCAAATGTTACAATATCAATAAGGACAATAAAATTTAATGAAAAAAAAAATGATGTCACATTTGCAGTCTTATGTACCTACCTACAATGACTTTTAGAGTAGTTAAACATTTGCTTTAATTTAATTAGCTACCATACATTTCAATAAACTTTTGTCTAAAACTGAAGAAAATGGATCATATCCAAAACAGATTTAATTTAAATCAATGGTATAATATACATAAAAAATATACATACAAAATGTATAGTTATGTATAGTTGTATACTTACATATAATTATAAATATTATCATACTTATGAATTTTTTATTTAATTATAACAACATCAAAGTCTCAACCATGACAACAAACATAATAAGTAAGTATTTCAAATATTTCAAATTACATCAGTAAAAAATTATAATATATTCTGAGTGGTGAATTAATGTTGTCATTTAGTTAATTTTAGTATAAAATAAATGACCCATTAAGATATGTATGGTAAACTAAATTATTAGTTTGCTATATTTATTATACTATTAAATATGACCAATGTTTAAACGAATTACTTAAAAAATATGTTTAAGTATTCATATAAACAAATTAGTTAAAAATAGTTGTTTCTGAGTGAATAACATTATAAAATATAAATACTAGTCTTTAAAAGTTATATAAATATAGGTTCTGATTGTTTACAACACTCGCAATATTTTAATTTATTAGCTACAAGTAATATTACCTATGTGTATACTGTATATTTATATTAAACTTGATTGATAAATTAAATTATAGAATTTTGGCTCTTGCCAGAGGTTATCTAGTTCAATCAAATAATAAATCATAATATAGGTATTTACTATTTGCTACATTTAATACAACATTATAAATGCGATCTATGTTTGAACAAATTAGTAAAAAATAATGATAAGGATCATAATATCCTCAAAATTGTGGCCTTTGTATGAATAACCTTGTAAAATAAAATTGCAAGACTTTAAAAATTTATAAATTCTATTATTTTATTAACACAGACCAACAAAAAAACCATACATGCAAATATTTATTAGTGTAATTAAACATTTGCTCTATTCTAATTAGTTAAGTACTAAAGTACCATACATTTCAATAAAATGTTGTCTTAAAATTATTGAAAATAATGGATTATATCCAATAATATTTTTAATTTAAATCAATTGGCTAAATACAAATTAAATAAACAAAGAATACACGTTGAATTGTGATGGAAAAACTAATTTAAAATTTGAAGTCTTAGATATGTACAAATGACCTGTAATTATGTATAAAAAATTAACTAATGACGGTGATGAACAAAAATTTAATTTTTTTATGATCCAAGCAAGAAATATAAAGTACCTTCAAAGTGTAAATAGATAAATTAATTTTACGAATAATATATTCTGAGTGGTGAATTATTGTTGTCATTTAGTTGATTTTAGTATATTAAAATAATCTAGCCACTAAGACTAAGATACCTATGTATGGTAAACTAAATTTAAAATATCAATGGGCATGGAAAGCAAAGTCAATGACATAAAATTCATACAATATTTACATAACATTGGTAAAATACATTACATAATGAGCACCAATAAGAACTTTAATTTTTAAACTACATTTTCATAACATTTTTTTTCCTCTAATAAATAAACTCTTTAATATGCAAAATACATAGTTGCATACAATATTTATACATATAAATGTATTATGTATAGTTTTATATAATAAATATTATAATGTGAGTTTTTAATTTAATTATAACAACATAAGTCCAAATCATTACTTCAAACAAAATAAGTATGTTCTATTGCATCAGCCATCAGTAAAAAAATGTTCATAATATATTCTGATGAGTGGTGAATTATTTTTGTCATTTAGTTGATTTTAGTATATTAAAATAATCTAGCCACTAAGACTATGATATGTATGGTAAACTAAATTTAAAAGCAAATTGATAATTTTTAAGAATAGAAATAAATGGGCTTAAAAAAATTCAAATTAAATTAGGTATAATGAAAATGCTAATTTCAAATTTGAAGTCTTAGATAAGTACAAATATAGTATGAATTGTATATTGTATATGAATATTAACTAATGATGGTGATGAACAAAAATATAATTTTTAATTATTCAATGATCAATAAAAGAAATATAAAGTACCTTCTTAGTGTAAATAGATAATTGATACATATTATCAAAATTAGGTATGTCATTTGATGTTAGTTTAAAACAAATGCAAATACTTCCAGACAGTAACAACCAGTTGATGAAAATTCAAACGCACTAACTACAATGACTTAAAATATGCATTTGATTGAAATAATGAAACAATTAGACACGTAGGTATTTAAATATAGTTTAACTTTTTGTCTTAACTGTCATATACTCATATAAAAATTAGTAATTACAAAGTGACAAGTGACAAGCGTTATCATTTATCAACAAACAACCGGGCCCGCATCATTTTCCAGAAAATAAATGAAACGAACGTTCATAAATTTATAAATTAAATTTAACAGAAAAATATGATGACAGAAAATAAAATGACAGAAAGAAAATTACAAAATAACAAAATAACTGGAAATTAACGATCCAGAATTGTTTTCATATTGAAAATAAAATGAACATAAAATATGTATACAGAAAAACAACCACATCATCTCAGATTATCTATCTCATCATTTATCACTATAATTTTTAGGTTATAAATTATTATCACAGACTTAAAGAAATCTGTGATTATAATATCTTGTATTATCATCGATAAAATAATTTGATATAAACAACTTTTATCGCGGTCTTGGAGTTTGGACTTTTCATCTATTCATAGATTAAGAAATGCAATTAGGACATCATAAATACAAATAATTCGTAATTGGTTATAATGTCAAACGATAATATTGATATACGTTTTGTACTGACTACTGTTTACTGTAATAAATTGATAATTACATACCCAGATTAAGGTCGTACAACAGAAGCACTTTTAGTATTAATTATTCACTGTAGAATTTTATAAATTAACACCAATATTCAGATGTCGATAACTCCTTCAATTATTGAGACATTTTTGTTAATGACCCGTCAAAATTCATTTAAAATTCAGCTGTGCACAAATCATATTTCAAAAATATAGGTTCCCATTTGAATTTTTAAAGTTACCCCTCGAACCTCCCCATCCTAATTAATAAAAAAAATATTTAATATCAAATTAATTTAGATTATATCATTCAAAATAGTTTTTACATAGGTCATTTTTTCCTAATTTAAATATATCATGCTGAAATCTGCTGTCACATGAAATTTGGAACACCCTGTATATATTTTCTAGACTGCATATATTGTATACGTACCGGTATCGGTATACAACAATTCAATCCTATCTCCATAATGACGCTTCATGACGTCATAATGAAATCCATACATTAAAACTTTACTAAGTTCTAGTACGGTAAATCCTATGTAGATAGGCTTGCAGAAATCCACTTCTTTGCCGTGTTGGGTGACCACCGAGAGATTTTCATTGTAAGTCGTACAATATTTGAACGTCGGTCGATTTATGAGCTTCCGCATTCTGCGCGGGCACGAAACAAGTTCTAAGTCGAATCGACGACGCATGTTCTCCATAGTTTTCCCTATACATACACACAGTAGACGTTATGTAAAGTTTAAGTAGTTCGAAGTTCAAAGTTCGAAAAAAATTATTTTTAAACAATAATATTTATAAATAACATACCGAACACCGAGTTGTTTAAATCTTTAAAAAACTTTTCTTCGAATTTGTTGGTCGCCCGCTTACGTAATTCCGTGTTTAGATTTATGTACGGGGCCAGCCATGGGGATTGTCGGAATTCCAATACTCGATGCGTCTGAAAAGTACGAAAAAAGTAATAAGATGCGTGTACACATAATAATAATGATAATATTAATAATCACTTTTTCTACTACGACGCCGTGGGCCATGGCTTGTTGTAAATTCATATAATGAACCACGTAGTGTTCTTTTCGCAGAAATGTCACCATCAACTTTCGCACAGTGGACCCGCGCGGTATGCTAGCGTGCGGTAGGAACGGCATATCGTTGTGGGCGTCGTGTAGGTGTTGAGGATACGAAATGTCGACTTCGTAAAATCTACCAATGTCATCCGTCTCGCGCATCCACTGTAGCTGGTCAAGTGCAACTTCCGGGTTCCCGGGGTACCACGAAAAATCGCTAATTGGCATATATTTGCACATCCCAAAACCATACAAATTATTTGCTAGAAGGGGAAAAATTGGTTAATATACACGGAAATATATAATTTATATTTTATAATCACCATCCAAGTATATGAGCGACGTTTTAGGTTCGTCGGCATTGTATCCAGGCGT
The DNA here is from genome assembly GCA_020882235.1 of Schizaphis graminum. NCBI lineage: Eukaryota > Metazoa > Arthropoda > Insecta > Hemiptera > Aphididae > Schizaphis > Schizaphis graminum. The sequence continues at coordinate 19,920,300 of CM037035.1, read as the reverse complement.
CTCGAGATTGTTGGCGCGCGCGTGGCGCTTGCTCGCCTGCACCAGACCACCGCGTGTACCAGACTCCAAAAACAAAACTTTCTCGAAATCAGTTAAAAGTTCAAGTCGAACTTTCGTGAACTTTAACATGCAGTCAAAACTGAATCCGGGCAACGTGTAGTATTGAGCAGGGTCCAGGTGATACGTGGTCATGCATATATCCCTGAAATTCTTGAACACGTCGGCGCTTAACAACACATCGATTTTTAGGTACAAATCACTATATGCGCCTAGCGATGTGCAGCCGAAATGATTCCAAACCCTAGCCGCATGCTCGTAATCCTCGTCGCTCACGTGCGTTTCCGTCAACGCGCTATAGAATTGGAACTTGTCCGGTAGCGACGTTACGCACAGTTTATCCCACGAATCCGTGTATTCGTACGGGTATACACCTTTCCGCGTGGCCAACTGCATCTCCGACGAGGCGAACACTCTCGCGACTTCGCGAAACTTGTCAAAGTTCGCTGAGGAGAGATTCTCCGCCAAGTGTGCCAAGCTCGACGCCATAAACCTGCATGTATCTACAAACCTGACGGAGAACGTGTTGTTTATATACTTCGAAAACGAAATATATTTCTCCTCGGTGTTCGCGATAACAGATATTCGGTTAGTGTCGCCGTCGTCCGCTAAATTTGTCACGATGAAATGCGCGTCGTAGTTAGACAGATTGTGTAGGAAGCAAGGTACGAATTTTGGTGTTTTCAACTTAAGATTGCACGTGTTACATAACGTTTTTAAAAAACGTCCAGACAAGTGGTCGTGGTGTGCAGTTTTACAGTTGCGTTCGCTAAACGCACAACTGCACAAGTCACACGTAATCTTTCCGTCGTGCACACGGCAATCCTCAACACCCATAATAATCGGCACATTAACTTCCTTATACAATCTGGCTATTTTATCAGCTACATTGAGAACGTCACGGACGAAACGTTTGGCCACATCGTCCTCGGTCGCCGAACCACGGAAAATGACAGGAGCCCTCGGTATGTCAAACTGGTCGAACAACTCTATTGGTACTCCCTCCACTGCGACAACATGGTACCCGTAGCTCATGGGGTGGTGTGTGTGTATCGCCATTGTATTGACACCTTGTTTCCGGTCCGTTTTCAGTAGTAGGGCTTCGAAGTCTGCGTACACAACGAACGGCAGCCGCTCCGTCTTACACCACGCCTCGAATTCCAGAGTATCCCCCTCTTTCGGCATCAAAGGAACAATCGGTTTGTGCACGCCGCACAGTAAACGGTGCTGGGCCAGCGCTCGCTTTCCGTGTAATTTATATTTTAATGGACGATCCTCGAAAATGGCGAAGCACCGTTTGCAGTAAAATAATCGATGTTGGTGATTATTTTTTTGCGGGCTGGCTAGGCGCGAAAAATTCGAAATGAACGCATAATGGTTGTCACCATCCTTCCCGGTGATTAAGAGCAGGTCGAAATGATCTGGCTTTTCTTCATCCGCGATGTGCAGCGGGTACGCGACAGATTGAGTGGACGACTTTTTATTTTTTTTATTTTTATTATTATTATGTTTTTCGCTATTTCTCACGCCGTATAAATTGACGGACGTCCCAGGGTTAGACTTTTCAAATAACTTTATCTCCGACACGCGGGTGGGGGTCGATAAAGCAGAAAAGTCGTATCGGTGTTCTTCCCTCGTATAATTAGCGCCTACTCGCGAGCGATTGCCATGGAGTACGTGTTTAGCGAGGATCGCCCACTTGAAACATTGTCGGTCGATATTTTTAGGGTTAACTACGGCCTCCCGACTCTTAATACTTTCAGGCAGCGGTAAGTATGACGACCCCCCCATAGGCGTGTACTCGTACACGCCCAAGAGTAATCCGTCGATGCACGATAAGGCAAACCCGCTGTATTTCCCGGCGTATCAATCTTCTTCGGCCTGGAGCTTGGCAAAATCGCGATCGATCAACGCCTCGACATTGCTGTGCGCGTATAGTTCGCGAGCCGAAGTTTTAAAAGCACGGTTTTGAGCCGAATTGTTTAAATTAGGTACGACGTACGTGGCCTCTAATTTAAGATTGTATTTAATCGGGTTAATACTCGCGCGCTCGCGTAATTTTGCGATTAGTTCGGACTCTATCGAATTTAGGAAAGCGCGGTAACTGGTTACATTATCGACGTTTTTCCTAAAATACCACACGATCGTGCGGCTAAGCGATGCTTCAATTTCGATAAAGCCCGGAGTATTAACCTTTTGCATGCGCGTCTTTTTCCGTTTGATGTTTTTCGGAGTATTTTCCGTGTAAGCCACGCCTTCACCGTCCGACAGTGGCGAGATCGGTCTTGATGGTGCGGTGGGGGTGAGGGATCTTGCAACGGGCCGGGTGACTGTCGCCTGTGCGGGTGACGGGGTGACGATAGTCGGTATGCGGGTCGTTGATGGTGGGGCTTGACGCGGGAGAGTAATTGTGCCCGCACGGTGACGGTCGTGAGTCAAGATGGACATCGTCGTAGGCGAAACATCTGGTTGAGCGTGTGGGGTAGTGGTGGGGGGTGCCCAATTTATGACCGATGCGCGACCTAACATAGATTATTAACATTAAGATATTGTCGTTATTATTGTTAATAGGAAAAACATTATTTACCCATTGCACCGCCTATTTGTACAGCGCTGTGGAATTCAGGTGTGTTTTTAACGATCACTATTTTAAAAATAATTTAATTAATAACCCCGAGTTATGTAAATAATTGCTGGCCCGAAAAAACATCGTATGTGTGGAATTCTTATTTTCAGTTTTAACTGATTTAAAAATGAACAACACGTATTTCACATATGAATAATGCGATAATACGTTAGTTTGCGTGACTTATATAATAATAACATAAAGTGGTTTTTTCGGCTCAACGATATAATATTCAATGTACTTACTATGACGATTTTGTACGTGGATACTGAGATTGTTCCGCTGAGTAAACGTCTTGAGGCACACACCACAAAAATTCACCGATCCATTGTGACATTTAGCGTGTCTATTTAGATCTCCCTTATGGACGTAAACTTTATCGCATATCGCACAGTTAAACATTTTTGAGAATTTGATACAAACAACGTGTTAAAATAATAATAATAATAAAATGTAGACGAGAAGACGAATATACGTAAGTACGTGGAGCGTGTTTAAACTCTGTTGACCGTCTGATTTGTATTCGTCGGCACCGCTGATATTTCGACCTCGGGGTATATACTATATGGTCAATGTGTCATACATATTATGTGTATATATATATATATATAAATTATACGTATATAATTTACGGGCACTATACGCACATCCTGCCACATGTGTTAACAATAATGATATTGCTTAGGGCAGCTGCGATAACTATACCACGAATGTGTGTGTGTGTGTGTGTGTGTGTGTGTGTGTGTGTGTGTGTGCGGGTGCGACGGCTGTGGAGTCAACGGTTATCTGATAATAGGGAATAACTCGACGTTGTATTTACTATTCGAATATTTTTAGTTTATATTATTTGCATTGCATAGGTTACACTGCTCGTGAGCTATTATAGTTCATAGTGTTCATACAATTGACAGTTACTCGCAGACCTTTACACTGGCTAGGGGTGTCTTATCCGCGTTCAAGGCTAGAACGTATTATCTACGATTTATTATTTTTCTACGACGCATTAAAATGAATTTATTAAAATGTTCCGTCGATTGTCGATCGCTAGTGCGTGCGGTACAGGAAAACTCTAATCCTGAATATCCCGAGTATACATTTTTTTTATCGAGGTTGAAAACATTCGATTCACACCCATCGCGATCGTATCAAGATAAATATTCACTGGCCGAATGCGGTTTCACTTATACCGGGACAAACGACTTGGTTCAATGTTTCTACTGCGGCTTATTATTGGGAAAATGGCAGGAAAATGACGAAGTGTGGCAGCAACACGCCTTGCACAACCCTAAATGTGTATTCGTATTATTATATAAAGGCGCTCAATTTATTGAAAATGTCAATAAAATTTTATCTCAGAGATAACTTGATAAGTTTAAAGAAAAACCTAATCGTTTCATTTCACCTCGCAGTTCCAAGTCACCTCGATTGACGGTACGAATTAAATGGCAAACGTTACGCCCGTGATAATAGTCAAGACCGTAGATGTAAATCGGAATCGTATGATGTTGTCGGCTAACATGCAGCTGAATAATATAATGTATATTTTTATCGAATAAATATGGAATTCTTTAAAACAATTAAGTCGCTTTAGTTTTTGACTTGGTATCCTGCTTAAAGTAGGCTAAAAGTGTTTTTATTATATGTATGTATATGTTTTTATACCTGTATGTATAGGTTTTTATAAATTTTAGTATATATGTATAGCTTTTTGTGCATTATGTATATGTTTTTGTACATGTATGTACAGTAGAAACCGTTTATAATGACACCGGTTGTAATGACATACCGGGTGTAATGACCTTAGATTGCAAGTCCCGGCAAAACTCCTATATTGTAATTTAATTTTTATCATTTTGGTTATAATGACAATCGGTTATTATGACCAATTTTTACTAGTCCCTTGAATGTCATTATAAACGGTTTCTACTGTATATGTTTTACACATTTATGTATATGTTTTTATACATATATGTATATGTTTTATACGTGTATGTATATGTTTTACACAATTATGTATATGTTTTCATACACATATGTATATGTTTTATACGTGTATGTATATGTTTTTATACATATATGTATATGTTTTACACGTGTATGTACATGTTTTATACATATATGTATATGTTTTATACGTGTATGTATATGTTTTTATACATGTATGTATATGTTTTATACGGGAATGTATATGTTTTACACGTGAATGTGTATGCTTGATACATTTATGTATATGTTTTATACGTGCGTCTGTACGTATTCACGAAATAAGGTGCAAGTGGTGGTGGTGGTGGTGGGGGGTAACGTGATAACACAGAGATATCGTACGGATGCGAAAAAACCGCGTCAGTCCGATTTACGGATAGATGGCGCCACCGGCGGTGGTGATAATAATGCGGGACGTCCGCACGGCGGCGGCGTCCGAGATGAACGGAATGGCGGACGCGGACGCGGGCAGAGCGCGCACCGGTCGCGGACGCCAAACGGAGCATGTGTGTGGTGGGGTGGAGGGGTGGTACACGGCGCCGGTCGGAGGTGGGGCGGGGTGAGACGGGCCGCCGGTACCGCGGTATGTCCCCGCGGTAAACGTGATGGACGGGGGGTGGGGCGGCTATGACGTAGTGGTATTAACGGCGAGTGGGTGAAGGGGTGGTGGGGGTACGGTGTGGTACGGGCGTTGACGTAGCGGCGGAGTGTCACAGCGGGTAGGGCGGGGGCCCCGATGACGACGTAGGGCCTAGTGACTTGGCTGGCGGGCGGGCGGGTGGCAGGGGTAGCTTGAGGAAGCTAGGCGATGACATAGGGTAGCTGTGTATAGGTGGGGGGCGGGGGGTGGGGTTAGCTCAGGGTAGCTGGGTATAGGCGGGGGCGGGGGTAGCTCAGGCTAGCTAGGCGGTGACGTAGGGTAGCTGTGTATTGGCGGGGGGTGCGGGGGTAGCTCAGGGTAGCTGGGTATAGGCGGGGGCGGGGGTAGCTCAGGCTAGCTAGGCGGTGACGTAGGGTAGCTGGGTATAGGCGGGGGTCGGGTTGCGGGGGTAGCTCAGGCTAGCTAGGTGGTGACGTAGGGTAGCTGTGTATTGGCGGGGGGTGGGTGGCGGGGGTAGCTCAGGCGGGCGGGGGGGGTGAAGCGGGGGGGACCTCGGAGCGGCCTCTTCCTACTACTCTCATGGGGTGGTGTGTGTATCGCCGTTGTATTGACACCTTGTTTCTGAGACGTTTTCAGTAGAAGGGCTTCGAAGTCTGCGTACACAACGAACGGCAGCCGCTCCGTCTTACACCACGCCTCGAATTCCAGAGTATCCCCCTCTTTCGGCATCAAAGGAACAATCGGTTTGTGCGGGACACACAACAAGCGATGCTCCGCCAACGCCCGCTCGCCGTGTAATTTATATTTTAATGGACGATCCTCGAAACTGACGAAGCACCGTTTGCAGTAAAATAATCGATGTTGGTGATTATTTTTTTGCGGGGTGGCTAGGCGCGAAAAATTTGAAATGAACGCATAATGGTTGTTACCATCCTTCCCGGTGATTAAGAGCAGATCGAAATGATCCGGCTTTTCTTCATCCGCGATACGCAGCGGGTAGGCGAAAGATTGCGTGGACGACTTTTTTTTTTTTATTATTATTATGTTTCTCGCTATTTCTTACGCCGTATAAATTGACGGACGTCCCAGGGTTAGACTTTTCAAATAACTTTATCTCCGACACGGGGGTGGGGGTTGATAAAGCAGAAAAGTCATATCGGTGTTCTTCCCTCGTATTTTTAGCGCCTACTTGCGAGCGATTGACTTGGGGTACGTGTTTAGCGAGGATCGCCCACTTGAAACATTGCCGGTCGATATTTTTAGGGTTAACTACGGCCTCCCGACTCTTAATACTTTCAGGCAACGGTAAGTACGACGATCCCCCCAAAGGCGTATACTCGTACACGCCCAAGAGTAATCCGTCGATGCACGATAAGGCAAACCCACTGTATTTCCCGGCGTATGAATCTTCTTCGGCCTGGAGCGACGCGAAATCACGATCGACCAAACCCTCGATATTGCTGTGCGCGTATAGTTCGCGAGCCGAAATTTTAAACGCACGGTTTTGAGCCGAATTGTCTAAGTTAGGTATAACGTATGTGGCTTCTAATTTAAGATTGAATTTAATCGGATGAATACGCACGCACTCGCGTAATTTTGCAATTAATTCTGACTCTATCGAGTTGAAAAAAGCGCGATAGCTAGCTATGTTATCGACGTTCTTCCTAAAGTACCATACGATCGTCCGATTTAGCGAAGATTCGATCTCGATAAAGCCGGGACTATTCACCGATTGCATACGCGCCTTTTTTCTCTTGATATTTTTTCGAGTATTTTCTGTGTAAGCCACACCTTCCTCGGTCGATAGTGGCGAGCCCGGTCTTGCGCGTGCACGGGTAACGGGGGATCTTGTATCGGGTTGGGTAGCGATAGCCTGTGCGGGGGGTTCGGTAGAGATGTCCGGTATGCGGGTGGACGTCGTGGCCTGGGGAGGGGAGAGTGTGTCCGTGTGCCGAGTCGAGATGACCGCTGGAGACGGAACATCTGGTTGTGTGTGCGGTGTAATAGTGGGGGGCGCCCAGTTTATGACCGATGCGCGACCTAACATGCATTATTAATATTAAGATATTGACGTTATTATTATTATTGTTGGTAAGAAAAAATTATTTACCCATTGCGCCGCCTATTTGTACTGCGTTGTGGTACATATTTGGGAGTGTTTTTAGTTATCACTATTTTAAAAATAATTTAATTAATAATCCCTAATTATTAAGCAAAACGTTGTTGACCCAAAAAAACATCATATGTATAGAATTCTAATTTTTAATTATACAAAAACTGGTTTAAATATTAATAACTTATATTCAAGATATGACGATAATTCAACAATGTTAGTTTGTCTAACTTACTATGAGTAATAAAGAGGTTTTTTTGGCTCAACGTCATAATAATAATCAATGTACTTACTATGCAGATTTTGTACGTGATTTCTAAGGTTGTCCCGGCGGGTGAACGTCTTGAGACATATCCCGCATGAATTCGTTGATCCATCGTGGGTTTTAGCGTGTCTGTTCAGATCGCGCTTATGGACGTACACTTTTCCGCAAATTGCACAGTTAAACCTTTTCGTAAATATAAGACACACAGTGTTGTAAAATAATAATAATAATAAAATGTAGACGAGACGATGAATATACGCAAGAACGTGGAACGCGTTTAAACTCTGTAGGTCGTCTGATCTGTATACGTCGGGACCGTTAGCATTTCGATTCAATAACTAATCGGTCGCTAAGAAAAACCAGCGCTCTGTGTTGGGGTATATACATGCATATGTTTTTATACGTGTATGTATATGTTTTATACGTGTATGTATATGTTTTATACGTACATGTATATGTTTTATACGTGTATGTATATGTTTTATACGTGAATGTATATGTTTTATACGTGTATGTATATGTTTTATACGTGAATGTATATGTTTTATACGTGTATACTGTATGTATATGTTTTATACGTGAATGTATATGTTTTATACGTGAATGTATATGTTTTACACATTTATGTATATGTTTTTATACATAATGTATATGTTTTATACTTGTATGCAGGGCTGGGCAAGATACCTCAAACATAGTATCTAAGTTCAAGATTCAAGATTCATCTATAATTAGTAACTAAATACAAGATACAAGATACTATAATATTTTTAAAGATACCATAGATACAAGATATGTATCTGAGATACATATAAGATACAAGATACTTCATACATTTATTTATATTTATTAATTTATTAATTTACCTTGGGTACAATTTTCTCACATTGAATTTTATCATACATCATTTATATTATATTATAGCTCATAAATGTATAACAATACGGTGTGTATTTATCATTAACAATATAATTTTAAATGACATTAGATACGCTTAAAATAATAATACCTACGTATAATTGATAAACGAAATAATAGATAAAAAGATTTACAGTCTATAAAAAAATTACGTAAACAATAAAAAAACGTTATGAAAAAAAAAATATTTATAAATTGACAATGTATATTTATTATTTATTAAAAGTTAAAATGTAGGTGATTTATATAACTATATAATTATATCATTTATATCCTATGTTTTGAAATAAATTCCTGGTTACCTTATAAAGAGACTAATTTTTTGAAAGTATCATCTGACATACTAGATCAACATGGAGAATGAATAAACCCAGCAAAAGAAAATAGTCGTTCAACAGATGCTGATGAGGTTAGGCTTGTATTATATTTTATAAATAATTTTTTTATTTTTGGATAATTATCTAAACAACTAAGTGATTTATTTTTATCATTCAAAAAACTTATAAATTCAAGTTCGTTACTTGACTGTTGTCTGAACTGGTCTGGTTCAGAAGAAAAAATAATAAAAGATTCCTCTGACTCTTCACTTGAATGGGATTCAATTTCTGAACTATTTTGTTTTGCACTACAGTCAATTACATTAATACATAAATTTTGAATTCTTTTTTTTTCTCGATCAGTTGTCATTTCTGGGAGCCAACGCAATTTAAATGTAGGGTGAAAACAAGTAGCTAAAATAGCATGATTAGCTTCAGGTGCTAAATTTAAATATAATCAAATCTGTTAGATAAGGATAATATTAATGGAGATATCATAGAAGACAAATGCCTTAATTGTTTTTCTTTTAACGATTCAAGCCGATGTTTAAGTGAAAATAATGTCGGTATTAATACACCGTAATAACAATTAATTTCGCCTTGCAAATAATCTAAAGCACATGCAATTGGCTTCAATAAAATTACAAAATCATCTAAATACTCTATATCTAAATCTTTAAAAACATAATTAGTATTTATAGTATTTAAATGTTCAAAAACAGTATTTAGTTTTTCTTTATAAGTAAGGAATTGACTAATCGAATCAAATAATGAATTCCACCTTGTTGGACAAGGATAAATTAAAGAACAACCTAATATACTTTTTATAACTTCAGCAGATTTTGGACGTCTTGACATGTTCCACAAAAAAATTGCACTTTTCCATGGCTCCTAAATATAATCTATTAACTGGTAAACTTTTAATAGCTTTCATAAAATCAGAAGTAGCTATTAAGCTTAAAGTATGGCTAGCACATCTCAAATGGCGAGGTAGCAACATAATCTGATTATCTTCATTCGCATTATTATCGGGGACAATTGGTCTAAATTTCAGATACTGTACATCATTATTTTCACCTATAAGTATAATATATATTATATATACCTACTAGTAAGTTATGTAACAAAATATTATTAATTCTTTATAATACATTTAATATTTTATATTTACCGTAATTATCAGAATCATTCTCTACCCGAAAATCACAACCAAATTCTTTAAAGGCTTTCACAAAATTGCTCCCATTATCGGTGATTGTTGATACAACTTGTTCACGCCGTAGAGAAAATTCACCGAAAATGTTATAAAGCATTTCAGCCACACGATCGTATGAATGCTTTCCGGTAAAACGGTTGCACGCTAGTACACAGCTGTGTCGTTCTAATGTAATTGAATCAATCTATAAAAACAATTAAATTAATATATTATATACAATTACGAGTATTACATTAATACATAATATACGTTAGGTATATATGTTTATAATTTGAATACCCAGTGCGCTGTAACGCCCATAAAACTGTGATGTTTGGTAGACCAAATGTCAGCAGTTGTTGTGACCAATAACTGATTCATTTCAAACAAATTTTTAATCACGTCGTTTATTTTTATATAATCATCATCTATACGGCGACTAAGAGTTCTTCGAGAGTATATTGTAAGATCACAATCTAAATCTATGAAATAAAAAAATTAATAATATCGTAATTCACTATTATTTTTGGGTACATCGTATACTGCTAAAAAAATTATATTTTTAATTTTATGGAGTTACCTTTAAATATTTTTATGAAATTTCATCTTCCACTGTAGACAATGGTTTCATACCAAGAATAATATAACGCATAATGTTTTCGTCTAATTTTTTTTGTTTATGATCAATAATACTTTTATATTCAGTTAGTTTCCTTTGTTTTGTTGGAATTTGAGAATTATCATTTGATGTACTTGCTCTTTTACGTCCTGTGACTTTTAAATATGCGTCATATGCTTCCAATTCTGACATATGCAATCTCTATAAAATATTAAAATATTATTTATTGTATAATATTACAAATTATGAATTTTAATAACTCTACATTGTATTATGTAGACATATAGGTAGTTATAAATGTTGTGGTACATAAGTACCTACATTATATATTTATACAAATTATAATGTATAGTTATAAACATAAAGTTTCCATATTTTAAATAGGTACTTACTTTCATATGAAGTCGAAAATTAGATGTGGAATTTATTGCTCCCGAAATAATTCTGTTTTCTTTTTTTTCTCTTCACATGTTACGCACTTAGCTTTTACATTAGAATTCACATTTATTATTTCATCAAAATTTAAAATTGTATAAAATTTGCCATCTAAGCATTTTGGAATATTAACTATTACATTATTTTGGTTATCCATGTTTTTTTTATAATATATATTTATATATTAAATTAATATTTACAAAAAATATTAAAACAATGCACAAAATATAATTTTTTCGTCACTTTGTTAGAGCTAATTACATAAACACCGAGCAGATGTATAATACGCATGAGACAGACAGAGAATATGAATCGATAGTCGTCAATCAGCGACCGGTGATCAACGAAATCTTATCGCTGATATAATATTATCGCCAGACACCAAAGTTACTTTAATCTAATCTTAAAATATATTATTACTTATTGGGAAATTAAGAAAAATGTTATATAAATGAAATATAAAACATATGTTTTGAATGTATCTAGTATCTTAATCATAAAAAGATACTAGATACAATTCAATAAAGTATTTAAATACGCGATACAAGATACATTAAAATTATGTATCTCGATACAAGATACAAGATACATTTGTATCTAAGATACGTATCTTAAATACTAGTATCTAAAATACTACCCAGCCCTGCTTGTATGTATATGTTTGAAAAACAAAACCGCGTCAGCCCAATTTACGGATAGATGGCGCCACCGTCGATGGCCATTCGCGCGTTTTAGCGTGATAACGTATAGCTGATCGGAGTGAAGAAAACCGAGTCAGCCAAATGTACGGACAGATGGCGCCACCGTCGATGACATATGATATGATAATAGCGGATGGGCGGGGTATCGGAGCGGTTGGAGGGGGCGCGCGGTATGGGGGCGGTTGCGACGTAGATAGGGGGTGAGGGCGGCGGTGGCCCGGTGTCCAGACGCCTATCACGTAGGAGGTGCAGTGGCGCTGTTGTACGTGTTTGAGGTGGGGGAGGGGGTGGCCCGGACGCCTATGACGTAGACGGCGCGGTACAGCGTAGGTGTGGGGAGGGGTGGACCGACGCCTATGACGTAGGTGGCGCGGTGGCGCAGGCAGGAGGGCGGGGGGGACCTCGGAGCGGCCTTTCCCTACTACTCATTTGGTATTTTTTTTTTATTTTGAACAGTCACTACATTAACATTCTGAATTTCATTTCCATCACTAATTTAGTTTCTTTTAATGTTAATATCATTTGTTGGAATGACTCTACACACTTTAGCATAATATTGCCTAGTCCATCTTTTTGCATATAGTTCTGGATTATGTAGTGGAATATTATATATCTATCGCAATTTAAGAATGTGATGACACGGTAAACACATGCTTGTGACAAATGAACAACTACATTTTATTATGCTAGTATTTAATACACCTTCACTCGATTGAATTGTTGCTGATTGTGTTTCTTTGTTTAAAGATAAATGTTTATGTTTTTAATAGATTTAAATTTTGACATTACTAGATCATAAGCGTATGGCGTTAAATACTAGTACATTTGTTTTTCTTCTGTTAATAAGTTATTGACAAAACTTGGAGTTTTACTGAAACACTCAGTAGCCACATGGTCTCTTTCTGTTCTAAGAATCACCATTAACATCTCTAGTCCTATATAATAACATTTTTTAAATAATATGTACCAGTGGCGCCGATCACCTAATTTATCTATGACATATGTCATAGTAGATTTTATAGCTGGGGCCCCACCAAGGGTTACTAGAGCCCAGTTGTGGGCCAGAATTAATTACCTACTTATAAAGATTTAAATATCATTAGATAAATAAATTCGATGTACAAATGATTAGTGAATAGCAAGTAGGTAGCAACTACAAGTGCTAATAAATACTATAGGCTATAGCCTATAAATAATAACTAATAAGTAGTTAGTGGATTATGATTTTAGACTAATACTAACTAATACGGTCTAAGTAGTATATTAAAATTATTATACTAACGTCTAACGTCTAACAACTAACAGTTGAGCTGTCAGTTGACAAACACGGTCATGAATCTATGAAAGTAGGTATGACAAAATAAAATATGAATAGTTTATTTTATTATGGATTTAATAATTTAACGTATTTAAGATAAAGGATAATGATAAATGATCATTGTGTCTTTATTTATTAAATTAATTAGGTATATTGATTTTATGTTTTTACTTTTTACGAAATAATTGAATGAATAATATTTTACAACTGTATAAGTACATACTACTCCGTAGTCGGCAAGTAAATTCAAAATTTGTTACATAATTTTTAAATAGTCTTAACTGATATAAAAATTAATTTTATTATTTTAAATAATAGTAAGTAAGTATTTACAATTTACTGCATATAGAATTGTAGACATATTGTTAACATAAATTTTCCGGATGAACCTGGATATTTCGCCGCGACCGATTAGTCGCAAGCGATAATCAATCTGAAAAGCTATGAATAGTTGGAAAACCCAGCCTGTGACCATGTCGAATTCTCCCTATCTTATCTGCCGGGCGGCGGCTTATTATTAAAATGTTGGTTACGTTAAATGGCCAAAACGTATATATTATTACATAATATACTTTATATTTATAATTTATTATATAGTGTATACACTATACGTAGACCTACTTTTATTCACATAATCATCATTCAACAGTCGTCATTCGTCTCAACTTTATTAAAATTTTAAGTTTTAATGCACTGACAGTGTATTCTGTGATATTGTTTTATTTTATTTTACAATTGACAATAAATTGTCATTTAAATTATTTGAATTTTTATTTTTATTTTATTAAAAAATCATAATAAATGGCTTCTCGTTCTCAACCCTTGAGTGGATGCGCCAAGAGGAAATTAAAAGCACAAAAAGAAGATGCATCTAGAAAAATGTATGGATTGTTAGATAGATTTATCAAACCAATAGTTTTGGCAGAGGCTGCAGCTAATCCAACACAATATTATAGTAATGCTAATAATAATAACGGTAAGTGGTAACTAATTTTTTTAAATAATTATAGAATAATTTAAGAATAGTGATACAACTAATAAATCACTATTTTTTGAACTCCTTCAATGATTTAAGGTTTAATAAAAAAATTTTAATTTTAATTTTATTTGGTTAGGACTATGTAGAAAAATGTTTTCAGATATTAATACTATAGACCATATTTCTGTTGGTAATTCATTTGACAATGTTTTGTCTAGTTCGGTTTCTACTCTGGATTCTGCACAAAATATTTCACCAGGTATAATATTATTCAGTGTCGGCCTGGCCAAAGCAGCTAGGCAGCAATCGCTGCCTGGGCCCCCGTCTTTTTTTTATATATACATATTTAAAAGCGGTTGAGACTTGTGGTGCAAGCTAATATAAGTAATATAATAATAGTAAATAAGTAAAAGTGGAATTATTGGATGAACATGAATTGTATAAAATATTATAATATTAACTATCCACCATACCTATTGATATTTGATAATAAATAAGTCCTGGGAAGTCCTAATGTTTATGAACAACCGACCGATATAAGATTTATTTATAGATTACCCATAGACATGTTGGATATTGATTTTATCACGGAATAAGATATACAGGACTGGACACGAGTTGAATATTGTGGTTACGAAATGTTGTACAACAGGCAAAGTTCGGGGGGATATTTTCCTTTTAGCATTACTAGCGCCGTCTTAGTGGATACTTTTGGAACTAGATGACATTATCATCATAGATAGTTCCATAAGTATCCACTAAGACGGCGCTAGTAATGCTAAAAGGAAAATATCTCCCCGAACACCGCCTGTTGTACAACATTTCGTAGTCAACCCCCCACACCCTCCAACCTTGTCGTGTCCAGTCCTGTATATCTTAGTCCGTGGATTTTATCGTTTTATCATAATATGTGCCGTTTGTGATGAATGATGATATAATTATAATTTATAATATATTTCTTATAGTCAAGACGATAAAATAATCAATAGTCACAAATAAGTCACTAAATAGTAAATATTATTAATTAAGCCAATAGCGGATTTCTGATTTGTTCAGTGTTTTACAAATTTTATTTGTATTAAATATATTTTTAATTAAGAGTATAAACTTTATAAAGTATAAAATGAAACCCAAAGTTAAAAGTGGTGCAGAAAAACGTCGATTAAAAGAAAAACAACAGTTAGAAAAAACTGGCTCAGATCCCAAACAGAAAAAATTAATGTTTTTTAAAACAAGTGAAGTCCAAAAAGTAAGTACCTTAAACCAATATAAATTTAAGTACCTATTCATTGTTTTATTATTTTTGTCTTATTTTTTTACAAAACTAATCCACCCCTATGTAGTTAAATGTAGTTAATTAAATTTTAGTAGTATCACTAGTATCTAAAATTTACATAATTTCTAATTTACCTATATTAATTAAAGACAGATACACACCATTCAGTTATGGACAAAATAACACCAATTCCAAATGTATCAAATATTGAATCAGACATACAAGATAAAAACAACGTATTGGAGAAGTTACCAGTCTCATCTCACGGTAATTATTTAATTTCAATAAAATAATATAAATTCAATGCTTTAAATAATAGAATAGACATTAGTCAATGATTATATTGTTATTTAAATTTAATTACAGTAAATTAGTAAATATTGATTTAGATAAAATAAATGTATAAGGTATATGAACATATTTTATATGGTAGTAACTAGTAGCAGTAGGTATTTATAAAAAGTTTGATATAGTTATTATTTTTAAAAAATCAAGATATTTAATTTATTAATTTAGAATTAATATAAATTATAAACAGTAAAGAATGAAAACTTCCTTTTTCTTCTTTTTATATATTTAAATTTATAATTTATTACAGTTAAATTTAGATAATGTAATTTTCATTTATTACTATTTGTTGCATTATAATGTATTAATAATATTTTTATAAAACAGATAAAAATGAAATATGTGAAGATGATAATATTAATGAAATTAATTTTGAAGATAAAAGAGCAAATAATAAAACAATAATTACTTTAAATGCTAGTTTCATTTCTTTCACTTCTGGTAATATTGCAATTTTTTATGTAAAATTATATTAATTCAGTACAAGTGAAATTTCCTTTAATAAACCACCCTAATCAATTTGCTTTAATATAAATAACTTTTTTGACCATAATAGTGTTTTTTTTTTTATTAAATAAAGAAACACAATAACCAACAATGAAATTATAGTTATAATTATAATAAAAATAAAATTGTACTACTTTAAAAACTAGATAATAGTATACTATTGTTAAATTAGTATCCAGATTATTGATAAAGGTATAGTATAGTTTAGTATACTTATAAATCCCCACTTTTATTAAAGTTTTTTTTAAATAATTATTTGTATTAAATTATACAGTGAATAATGTTTTTCTAGGGGTTAATGACGGTACTGAGTCCAATTTTAATCATGGTAGTCCAGATAACGCAGGTTTTAATATGGAAACGTCAGAATATAATATACAGACTGAAATTAGTAATATTCCACAAATTGAAAACCTTAATTTAATAACATATTTATCACCTTTTATCCGTCCGACAAATTCTAGTTCTGTAGAAATCAAATTAGATTTTTTGAAACATCATCCAATACAACCAATACCTTTAAATGGAAAAAGTGTAGACTTTAATAGAATATATAATAGAATATTATCTAATGGAGATGTTATGAATAGAAAATGGATGTCATTTTCAATTGATACACAATATATATATTGCTCAAGTTGTATGGCATTTTCAACAACTTATGGAAAAGAATCAAAATGCATTACCGGCTATTTAGCTTGCATAAAGAAGAATAAAAGTTTGTACCAAGATATTGAAAGGCACGAAAAATCTAAAATTCATGAAAACTCTTCTTTAGCAGTTTTACGTGCAGTTGCTAGCAATGATATTGGTAATCTTATAAATCGTAATGTTTTTTCTTAACATACAAAAGAAGTTAAAAATCGTAGAGAAATATTAGAACGATTTATTGATATCGTTTTATTTATTGGAACACAAGGAATTCCATACAGAGGAAAAGAAGAAGGTGCATATTCACTGGTCAACCGAACACAAAACCATGGAAATTTTTTAGAACTTGTATTATTAATGTCAAAATATGACAAAATACTTAAGAGGACGCTACACTAGTCATTTTCAACGCGAAAAACTTGTCTACCGAAAACAAACAAAACGACACCAAAAAGTGGTTTTAGAGTAAAAACACCTATTATGAAATTTATAGAAAACAATATTTCGGAGGGAACCTCATTGGTTTTTTTTGAAATTTTAAGTATTAAAAAAGTTATAGTTATTTAAAAAATGTAAAAAAAAAGGTTTTTGTGCCTTTAATTACGAGTTGTGTATTTAGATTAATACAAATCCCCAATGAGGTTCCCTCCGAAATGTTGTTTTCTATGAATTTCATAATAGGTATTTTTGCTCTAAAACCACTTTTTGATGCTGTTTCGTTTGTTTTGCGTAAACATGTTTACGTCGTTAGATTTAATTTTTATTGCCGTCATGTGCTGCTACCTACTGGGCGTTGTGGCGGCCGCCGTGATTTCCCCCACTTCGCCAAAAAGTAAATTTCAACCACGACCGTCTCGCCCGATCGCAGATCGGTTATCTACGATGGTAGACGCTTCCGAGAATAGATTTTGCCGATTACGTTTATAGTAAATAGCATGACTATAATAGATAATTATCTATAGTAGTGGTGAATAGTATTTATTTATTATTTTTTTTTTTATTAGACAATTCAATAATTGTACATAATATATAGTAATAGTACATACTAGTAGGTACAATACGATGAAGAGATAATAATATATATAATTTTGACAAATGTGTAAATGTATATTATGATTTATGAATAATTTATATTACAGAAATGACAATAAAATACAGTTATTATAACCAGAAAACCGGCATAGATATGGTACCTATGAATTTCATTATCGACCGACTGGATAATTTATTTAATTTATGCAATCTTTTTGTAGAATTTAATTAGATATTAGTGATATTACGGACCTTTTTATTTATTTTCAGACAGTAAGTAGGTATCTCAAATTATGCATATTCCAGCAATAATTCAAGTAGGCACCTTCCTATAAAAAACTTGTATTTTCCTACATGCTATGAATTATAATGGTTTAAATAGAAAAAACATTTTTGAATCGATATTAAAATTAATTAAAACAATTATTATTATTATGATGCAAGTAAGTATGACTATGACTAGGGCCCGGAAGTTCATGCACTAAAAACTATCAAAATATACGCTAAGTAATATGCATTTAATTTTTTTTTACGTTAAGTTTTTTTTTGTTTTCAGTAAGAATAATAGTTATAATATCGGAAAAAATATACACAATTTTAATATAACATGATACGTTGTATTTACTTCAAGAAATAAAATATACAATTAGGGATTTTAACAGATTTTAAGTACAAATTAACGGCGATTATCAGACCGACCGAGGAATAACGACCTTTCATTTAAATAATGTTTTTATTTTATATTGACAACGTTTTTATAAGAACATATTTTTCAACAAATAAACGTTTTGAAATATACTCAGTCCGAAATTTTCATGAAATATTAATACATAATAATAAAAAAGCGAGTGAGTATCGCTCTGCTGTACATTAGGGGGTGGGTGGACCTCAGACTAAGGTAGGTTAAATTTGAATGCAATGATAGGTATCATTGTATACGAAAGACGATTCTGAACGGAGATGATTTGTCAGTCTAGGATATATTATATAAAAATCGAATATTATTTATTAGTAAAACCTTATTTTACGCATGTATTTTTGATTTCAAATTAAAATTAAAACTTTAAACACTCGTAAAATTTTTTAAATTGAATAATTCTCAAACTTTTTCATAATTATTTTAAGCTTAACTTATGGACAGCATAGTATTAAATTTTCAATTCTGAGCTTTTGATAGTAAAATATTTATAAATTTTTAACTACCAAATAGAGAAAAATATTCATGATTTTGACGAATTTTTGTCAATATTTGAACTTCAAATGCTAATAAAAAAAAAAAGTGCCTATGTATTTTTATAATTTTTGAAATAGAGTTAGAAAAAGTTATGTGGACCCTTCAATTAAATTTTCAAGTAATTTGTCCCAGCTAAATCAACATTTATAAAAAAAAAATTTAAAAAAATTGAAAATTTCAATTGTCTATAAATAGCTCAAAAAAAGACAAAATATTTTGAAAATCAAATCACGTAAAGAAAATGCCAATCTAAATAACTGGTAAAATTTTCAAGTATTTACGACTTATACTATTTGAATAACAATAAATATCAAAAATCGTTTGAGGCTAAACCGATATTTAACGTGGTTTTGTACAACTTTAAATTTCAAACACCCATAGAAAATTTTTGTCTGAATCCGGTTGAGTTTTTTTTACAGATATTTGAAGAAAAATGTATGGAGAACCTAGAACCAAATTTTCAAAACTTAGTTTTAAAAGAAAAAAATTTTACGATTTTTCAACCACAAAATTACTTGCACATTTTCGCAATTTTGACATATTTCGTATAAATTCGAACTTTAAGCACTTATAAAAAAAAATTGTGACAAACGATTTCAGATTTTTTTTTATCACTTTAAGAACAACCTATAAGAAACCTTTTATTAAATTTTCAAGATTTTCTGGCCGGCCAAAAAAAATTTTATCGTTATTTTAAAAAAAAATACTAAAAAAAATTAAAAATTTCAATTGTCTATAAATAGCTTAAAAAAAGTAAAAATACTTTAAAAATTTAACTGTGTATGGAGAACGCTAATATTAAAATTTGGTGAAAATTTCAAGTGTTCACATCGATTAGTTATTGAGTTATAGCAAAATAAAAAATTCGATTTTGTCGAAAACTGGTTTTGCGTAAAAATTCCCGTTTTTCTGTCACTTTCTTTTTGTTTTTCTTGATTTTTTTGAAAACTGTTGGAAAATGTTTATCCACTTTGCCATCGGAAACCACCCCCAAAGTTTAAAATTGAAGCATTATTTCGACTAGTTATGCTGTACACAGACACAAAAACAAAAAAACACACATCATTGTAAAATCAATACATTCATCACTCCGTTCAGAATCTAAAAATTATAAATAGCAAAATTAAAATGCAATGAAATGCAGTAAAATGCAATCTTATTTTAAAAAATACATATATTTTTTAAAAACCTGAAAATATGCACTACACTAAAATTTCATTTTTAAACACGTTCAATTTTGATTCAAATTTTTAGCTCGTCCAGCAACTTTTTAATGCACCAGTAGAAGAACTTCAGGGCCCTAATACTAGTATTTCTTTTAGTTATAACGAAATAAGATAGCGAAAGTCACAATATGAGATTGCCGAGACTGGTAATAGCTGTATAATGCCTATATTTCCTAAAACAAGTGTACAAGATTAAAAAATCGAGTATAATTATTGTAATTTTCGAATCAAAAAGTGAACTGTATGAAAAATAGCCATTCCTTCTAGATTATTCAATGTGATTATACAGTGGCGCTGAAATCCAAAATTTTACCTACTTAAAACATTAGGCACGTCTACATAAAATGTTTACACCCACCTAGGTTAGGTTAATGTAAATTTATGAGTATTCAATGACAATAAAGGTGATCCCCTATTACCTATTAAATTTACCTATGACAATTGTCATAAATAAATATATATTTTGGCACCACTTCGTGATTACATCAGTTTTGAATTCAAGTAAAAAATGTTTGTAAGTTTTAAGTTAACTACTTTTGTGTTAAATTTTAAATTTTAACAATTATAATACACAGTCGCTACATTTTTCATCATCGCAAACAAAAATATTATAATAAATCTAAAACGTTCGTCTAAAAAAATAATCACATGTGTGCACGGACACTTAATTTATATAATGATTTTGTATTTCCCTATATAGGTATGTTATGAATATTATAATAGTACCTATATATATTGTATTGCTATAAGGAAAAAAAACGATACCTATTCACGAAAAACAATTATCATTATGATATAAGTAAGTACCTATGCCTATTATGATTTATGACTATACCAAAAAAAATTGAGTAATAAATCTACACACCTCACTATTAGGTACTACTTCTTATTAATTAGTTATTACGAATTAGGACAGCAGAAGTAACAATTTGAGACTATTATAAATTATAATAGCTGCAGTAGTTTCAAAACTGTGTATAAAAATAAAATTATTATAATAATTATTACAATTATCATAAAGTAAACTCTATGGAAAATAACCGTTACTTCTGGATTTGATCATATCAGTTGTGACTCTATGTCACCTATTTTTTCGTTAATTTTAACAGTTTTTTACATTTATACGGTTGTTTTATATTGCATGTATCTACTCGTATATACAATGGGAAATAAAAAAAATGTATTAAAACGTAAACGATCGTCTAAAAAATGGATCACCAAGACACTGTCACTAAATCGATCTATAAAAATGAGGTAAGTACCCTAAATTACAGATGATGATGATTATTTATTTTAAAAATTAAAAACATATTACCAATTTAAATTTAATTTTAAAAACTTATTCCCCTGATCTAAAACAAACAAAAATTGCTCTACCTACAGTTTAATTAGTTTCTACTCTCGATTGTCGTCATAGAGAACATCAGTTTTTTGTGAAATGTCGATAAAAAAATTATATAGCCGAAAAAATATTAAAAATGTAATATAAGGAACTATTATAGTATTATCACAACTAAAAACTGCGATTTAAATGACAAGGACCACTCAAAACTTACTGTATAGTAGAGCGGTTATACTTACTTACTTTTTTTAAAATTAATGAAACTTTAGAAATGATGTTGAGGACAGAAATCATCCTGAAGAATCAATTGAGATTCGATTAAAAAATGGTGATCAAAATTCAAGGTAATAATATTATTTTTAAATAGTACTTATAAATCGGAATGTATGTTAATATAACATTAGTTAAATCTAACTTTAATAAAATCTTATACAGTATTTATAATATTCACACAATATTGTTCATTTTTTGAAACATAAGTATTCAGTGAGCTATTCAGAATCGTATTTGTTGTAACCTGAAGTATAAAAAATATATGTTGTTCTCGTATATATACATGAATCTATATTTTTAATTTTTATTAAATTTGTATCTGAATAGTAATGTTGAAGAGCCAACGGGGTGTAATTTAATCGACACAAGACCAATAATTAATAATTGTTTCAATTAAAGCAAGTGTAAGAGCAACTTTTTTTTTATTTTGGAACTGTAATACTGTATATAAATGTGAAAGGATAAATCTGAACAAACTATTTATAATAAGTATTATTAAAATATAGTACACATAAGCATTGTATAGAAATTACAGACTACATTAGATTACTACATTAGATTATACTTATGGGGTAAAAGTCCAAAAATAAGACCATAAATTTATTATTATTATTAGTTGTTTTTATATCATATTAATATATTAGTTTTGATATGATTCACTCTATTGGGTATGTTTTTTTAATCTTCACATATTGTATGATAGGTAGATAGTATATACTTTTTTGGAAATAAATTACTTATCATTGAAGTTATTATATAGTCATTAGTTATCATTTAAAACTAGAAGGCTTTGAATATTTTGATTTGATATTTGATTTTTTAAGTTATTCTAACTTGTTAACAAAAATTATAATTTATTATACTATACTATACATTTAAATAAATTGTATAGATCAACTTCATTAGACACACCAAATTCTGATCAATGTAGTCCAGAACATTTAATTGAACTTCCGGTACATAATTTGTCTTGTACTACTCGTAGTTTGAATGAAACATTTGATACGGACGAAATCATGGCTCATAATTTAGAAACTGATTATTCGATTTCTAACGATACTTTTCTTTCCAAGTACGAAAAATTAGACGTTGTTTTGAAAAAATAACATGAAGTACCAACACATTGCGATGTTAATTTTATTTACAGTTTACTTGAAGGACGTAGAATAGTCGATATTAATTATGTGTTTGAACAAATACAAAGTATTCGTCATGAAAAATTTGACTGTTCTTTCTTGGATATGGAATTCCAGCACGAGTGTCGTAGAGGGTATACATCAGTGTTTACATTTAGATGTAAAATGTGTAATTTTGAAAGTACTATACATTCAGAGAGAACGGTACAGTCAAATTCTTTAGGAATAAATACAGCTATTGTTAATGGAAGTTTAGCTATTGGTAATATATATAATATATTATTTAAATTTAACTTATATAATATAATATAACATAGTAATAACAAAAACATTGTACCATTTTAAATTATATAGGAATTGGCCATGCTCAATTAAGTGAACTTTCAGCTGCAATCGAATTACCAAATATATCATCTACGTCTTATATCAAACATCTTTCAATGCTTGGTAACGATATAAAAGACTCAGCTTTAGAAGAGATGATAAAGGCAGGTAATGAAGAGCGACAATTAGCAATAGATAGTAATAATTTAGACACGGATGGTACGCCCATGTGTACTGTAATTGCAGATGGCCAGTGGTCTAAACGAAGTTACCGGACAAAATATAATGCTTTTTCGGGAGCGGTAATACATGTTTTTATTATTATTAACTTAATAATTATCAAAAAATATATATTGTATTAATCAAATAATTTTGTAAATATAGGCTGCGATAATTGGTTATAAGACCAAAAAAGTTTTATTTGTGGGTGTACGAAACAAATACTGTTCTGTGTGTCAGAGAGCCCGAACAAAAAAGGAAGAACCACTAAAACACAACTGTTTTTTAAATTGGAATAAGCCATCGACAGCAATGGAAGCTGATGGAATTGTAGAAGGGTTTATGAATAGTATAAATATGCATGGGTTAAAATTCAATAAATTAATTGGTAACCAATAATAATACTTAAAATATTTAGATAGTTATTATAGATATAAGGGTATAACCAACTATATTATATGATATAGTTATTTAATTTTTTTATTTATAAAATATGTTCAGGTGACGGTGATAGTAGCGTAACCAAACGGTTAAATGAGACGTTACCTTATGGAAACGATTTTATGATTAAAAAAATTGAATGCAGAAATCACCTTCTGCGTAATTTTACAACAAAATTAACAGCACTAACAAAAAATATAAGTTACCCGATAATTATTCGTAAATTCATAAAGTCAAACATATTACGTTTTCGATCCGATATAACTAAAGCTATTTCATATCAAAAGAGTCGTGATTTATCGCTCAATCAAAAAATTTCAGGTTTTTATTATTATTATTTATAAAAAGTAAAATACTTAGTTAATATTTAATTATTGATGCAGTATTTCTTTCTATTTCTATTAGCACTGAAACAAGATATTGATAATAGTCCGTATCATCGATTAGGACAACATAGTGCGTGTTCAAACTATTTTTGTCAAGGGAGCTAAAGTGGTGAGCTTAATTTGGTCCCTGATGCTGAAAAGAGTGGTTTAATGGGAGAAATTATAAATATTATTAATCGCTTATCAAAGAATGCAGAAAGTTTAATTGAAGACGTTGACAATAACCCGTGTGAACAATTGAATAGTTTGATTAACAAGCATATCGGTGGGAAGCGAATTAACTTTACACAAAGTCATAATTATCAAACGCGAATAGAAGCTGCAGTAGTAGCTTTTAATTCTAAAAACTATTTACGTACGTTACAAAAAAAAATTACAACTAAAAGTCCAGGTAAGATCAATAATTATTGAATAAAATAATATTATTAGATTCTGAGTGGAGCGATGAATGTACCTATTGATTTTAATTGTCAATGATGTGTGTTTTTTTTATTTTATTTATGTCTGTATACACGACAAGTAGTCGAAATAATTCATCATAAGATTGTCTACCGTTTTCAAAAAAAAATATTCGTGGTTACTTTACAATTTATTAGCTATGGAACGGTGTTTTCTGAATTAGAACCAGCGTCCGTCCTCAATTTTTTTTCCAATTCGAGCACTGTGTATAACTATTAACTAATAACTTTGAATATTTATTTACTACAGGGAAATTTGCAAAAAAATATATGACTAATATTCAAAGAATAAGAAATAATACTTTAAACAGAAGGAAGCGACTATTCTCGTCAGGAATAAAGAGACCAAGAACAAAATTTTCATCTAGTGCTGCTGACAATAATTATGGGTTAGCCGAGCCATTGCTTGATATAATAAATGACGAAGAACTAATAAAAAGAAAAGAAATATTTCTCAATAAATTAAATAAAGTAGATAAAGATCAAATAGAATATTTGACGAGAGAACAAAACCACAGTCAAAAATGGTTTAATGAGCGGAAGAAAAGACTTACAGCTTCGAAATTTGGCGATGTATGCAAAATGAGAATAAACACAAGCTGTAAGATCAAAGTTCATAACATATTATACAAGTCATCGATAACATGTAAAGAAATGAAACACGGCATTGAAAATGAATCTTTGGCGAGAATACGGTTTCAGGATTTGACAGGAATGACCGTAAAATTATGTGGACTTTTTACGGACAATGAATATCCATACCTTGCTGCAAGTCCAGGTAAAATATATAATTTTATATTAATTGTATAAAAATTTAAATACCAAGATAATTATGTGGCCAAGTAAACATAAGAAAAAAATATAATTATTTTAATCATTTTTAGACGGATTAATTGATGACAACGCAATAATCGAAATAAAATGCCCGTATACGGCGAAAGACACAAATAGCGCGAAAGAAGCAATTGAAAATAAACTTGTAAGCAATAAAATATTATGAAAATAATTATTGGCTTGAATGAAATTTATATTTTATACTAATTATTTATTCGTCTAATTATGTACCTAATATAGCTATTTTGTATAACTTGTATTATTAAACGTTATACTTATATTTTAAATAGGTATTTTTATTTTTTTTAATTATAATAAATTTATTACATATATTTTGTTACACCAGTTGCAGTACTGTATTATAAATAAAAACGGAACCATTGAATTAAAAAAAGAGCATAAGTACTACTATCAAATAATTGGTCAATTACGGATAACCGGGAGGAATATTTGTTTTTTTGTAGTTCATACGAATAACTGGACACACATTGAAAAAATTATTTATGATGGTGAATTTTGGGAAACTAAAATGGTTAATAAACTTAAAACGTAAGAAATATAAAAGATGGTTTTAAGTGTAAACGTAATTATCCAATTATTTTATGTGATTATATTGAGGTATGTTTTTTAGGTTTTATTTGGAATGTATTTTGCCAGAAATAGTTGACCCATTATACGGAAAACGGTTACAAATATCAGACATACGAGAACCACTTCATATATTAAAATCACGACAAGAAAAAAATAAAACAAAACGTTGTTCATTAAAAATTAAATATTAATTACAGTTTAAACCTATACAAGTTATAAATACTAGTGTCTAGTATACATACCTAGTAATGCTATACTTTTTTTAATGTTTATATTTTTATATTATATTATGTAACATATACTTTTACTATAATAAATTTCAAACAACAACCCTTACAACAAGTAATAATTCAATAAATACAAATCAAACTATGTTATAATACAGTTTCTACGATCTATATAAATGTATATATATATTTAGGTATAAGCAGTTTATACTGTTTATAGATACGCGTGGGCGTGGGTATTTAAAATATTACTGGGGCATTTACGAGTATGAATTGCGACGTATCACACGCGTACGTTTTTAGTTTACTTTACATTAATTGAATTCATACGCGCCATACCGGCGAGGGAAACGCGGCATCGTCGGAGTGGCACGAATGTATTACCAATGTAACCAAAAACGCGCGCGTACAATTATACGTCGCGTAAGATACGCGCCCATGTGAAATGGTCCTAACGTCCTAGACGAACGATCATAGTATAATAAAACGGCGCTCCCGAACGAAAACTCGTCGGCCAGACGCTGACTGCGAGAAGTGGGCGTGGCTAAACGCCGCGCGCTTGCGGATTGCGAAAACACTTAACAGCGCGTTCTCTCGGCCGTTGCATACGTTTCGTTTTAGGTGTAGCGTCCTCTTAACGATCATGTTGATAAATCCATAAAGATAAGTGAAAAAAATAAAAACAATAAAGGTAGAGGATCATTGGTTACGTTTATGTCAAAACATTTTATTAATGATAAAATAATTAAACCTATTGGACATTCAATAAAAAAAATTATCATTGAAGAAATTCTTACATGCAAATATTTCTCTATAATGGTTGATAGTACACAAGATGTCAGTGTTATGGACCAACTTGCAATTTGTGTTCGCTACTTGGTAAATGATTCTATAAAAGAAAGATTACTTTCTTTAGTTGTTTGTCATGATTCCAGTGGAATTGCATTGTACAATTTGTTAGAATCTATGTTTATGTCAATGGGTCTCTCAACGAAAAATATAGTAGCCTGTGCATTTGGCGGTGCAGCAAATATGAAGGGTACTTACAATGGACTTCAATCACATTTAAAAAATAGTAATCCTAATATTATTTATACCCATTGTATGGCACATGTCTTAAATTTAGTAATTTGTGATTCAACAAAAACATGTTTGGAAGCGGAAAACCTTTTTGGATTGGATTAGTTGAACAGTCTGCGGTATTTCTATCAGATTCTCATAAAAGAATGAATTATTGGAAAACATGTACAGGAATTAATCATTCAAGTCATAATAAATTATATACAATTCAAAAAATAGGAGCGACTCGTTGGTGGAGTAAGGATAAAGCCTTGTCTTCTATTATTGATATTCACTTATATTCTATTTCAGAGAATAATGAAATTATAAACAGTAAATTTGTTACATTTCTTCAGTTTTTGATAGGAATTTTAAGAGGAAATTTTAATAATGCTACAAAATTCATGGCAAAAACATTATTAGAAAAATGGTCAAATTTTGAAACTATATTTATCGCTTCACTTATTTTAGATATATTTTCAGCTTCAACTCCACTCTCAGCTTATCTACAAACAAAATCATTGAACTATCAACAAGCCTGGTCTATGATTGTAACATTAAAACAACAAATATTAAAAAAACGGAATGAAGACAAAATTGAATTTTTATATAAAAAATGCAAAGAATTTACAAAAAAAATTAATAGTTTTTTTGAAAGCGAACCTGAAATAGAAGTTCAGGAAGATTTTCAAAATAAACGTCTCTCAAAAAAAAAAAAATTATCTGGGCAAAAATCTTCAGACGATGTAGAAAATATCAATCCTTTCCAGCGATTTAGAATTATTTCTTTTGCAATTCTTGATAAGATATTAAATAGTATTGAAGAACGATTTATTCCAAATGAAAATATATTAAGAGATTGTAGTTGGTTAGATCCAAAAATGTATGAATACATTGAAAATCTTGAAGAATATCCTATGGATATATTGATAACTGTAACAAAGTTATCCAATGTTAATAGATTCTGTATTACTTGAATTGAAACAATTTGCCTCTCATTATTTTAATATTATTCCAAAAAAACAAGGCATAATGAATGATAATGATGGTGAAGGTGATATTATAGATGAAGTAATGCCATATGATTCGATGAATTTGACCTAATAAATTGTAATTCCTGTTGGAAATGTATAGCATGTGCTTTTAAAATTGTTACCCAATTATCTTGTCATTCTGGTATGTACAACAACTTGTATCAAGTTTTTAAATACATTATGCTATTGCCATCAACTCAAGTCACTTGTGAAAGAGTATTTTCCAAGCTCAAAGTAATTAAAACAAAATTAAGATCATCACTTCATCAGCAACATTTAGAACCACTAATGCTTATGGCTATAGAAAAAGATATTACTTTAAATGTAGATAAAATAAAACTAATAGATGACACAGCAAAATCGTCAAAAGAAATGTCAAGACTTTTAATATAATATATTAAATGTAGTTATTTTATATAAACACATTCTGTAAATTTAGATTAAGAGAATTTTTAACTTTTTTTTTTATTTAATTAAAATGAAAAATTTACAATCTATATGTGTAATGTATTACATTTATTTAATTTAATTTTAATAAATACATTTTATAGTATCGGGGTGAGGCCCTTCAAAATAAAATCCTGCCTGGGCCCTTTAGAACCAGGCCGACACTGATATTATTTAATTTAAAAAATGTAATATACTTTCATACTTTAAATATTCATCTAATTAATTTTTTATTGTATTAAAATATATTAATTAAATTAACATGTTTTCAGATATTAATACTATAGACCATATTTCTGTTGGTAATTCATTTGACAATGTTTTGTCTATTTCGGTTTCTGCAGAAAACACGTCATCAGGTATTATAACTATTATTACAATAAGGATTATAATTTTATAAAATAATGTTAAAGGGTACATATTTTCAATTTTTTTTTTCTGATGCTCATAGGTAGTTTGTTTAAAAATGATCCAGTGCATTTCATTAATAGCAAATTAACTCCTGAAGAAATTAATTTGATAATTAAATTAGGCCCGCTAAATTATCAACCACGCTCAGATGACCTTCCTCAAAAACATTTTCCATTTGATAAAACTACCAGACATGGCCATTTTAATGAACAGTGGTACTCTCGATTACTTCCTGATGGTTCTACTGTTATTAGGGATTGGTTATCATATTCACCTACACTAGACGCAGTTTTTTGTTTACCGTGTATGCTTTTTACTGGCCACAACCCGAGTAGAAATTTCCGCGCAGTAAATGTGTTGAGTGTATGATCTTATGGTTAAAAACACGGTGCAAATATTCGTCACTGCACTGTGTTTATGTCCATTTTGAATACCGATTTTTTACATGGGTTACACCGTTATCTCTTTGTGTATAAGGTCAGTTTAAACACTGTGTATTACGGTGGTGTAACCACGGTTAAAGACATCAGTGCCATAACCGTGCAAACTGACAGTGTTATAACCGTGTTAATAATCAGTGTTATAACCGTGTTAATAATCAGTGTTATGACTGTGTTAATGATTTTAAATTAAGTACAATTAAGTACCTTCAAATATATATTAATATTAAATATATATATATTATATATATTATATTTATATATATTATATATATTAATATTAATATATTACACAATGTTAATTAATAATCATACTACAAACTGAATTATTATATTATTCATAATTTATTAGTATTATTATTTATTAATAATACTCTGTTTTCTCATTTTACAAATTCCATAAATATATTATATAATGAATAGGTATTTAAATAAAAATAATAATATTACTGTAATCGTTCTATAGAAGGTTAATTACTTTATTAAATTTATTATGCAATTAATAGTACATAATATTTTATAATATATTATATTTTTATAATTATAAATAACGTAATACAAACAGAAATTTTTTTATACCTAGACACCTATTATAGGAAAATCTTACAAAATAAAATGCATTGCATACACATAACCAATATGAAAAAAGTAATTATTAATTTCTTTATAACAAAATTATACATAGCAAAAGTAATAAAAGTTTAATACAAAATAACTATAGCTTTAAAATATTATAAAAATCAAAATACTATTAATATTACTTTATAAGCATTATTAGCTATCAACTTTTTCGATACATATTGTTTTTGGAGCGTGTCTTACAGTGGCGTAATTGGGGTGTCGCAAGTGTCGCACTTGCAACACCAAACAATTTTCAGGTGTTGCAAAGGTATCGTTTTGCAACACCAAAAAATATTTAAGTTCGTAATACCCCCCTTCGCACCATTCACCGTATTTAATACAATATAAATATAATTAATAATACTAATATTACCTCATGGTAGCATATCAACGGTTGATAACACTGAATTAAAATAGGTAATTGTTATAATCGAGAATTCATAGTTGCAGTGTTATTGCACGTTTTTCATTGTTGTGTTATCGTCATATGATAGTGAATTTTGAATAGTGATAGCAATTAGCAACTGACAATTAGTAACAACCTCAGCCACTCCGCAGCTACATATTAGCTAATATATTTTTATGCTGTATTGCTGTGCAGTCGCAACTTTTTAAGACTTAAGTCATAATATTGAGTTCAAAACCAATGGCGTTCAATAAAAGAGGAGGACAGAAGATCACAGATTTTTTGTCAAAAAGATCCAAGTCTAGTACTGGTAAGTAATTACAGAGGATATATTCAATATTGAACACCAAAAACGATAATGTTAATAGTTTATTCACACACATGATATTTACTTAATTTTGTAGAAGAAACTGATCCGACTAATCCAAATATTATAAATTCAAATACAAATACAAATGTAGTTCAGAAAGAAGTTACAGAATCTGATGGTCAATCAAATGTCAAAGAATGTAAGTTTTTTACTAATTTAATTGGTTTATTTTATGTATATTATGTATGTACTACCTATGTAGTATGTGTATTTTGAATTAATGTTCATTGTATTTAGTGAAATCAATGTTTATAATTGCTTTTGTGATTTTGTTTTATGTTTTTAGACCTCATGATTAGTATGTATCCCAGATAGCAATTTTATAATAAGAGAATGTTATTAATTTGTTAATTCTTTGTTGCCTAAAAAATGTATATGTATATGTAATAATAAATGTTATTTTGTATATTTTAATTGATTAAACAATGATATTTCTAGTACCTATGTATAGTAGGTACATTTTATTATTTTAATCAAGAAGTACAGTTTAATAATATTTTATATTACCCATGGTTGCCATTGTTGCCTACACGTGAAAAGCAATCATCTAAGAAGTAAATATCTACATTTTTTTTTTTAAATTTGTGTTATTATAAATTAAAATTGTATTTATTGTTATTGTTAGTATATCGCTTACTGCTTCAGTGTCACTGTGTTAATTATGATTAATTTTATTTATTTATTTATTTTAATTTAAATTATTTTGCTTGTTTGCTGATTGATATAATTTTTACTATATTTTAAAATTATTTTTAAATAATATTATTTATAATTACAGTGTCTGGTGAATTAAAAGATCGAGATCCTGCATTGAATGCTAATGCATACAATCTGATTGCTAATAACTTTGGCCCATACCAGCCAAAAAATATTCAGTTTCCACGAGTAAATGGTAGTTCTAGATCATTCAGGCAAGATTGGTATATTAAACATGAGTGGCTAGAGTACAGTCCAATTAATGATGCAGCCTTTTGTTTTTATTGTCGATGCTTTCCACCATCTAATAAATATAATGAATTAGCTTATACATTACATGTTTTCAAAACATGGTCTAGAGCGACAAAATCATTTAAAGATCATGAAAATAGTGCCTCTCACAAAGAAGCTAGTGTTAAAGTGAGTGGATTTCGTTCAAGTAAAAAAGTTGGGAATATTGCATCAAATGTAAGTACTTATCATAAACAAACTGTTCAGAAAAACAGAGAGTACTTGACATTAGTTTTGGATAGTTTGTTGTTTTGTTGTCGCCAGGGCATAGCTATACGTGGCCATAATGAAAGTGAAGATTCATTAAATAAGGGTAATTTTCTTGAACTTTTACACCTCAGAGCTAAAAATAACAACATTTTGCAAGAATACTTTTTAAAAAAAGAACATCATTACAGATATACCAATGGCACTTACCTTAATGAATTTATTGATATAATGTCAAGTCAAGTTATTAGAAATATAACTTTAGATATAAGAAAAGCTAATATATATAGTATTTTAATCGATGAAACTCAAGATCTATCAAGACATGAGCAAGTTGCTTTTATTATTCGGTATGTGGATGAAGTATTTGAACCAAAGGAGGTATTTTTAGGGTTCTATAAAACAAATCGCACTGATGGAGAAACTCTTGCTAATTTAGTTAAGGAAGTAATACGTAATAATAATCTACAAATTGAAAAATTACGTGGTCAGTGTTATGATGGTGCGGCTGCCATGCGTGGGCATTATAATGGTGTACAAGCGAAAATCCGCAAAATAAATCCACTTGCGATGTACGTGCATTGTTATGCTCATATATTGAACTTGTGTCTAATTGATTTAGCTAAACAGTTATCTTATGTCAGAAATACTTTTGGATCTTTACAGTCTTTACATAATTTTATTGGAGCTTCGTCAAAACGCAATGCTATTTTTGAAACCATACAGTCAGAAACTGCTTGTACAAGTAAATCAGTGAGTCTCAAACGTCTTTGTGAAACAAGATGGAATCGTCGCACGGATGCTTTAAACTCTGTATTTACAAATTTTAGTACAATAATTAATACTCTAGAACATATTTCTGATAATGACATTAACTCCGGATCTGAAGCTAAATCATTACTAAATAATATACAAAACTTTGAATTTGTATTCTGTTTGATTGTTTTAAAGGATATTTTGGAAAAAACAAATATTTTATCAAAATATTTACAGTCTGTGAATATTAATTATGCAACTGT
The DNA here is from genome assembly GCA_020882235.1 of Schizaphis graminum. Lineage (NCBI taxonomy): Eukaryota > Metazoa > Arthropoda > Insecta > Hemiptera > Aphididae > Schizaphis > Schizaphis graminum. The sequence goes on along the minus strand of CM037035.1, from coordinate 19,886,667 downwards.
AATTGACATGTCTAATAGTACTATAAATATACTAAAACAGAAGAGATTAGAAATTGAATTTAATAATAAATGGAATGTGGCAATGGAAATGATTAAAACAAATAACATTGATCCTCCCAAAATACCTCGAAAAAAAAATGTTCCATATAAGCTAGGTGGTGGGGAAAAGGGGCCTCAAACTTTGAATTTAAAAGATTATTATCGTATTGAAATTTACTATCCAGTCTTAGATATCATAATTAGAGAAATGCAACAACGTTTTCAAGAAAACCAGCTAGATATATTAAATGGATTAAAAGAAATAATAGTCAATGATAATCCACCACACGAAGCATTAAATATTGTTTGTAACTCCTACAACTTTGATTTAAAAAATCTGAATGCTGAAATTGAAGTTTATAATAGAATGTTTAAGTTGAAATACTCCAACATAGAAACAACTAGTACTATGGCAAAGAAAATAGAATTTATTAAGAATGATGATTTTCAAAATGGATTTCCGATTTTAACATCAATTATTCGTATATTTCTTACTATACCCACTACAACTGCCAGCTGTGAAAGATCATTTTCATATCTAAAAAGACTTAAAACTTATCTGAGGACCACAATGGGTCAAGAACGATTAAGTAATCTTGGTACATTACAAATTGAAAAAAAGGAATATCAATATAGAAGAAGTCATTGATGAATTCAACAATAATTCCTCTGTGAATAGCCGAAAATTAAGTTTAAAATAAAAATATTGTAAATTATAATATAAATAAATAATAACACTTGTTGAATATACTTATTTATTTAATTTTAATGTTTTTTTTTTTTGCAACACCAAAAATGTTAACTAAATTACGCCACTGGTGTCTTATATAGTTGTCGGTTACAGTGTGAAATTGCTTTTCGTCAAATGGAGTTTTTCTGAACCCAGACAAGGCTTCTAAGATAAAATAGCAATAAATATATATAATAATATATTATTATTTTATAATTTATACAACTATTTCTATAACAAATGATACATTCGACTCTTACCATAAACAACCATAAACAATTTCAAATCAGCAAGGCTGGGCAAGTTAACGATTTTTTTTAACTCGTTAAGTTAAGTTAATATAAGAAAAAATAAGTTAAGTTAAGTTAAAAGTTAACTACAGTATTTTTTATAACTTCATTAAGTTAATAATTAATGAATAAAAAAAATGAACTAAGTTAAAATTAACTTAATTAAAAATTTAATTATTTTTGAATCTATAAGAAAAATAGGTGAAATGAATGACAGATTTGGAATTTGGGTCAAGTTTAGATTTCTGGGCTCACGTGGACAACCATGTAGTACGCTTAGCAATATTTACTGAGGATTTAGGGTGGGCAGTTGATGATTTATCCAATTCACTCCCACCCATTAAAGAAAGGGGGAAGTTAAAATAGAATAAATACACAAATGATACAAGTTCTACTATTAGGCATAAGCTGCTACACATAAATATTTGGGATATCCATATAAATTATACAGTATAAACATTAAACACAATCAGTAAAATAAGAGACAAAAGTATATTGTAATTGTATATGACATACATAAGCACATAATATAATTTATTGATAAATGGTAATATTATGTTTGAATAAATAAAATAATAATTTAAAATACAATTCGGAGCGTTAACAAATATTTTGAGAAATTATTTCTTCCCCATGACTTATTTTAATAATTTCACGTAATAAGTAATATTGTAATAACGTATTTCTCTTGATGTGTGGCGTATGAGTTAATATCATTAGGTTGATTTATGCCTTGGTGGCTTGGTTTACAAGAAAACTAATTGAGTACCGTCAATCAGGGTGACTTGGAACGATTTTGACCTTTTAACTACTGTAATACATTCATTATTGATAATTAGGTTCTGTAAAAAATCATGCAGTGTCGCACACCTTCAAGGAATAGATTAAGTAAAAAAAAAATAAAGTTTTTGAGTGAATTAAGATAAAAAAAAAATAAAAAGCGCTTGTTCCAAGTCACCCGGGGTGTTGGGTGACTTGGAACATGCATTTTTTCAAATGCAGATTGCATTTAATGATTTGTGGAAGGTCACTTGGAACACTACAATTATTTTTTTAAAAAAAAAAGTGTTTAAAACCATATTTTTATTAATTTAAAAACAATTTAACACTTTATTAAAACTGTTTATTACAAAATAATACTTTTTCTTATAAGTTGCAGTCTTTGCTCACAAAATAAATTTAACAAACATATTAATAAAATTAAACTTTATATACAACAAAAAATAAAACAGTTTAAACTGACTTGTAAAACAATAGATACAACATAAGTAGGTATTTCTTTTTTGAACCTTACAATTTAATATTTATAACAAAAAACAATTTAACAATAGGTAACCAAAAATTAATGTTATTGATTTTAAAACTTAACAATTTAAATTTTTACAGTAGATAAGGAACTAATTTTTATTCAAACTGATAGTTGCCTCTTCTTTCTTTTATGACCTTTAATTTTTTTATAACTTGGTCTTTTCCAACATATGCTTCATCTATTATGAAAGGAAAAGAAAAACATCCTCTCATACTTTGGCTCTTTCTAAGGAACCGGCACAGTAAATTATCCTCCTCTATTTCAGTAATTTGTCCTACATATTCTTCAAAGTTGCCTCTTACAGTTTCAAATTTTACCTTAACAAAATCATCAATTTTTAGGTTATTAATATTTACAGTCTCATCATTTTTTTCAGTCTCATTAATTTCTTCAGTCTCATTAATTTCTTCAGTCTCATAAATTTCTTCAGTCTCATAGTTATTTTCATTATTTTTATTTAGTTCAGTCACATTAGTGTTAATTTCAGTGGTATCTGTGTTTAATTCTTCTTCATTATAACCTTCTGTGTCTCGGACTTCTTCTTCATTAAACATATTAGCTTCGGTTACACTCCGACCTGGCTCTATATTAAATCTTTTTCTTCTGCATTTCTTTGCTGGTCCATCGTTAGAACCAAATCTTGTTTCTTTAAATAAATCGTGAAGTACTTGTGGAATAATAGAAGAGCTTGTGGATGAGTTTGGATCGCCTGGTAATTTATTTAATACCTTTTCTCGGTCTAACGGGTATATGCCAGTAGCTTTAAATCCAGATTTAATATTATCAGATTGAGAAATTTCAAGTTTTTCTAATGTTTTTTTTAGTATACTTGGAAACACATCTTTTGTAAGTGGTCCTTTTCTTTTTAATTTATGCATCTTCAAAACTTTACGCCATGCTATTTTCATAGGCCGAAAACAACACACATCCAGTGGTTGAGTCAGGTGTGTGCTGTTTGGGGGCAGAAATATAAATTTAATATCATGTTGCTTACAGAGCTTAACAATATTCACCGAAATGTGACTTGCCAAGTTGTCTCCAATAATAACTTTAGTTCTAACCAAACGACGGCAATGTGGAATAACTTAAGTTTGAAACCATTCTTCAAATATTGGTTGATCAAACCACCCAGAGGGTGATCTGTTGTATCTGCACCCTTCTGGCCCTCCTAATGTCCAAGGTTCCCACATCTGGAGGGATTTGTATACAACATATGGAGGAAGCATAACACCAGATGCATCGATAGCAAACATAACCGATGTAGCAGACTTTGTAGAATCCATAATTGAATCAGCATGTTTATTTTTTTTTCTCACTAAAACTTTTGTTCTACCCGGATCATCTATAAAATTTGTCTCATCGTAGTTAATGATGTTTTGCGGTGGTACATTTTCTAAACTTAATTCAAGGTTATTAAAATATTCATTGATAGTAGTTCTTGAGACAGCAGCTCGTGATCTTTTGATATTCTCGGAAAGTCTAGGTTTCAAAAGACCAGAATGTCTGGATACAAAACGTGTGTACCAATCATCGCCAGGTTTATTGTTTTTAAATATTTTTATTTTTCGGCCTGAACGATCTAAGTATGACTTGATCAATCTCTTAACTTCTTCCCTATCAAAAGGGTAACCCCAATCAGATGCAAATAATATTGTTTCTACAATATTACCTTCTTCAGTGGAAGTTAAAGCTGTTTGGCCACCGTGGGGATTAAGATTTAGTTGGTTTTTTTTCCTACTTAAAGTGCTTATTGGTATTCCATACTTATCAGAAGCCTGTCGGTAAGTCAATCTATAATTTCGGATTTCGTTCAATGCATTTTCTAAAGTTTCTTCAGAAAAATTTCGGTAAGTACGACTGCCGGGTGTTCGTTTATAATAGTTCGGCATGTTCCAAGTCACCCAATTATTTTTTACGGAAAATAAAACCAACCCTGAAAAATGTAAATAATATTATTTCCTAATTCTACTTAACAATTAACACTAATAACACATTAGGAATTCACTAAAAAATAACAATACCTTGAATTTTGAAGCTGAAGTACCACTTTTGCAGCTCTTAATTAAGGAGTTGAAAATTTGGATTTTTTTTTATTAAATTATGGTTGAATCACATGGCTTATTGATAAGAGATAACACATTTTCGATGATAATGAAACGTTTACAAAACGTTCCGAAAAATATTGCTGTGGAGGCAGAATTTTATTTCCCTTATCTAGTATAAAATTAAACGCTGTTATCAAAAAAAAACACAATTGTTCCAAGTCACCTCCCAGTTCCAAGTCACCCGGTTTGACGGTACACGAATGTCGCGACCCGTATCGTGTATACAATTATATTATTATTTGTTAATTAAACAATTTCCCATTTATTTTCTATTATATCTAATATTTCTGAAGTCAACAAAGTTATAAATGAATGGGTTGTATCAAATTTAAAGTTTAACTTAATTTTAAGAAATCTGTGTATAATTAACTTGAAGTTAACACGTTAAATATGTAAAAAAATTAACGTATTATGTTAAAATTTAGTTTCAAAAAAAAAGTAACGAGTTATTTAACTTAGTTAATATTAACTTAACGTTTTAACTTAATTTTAATTTTTAACTCGTTAATGCCCAGCCTTGCAAATCAGTAAATTTGTTTTTGGTCTTCCGGCCAGTGCCGTAAAAACCGGGTGTGTTAAGTGTGTGCAACACGCGGGCCCAGGGCCAAAGAAAATTTTTAGGGGCCCACTCAGATCTCACAGATACAAACTTTAATTCTTTTTAAGATTTAAAATAGCAAATACCATCAATTTTTATTTAAGAAAAAACTTCTATCGACAATCAACAAAAATATTATAGATTTAGTATATTATACATTATTCATATAAATCATATAGGTACCAATACCCGATTACGTCTACGTACCTACTACGTGTCTACATCAGCGCGACGTGAACGAAACTAAAAATAGATGTATTGACAATTTCTCAATTGTACGATAACGAATTACATATTGTTTTCATAGACACATACACAACACCAATACACCATAGAGATAGACCATAGTATAATACCGTATAAGAACTATGCACAACAAAAATATCATTATCAAGTTAATCAATATTTAATATAACTATCGTCTATTGTGTATTTTTTGTTTAAGATATTGATCTTTACTAATTTGTGTACCTATTTAAACTTTTACCTTATTAAATATAATATATTATAAATAAATATGCCACGGAAAATTCTAAGTGGTGCGGCCAAAAGAAAAAGAAAGCAAGAACAGGAAAATAATATTTTAAATACTAATAAAAAAATCAATAGTTTCTTTGGATGTAGTCAGCTTAATAACGATAAGTATAAAATTGAACCTGTGGCATTTACTTCAAGTAAGTACCTCTTTTATTAAGTTTATACCTAATTAAATTAATTTCTAAGTTTTAATTGAATGTATCGATGACAACTTTTGTTTATTTACATACTATTCATTAAACACGTGACAACTGACAAGATGCTTTGAGTAAATTTGTAGCATATACCCAAGCTATTTTTCTAAAATATCTCTGTTTACTTCAGCCTTTATTTAAATAAATAATTACCAAATAATTGTTTATGCATTTGTTTAAAACAAGTTATTAAGAAAATTAAAAAATATATAAATACTTAAAAACAAATACTATCAAACCTAAATGTAGAATTACTTTAAATAATAAAACAGTGTTTTTAACAATGGTGGGCATTAACTTGTTAAAAAGTTAAAGTTAAGTTAATAAGTTAATTTTTTTTAACTTTTCAACATAACTAGTTAGTTATTTTTGTTTTTAACTTATTAACTTATTCAGTTAAATTTTATATTGTTTTATTTTAGCTTTTTATAGTTAATTATCATTATTTTATAGTTAAATTAATTTTATTTTTTTTAATGTATAGATGTAGCCTATAAGTTTCTAGTAACAATGTAGTATGTATTATAATAATAATTTTAAATTTTATGTTTACATAGTACTAAGCGTCTTGGTAAATGTTTGTACAAATCAAAATACTAGTGCAATTTATGACATGAATATTATGACTTGAAAAAAAAAATTAACTGAGTTAAATTTATTTTATTTTCTATCTTAACTTTTAACTTATCTAGTTAATTTTTTTTATTGTTAACTTTTAACTGTAACTGAAGGCAATTTAATTGAATTAACTTAACTTGCCACAGTTAATTATTTTCATCAACTTGCCCACCTTTGGTTTTTAATAGATAATTCAAATAATTTATTGGTTAAAAAGTATTATATTTTTTAGCTGAGATCATAAACAATGATAATTTTGATGGTAATGATGAAGTTGAAGAAGAACAAATTTTGAACTGTATTGAAACTGTGACATCTATTTCAAGTAAATACCTCATTTATTAAGTTTATCTTTAAATTAATTTTACAACAGTTTTAATTTCTAAATTATTTTAACTATTATTTGTTGAATTTGTTCTAAACATTGCTCTCTTTGAAATGCATAAATTTTTAATGAAATTACTTTGAAATATTCAATTTTTGTTAACTATTTAGTTAACAATTGATATTAAATTTTTTTTTCTTTTAATTATAGATATTGAGAAAAATGTAAATCCCCCTAAAATTATAACTATGAAAGATAACCAAACTATTAGTGATTCTCATGTTATTCTTGGTAAAGTTAATGATGACATTTTAATTGATCAATCTTCTGCAGGTAACTATTAAAAAAAAGACAAAATAATAAATAAAAATTAATTAATTTTAATTTAATTTAATTTTTAGTTAATTAATTAATTTTTAATTTAAATTAAAAAAAGACAAAATACTTTTTGTGTCTACTTGATTAATATTTTTTTGACATTATTACTTAGATTTGTATGGTGGTGTTACGGATTTGTTAAATCTTCAGGAAGATTTTCCAACTGACAAAGCGTTATTTCCAGAACTAATTACAAATAAAAACCTTAAGCAAAGTATATTACTTTTTGGACCATGTAAGCCAGATATAAATTTCCCAATTAACAGTGATGGAAAACGTTTTTCAACTAGTTACTATTATTTGACGACCAAGTCTGGTACAATAATACCTCGATTATGGTTATGTTACTCTGTTCGTTTGGATAAATCATATTGTGAAACTTGTTGGCTATTTGCTGACAGAAGTTATAGTAAATTCAAGTCAGATTGGATTGACGGTATTAACGATTGGAACCATTTATCTCAATGTATACAAAGGCATGAATGTTCCATTCAACACTTAGATGCTACTAAACTTCGTTCGATATGTACCAAAACTCATACTATTGTGTCTGAATTAGAAAAACAGTATTCTGATGAAGCGATGAAGTGGAGAAATATATTAAAACGCTTAATTAAAATAATACTTTATTTAACTGCTGGCAATTCAGCTCTAAGAGGCAATGAAGGTAGTAAACAAATCAATAATCTTACTGAAGGCAATTTTTTAAGGACGGTTTATTTACTTGCTGAATTTAATCCCTTTTTAAAAAGTATGTTAGAAGATAAAAACCAGAAAATCAAATACTTAAGTGCCTTGATTCAAAATGAACTAATAGACATTTTGTCGACAGATTTACGACGTAAGATTTGCAATGAGATAAGGGATAGTATTTTTTTTCAGTTATATTAGACTCCACCCAAGATATTACCAAAGAAGATCAAGTAAGTTTAGTTATCCGTTATACAAAAGTGAACCATGAACAAAAACAAATAGAAATAAAAGAATCGTTTCTTGGATTTTTTTTACTAAAAAATCATAATTCTATTAGTTATGCTGATCTTTTAAAAAATACTTTATTGAAGTTTGATTTAAACATTTTAAAATGCCGTGGTCAAGGTTACGACGGAGCAGCAGTTATGAGTGGCTCTCTAACTGGAGTTCAAAAAAGAATCCGTGATATTGTACCGAATGCAACATTTGTTCACTGCTGCTCCCATAATATTAATTTGATTATATGTGATGCTGCAAAAAGTACAAGAAAGGTGCTTTCATTTTTTGAAACAGTTCAAGATATTTACAACTTTTTTAGTTCAAGTTCACTTAGATGGAAACAATTAGCTTTTGGAGAAGATAAAGGATTAAAGATTAAAAAATTAACTATAAAAAAATTATGTCCTACCCGTTGGGAGGCTCATCATAATGCAATATTTTCTTTAAAACAGAGATTTTCAGATATTTTAAGAGTACTTTCAAATATTCAACTTTTGCCGCATTACGTACAAAGCATCGGCCATATGGCCCCTATAGGGGCGGCCGCTGTACATACGCGGCAAAAGTAATGGCACAGAGAGGAGGGGACCCGCGTATGTCGTCGTCGCTGTCGTCGCTGTCGTCGTGGTCGAAATTATAGAATAATTTGAGCAAGCACCCAGTTCTTTTCCTCGCGCGATGACGTCATAAACGGGCGGCCATGTAAAATAAATTGCTCTATGTGGAGCCGTTATTGTGTGTTCGATTGATTGGTAAACATTAAGACGTATGAGTAAATATGCGTAAATTATATCATAAAAATAAAATAAAAATGACACTATTGACCATGCGTTAAATTGCAATGTTATGCGTGTATAAAAAAACATGACATCGTTCTTAGAAATTGCATACGATATGGTGATAAAATTGCATATAATATTATGCATTTTATTTATTTTTTTAAAATTATTATATTTAATATATAATTAATCGCATCCGGCATGAACTACTGTTACAAACGCATATAAAAAAGCGTAATGTTCAATGCATTGTCATATATTTCCTAAAACAAGTGTACAAGATTAAAAAATCGAGTATAATTATTGTAATTTTCGAATCAAAAAGTGAACTGTATGAAAAATAGCCATTCCTTCTAGATTATTCAATGTGATTATACAGTGGCGCTGAAATCCAAAATTTTACCTACTTAAAACATTAGGCACGTCTACATAAAATGTTTACACCCACCTAGGTTAGGTTAATGTAAATTTATGAGTATTCAATGACAATAAAGGTGATCCCCTATTACCTATTAAATTTACCTATGACAATTGTCATAAATAAATATATATTTTGGCACCACTTCGTGATTACATCAGTTTTGAATTCAAGTAAAAAATGTTTGTAAGTTTTAAGTTAACTACTTTTGTGTTAAATTTTAAATTTTAACAATTATAATATACAGTCGCTACATTTTTCATCATCGCAAACAAAAATATTATAATAAATCTAAAACGTTCGTCTAAAAAAATAATCACATGTGTGCACGGACACTTAATTTATATAATGATTTTGTATTTCCCTATATAGGTATGTTATGAATATTATAATAGTACCTATATATATTGTATTGCTATAAGGAAAAAAAACGATACCTATTCACGAAAAACAATTATCATTATGATATAAGTAAGTACCTATGCCTATTATGATTTATGACTATACCAAAAAAAATTGAGTAATAAATCTACACACCTCACTATTAGGTACTACTTCTTATTAATTAGTTATTACGAATTAGGACAGCAGAAGTAACAATTTGAGACTATTATAAATTATAATAGCTGCAGTAGTTTCAAAACTGTGTATAAAAATAAAATTATTATAATAATTATTACAATTATCATAAAGTAAACTCTATGGAAAATAACCGTTACTTCTGGATTTGATCATATCAGTTGTGACTCTATGTCACCTATTTTTTCGTTAATTTTAACAGTTTTTTACATTTATACGGTTGTTTTATATTGCATGTATCTACTCGTATATACAATGGGAAATAAAAAAAATGTATTAAAACGTAAACGATCGTCTAAAAAATGGATCACCAAGACACTGTCACTAAATCGATCTATAAAAATGAGGTAAGTACCCTAAATTACAGATGATGATGATTATTTATTTTAAAAATTAAAAACATATTACCAATTTAAATTTAATTTTAAAAACTTATTCCCCTGATCTAAAACAAACAAAAATTGCTCTACCTACAGTTTAATTAGTTTCTACTCTCGATTGTCGTCATAGAGAACATCAGTTTTTTGTGAAATGTCGATAAAAAAATTATATAGCCGAAAAAATATTAAAAATGTAATATAAGGAACTATTATAGTATTATCACAACTAAAAACTGCGATTTAAATGACAAGGACCACTCAAAACTTACTGTATAGTAGAGCGGTTATACTTACTTACTTTTTTTAAAATTAATGAAACTTTAGAAATGATGTTGAGGACAGAAATCATCCTGAAGAATCAATTGAGATTCGATTAAAAAATGGTGATCAAAATTCAAGGTAATAATATTATTTTTAAATAGTACTTATAAATCGGAATGTATGTTAATATAACATTAGTTAAATCTAACTTTAATAAAATCTTATACAGTATTTATAATATTCACACAATATTGTTCATTTTTTGAAACATAAGTATTCAGTGAGCTATTCAGAATCGTATTTGTTGTAACCTGAAGTATAAAAAATATATGTTGTTCTCGTATATATACATGAATCTATATTTTTAATTTTTATTAAATTTGTATCTGAATAGTAATGTTGAAGAGCCAACGGGGTGTAATTTAATCGACACAAGACCAATAATTAATAATTGTTTCAATTAAAGCAAGTGTAAGAGCAACTTTTTTTTTATTTTGGAACTGTAATACTGTATATAAATGTGAAAGGATAAATCTGAACAAACTATTTATAATAAGTATTATTAAAATATAGTACACATAAGCATTGTATAGAAATTACAGACTACATTAGATTACTACATTAGATTATACTTATGGGGTAAAAGTCCAAAAATAAGACCATAAATTTATTATTATTATTAGTTGTTTTTATATCATATTAATATATTAGTTTTGATATGATTCACTCTATTGGGTATGTTTTTTTAATCTTCACATATTGTATGATAGGTAGATAGTATATACTTTTTTGGAAATAAATTACTTATCATTGAAGTTATTATATAGTCATTAGTTATCATTTAAAACTAGAAGGCTTTGAATATTTTGATTTGATATTTGATTTTTTAAGTTATTCTAACTTGTTAACAAAAATTATAATTTATTATACTATACTATACATTTAAATAAATTGTATAGATCAACTTCATTAGACACACCAAATTCTGATCAATGTAGTCCAGAACATTTAATTGAACTTCCGGTACATAATTTGTCTTGTACTACTCGTAGTTTGAATGAAACATTTGATACGGACGAAATCATGGCTCATAATTTAGAAACTGATTATTCGATTTCTAACGATACTTTTCTTTCCAAGTACGAAAAATTAGACGTTGTTTTGAAAAAATAACATGAAGTACCAACACATTGCGATGTTAATTTTATTTACAGTTTACTTGAAGGACGTAGAATAGTCGATATTAATTATGTGTTTGAACAAATACAAAGTATTCGTCATGAAAAATTTGACTGTTCTTTCTTGGATATGGAATTCCAGCACGAGTGTCGTAGAGGGTATACATCAGTGTTTACATTTAGATGTAAAATGTGTAATTTTGAAAGTACTATACATTCAGAGAGAACGGTACAGTCAAATTCTTTAGGAATAAATACAGCTATTGTTAATGGAAGTTTAGCTATTGGTAATATATATAATATATTATTTAAATTTAACTTATATAATATAATATAACATAGTAATAACAAAAACATTGTACCATTTTAAATTATATAGGAATTGGCCATGCTCAATTAAGTGAACTTTCAGCTGCAATCGAATTACCAAATATATCATCTACGTCTTATATCAAACATCTTTCAATGCTTGGTAACGATATAAAAGACTCAGCTTTAGAAGAGATGATAAAGGCAGGTAATGAAGAGCGACAATTAGCAATAGATAGTAATAATTTAGACACGGATGGTACGCCCATGTGTACTGTAATTGCAGATGGCCAGTGGTCTAAACGAAGTTACCGGACAAAATATAATGCTTTTTCGGGAGCGGTAATACATGTTTTTATTATTATTAACTTAATAATTATCAAAAAATATATATTGTATTAATCAAATAATTTTGTAAATATAGGCTGCGATAATTGGTTATAAGACCAAAAAAGTTTTATTTGTGGGTGTACGAAACAAATACTGTTCTGTGTGTCAGAGAGCCCGAACAAAAAAGGAAGAACCACTAAAACACAACTGTTTTTTAAATTGGAATAAGCCATCGACAGCAATGGAAGCTGATGGAATTGTAGAAGGGTTTATGAATAGTATAAATATGCATGGGTTAAAATTCAATAAATTAATTGGTAACCAATAATAATACTTAAAATATTTAGATAGTTATTATAGATATAAGGGTATAACCAACTATATTATATGATATAGTTATTTAATTTTTTTATTTATAAAATATGTTCAGGTGACGGTGATAGTAGCGTAACCAAACGGTTAAATGAGACGTTACCTTATGGAAACGATTTTATGATTAAAAAAATTGAATGCAGAAATCACCTTCTGCGTAATTTTACAACAAAATTAACAGCACTAACAAAAAATATAAGTTACCCGATAATTATTCGTAAATTCATAAAGTCAAACATATTACGTTTTCGATCCGATATAACTAAAGCTATTTCATATCAAAAGAGTCGTGATTTATCGCTCAATCAAAAAATTTCAGGTTTTTATTATTATTATTTATAAAAAGTAAAATACTTAGTTAATATTTAATTATTGATGCAGTATTTCTTTCTATTTCTATTAGCACTGAAACAAGATATTGATAATAGTCCGTATCATCGATTAGGACAACATAGTGCGTGTTCAAACTATTTTTGTCAAGGGAGCTAAAGTGGTGAGCTTAATTTGGTCCCTGATGCTGAAAAGAGTGGTTTAATGGGAGAAATTATAAATATTATTAATCGCTTATCAAAGAATGCAGAAAGTTTAATTGAAGACGTTGACAATAACCCGTGTGAACAATTGAATAGTTTGATTAACAAGCATATCGGTGGGAAGCGAATTAACTTTACACAAAGTCATAATTATCAAACGCGAATAGAAGCTGCAGTAGTAGCTTTTAATTCTAAAAACTATTTACGTACGTTACAAAAAAAAATTACAACTAAAAGTCCAGGTAAGATCAATAATTATTGAATAAAATAATATTATTAGATTCTGAGTGGAGCGATGAATGTACCTATTGATTTTAATTGTCAATGATGTGTGTTTTTTTTATTTTATTTATGTCTGTATACACGACAAGTAGTCGAAATAATTCATCATAAGATTGTCTACCGTTTTCAAAAAAAAATATTCGTGGTTACTTTACAATTTATTAGCTATGGAACGGTGTTTTCTGAATTAGAACCAGCGTCCGTCCTCAATTTTTTTTCCAATTCGAGCACTGTGTATAACTATTAACTAATAACTTTGAATATTTATTTACTACAGGGAAATTTGCAAAAAAATATATGACTAATATTCAAAGAATAAGAAATAATACTTTAAACAGAAGGAAGCGACTATTCTCGTCAGGAATAAAGAGACCAAGAACAAAATTTTCATCTAGTGCTGCTGACAATAATTATGGGTTAGCCGAGCCATTGCTTGATATAATAAATGACGAAGAACTAATAAAAAGAAAAGAAATATTTCTCAATAAATTAAATAAAGTAGATAAAGATCAAATAGAATATTTGACGAGAGAACAAAACCACAGTCAAAAATGGTTTAATGAGCGGAAGAAAAGACTTACAGCTTCGAAATTTGGCGATGTATGCAAAATGAGAATAAACACAAGCTGTAAGATCAAAGTTCATAACATATTATACAAGTCATCGATAACATGTAAAGAAATGAAACACGGCATTGAAAATGAATCTTTGGCGAGAATACGGTTTCAGGATTTGACAGGAATGACCGTAAAATTATGTGGACTTTTTACGGACAATGAATATCCATACCTTGCTGCAAGTCCAGGTAAAATATATAATTTTATATTAATTGTATAAAAATTTAAATACCAAGATAATTATGTGGCCAAGTAAACATAAGAAAAAAATATAATTATTTTAATCATTTTTAGACGGATTAATTGATGACAACGCAATAATCGAAATAAAATGCCCGTATACGGCGAAAGACACAAATAGCGCGAAAGAAGCAATTGAAAATAAACTTGTAAGCAATAAAATATTATGAAAATAATTATTGGCTTGAATGAAATTTATATTTTATACTAATTATTTATTCGTCTAATTATGTACCTAATATAGCTATTTTGTATAACTTGTATTATTAAACGTTATACTTATATTTTAAATAGGTATTTTTATTTTTTTTAATTATAATAAATTTATTACATATATTTTGTTACACCAGTTGCAGTACTGTATTATAAATAAAAACGGAACCATTGAATTAAAAAAAGAGCATAAGTACTACTATCAAATAATTGGTCAATTACGGATAACCGGGAGGAATATTTGTTTTTTTGTAGTTCATACGAATAACTGGACACACATTGAAAAAATTATTTATGATGGTGAATTTTGGGAAACTAAAATGGTTAATAAACTTAAAACGTAAGAAATATAAAAGATGGTTTTAAGTGTAAACGTAATTATCCAATTATTTTATGTGATTATATTGAGGTATGTTTTTTAGGTTTTATTTGGAATGTATTTTGCCAGAAATAGTTGACCCATTATACGGAAAACGGTTACAAATATCAGACATACGAGAACCACTTCATATATTAAAATCACGACAAGAAAAAAATAAAACAAAACGTTGTTCATTAAAAATTAAATATTAATTACAGTTTAAACCTATACAAGTTATAAATACTAGTGTCTAGTATACATACCTAGTAATGCTATACTTTTTTTAATGTTTATATTTTTATATTATATTATGTAACATATACTTTTACTATAATAAATTTCAAACAACAACCCTTACAACAAGTAATAATTCAATAAATACAAATCAAACTATGTTATAATACAGTTTCTACGATCTATATAAATGTATATATATATTTAGGTATAAGCAGTTTATACTGTTTATAGATACGCGTGGGCGTGGGTATTTAAAATATTACTGGGGCATTTACGAGTATGAATTGCGACGTATCACACGCGTACGTTTTTAGTTTACTTTACATTAATTGAATTCATACGCGCCATACCGGCGAGGGAAACGCGGCATCGTCGGAGTGGCACGAATGTATTACCAATGTAACCAAAAACGCGCGCGTACAATTATACGTTATTCTAAAAAAAAATTAAAAATTTCAATTGTCTATAAATAGCTCAAAAAAAGTCAAAATTCTTTGAAAATTTAACTGTGTACTGAGAACGCTAATATAAACATTTGATGAAAATTTAAAGTGTTTACATTGATTAGTTTTTGAGTTATAGCAAAATAAAAAATTCGATTTTGTCGAAAACTGGTTTTGCGTAAAAATTCCCGTTTTTTTGTCAATTTTTTTTTTGTTTTTCTCGATTTTTTTGAAAACTGTTGGAAAATGTTTACTTTTGACCTTTATAACGCACCAAGGATATCCACTTTGCCATCGGAAACCACCCCCAATGTTTGAAATTGAAGCATTATTTCGACTAGTTATGCTGTACACGGACACAAAAACAAAAGACAAAAAAAAAAACACATGATTGTAAAATCAATACATTCATCTCTCCGTTCAGAATCTAAAAAACACGGCCCATGGGGGGGGCATGGCCCCTCTGGCCCTCCCCCTGGCTACGCCACTGCATCTAATGATGACAATGTCACAACTTCTTCCTCTGCATTATAATGAGAAACGGTATTCGACTCACAAAACAATGATCTACGTGCAGCTAAAATGTTAAAATATTTTTTAATATTCAGTTCTTGTAATATAGATATTCCTTGTTTTAAGTTTTCAGATCTTAGATATAAAAAAAAAATGTTATGCATTTTTAATAATTTTTATCAAAATTCTAAGTTTAAGTGCTTATTAACAAAAATGTTGATTGTGTAGTTCAAATATTTTTTAAGTAATATATGAGTAACTTATGAGGAAGTTTATATTCAATTTTCACTTTTTTACCTAACAAATAATTTTTTTATCAACATTTAATGATTGATTTTTACTTACTTGGGTTTAAGATACTTGGGACAGCATTTTTTTTCAATTGCTTAGTTTGAAATACACTCGTAGCTGTAATTTCGTAGTCCAAATTGGAATCAAAATGTAACCCACAGAGGGTACAAGTTTTTGTAAGCTTGAATGATGGATTACTTTTTTCAAGAAATTTAATCCATTCTTTAGAAATATCACCTTTTGGAAGTCTAAACATTTTTTTAATTTTTTTCAAAATATGTTATTTATTGTTAGAATGTTAATATAAAATAAATACCCGTGAAACTTAATTCCTTGACCAGCTTTGGATTTGCACCCTTTCACAGAACAAGTTTTAACCATTTTTTATATTGTATTGGAAAAAATATAAAATAAATTTTTTTTAAAAAAAAATATAAAAAACACATGTAAACAAGTAAACACAACTGTCATATACTGTATTACGCATGTAGGTAAGTATATGTAATTTTAATGTCGGGGGGGAGTGGGGATTGTTGTTTATACAACATAAAATTTTTTAACGTTTAAAAAAAATTAAAATCTGGTTCACGATAGTTTTTTTTTGAAATATTGGTCACCCTGTATTTCCCCTACAGTCTCTTTTCTCTTTTACTCCATATCGACGCCACGTTTCTCTGTCTAAGCGCAGTCCATTAGTTTATAGGTCTATGATACAAACTATAGAGAGGTTACCCAATTTATTTTAGATGCAATATAAAAATATTTGGAATTCAAAAAATGACGAGACTCAAACCAAATTGAAGAGAATAAGTGATTATGTTACAGAAAAAACAAATGACAGCTTAAATTTGGTGAAAGAAAAGAAATCAAAAGTTGCTACAATATTAGATTTTTCTAGAAAAAATACTTTGATATCTCAAAGTAAGTTAAATTTTAGATTTAAATTGTTGATTACAAAACATTTTATCTTTTTCCTGTAACTTAATATTTGCGGAAGTATACTACCGAGGTAGAGTCCATTAATATAATTTTTCTAAAAGTTTGGTTAAATGAACCAGGTTTAAGTTTTTTTGAACTTATAAAAATATCTGCAATAATTTAGGGTATGGATATGCTAGTCAATTTAAAGTTTTTTTATGAAGTTAAGTTTTTAGCTGACACTATTAATTATTATTTTCTAATTTACAAATTGGATAATTTATTTATATAATAAACGTTTAACTCATTTTTAAATTAGGCTAACATTCATAAGCGTTGTGATTGTAATTTTTTATTTTATATTTATTTGTCCTTGTGTTTATTGCTTATTTTTTACTACTGCTGTAAAATTATATAGTTTTAATTATTTATAAATTTTATATTTTAGAGGAGTTAAATTTGATGATTCAAAATCTAGTGATTAATGCTTCATTGCCATTTAATTTAGTGGAGCATGAAGACTTTAAAAAATTGATAACAGTTGGATACAATGGTTGCCATGTATTAACAAGGAAAACATTGATGAAAAATATAACCGTTCAACATGAAAATCTCATACTTACAATGAAAGATGCATTTTCCAAAGTCGAATATTTGACCACAACAGTCGATTGTTGGTCTATTTTTAAAAGGTGTGGCATTAAAATAATTATGTACATTAATTTAATATATTATAATCTTATATATAAAATGTTTTTTTAGGTCATATTTAGGGATGACATTCCATTGGATTAATCCAAAAACTCTTGAAAGAGTATCTTGTTTGTTGGCCATTTAAAGAATAAAGGGTAGTCATACGTACAATATATTAGCTAAAGAAATGGAATCAGTGTATTTGTACTTTAATATTAGTGATAAAGTCATATATCGGATATATACAACTACTGATAACGGATCAAATTTTGTCAAAAGTTTTCAGTAAGTTTTGTTCAGTGTTTTCTACTAAAAATATATTATTTTTATAACCTATGTTAACTATTAGGTATTCACTTATAGTTTTACTAAACTAAATGTTGTATACAAGATTGCAAAATTAATTTCAGAAATTCTTTTTATAAATGCATACTCAATGGCTAATACTAATAATACCTATTGTCTATGATTTATGATATCATATATTTTTATAATTAACTAGTCGCCAAGGTAAGACTGGGCCTGGTTAGCTTAATTTGAAATAGTTTTTTATAAACTAGAATGTTATAATTCAAATTTGTACTTGTATTTTAAAATAACTGGTTAACTAAGTTTTGATGCTGAATAAATGCTGGATTCAATTATTATGTATAAAACTATGATTAGTATACTGTATACTAATTATATATGATAAATAATAATTATGGTTCCTATTGGTATGTTTGATAATAAATATGTGAATTATTTTCAGAATGTTTGGTCAATCTTCAGAGGTTCAAGCTGTTTATAATAACCAAAAAGAAAAAGAAATACTTAGTACTTTGGAAGAAATGAATGAAGAGGAAAATGTACATGGCAATAATGGGGAAAGTAATATTGAAGAAGAACAAGAAGAAGACATTGAGTTTTCTAGTATACCAATTTCTGAAGTTCTAAATAATGAAGAATTTAGTTCAAATCAACAAAGCAATTCTAATTGGGAAGACGCCATACTGTATAATTTGCCCAAACATCACCGATGTGCTTCACACACCCTCAATTTAATCGCTACAGCAGTAAGCTACATTTATATATATTTTATAAGTTAATTCTTATTTCTTATTTCAGGACATTGAAAAGGCTTTTAGATGTAATGATGATAAAAATGTAACCAACAGATGTTTATTGGGAGCATATAAAAAGCAAAGTAGACTAACATTTGCAAAATGTCAAGCTATTTGGAACAAACAGAACCGTTCTAGTCAAATGGCTGACATAGTTAAAACCAATTTAGATGTATACTTAAAAACTCCTAATGATACCCGTTGGAATTCCTGGTTTGATGCTATAAAATTCCTTATTATTCATTTTAAGATGAGCCCTTCTAAATTTTATAAGATATGTGATGCCCTTACAGTTAATCGTTTTTCTAAAACCGATATAGAATTTTTGGATGAATATTTGCTAGTAATGGAGCCTCTGTGTGTGTGTCTAGATGTATTACAAGGGGAAAAACATATGTATTTTGGTTACTTATTACCATCTATCACATCACTCAAACAAAAATATGATGATATTCTATCGGAAAAAAAATTAATTTTTTACAATTTCCTGGTTATTTCACTTAAGAATAGTGTTGAAAAACGTTTTAATAAACAGCTCAGTGATCCATTTTTATTGTCTGCTACACATTCTCATCCATACTTCAAAACGGCTTGGCTTAATAATAGTGATAAAAAAGATACAGCTTTATCATTTTTTAAGCAATCATGTTTAGAAATGTTTGAGCAACAAAATGTATCGGAATGTGAATCATCAGACAGTGACGAAACAAATAACTTTTTTGATTGGTCAAAAAATAAATCGAAATTAACTCTACCTTTGGAACAGGAAATATCAAATTTTCTTACTAAAAGTCCAACTAAAATCTTAGATTCTTTAATTGAAACTCCAACAATAAGAAAATTATTTGTAAAGTTCAACACACCACTGCTAAGCAGTGCAGCTGTAGAACGCGTCTTTAGTGTTGGCAGTGCCGTATTGACAAAAAAAAGAGGAAGAATGACAGATGAAAACTTCGAAAAAACATTAATGCTAAAATGTAACAAACATTTAATTTGAAAACATTTTAATATTTTGTTTAAATAAATGCTTTTTACATTCCTAATTTAGTATGTATTGTTTTCAACTGTGCCTGTCCTGATGAAAGATTTTATACTTTGATAATATAATTAATATTATTCATAGAATTGCAGATAATTATTAATAAATATTATAATTTAATATTGTAAATCATAAACAGTCATAGTGAGATATATTATAATTTTAATTTACAAATAATATATTATACAGGGTGTAACAGAAAGATATGACATATACATATACTGGAAATGTTTCTAAACAGTTTAAAACAAATCAAGATGTTTTGAAAATTTTAATATTTTATCGTGTAAAGAAAATGCAAATATTAACTACCAGTGAAAATTTCATGTATGTATCATTACATATTTTCATTTATTTTAGAGTTAAACCAAAAACTAAAATCGATTTTGTCATATCTTTCTGTTACACTGCGTATATTTAAACATAGGCTATAGTTTGCCAAAAACAATTATTATTTTATTAATATCTTTAATTAAAAATATTTTAAAAGTATTTGAAATATTTTTATAATATTCTAAATACTTTATTCAGAATACTATTTTTATGATGTATTCGAATACATATTCGGAATACTATTTTTCATGAGTATTCGAGTATTTATTCCAAATACTTTTAAAAAGTATTTTACCCAAGACTGGTTATATGAATAAAAAACAAACAAATATAAAAAGCAGGTTCTTATAGCACAATTAAATTGTGTAGTTATAAGAAACTCACATTGACTGAAGAATTTTCTAAAGACATGTCAAGGTTTATATTAGACTGCAAAGATTCATCAAATGGTGACACTCCTTCATAGCTTATGTTTTTAACAACTATTGTGATAGATCTTTCTGCAGACAAATGTCTGGAAGAACTAACTGTGAAACTATTATTTGACAACATTGATATATCTAATGGTGACAATTCTTCAACTGATGTCTCAGATTGTCCACTATCAATTATGTTAGTAGACAACTAAAAGTTAATAAAACCAAATATTAAAAAAATATAATAGGTAATAACATATTATTTAGTATATAAACTATTACTTTAACTAATTTTCTTTCAATATCTACGTTAAATGGAACAGAATAGCTTTGACCAACCTCACTAATTTCAGGATATACATTTTTTGACTGAAATTTAATTAATCAATATTATTTATTGTGTTGGGTAATTATAAAAATATAATAAATGCAATTATAATATGATTTGAATAGATACTATTGTACATAAATAATTTATTTGACACTCACGCTTTTCACTCTTGATTTCTTGATATTAGGGACTGCGGTTTTTGATAGTCTTCTAGTGTTTTTATGATTAATAAACAGAGATTGATCAAAATGACTTGAACCTATGTAACGTCTCGCACTATCTATTACCCAGGTTCGGTTTGTGGAGCGTACATTGACGTGGTAGGGTCGCCAACCCACAGCCGAGATTTTTAAAACGGAGCTTGTAGGATTTTTTTCTTTTTTAATATTATATGGATGAGGAAAATAAAACTAATAGGGGAAAGTAATGAATGCGTTGTTTTGGTTATGGTTATTTTCATGATGTTTATATTGGTAATTGCAAAAAAAATAATTAAGTTATGGCCAAGAAAAGCCATACGGCATAAAAAATTCGCACCAAATAAAGGTCACGCCAAAAATTGTAATAATAATAAGAATGTACAAAAATGCAGTACGGCAAAATAATAAATTAATATGACACGGCTCCGATCATCGGTTACCGACACGTATATCAATACACACACATATATGTACATATAAGACATATCGCAATATTTAGTACTTGTTAGGCCCAACAATAATAATTAATTGGTGCATAAAATTTAGTGACATTGAACACCAGTATCATAGGAAATGATATATAATATAATAAATATAACCGTTGGACACATCAATAATAATAATTAACAATATATATATATATATAATTTGAGAGTTCATACCGGCCAAGGCATTTATTTCATTACGTACGTGTAATTTGTATATGACACATATTACCAAATTTGTCGGTATTATTGTCCGGAGCGTCGTCCCTGCGACGCCCTCGGTGATCGTTTTTCTTGACTACTCCGACATGTTGTCCGGTGAAAAGGAAATATAAAACTAAAGTATAAAAAGGTCGTCAGGCGTATCATGCATCGGACAAAGTGCGTCGACGATGTTACCTAATGGTTATATAATATTACTTGGCCGGTATATACTATATGAATATTTTAATTGGTGGCTAATTTATTAATACATTGACGGCCGGTCACTCCAAACCATGGGTACTAGACAATGGTGATAGTGTGTGTGTGTGTGTGTATGCACGATTTGCAGATAGGTGTCGTCTTCGGACGGCGGCAGAGGGGTCCGCGGGACGGAGAGCACAATCGCATCGTAGTTAATAATATTAAATAAAGTATAGGATATTATTATTTCGACCGTTACAGAAACCCCCCTGTAGAAGTGTTTCGGACCTGGCTGGATCGCTTCTACAGAAAATTAGAAAGGGAGAAAATATATAAATAAATATCGTTAACTCAGGTTCGCACCTAGTCCGGTATCAGGATATTTTGGTTAAACGGTAGTAGGATGAATATACTTTCTAAGGAAAATCACATTATAAGTTCCACGAACTTGATTCGTCTCAGGATCAGCTACTACATATGCATCACAGCTTTTTATTTCCACGATTTTATACGGTCCCTCATACAACATAAAAAATTTCTTTATCTGGTGGTCAACGGCGGAAGAGGATCGATGTGTACGAACAAGAACTTGTTCTCCTACTGGGAATGTAACGGCTTTTCCACGACGGTCATTGCGAATTCGGCGTTCCTCAGCCTTTGTGCGTTGAACTTCGGCAGCTAGGGTGAGCTTAACCGCAAAGTCATCACTACGCCTCGGGGGATATTCAACAGCTTCGGATATGGGACTATACCTTTCAGTTTTTAAAAATATCTCGTTGGGAGTAAAACCCGTAGATTCATGTATGGTATTGTTCAACACCCACTCAATATAATTAACGTAACGGGGCCACTCAGTATGGGATTGATGACAGTAAGTCCAAAAAAATCGACCCAACTCGCGCATAACTCTTTCGGCCGGATTACTCTGGGGATGGTATACGCTGGTAGTTGTCACAGATACACCAAGTGCTGTTAGGCGTGTTTGCCACACTTTACTAATAAATTGGACTCCGTGATCCGATACAACGGTTTGTGGAATTCCATGTACATTAATATAATCACTGATCATACGGTTGGTCACCACAACGGCAGTAGATCGTTTGATCGCAAATAATCGGACAAATCGTGAAAAACAGTCGAGAACAACAAAAATGTATTTGACATGATTCCATCCAGAAGGCAATGGCCCGTATAAGTCAACGCAAACTCGCTGAAGGGGCTCTTTAGCTAGCACATGTTGCATTTCGCCTTCGGTTCTCACTGAACTGAATTTCGCACGTTGACACGTATCACAGCTTTTCACAACTCTACGCACATTTCCACCTAAATCACGAAAATGACACATATCTCGGATGGCGGAAATACATTTTTTCGGACCTACGTGTCCAAAGTGGACGTGGAATTTTGTAATCAGCTCATCGACCCGATGTAGGGGTATACATACTAGCCACCGATCAGAGTCTGGATGTCGACGATAGAACAAAATGTCTCGATACACACAATAACGTTCAATAATAGCACTCAAAACAGACTGATTCGACAGGAGGTCAATTATCTTCTGAAACCCTAAATCCAACCGCTGTTCGCATAGTATATGTTGAAATGATTCGATTCGAGACTTGTATTCAGAAAGTAGCCTACGGGAAGTAATTACAAAAATATCATGAGAATCAGGTTGGTTAATTATTAGATCTCGATTCATTGGATTGCGAGACAACGCATCGGTTATGTTACTGGAACCGGTTATATACTGGATTCTCAGATCGAATTCTTGTAGCACAAGGGTCCAACGGGTGAGACGTGCATTGCGGAGTCTACACCGAAATAAAAAGGTGAGGGCCTTGTGATCGGTCAATACGTTGACAGGGTAACCAAGAATGAACACCCGGAATTTCTCACAAGCAAATACGATAGACAGTAGTTCTAATTCAGTGACGCTATAGTTCTTCTCGGCGGCGTTTAAGGTTCGACTAGCAAACCCGATCGTTTGTCGTTCGTTCGATGAGCCAACTTGAAATAATTCCACCCCAAGACCAAGTTGACTGGCATCGGTTTGTAAATAAAATTCCGACTTGAAATCAGGATGGGCAAGGAAACGTTCCGTAAATGCAGATTTAACGGAATTAAAATTAGCCAGATCTACCTCGTTGAAACGCCATTGAACCCCCTTCTTGAGTAGCGCAATTAATGGACCGATTAGAGAGGCGTGATGGTCGGTGAATTTCCTATAAAAATTACAAAAACCTATAAACGACTGAAGGT
The DNA here is from genome assembly GCA_020882235.1 of Schizaphis graminum. Lineage (NCBI taxonomy): Eukaryota > Metazoa > Arthropoda > Insecta > Hemiptera > Aphididae > Schizaphis > Schizaphis graminum. The sequence goes on along the minus strand of CM037035.1, from coordinate 19,862,051 downwards.
CTTTTTTATGTCGGGGAACTGGAAAGTCATGAATCGCAGACAGTTTTGATGGGTCCATTGACATGCCTGACGGCGTGATAATATGGCCTAGAAATTTAATTTTATCACGGAGAAATTTGCACTTGCTAAATTTTAAAGACATACCTGAAACGGCTATTTTTTTAAATAAAAGACGGAGTCGACGTATGTGTTCGTCAAATGTCTTGGAAGACACCAACACATCGTCGACATAAATATGAAGATCTCCTAATCCCTCTTCGTTGTGGTTTTCAACTGGATGGGAGAGCACTGATTCTAGAGCCTGTTGGAATGCGGTATTGGAGATATTTAAACCAAATGGTACTACACAAAATTGGTATGTTCGGCCGTCATAGACGAACGTGGTATACTTCCTAACGTCACGATGGAGAGAAACTTGCCAATATCCAGCGGTGAAGTCTATACTGGAAAAAATTGCTTTCCCCCCAAAACGGGCGAGTAATTCGTCAAGTGGAGGTGATGAGTCACGCATAGGTTGTATGATTCTATTCACTCGTCTGGCGTCTAAACATAATCGAACAGAACCATCAGCTTTACCAACACATATAATTGGATTACTATAGGGCGAGGAACATCTTTCGATTACCCCCCACTCTAACATACGAGCCAATTCCTTTTCAACTGCAGGACGGCGTGCAAACGGTACTGGATATGGGCGGATTTTGAAAGGAATATCCTCAATGACGTCGAAACGACAGGTGTATAGCAAATTTAATCCGGGACGAGTGCGAAAAATGTGATGGTGATCGTGAAATAGGTCAACAACTTGTTCAAACTGGTGGGACGATAGATTAGGGACCGATGAAAGGTGCTCAGTTATATTGTCAAAAGGTTCTAGATAATCATTTACCCGTCTACTGTCGATTATGTTTTGGTTTGTTGGCGTTTGGAGTTGCCGAGAAATCATTTCCACACTAGCTATACAATGCTCAGGTAAAGATGTCGCATAATCTTGTGGTGAGATGGATAAGGTAAATAGAGTATCTAAACGATTAATTACTTCATCATGTGACTGTGAAAAGGGTATATTAATTGACCAGTGGGGAAGACGTACAACCCGTTCAGAGTAATCTAAACACGCCTGGTTTTGGGTCAACCAATCATCTCTTAGGATAATAGAGGTTGCTAGATGAGGAACAACAAGACAAATACAATCGGAGGTATGACCGAGCACAGAGAATGGTATAAGAACTTGGGTAGTGACTTTCCGGCTACGACCTTTTACAGCAGTGGATATGGTCACTCCTGTGACAGGTAAAATTGATAATTGCTGTCCTTCCGGAATGTTTCGTTTGATGGATGCAAATATCTCTTCAGAGATGGCTGAGATAGAAGCACCTGAGTCAAGTAGGGCGTTGAATGGTTTGTTATAGATAGAAATTGACAATTCGGGACGTTTATATTTTGGTGAGACTCCATCTGCGACAATTTGTGTGGACGGTGTATGTTCATGAATATGAGAGACTTCGTGACGCGACATACTTACGTACGAGTCTCGTCTGCGTTTCCCGACATATCCATTTGGGCTACAGGGCGAGGCCCGACGTTCTCCGGTGTCTGCATTCGTGGTTGGAAACGGTAATTGTCACGACGAGGAGCATTATATCGTGGTTGTTGATTGCCATTGTTTTGATGTTGGAATGGTGGTCGAACTGGGTTGTCTTCACGACGTCGATCACAAAATGATGCAGACTCTTCAAACTCCATTAAAACTGATAGTAGTTCATTGGTATCACGGGGCCCTCGACCTCGAATGGCCATCCCAAGCGGTGTGGGGTAGTGTTGAATAATGGTAGACACAAGATCAGCTTGCTCGATCGGTGGATTGAGATACTTGGCCCCAGCAATCCATTTCATGGCATGCGTAGCTAGACCATCAGATTTACTGTATTGGTACGGTCGAAACACCTCATTTCGGGCTTTGCGTTGAGTCGCCGAAGACCAAAAATGCTGGAGGAACAATAGGCGAAATTCAGTATATGATTGAGGTGATGGGATTAGTGACTCATACCAAATCTGTGCGTCTCCCACTAAACGACGATGTGTAGAAATAAGTTGTTGGACCGGTGTCACATACACACTGTCGAAGTAGGCGTCTACCTGACCAATAAATTTTTGTGGATGTATTACTTTGATCTGCCCGGAAAATTCAGATACAGCGTCCTGAAACCGCTCTGGAGACCCCAAAAAAAAATGATCTTTGTGAATCAAAGGTATTCAAGAGGGTGTTGGTAGAAATAGCCGGGGGTATCGAAGACACGTTATTACTACCAGGCGAGTTGATAGGGACGGTAGTAGATGACAAAATTGTGGGCTTCAGAATCTGTGACAGATCCGGGTTCGTCGATGTTCGGTATTGATCGGACAACCGAGTTACTTCCTTCCTCATTTGAACAATTTCATATTCTAAGGTAGTGAGACGGCCTTCGGTAGCCTGGTTGTCAGTGGTTTGTTGGATCGCCTGATTTTTTATAACCACACTCTCATCCTCTAATCTAGTCAAACGAGTATCCGTTAGTTGGTATCGCTAAATACATTGATTAATTCCCTCTTCAGTCTTTCGATGTAGGTTTTCAAATTGTGCCTCCGTTCGGGTGTGATTAGCATTCATTTTAGCCATCATTTGCTGAAGTAACGATTGGACACTCGGGTCTGTTTTCGATTGCTCAGAGATGGTTTTTACCTGAGGACCAAAAGTTGTCGTTACAGACATAGTAGGAGCTATGGTGGTACTCAAAATCGACGTAGTCGATGGTGGGGTTGACGTTGTGGTATTCGTAGCTGGCAGCATTTTGGTTTTATCTTGCAGGAACAGACTATCAATCAAACGGTCGGGGGGGGCGAGTCTCTCGCTTGCCAGCGGCGTGCATCAAAGACGAACAACGAGAATCACACAACCAAAACAGAAACTACGTGCTGATTCGTAATGAAATAATCAAAAAGACAAGATAATAGAAATGGCGACTTCAAAAAAAACATAGATACTACTGATGACAAGACGTCAAACGACTACAATCAAACATGAATCGTTCGTAATTCACGATAGAGAAAATATAATAATAAAATAGTTTAATAGAATAATAAATAATAATAAATATAATAGTAATCAAATAGAATTCCGCTTTTCGATAAACAAAATATGAATTAATGAAATGTTATAAATGGATTTAATCACCGGTACGTCGTGACGACAATCAAAACACACCGACAAATTTGGTAACATATTTATAATCATCCTTGGCCGACACGATAATCTAATGAAAATAGACAACAATGTGTATAAAAGAAACAACAAGTTGGCAAAAAAAAAAAAAAATGTTATCGATAGACTTGCATTGAAGTATAAGAATATTGAGGCAAAAATCAAAATAAACAAACAAAAAAATTAAATAATTCAAACACTCGGACGTGACGACAATTTCGTCACAACTATGACAAACACTTCATTAGAAAGAAAAAAAACAACAAAATATAAAATTATCCACCACATCAAGTAACGAGATTCTCTCGCTATTTAAACATCACACTCGTAGCGTAATGAGGACCTAACAGTACGTATGCGGAACGTACGACGAAAAAGCACAGACGTGCGACATCCTATAATGTGGGCGATATACGTGCGCTCCAGTCACCGCGGGATATACAATTTATGGGCAACTTATAACTAAACATCAATGTGTGCACGGACCTAACGTGGGTAAAATTTTTAAATTTCGGTCTACCAACCGTGATAATATGATTCGTGATCAGACCGTACATATCACGGTACATATATAATAATATAATATGTTTTCTCATCATGTCATATATATATGTAAATATTGATTACACCGATTTATCATTGTTATGAATTATATAATATGCAAACGCAGAAATAAATACGGCGGACGGAGAAGTTTTAATCACAATACAGATAGCAGGCGAGAAAGTCGACATACTCGCTGATTGGTGATAACGCCAAATCAGTAATAAAATATTGTATGTATACTGTATTATATTAAAATTAGTGATGGGAAATATGAATCAGTTGAATGAGTCGATTCTCTTGATTCAGTTCAGTAAAATGAATCGATTCTTTGAATCGATTCAATGATTCATCTCGAATCAATAAAATACACGTAATCGGATTGTACTGAATTGAGATATGAATGAATGATTCGTTGGATTTTTTTGATTCATTGATTCATTGATTCGAGGACTGGGCGATTCTCAAAAGTTTCGATTCTTTTAATCATTTTTATAACCACTAGATGACGCCTTTTGACATTGACACGTAAAGCTCTCCTTGTGACCCCTAATTAATAATGATTGATATATAAAGGTTTTTCATACTCATTAATATCAGTGCGAGTACTCCCTAGTCCCTCTTGATGGATCTTGGGTATACAATGGAAAATGTTATAGTACTACATGTTGCTACATCAATCACAACGGAACTTCATGTCCACTTCAATGGACAGTGTCCACTATCCAGTGGACACAGGGAGGGGATTCGCCTTAATTTTTAAATTTTTTTAATATTTTATTGAATAAATTTAAAATATCTTTACTTAAAATAATATAATAATAATATAATGCCAAAGCTGGGCAAGTTACTAATTTTTTTCAACTAGTTAAAGTTAAGTTACTTTAGTATAAAAACTAACAAGTTAAAATATAAGTTAGTTTATGAAATTTGCCAAATTTCTAACTTACATAGGCGTGCGCAGAATTTTATGTCTGGTGCAGCATACATTTTAAACCAGCCCTACAGAACAATAAGCAGCTAACATATTTCTCTTATGTTTTGTATGTACGCAGGATTTCAATTTTTCTAGAATTTTCGTATTGATAAAATATTATTATCATTTTTAAATTGAATAACATTGAATATTTATTTATATTTTATTGAATAATTTAATTTTAAATTAAATATTCTTAAAATTATTCATTCTGTGTATACCTTTCCAATACACTTCCACCAGCCTACCAAATCCAAAATAAAAATATAATTGTAACCAACTAGTTAAATTAGAAAGTTATCTAAAAAGTAAATTTCTAACTAAACTTTAACTTTCTAATTAAAATAAATAACAGTAAAATAATGCCCAAATTCAGAAATACAAATGCCATGTGTAATGATTTTGAAATACTTTGTTATTTAACAATAATAATAATAATATTTAACTCTGTTACCTATGTTTCAGTAAATAATAATACAGAAAATTAATCAATTATCAAATTTAAAATTATAAATGTTATCTAGTGTATCTTATAGGTGTTTTTTTTTAAAAATTTTAGTGTGTTATGGACATTTAAAATGTACAATCAGAATTTTAATAATGCTCAGAACTAATAATAATAATAATAATAATAATAATAATTTTAAACTTAAAACTTATGACTTTCCCTAGATGGTTATATTCATACCATTAAATTTGGTAAAAGGTTAATGAGAACTTTAAAAAATATCCATGATATATAATATTATTTAAGAATAAATAACAAATTTAAATACAAAATTTAAATTAAGTTATTTACATTAAGTATATTCATAACAATATTTATTAATAACATTACAATTTCAAACATGTCTTGGTTTATTATGTACATTAAAAACAACAGAATTGTAACATGTACATACCAGTTTAAGTTGGTTGAAATTGTGTATAGGTATATTAAACAAAATGTGTACACTTTTGTATTAAACAATCATCATTCTCGATTCATCAGTGACCAGTGTTGTTTATTGCTTTATAATATATTTAATTTAAAATTTTTAAATAAATTTCTGTGTAAAATGAATCGTAAAACTAGTGTAATTTGGGACTATTTTACAATTATTGAAAATGAAAAGGCAAAATGTGGTTTTTGTAAAACAGTGCTAAAATTTAATCAATCGTCAACAACAAATTTACTTAGACACGTAAAATCAAAACATCCAACAATTGATTTGTCCAAACGTGTTTAAGGCCTACTTTTGATTTGGAACAAAGTGATCCTGATGACCCTTCTTGCATTAATGACGTTCTGCCGACTTCAAAATCTTCTAATTCAGACCCATCAACTTCAACGTCTAATAGAGATCGGTCTCCTATTATTCATCGTCAGTCATCATCTAGTGGTCAGCAACAATTGCGTATTTCTAGTTATTTCAGCAAACCAGTAACTGCATCCAAAAGACAATTAATTGACCAACAGGTAATTAAAATGATTGTAAAAGAATATTATCCTTTTAGCATAGTAGAAGATATTGAGTTTAAAAAGCTGATAAATATGCTGAACCCGGGTTATAGTCTTCCGTGTAGGAAAACCCTTTCAACATCATTATTACCCGTTCTTTATAATAAAATTCACCAACAAGTCCAATCAGATATTGAAGTTAATGCACAGTACATTGCCTTAACTACTGATGCATGGACATCAATTAGAAATGAGAGTTATACGGCTATTACTGTTCACTTCATAGACCAGAACTGTCATTTAAAATCATATCTTCTATCATGTGCCAAATTTTCTGAAAGACATACAAGTCAAAATATTAAAAATGATTTACAACACGTTGTAAGGCAATGGGGTTTACAAAATAAAGTAGCAGCGTGTACCACTGACAATGCTGCAAACATAACTGCAGCGATTCGCTTATGTGATTGGAGACACATTCCGTGCTTTGCTCATTCTCTTAATCTGATTGTACAATCGTCTCTAGAATACATACAAGAAACAAGAAGTAAAGTTAAAACTATTGTTGAATATTTTAAAAGGAGTTCAATTGCCACTGAAAAATTAAAACAAATGCAGGAACAGTTAATGTATACTCCAACTCATGCATTAATTCAAGATGTAGTTACCCGATGGAATTCGACATTTCATATGTTTCAACGGTTCTTTGAACTAAAAACTCCATTGTTGTCTTCCTTAGCTGATTTAAATTATGATGTCAATTTAACTTCTGAAGATTGGCAGATAATAAGTCAATCATGTAATATTCTAAAACGTTTTGAAGAAATCACTATTGAAATGAGTAGTGAAAAATCAGTAACAATTTCCAAAACGATTTTATTTAGCCAGGCATTGAGTAACTATTGTCATAAATTAGCATTAGAACCACAGCCAATTCTACAACTTAAATCATTCATAAGTTCACTAAAATCAGAAATCGATACGAGATTTGGTGACTATGAAAAAAATATATTAATGGCTGAAGCAACATTTTTGGACCCTCGCTTCAAAAAATATGGGTTTAAAAATCATATTGCTTTTCAAGAGGTCAAAAAATCTATAATAAACAAAGGAAAAACCATAATAATGGGAAAAAATGTACAGCAAAGTAACTTATCGACTAACTTAATCCCGACAAGTAGCATTAATAAAGAAGATTCGATTTGGAATGATTTTGATTTGGAAGTTACTGATATAGTTCAATCTCAAGATCCAAAGGCACTGATAATTATTGAAGTGGATAAGTATCTTCAAGAACCTATTATAGCAAGGACTAATGATCCGTTAAAATGGTGGAATGAAAATAAAAATGTTTATCCTTCTTTATTTGAAATAATGAAACGTCGTTTTTGTATTCAAGGTACATCTGTACCAAGTGAACGTATCTTCTCAAAAAGTGGACAAGTTGTAACTGAAAAACGTAACAGATTAACTAGCAAAAGAGTGGAACAAATAATTTTTTTAAATTCTAATTTAGAATAAACTATCATGGTATACTTATCATCTGATCTTAAAAATTTTTTTACTATAATTAAAATATTAAAATTTGTTTTCTTTACTAGGTTTTAATGTTGTTATTATTTAATATGTGTAACTTACAAGAATAATTTAAGAATATAAAAAAATAAACAGATTAATAAAATTTAAAATTGTGTTATAGTTATGTCAATGTATAATTACCTTTTATTTGTTTTTTTTTGTTAGTATCGAGGACCTGAAAAGGAACCATGGTGCCAGTCCTTCTCTCCGGCCAGACAATGTATAATTACTAAATAATTAATAAATATAAATTACTAAATAATTAATTATTAATTACCTAGTAATTACGTAGATTTTATTTTCCAATTTTGTAAAATATTATTTTATAATAAGCGCTGATAATCACAATGATAACCCTGAATAAAGTAGAAGCATAGACTTATAATATAAGTATGAGTAGAAGTGTTGTTGTTAACAATCGAGATAGATAAGAATATTCTTATCTATCTCGATGTTGTTACACAGAATAATAATAATAATATAATAATATAATAATATAATAATATTTATTCTGTGGTTGTTACCCGATACCATAGAACTGATTGATTCAGATTCAAAGATATCCGACATCAGTGTAACCGGTGAATCAATTCATTCTACAGCACTGAATCAATTCATTCTACAGATTCGAAGATATCTGACATCAGTGTTACCGGTGAATCAATTCATTCTACAGCACTGAATCAAATCATTCAGTTAATCTAACTGAATCGATTCAGTGAATCGAATCATTCATGAATTACACATCCCTAATTAAAATAAAATAAAATATTATAGTGTCGTAGATTAGAACGGGGAAATATGATAATATTAATTATTATGTAAAACGTTGTATCAATTTAATATAGATATCGGGGAACGATCGCACAGCCGTACTGGAACGACACGCACCCAATTATAAAACATTAACACTATCGTTCAACGGCGGTAGACCGATAAGAAGTAATTACGGGCGGTTACACAATAGAACCAGATAGATAGGATGAGACATATAATTATAATATACAGGTACCACAAAGACGCGTACAGATAATATACTTAAGATTAAGCCCCTAATGCTCTGCCGCTCAAATCCAAACTGCAATGACGAGGAACACCTCCTCGCGATGTCCATGGAATTTCCGAGAACTGGTTCGACGATACCCGGAACGACGGTGACACACCCACACACATCACCCTCCGATCACAGCATGGTGGAGAGCCGGGTAGTCCGACACTGTCATAATATCATACGTATACGTTATACTTAGACACCGGATCATTTCTGAAATTAAACGCAGAGAGTACTGGTTCTACGTAACACTTATAGATACGTCTATATGCATGTATATACTACCTATGGCCGGTATAGTACTCTAACACGGTGCTTGGTGTACGATAAACTATATTTGTACATGAATAATATATTTAACCAACAGTTCACCAGTGTATAGTATATACACATAAACATATCCTGGCAGGGTCGCCATCTGTAACGTCTCGCACTATCTATTACCCAGGTTCGGTTTGTGGAGCGTACATTGACGTGGTAGGGTCGCCAACCCACAGCCGAGATTTTTAAAACGGAGCTTGTAGGATTTTTTTCTTTTTTAATATTATATGGATGAGGAAAATAAAACTAATAGGGGAAAGTAATGAATGCGTTGTTTTGGTTATGGTTATTTTCATGATGTTTATATTGGTAATTGCAAAAAAAATAATTAAGTTATGGCCAAGAAAAGCCATACGGCATAAAAAATTCGCACCAAATAAAGGTCACGCCAAAAATTGTAATAATAATAAGAATGTACAAAAATGCAGTACGGCAAAATAATAAATTAATATGACACGGCTCCGATCATCGGTTACCGACACGTATATCAATACACACACATATATGTACATATAAGACATATCGCAATATTTAGTACTTGTTAGGCCCAACAATAATAATTAATTGGTGCATAAAATTTAGTGACATTGAACACCAGTATCATAGGAAATGATATATAATATAATAAATATAACCGTTGGACACATCAATAATAATAATTAACAATATATATATATATATAATTTGAGAGTTCATACCGGCCAAGGCATTTATTTCATTACGTACGTGTAATTTGTATATGACACATATTACCAAATTTGTCGGTATTATTGTCCGGAGCGTCGTCCCTGCGACGCCCTCGGTGATCGTTTTTCTTGACTACTCCGACATGTTGTCCGGTGAAAAGGAAATATAAAACTAAAGTATAAAAAGGTCGTCAGGCGTATCATGCATCGGACAAAGTGCGTCGACGATGTTACCTAATGGTTATATAATATTACTTGGCCGGTATATACTATATGAATATTTTAATTGGTGGCTAATTTATTAATACATTGACGGCCGGTCACTCCAAACCATGGGTACTAGACAATGGTGATAGTGTGTGTGTGTGTGTGTATGCACGATTTGCAGATAGGTGTCGTCTTCGGACGGCGGCAGAGGGGTCCGCGGGACGGAGAGCACAATCGCATCGTAGTTAATAATATTAAATAAAGTATAGGATATTATTATTTCGACCGTTACACCTAATAGACTATGCTGAGTAATGTTATTTACGTCTGCATTATTTTCAATGACAAAATTTAACCATTTATTCCTGACTGTCTGATCAGAAGGGAACCTATAAATTTTACAATTTTTATTTTTCATTATCTACAAACAAAATATAATAATAATAGTAATACTACAGTACTACACTCACTTATGGAAAGTTATACTCAATAACTTTGATGACGAAGTCCTAGCTCGATTGCATACAAAACAACTAGGGATTTTGTATGGAGATAAAATAAATTCACAAAAGCAAAAACAAAGTAAAAGACAGGAGAGACACAATTCACAATTACAAAATCTCAACGAAAGAGATGAAAAATTTCAAAAATTATAACAAGCATACACAGAAAAGCCGAACGGGTTATCACTTATTATCGAAAAAATAATATCAATGTTTGTTGAAATACAACGCAATCTAGCGGAACACTTTTTTGTAAATAGACTCCTTCTTAGGGTCAATGACTGACGGTTGGTCTTCAATTTTGTTACACGCCGTGATAGGGAACGCCGCCTCTATATTACTCTATGAGTTATCAAACCGACGACGTTGGACAACTATACGATTATTACGATTATTATTATTATTATTATTTATTATTAATTTTTCACTTTTTTACGGATTTTATAGTTTTTTTCGAGTTTTTCCGTATTCGCGTAGTATACGTTATTATTATACGTACCAAAATTCTGTCGTGTGATCACGAAGAGCGTTTGGGTGTAAGACAAAATACTTATAATACATATAATATAAATATATATATAAAATAATGAGCATTGGTGTTTCTATGTTTGTTATGTACCTATTTATTGAATAGTTTATGTTTGTAATTTCTGTAAATTAAATTGTAAATAAAAATCTATAGTGTTATTAAAAAAAAATAAATAGAAATTTAGAAATTTGTTTCCTGAAAATAATTGTTTAAATTATCTTATTTCATAAAGTGTAACAATAATATTAAATAATAGTTTATTACTTAATTATAATAATAAATTTTGATTACATCACAGTGTTTAGGAGGAATTAATACGAACAATTAAAAAATTTAATTTAATAAGATTTATTTTAAATTATACATATAGGTAGCTGTTTGCGCCCAACAATTTGGGCTTTAACAATAAAATAATTACCAAAGCCGGTCAATTTAGATTCTAGAAAACGCCGACTAAATGCCGTTTAAGCAACCAAATATATTCGCGCCTTATAAGTTGCGAATATGCAATTTATGTGCACGACGTCACCGATTAAGGACTGGAGGTGGAATACACGGGATACAGGAAGTGCAATTTAGTTAATGGGGAAAGGGGTCTCTGTGGCCGGTCCGGTCTGGTGCAATGACCACAGAGCTCACAAAATAGGGACAATATGTCTTAAAACTAACTTAACAACTAATGAAGTCCGCTGAGGATGCTGATCTATCGAAACCTGACGACCTGGGCGGCCTCTCACACAACGTAAAGTTGCTGGCGGACTTACGCGGCAGCACTCTGTGGATGACGAGATAGGATCGAGCACAGCGACACACAGTAATTGGAAGACGCTGGCTATGTTGATAGTAGTATGAGGTATAAAAAAGGTAATGATTTACGAGAAACGGTTAGGAGTATAATTATTTATTGGCCTCTCAGACTGAAGGTGTAATATAATATGTGTGTGAGTGGTAAGTCTCACTGCTTTATAATAATAATTTCACACAGGGTGCGCTCAATGCGACTTAAATATAATATATAAAAAACAAACCACTGCAATAGCGGGAACAAAAAAAATGTTCGGAAGAACGACAACAGTAGTAATAATAATGATAATAAGGGCGTTGGCCGCAAAACAATAATAAGAATTTACAATATGATATGAAAATTATGATAATAAAACATATGCGGTAAAAGACCGACTAATAATTGATTATAGAATACACAACAAAGAGAATAAATATATACAGTGACAATATTATAATAATAATTAAACAATTTAACAAACAGGACTGAGTGGTGTGCGGGGGAAAAAGGGAGAAGAGATTAGGAACGGTGCCGTCGCGCGACGATTAGCCAACAGCAATAATATATTATTGACGCGGCGCCAACAGTAGCTCTAGTTTATCAAATTGTGAGTTCACATCACAAATCGAAATCAAAATGTCATGAAGTAAATCATCTGAAAATTATATTTAAAATATGGGTTGCCATTTAAGACACTACACACATATCAACTGTTGTCTTCGTCTTACAAGTACGTAACAGCAAATTTAAGCTTATCAGATCACAGTAATTCTGTTAGTTTATAAATTATAGTCATAAAACTCCGAGGCGTAGCCAGGATTTTTTTATGGGGAGGGCTAAACACTTTTAACATGAGTCATTGAAAATCAAAAACAACAAAAAAATTAATAAACACTTTTTTAACTCAAATATTCTATTATACAACTAATAACAAGAAATATATTATTAAAATGTTTAAGACAATTTCCATATTTAAATTTAAATATTTCAAAACAATATAAAAAATATAGACAATGGGCTATAGCCCCTTTAGCCCTCCCCTTGGCTACGCCACTGAATTGAATTTGATGGTTAGAACATTATCTGTGTTTGAGTGTGGTTATTTTACGATAACTTAATTTTTAGGTGAGTTATAACTGTTATGAGCATTTTTTATATACGCATAACTTGCTACAAAATTGAACTACCTACCGTAAAAAAACCCACATACAAACACAGATAATGTTTTTAACATCAAGTTTCATAAAAGTCGATTCACTCTAATTAGACGGAGACAACAAATGGTCGTGTAGCGTCTTCTTAAAAATAATGAAGTTCTGTTGCGTATATGCAAAATACATGAATTAAAAAAGAAATTTAGGTCATAAGAATTTATGATCGATTAGCAAATATAATTGAAAGATACATAATAGGGTAATGAATGACAGAGCGACATCCACATACCCGTCATACCCGCTTTTTTAAAAAACTTAAAAACACAAAAATTGTATTGTATAAAATTAAAATCAAATATATATTGTAAAATTACGAAAGTGTACATAATTATAATTATTTAAACACTTATAACGATCAATGAATATAGGTAATACTAGGTAGGTATTTAATTATTTCTGAATAATTAAAATATTTTCGTCTATGAAAATAATCTTGTTTAAATTTATTTTGTTGGTTTAATATAAAAACAATTTAATATCTAAATCATATAATAAACCTTTTTTAATAATTTAATAATAATTTGTAGGTATTTTATAACTTTCATATTTTATTAAATAACATAATTATTATTCATTTACAACACATTTTGGATATTATTATGCAGTATACCTAACACAATCAAAGTGTTTAAGTATATTTTGATTTACTCACCAGTTACAGAGTTGAAGATGGACGTCAAAAAAAAAAAAAAAATACTGTTGAAACAAACTCAAAAACTTAGAAAATTTCACGAATACACAACACATTTAAAGCATAAGTGGAGAGAATTAAAAAAATAAACTTATGCCGTGTTGAACTGTGAGTGACTCAACTGTCCTCGATAAAATCTTACGCAGGAATGAAAACCATAGTCGAAATTAGCCAACAATATCTTTAAATTACAGAAAATCAAATTATACCTTTTTTATCTTAATACTATTGTTGATATTTTTTCGGAATCGATCAGTCTAATACAATGAGTTAAATGTTTATCTAACTTTTTGGTAGGCCTTGCCGCACACTGTATTGTGAGAATGCATGACAAAAGATTACCGTCGCGCCGCTCGCCGTCAAAGGTCCAATGGTCAAAATACATTAGGGTTCAATCTTATTGTGTTTTTTAACTGGCACGTTTAAAATCGTAAATAACTGTTATCGGTTTCTCATGACAAAGGCATCATGATTGAATTATCCTGATATATTATATTTACTGGTTGTACGATGAATAATTTGATACATGTATTATAATATATTAAATGTTTATTATTTACAACATCTAAAAAGACATTAACCTCGTTGTAAGGAAACTGTCAAAACTCATCATAAATGCTAATTGACAAGAAAATAAGAATGTTTTAATATTTATTTACAACATTAGGATGATATAGGGGCATAGGGCCACTGTGTACAATAAAAATAAAAATAAAAAATAATTATAATAACAATCAAACACATATAAATATTTATAGGTAAAATTACAAAATAAATACATAGGTTTATACATAACATAACAATATACAAATATTATGCGACTTAGGGCGACATCTGCTTTACGGGATCGGTGTAATAATACGGTCCCCTGAAATTAAATGAGAAGCAACCCAACATACAAGGTTTCTTATCACTAGTCGTCCTAAACAATAGTCCCCTAGCTTTGGTCCCCCAACTTCACTCACGTATTTAAGTTAAATTAATTTTTGTTATGCGAGTTGACATATTAATAATAATATTTTTTATTTTTATTGATAATTATTGTTCTCATTTATTTTGATACAAATGATGAATTATTTAAAAATTGTTATGTGTTGTGTTAATAAGTGTTTAATTTTAATAAATAAGTACCTTGTACAGTTGTACCTAACATAATATAATTAAAGCAATTGGCCATTGAATATTTATGTTTAATTATGAATGAAATGCACTATAATAAGTCTCAACATAATACCTATATAAAATGAAAAACGTAAGTTGAAATTTTTTATTTACATACATTTTTAATTATTAAATAGAAACTTTGCATTTTTGTACTATTTTTAAATGAATCATCACATTACATTTTAGATTAAAGTTGATTTTTGATTTTTTTGAATATGACTTAATATTGTGATAGACTAAAGTTAGTGAAAGTATTTTTGTAGTTTATATAATAATTAATAGTCTTTAGCTTACTAATGTGTAATGATCAATAAGATCTACTTTCTTTCTCAAGTTGTACTTTGCTTAATGCCTTTAGGTAATACCTTGTTTAGTGCTGTTATCTGTTATGAAATGAAATACAAAATACTAGTCATTTTAGAATTTTTTTTAAATTTTGTTGTAATAATGTTAGGTATTAATTTTTAACCCTTAATATAAATAAATAGGTATGTTATAATTGTCTTTTTTTATTATGCTTTATTCATTTATAATTAGGTAGTGAAAGTAATACTGACATTGAAAGACAACAATCTATGAAAGATGGAACTCAAGCTACATCTAATTTCTCTATTTTTGAGCAAAATAATTATGATGACATCACACCATCTAAATCAATGGGTAAGATTTTATCAATACATTATACTTGAATTATAATTTGCCTGGGGAATCAGATTTTATTGAAATAGTTGACGAATGTAAATATTTATAACATAGTACTGTTAAATCTACACTAGAATACAATTTCTATGTACAAAATAAAATACAAAATAAATTAATTTTAAATATTTCAGCACTCAATACTAATATTATAGGTGGCATAAGTAGATCAAGTACATCTCACAAACAAGAACTACCATTATTACTAAAGGGTAAGTATTTGTTTTTAATATTTTAATTTTTCAAATTTTTAATTTTTTTATTATTTATCATAATTCATAACTTAGTTTTTTATTTTATTTTAGAAAATTTAGATTCTGAAAGTGAAATCATTAGTAAAAATGATGAAGATCATATCAGCCTAAATATTATTGAGATAGGTAGGTAACTATTTTACTTAACATATTATTGTTAGCATTATATATTTAGAATATTGCATGGTATTATATGCTATATGATATTATTATTTATTGGTAGGTATTTGTATTTTTAGTAAATAAAAAATGATACATATTTATTACATTTAAGATTTATACATGAAAATTTTAATAATAATAAATACTTTAATATAAGTAATTACATACAATGATATAATAAAAGGTAAATCTGTTGATAGCTGTTATAAAACATTTATTAATGTTATAGAATTTAAATCATTATAATCTTCAAAACTGTATAAATAAGACAATTTTAGATAATAATTTTATGAGCTAAAATGTCCAACAATTTATTTAGTAGGTAGTTGGTACTATAATATATGTTAAATAAATGGTACTTACTTTTAATTTTATAATTTTTTTTGAAGTTTTTAATTCTTTTATCAGTATAAATCTTAGTTATTTATTTTATTATAGACAAGTTGGATACTGAAAATGAAATTACTAGTAAACATGATGAAGATCATGTTAGAAAAAATAGTATGGTTATAGGTAACTATTTTACTTTGCATATTGTTATTATCTTTATGTAGTATTAAAAATATTTTATGGAACCTGTTTAAATTTTTAATCAATCGGAAAAGATACATATGTATTAAATTCTTGTACAAGAAAATTCTAATTTTACTTATAACATAACATTACAAAGGTAAGGTATTTACTATTTTTTATATTCATGTTTAGATACATTTAATGAAAATGAACATTTATCAAATGACCCGGCAACATTCTGTATGTTGGAAAATCTTCCATCTGAATTGGCTGATTTTCTCTTGAAAAAAGGAGTGATGCAACCTTATGAGGAAGATTTACCATATGATAATTTTAAAAAAGATAAAAATGGTCGTAGCTTTCACACTACGTGGTATTGGAAAGAAATTCCAGGAAAAAAAATATTAAAAGAGATTGGTTAAGTTATTCAATTTTAAGTGATAAGTTATTTTGTTTGCATTGTATACTTTTTGGAAAAAACTCTCAGAAAGCATGGACAAAAGATGGGTTTTCGACATGGTCGAGAGCAGTATTGAGTATTCAACTTCACGAATCTTCTGAAGCTCATATTAATGAGACATTAAAATATAAACTCAGAAAGATGTCTCTACCAGTACTGCCATTACTTCAAGAAAAAGTTAACCAAGAAAAATCAGAAAACCAGGAGGTATTAAGATGTTTAATAGACATAACACTAGTTCTTGCAAAAAATTGTTTAGCTTTTCGAGGTCACCGCGAAGATTTTAGGAAAATAGAAAAAAATCATGGAAATTTTGTGAATTTCGCTAAAGTGTTAAGTAAATACTCACCTTGTTTAGCATCTTATTTTTCTAAACTAGAAACTTCTAAAAAACCTGAGGTCAATTTTTTGTCAAAATTAAGACAAAATCTATTAATTTCATGCTGTGCATCTCAAGTTAAAGAAATCATTAAATTAGAAATTAAGGAGTCCAGATTTTTCAGCATTTCTATGGATTCAACTTTTGACTTGTCGAGAAAAGAACAAATATCATTTATTGTAAGATATATTAACTATGATGGGAATATATGTGAACGACTTTTGGCACTTTAAGAATCAGCAATTATTACTAGTGTTCAGATTTTTGATGTATTCCAAAATATTTGTACTGAATTGTCCCTTGATTGGGTACATTTTTTAGATGGTCAATCATACGATGGTGCTTAGAATATGAGAGGACAGAACAGTGGGCTTCAGGCATTAATTAAAGAAAAATGTCCTTCAGCTACTTATATTTGGTGCACTGCTCATAGGCTGAATCTAGTAGTAATTAATGCAGTAAGCAGTAGCTTAGATGCTGTGGATTTATTTGGAAATATGGAGACATTGTATAATTTTATTTGTGGTAGTAAGAAACGAGTTGCTTACTATGAAAAAGTACAAAATGAATATTCAGCAGGACAAAGAGGACGTCGATTGAAAAGAGTTTCTACAACAAGATGGACTTCTCAAGATAATGCTCTTCAAGTTATTTTAGAAACTTTTGGATCTGAGATTGATACCCTGGAATATTCAAGAAACACAGAAGGACGAGAGGATCAAGGTCTTGGTCATATGGCTGGATGTCTATTAAGTTATCTTTTGTCTAAGCGATTTATAATGACTGCAATGTGGTTCCAAAAGATATTTAATGTATTGTCACCTCTAAGTACCTTATTGCAAACTAGAGATTTAGATCTTTTAGCAGGAGTGAATTCTATAAATGATGCTAAAAAATCAATACAAAAACTTAGAAAAAATGACTCTATTATGGAACACTTAAGAGAACGTGATACCCGTATGTGTTGTCTCTGTCTTATACACGCGTAACATAGTTAAAAAGTGTTTTGCGTGGGACAACATTACTCACTCAATATTCATATCAAAATTACCAAAATTTTAAATCTCATTGAGAAGAACTTTATCTGTGATGTAGCGTTTTTATTTTTTTTATAGTAATAATTAATAATTTTTAATAATTAAATGAAAAAGTTATATGTTTGAGAACTTTAGGTTTTTTTCGTTTAATTATTAAAAATTATTGATTATTACTAACAAAAAAATAAAAACGCTACATCACAAATAAAGTTCTTCTCAATGAGATTTAAAATTTTGGTAATTTTGATATGAATATTGAGGGAGTAATGTTGTCCCGTGCAAAACACGTTTTAACTATGTTACGCGTGTATAAGACAAAGACAACACATGCGGGTATCACTTCTTCTTAAGCAACGAAGTAAATATTTTCATAAAGGAAAATGATAGTTTTGAATTTTCTGAATTTAAAACCACCCACATAAGAAAAAAGAAAAGAATGTCAAATGAAGAAAATGTTGATGAATGTATTCAAGACCCCATTGAGAAATTTAAAGTAGAAACCGTCTTAGGTTCCTTAGATGTAATACTGAGTAATCTAGATCAATATTTTAATGACACCACATTTGGAGTTATGAAAGATATGGCACTTTTTAGTAAGAAACGAATTATTGAAATTAAAAAATAACCCTAATTCTCTACCAGATGATTCATTTGCAGTTTTTTGTGAAGTTTACAGAACATTTGTTGAACAAGAAACGTTAAAATCAGAGTTCCTTAAATTTTGTAATGTATATGAATTATTTGAGAATACAACTTTTCTACCTGAACATTTTTAAATTTCTGAAAAAAGTGATACAGAGAGCATTTTTTCATTTGAAGAGGAAACTGATCACGAACAGGTACTTGACTTACCTAAGCGTAAGCAAATAAATCCTATAAATGTTAGTAGCATGAAAACTATTTTCAAAGTGTTCCAAAATGGTAGTTTAGGAAATACATTTCCATTACTAGATGCTGCCATGAGAATCTCACTGATCATTCCATTATCTAGTGCTTCTACAGAAAGGTCATTTTCAAAATTAAAAATCATTAAGTCTAGACTTCACACGACTATGTCTCAAGCAAGATTAGAAGACCTTATGGTCATAAGTTGTGAACAAGATATTGTTGATAAAATGGATCATGAAGAAATTCTCCACAAGTTTGCAGCCAATAGTACCTATAGTATAGTATTACTTTAACAAAATATTTAACTTAAAAATTTGAGAGAAAATATAAAATTTTACATAAAATACATATATCATTATTCATTATATTAAAGTTTAGTTGGATGCAATTTTATGTATTGGGTAAAGATAACTATGTTAGCCGTTAGGTATTGCTATGTATTTTATGTATACATTAGGTATTTGAAAATGCTAAGGTTCTTATAGCAACAATAATAATGATGTTAGAGCATTTATTTAGTAAAATTGAGAAGATCCAAATTTTATTTTAACATATTGAATAAACTATTATAATTTATAATATAATAATAATAATATTATTATTATTTAATATTTAATTATAATTATAATTATTATTATATAAACTATATGAATGAATATTATTGAGGGCGGGTGGTTACTTCTTATGTTTCGCTACACCTATATATTTAAGGATAGCCGCCACTGATGAGATCCAAGTGGATTATTAATATCCAAATCATCGAAGTACAAGAATAGAGGAAAAATAATTTTATTTTGGTGGAGTCTTAATTTTGCTTTCCACATCTCTGACTGAACAAAACTTTATATTAATTTACCATTATAAAATTCGATTTCTTTGGTGTAAGTCAACAGCACATCGAAAAAGTTAGAATGTTCAAATATTTTTTTTAAAACATGTCTTAAGGGAATCAGAATTATTTTGACAGATTTTGGTTCTAAAACAACAATACCGTCATGAAGTCGATCATTTAACCTATGTGCAATTACATTTTGGTTAGGCCGAATTAGTAAACCCATTTTTCCAAAGTTTTTAATCTGAAATGTTCTGTTTTTAAACTATCAAAAGAGTGGGAAAGAGTTTCTAAAGAATTTAAGACTAGAGTTAGATCTTTAACTGTGTCAACATTATTATTTTGAATTTTGTCTTTTATATTTATTAAAATTGAGTCATTAAAGTTTTGTACATCATCTAGAAGTACTTGAACCATTTTCCGTGGTATTGCATTGTTAGTATACCATTTTGAAACCAAGTTAATTGCATTTTTTTGTAAAATGTTTTTAAAATTTTCAAGAGTAAAAAAATCTGTACATTCTAAATTATCCTGAATAACATCTACTGTTTCCTCTGAATTGATATCTATATTATTGGTTATGGTAGGTGAGTGTTTGTCAACATTCATTTGTTGATGAATTGTAATATTATTTGTAACTAAATCATGACTATTAATATGCTTTTTAAAAGAATCTATTGATCCAAAACATCGGAAACAATTTAGTTGTTTACATTCAAATATTTTTATGCTTTTAAGATCATGATAAATATTTAAATGTATTAAAAGATGACTAGATACCTAAAATTGACATTCACACAAAAAACATTTAAACATATTAATTAGTAATTATAATTATATTATTAGAAATTATAAATACAACTTTTTTAAACTAAATCTTACTCTTATAACAATAAATTGTCTTACAAGTTATCTAAATCTTTAATTAAAGTTTTAACACTTACAAATTTTTTTTCTCCTCTATTCTCTGGAATTTTATAAAAATATTCCTGTATAAATTTCCATACCTGCTCAGCTTCAAATGGGTACTTCAAAATAAGTCATGAGGCTTTTGAAGCACACATCAAATGCTTTAAAATTGTTTCCACTTCGTAATATTTTTCATTAACAACTGTGTAAAATGATAGTGGATTATTTGAAATGTTTTCATCCAAATCACTTTCACCAACAAAAACCACAAATGGCTGGCTGTACAGTTAAGCCTAATGAAAATGCCTTATTAATTTTATCTGATTGTACCTTTTTCAAATCATTAGCATTCTGAAAAAATAAAAACTTATTTTTAATTTTAACTTAAAAGTTAATTTGTAAATTATTTTATTTTATTTATTTTCGTGAACATATTTACTGTAGCATTTGAAATAAATGCAGCCGCTTGTTCTATCTTTGATGCCCTGATAGTACGAGTATTTTTCGGTGGTTTTTGAACAATAATACTGACAGGCTGAAATAAATATGGGAGAATTTGAAACACAGCAATATCGTCGTCACCTAAAAAAAATAATACAGGATACAATTAAATCAGAAACATATTTTCATGTAAATAAAAATATCAACACATGCCAGGTCTATGTGGAGCAATTAGTTTATCAATAAGAATTTTGCTGATATTAATTTCTTTAATTTCCAAGTATACTTTTAATTTTTCCTTGAAAATGGGAAATTTTTCAAATAAACTCATTTCTTTTCCAGCATACATATAATAAAAATCTATATCAATCTAAAATAATGAAAAAATGGGTATAATACAAAGCTCATCATACAATAAATACAACACTAACTAAAATATGACCAGTAGGTTTGCTAAGGGCTATATATGTATTCATCATATTATTATTTTTGTCTTTTAATCGATATGAAGCTGTTACTTTCCAGAGTTTATGAAGAGTAACGTCCGGTTCTATATTGTTTTTGAGCCAGGTTAATGACTAATGAGTCTTTATAATCTTATAAAACAAAATAATAAGAGTCATAATTTTGATTTCTATTAATATTAAATGGACCTACTATATATTATAAACCTATATTAAACAATACTATAATAGAAATAATAAAAACAATAAATTAATATTACCTTCATAATTCAAATTTATTTCTTGATCAGACGACTCTGATAGATGTGTATGACATTTGAAATAAATATTATATGGTTTATTATTAATATATTTTTAAATGTTAGAATTAAATATTAATTGAGTTATATTAAAAGTGAACTTAATTGTTAATTCATTGTTATATTTTAACAGCATTTTTTCTCTCATACATTTTTAAAATATCTGCCTCACCCCTCATACGGTTCACGAGCCGCCACTGGAGATGTCACTACAGTAGCCAAGCCTGCACAAATATATAATTTAATAATACAATTAATTTAATTATAATACAAATAATATACTAGCAATAAATGTACTTAATACATTTAATTTATCAATTTTTGCATTAGTACTTAATAATAATAATAACAAAACAATAATATACTAACTAATATATTAGTCATTGATATAGTATCTACCTAATATACTTAAATAATAATAATAATTAACTTTGGTAAAAATGTTTGGACTTTTACTAACACTGATTGTTTATCCTAAGATTTATCAAATCTCGTATGTAAAAGTCCAAACTACAAAAATCATTCGGAGTTTGACCAAACGATATTGTATATCCTAGGTTTTACCGAAATCAGTAGTCGGCGAAACCTAGGATTTACCGGTAAATTCTAGGTTTAACCGGTATTCGTACTTTAACCGTAACATACACATATTAAATACTTCAAATAAAAATACCTACCTATAGTTACATATAATAAATACATTTATTATTATTATATTAATATTAAACTTGAGGAGGTTAAATTTTTTTATTCATTATGTACTCTCATAATGTTTAAAATTTTAATGTATTAGCTAATAAAACTGTTTAATTGAAACACGTATTGGCATCATAGTTGTTAAATTGAAATTAACTGTTTTAAAGTTTTCAATTTTTTTTTTTAAATAAAATTCATCTGCATAAACAACTGTATGCAATAAACTGCTAATGCTTAATAAAAATAATAATTTTAATGCTTACTTACTTTGCAATATCATTATTATAACAATAATAACATATCCAGTAAAGTAATAACGAATATTACTATAGTGGAAATGCTTTGTAATGCATTGCAAAACACTTTGTTAAGTAAGAATTAATAAAATTATTATGGTCCAATATAATGTACCATAAGATTAAGTAGGATAAAAAAGCCGGTTCTAGGGACACACCATGCACACCCTGCTCACCCCTGCACACCATTCACACCCTGCTCACCCCGGCGCACCCCCGCACACAAACATAGCACACCATAGCCGCGTACCCCGGTGCACACCATTTCCATTTATACTCGTTAATAAAAATTAATTTATTTTATCATACGGCGCACCATGCACACCATGCACACCATGGCACACCATTGCAGACCATACACACCTATTCGTTAACGAAAAATTAATTAATTTTAATAAGTTATTTTATCATACGGCACACCGTGGCACATCATGGCACACCACAGCACACCATTTTAATTTATACAAATTATTTTATTTTAATAAGTTCTCATATCAATATATCATATTATGAAAACCAATAGAAACAATTTGCATAAATTATTTTAACCTGTTTTGTTATATCAAAAATGCGTATAAATAATTTTAACCATACGTATTAAGTTATCTTATCATATTATGATAACTGATATAGTGATAAATAATTTTTATGATGGATATAGTTCATTACAGTAATTCATACTGAATGGTTGTGTTCTCTTTTCATTACGCTCTTATCTTAGTTTCAACATTACGTAATAATACAATTATAAAGTTTAATTAATCGTTTACACATAATCATTTTTCTCATTTAATTCGGCCAATATTTTATAAAAATTATAATGACTACAGAGTGTGCAAAGTGTCAAGACCATTTAATTCATAATGAAGATGCTATTGATTGTTCAGAATGAAAGAGCAATTTTCATTTTTACTGCGCTGGTTATAATGAAAGTGCATTTAAGAAACTATCAAAAAATACTAAATTGAGATTTATCTGTAATGAGTGTAAACAGGCTGGATCTAATAGTAAAACTAAGATCACATATGAAAATGTTATATCAAAAAAAAATTTGAAGAATTAATTGCTTCAGTCAATTTCATGGGTAATCAATTCGACGATTTTAATAAAAAAAAATGGATTTTATTCTAAAAGAAATCAAAGATTTAAAATCTGAAAATTCCAAAATCATAGCAGATAATAAGTTACTTAAAGAAGAAATTAATGTAATGAAGGCAAAAATTGACGATCTGGAACAAAAAAACATCGGAAATTCAATCGAAATCAAAGGGGTTCCAAAAACTTTAAATGAAAATTGCGCGGATATTGTACTAAACATCGCTAAAAAATCAAATTCCAATATATCATTGAAATCCATCCACCGAATCTACTCACCAGATAAAAATACAAATATTATAGTTGCTGAATTCATATCCACTGAAATGATGAAAAATTTTCTTAAGAAAGTAAAGTCAATGAGGCTTAATGCAAACATGATTTATAATAACTGGTCAACGGAATCAAAAATATTTGTTAATGAAAGACTTACAAAAAATAAAAGAACATTATTCTCTAAAGCTAGATCTATGTGTAAGGAAAAGGACTACAAATATGTGTGGGTTAATAACGCTGAAATATTGATTAAAAAAGATGATGGTAGAAAACTCTTAGAATCAAGTCAGAAAATGATATCATTAATTTGTAAGTTTTTTTCTGTTAGTTTATATTTTTAAAATCATGTAATTGTAAAGTACTTATCCTTCACATAGAAACTTCTTAATATTATGAAGTCTAATTTTTTAAACGCTATAAATTTTTTCAAAAAAATAATACTGAATTTATAGATAATCTCAATAAATTACCTACAAATAAAATGAATAATAATTTATCTATTTTTGCAATGAATATAATAATTATAAGATCGCATTTTGATGAATTAGTATTATTGTTGAACACATATATTTTAAATTTTGATATAATTGTTCTGAGTGAAACCTCGTACCATTGCAAAGACGTCTCTTAGAATCTAGATTCCTAAGCAACATAACAATCGAACCGACCTTAAGTGTTAAGTAGTACGATGGAAGTCCGTCTGGTTCCAGAGTGTTGAGAAACTCTGTTGGGTAATTGGCCACTTCGTCGGGGTCGTCTACTACCACAATGTCTATGGCTATTTAGCTCCTGTGAGCACCGTTAAGGCGTTGTAGCACCGTGCGATTGACTTGCCTGCATTCGTCATTTCTTGGACATAAAATTATTTTCCGAGCAAATTCATCGACGTTAGTCAATGACATTTGTTGCGGAAAAACAAAATCAATCAAATTGACGACGTCACATACCATTTCCCAAGGGATTTGGACGGTGTCCCGAACACCGTCGACCTCTGGCAATTGCCCGCTTCCAAGCTGAAGCAACCAAGTCGCAAAGTCCACGTCGTTGTCAGCCCTCATGTTTCGCGTCAGATTGAACTGTTCCAATTCGCGCCACAAAGAGTTTTGATCGACGACCTTACAATGTCACTCCTTGTCCCTCTGCGTACAACTGGCAGTATTTGTCTAAAGTCGCCGGCGAACAGTACTGGTTTACCGCCGAACGGTAAATCCGATCCCATAATGTCTTTGAGTAACCTATTGACCACCGTGAGTTGTAGTCCCGGAGACATCGGCGCTTCGTCCCAGACGATTAGTGCTGCATCATGAATCTTCCGACCACGCAACGACTGCATGGTGATGGTCGACGTCGAATCGTCGTTCAGCGTACCGAACGGCAATCCGAACGTCGAGTGCACTGTCATGCCTCCGTCCATGAGCGACGCTGCAATTCCGGTAAATGCCACTGATAACACGGAACGCCCTTGGTTGCGAAGCGACCAAATGAGACATCCGTATAGCGTCCTTTTGCCTGTACCTCCGGGGCCGTCGACGTAGAAAAGTTTGGAGACGTTTCTGTCGTCGTCAATGGCAGCCATCACACGATCGAACACTGTCTGTTGTTCATCGTTTAAGTTGTCCAACTGTACGGCCCAGCGTAACGCCGCGTCTATTGCACCAAACATGCCATCGTCCGGCTCTTCTTCCAACAGTGCGACGTCCGGTAGTGGCGAACCGTAATCCGCGAGCGACTTTCCGTGTCCTCCGAGTAGTCGGTCGATTGCGTCCAGACACGCCGCCCTCGCACGGTCGATATATCTCAATCGCTGATGGAAGTCCTCCATCATGTGGGCTTCGTTTACTTGATACAATGCCAGTGGATTTGCGGTCTCGCAAAACAATAACATCGTTACAAACAGGTAACGAAGCTGGGCTGGACTGTCCAATGTTGCCGATTCTGCCATGCATGCCAACAAAGCTCGGTCATCTTCCAAAAGTCCCATTGCGACAGCTGCAGCCACGTATGTTGGATGCTCTATTCCGTCTACTGTCCTCATGTCCCGAAAAGACTGTGGGCCTCTCTTGTGCAGAAGTAGCAGTCGCAAGTGGAAACGATCTCGATCAAGTGGATTGACGACGTATATTCGAACCAACGTTTCGTACGTCATCCGTCTTCGCCGTCTTGACCACATTCTTTGCGTCGTGTTCCAAGTGTAGTGTACCGGTATTTCTTGATATAGATACTGCCTAGCTTCTACGACGGTCGTGTTGAGCGCGAAGAAGGCAGTGAGTTTTGTTCGAGCTAGGGCGGCGTTTCGCACCCGCTCTACTACTTGTTCAGGAGCAAAGTACACGTTGTGATAGTCTTCCAGGTGGACCGGAAGTCTGACTATCGTATGACTTTTGTTATGCATTTCATAAGAAAACAACCTCCAAACGGCTTCTGGTGGACTCACGTATCGTGTTTAAAGTCTTGGTGACCTTACTCGTAGATGCGCTATTATTGCAATATACATTAATTGGTGGCTTACTATCCCGACACGTGTCATGGTCATAGTAGCATGTGCAACTCCCTCGACACGAGGCATAGTCATACTAATCTAACCTTGATCTTGTAGATATCTCGTAGCCCATAACACCTCCCCACAAAAAAAAGGTTTATGTCTGCAAGACAGAAATCTTTACAATTCTTCTTATACGTGCTCTCAGTTACACTTACAATTCAATTTCACATCAATTGCTTAATAATAATAATTGTTAGTAATAACAAATTTAAATCAATTAGATATATAATATAAAGTATGTTAGTGTAATATTTATTTTTCTTTAAACATAAAAAACTCTTCCACCTTAATAGTTATTAGGTATAATCAAGATAATAAAATAAAATTACTCTGTGAATAATTAATTACCATTAGAGGAGCATGGGGCATAGTGTTACATGGGGCAAAGTGTTACGGTAACAATAATTTGTACTACACAGTTGGTAACACTAAAATAATTACGCGGAATTATCGGCTTCAATCATGTGCGTACTGCAATTGATAAGCCGGTTTAATAACAAACGTATTTTTATAAATAACTCGAGAAAACTAAAATGTGTTGAAAAAAAAAAAACTTGTTTTATCGATTAAGTTTTTTTCTACAGTTATTCTTATAGGTAAGTTTTTTTAATTTTATTATACTGTCTATCTTGTGCAGAATGATATTTCATTACATTTATTTATTTATACAAATTAATTATTGCGTTATAACTAAAATACCTACTAAAATATGGCCGATCGGGCAGATTGTTACGGGGCAAACTGTTATAATGTTAAATATTAATATCATACTAAAATTATATTTTAAATTAATTTGTTTTAGTCTTTGTATACATTTGATTATTAATTTATTGTTAGTTTATTTATTGATTGACAATGGTCAGAAATTATAAAAGAAAAACCAATTTTGGAACTACACCTCAACATAATATTTATGACAAAGCAGTTAAAGAAGTAATTGATGGTATCATGACACTTGAGAGCTGCAGCTAAAAAATATAATGTCAATGTGATGACTTTACAGCGATATAAAACTAAAATATCTGATCCTAGTGAGTAATTCAAGTTTATTTAATTTGTATTTTTCATTATCAATAATAATCGGTACCTATCTATATTAATTGTTAGATATTAAAGTACCAGCTTCAATTGGATGGCCTAAGCACACAGTATTTACACACAATCAAGAAACAGAGTTGGTTCTTTATACAAAGCAGTCATCGAGAATATATTTTGGACTTTCTGAAACAGATCTCAGAAGTTTGGCTTTTCAATTTGGAAAGGCAAATCATGTTAAAATGCCTGATAATTGGTACAATAATTGTAGTGCTGGTGAAGATTGGTTATATTGTTTTTTAAAACGAAATAAAGATTTGTCAATAAGAACACCTCAAGCAACAAGTTTAAATAGAGCAACTAGCTTTAATAAACATAATGTCAAATCATTTTTTGAAAATTTATGTAAACTATATGATCGTTTTAAATTTGAACCGCATAATATTTATAACGTTGATGAAACTGGAGTTACTACGGTTCACAGGCCATCTAAAATTTTAGCTGTTAAAGGAACTAAACAAGTTGGAGCTATAACATCTGGAGAAAGAGGAACACTTGTAACCGTAGCATTAGCTGTCAATGCTATAGGTAATACAGTGCCTTCTATGTTTCTGTTTCCACGAAAAAAAAATGAAACCATGGTTTTTAACAAATAGTCCAGTTGGGTCTATAGGAAATGCCAATTCATCAAGTTGGATGACAGGTGATGATTTTCTAATATTTATTAAACATTTTTGTAAAAATGTAAATCCATCCATTGATCAACCTATTCTTTTACTTTTGGTTAATCATGAGTCTCATTTAAATATTGAAGTACTCAAATTTTGTAAATTAAATGGTATTGTACTATTATCATTCCCTCCACATTGTTCGCATAAATTACAACCATTAGACAGATCTGTGTTTAGATCTTTTAAAATAGCCATACATAAATTTAGTGATTCATGGATGAGAAATAATCATGGTCGACCAATGTCTATCTATTATCATAGATAATAATTAATAATTAATTAATTAATTCCATTAATTTTATTGTTAAACAGGCATTACCCATGGCTGCAACTATGTCTAATATTCAATCTGGGTTTAAAGTGTCTGGTATTTGGCCTTATAATCCAGATATATTCACTGATGAAAAATGTCTACCTAGTTATATTACTGATCGACCACAAGAAACAAATAATTTAAATACTACCACTGATGATGAAACTAATCAAAATAATATTAATGAACTACCAATTCAAAGTCCTTCCACTTCACAATTACAAATCATTCAAAATCTTCAACCATGTGATAATACTGATAATTATATACCACCAGAACAAATAAGACCATTTCCAAAAGCTGGTGTCCGTACAATAAATAGTAAAGTTCAAAGAAGAAAAAGAAAATCAACTATTCTCACAGATACCCCTGAAAAAGAAAAAATCCAAAATGAACATAATGCTTGAGAAGAAAAGAAAAACAAGGTCAAACCAATAAAAGTATGCAAAAAATTAAAATTTGATAAACGAGATGACTCAGAGGATGAAACATTTTGTCTAATGTGTAATGGACCATATTCTCAATCAAGGGCTTCGGAAAAAGATTGGATTCAATGCTTACAATGTCAACTTTGGGCACACGTGAAGTGTTCAACTAAAAAAAATCTATTAACTTTTACATGTGCAATGTGCTTAACAGACTAATTTTTACTTTTGAGAATAGCAATAACTTTCAATTTTTAATTTGAATTAATTACAGTTCCTATTTAGGTTGTAATTGTTTTTTAACAATATTATGTTAAATTCACAATATAAATATATATACATTATAAGATAGGTTAGATATAGATAATTTGTATGAGAACAACTCACAATTTTTTATATTTTAATAATATTAATTAAAAAATAATAATATTAATCATGAAAGTAATTAGTTATTTTGATTTATTAAGTTTAAAAGAAATTTTAAATTTTATATCAGCTATATAACATTGTTTAATTTTATATTAATTAACTTTGTTTGTTTTTTATTGTTATTAAATATTATATTAGTTATGACAAACTATTAAAGTCATTAACTATATTTATTATGTTCAAGAGGAAGCTAACTTTTAAATTTTATGTTATTAGGTATAAAGTTATATTTTGTTCTATTGTTATGCTTACCTATGTTATTTTTTGAAATGTTTTTTTTCTGTTATACTTGCTCTTATTAAATATATTGTATTAACTGTGAGTACTTGACATTTTAAAGTAAGTTTAAAGTACCTAACTAATAATTAAATTTTAAAATTATCAATTAAGTTATAAAAAATTGTGTTCACCAAACATAATATCAAAAATAAAAAGTTCAAAGTGTGATTGTTATTTTAATTTTTGGAATTTTTTCCTGTTAAATATTTGCATAACATTGTGTATGCATTGTACATTTTAGCTAAATATTCATCTTCAATATGGACTTACTTAGTATCTAATATAATTACTGTTTGGACAAGTCTAGTAAGGTTTATCATTATATAAAAATGTTTATTGAGTAACTTGTATCATTTAACTCCAGCAATTGTAACACATTGCCCCATCCTGGGGTAATGTGATACAAATTATTTTTTTTTTTTTAAATGCATTTTTTACTTCCAAGTATATATTTTTTTCACTAGTTCTCATAGTCATATACATCATTACATGTGTATCTAATGGAATTTAAAAATAAGAAATTGATTTGCTACACCAGTTTTGTGTAAAATATGAAAAAACCAAAAGTGTATCATATAGCCCCATGCTCCCCTACACATATGTTACGTTTTACAATCACCCACACACCAGTGGCGTGCCGAGATATACATTTTTTTGATGCCAAGTCAAATTTAATTTACCACCCACCCACCCACGATAGACCAAAAAGTACCAATAACATTCACATGCCATAAACATAGAATAAATATAAAACTCCAAAAAATAAAAAAAACATATTGTATTAAAATGAGTAACGCCTTATGAAAAAAATTAACATAATTAATAAAATGTAATAATGTACTATTTAAAACATAATATATTTTTTAAGCGATCACTTGATGTAGCAAACTGATCAATAGCTTCATTGATATCAATATCAATATCCCTTTCACAACTAATTAACAGTAGACTTTCTAATCTGCATTGGTCCATTGTTGAACGTAAACGAGTCTTGATTATTTTTACCTGAAATTAAATTATAAATTAATTCTTTTAAAATAAATCACAATTTAACATTATAGCATACTGTATTTAAAATTTACTTTAGAAAATGACCGTTCTGCAGAAGAGGAAGAAGCTGGAATAGTTCCAAGTGCTTTGTAAGCTAGGTATAGATTTGGAAATGCAGTAACTAAATTATAGCTGGATAAAATATGCAAAATCATCTCAATAGTTATAACATTTTCCTTGCATTCTTCAAGATTTTCATCTTTTTCACTAACATAAGAGTCATCAGATTCGTCACAATAGTCCATGTTTTTATTGGGCAATGACGTATATGAGTTTAAAGGATTTAATCCAGAAAATAGTTCATTTACACTATGAGAAAAAGTTATATATTTCTGTTTAAGCTAAATTTTGTCAATACCTTTAATCCATTCTGCTATGAAGGAAAAACAATTATCAGGAAGCTCAGATAAATTTGTATTTTTAATTTCTTTTAAACGATTTGGAGATAGAAGAGATAAATCTTGTAATATATTACGAGCATCACTGAAACGTATTTCAATTGAGTTTATAATTTGATCTATTACTTTAAAATAAGTATTGATTTTGTAATGATAAGCAGCTGAATCTGATACTTCATCTGATGTATTTTCTCCTGAAAGTTTTTTCTTCTTTCTTATCCTTATTATTTTGAAATCCGTTTCTTTTAGTTTATGTTTTAAAGAAAATTCTTTAGCCTCTGTTATCAAATTTTCACATTCAGAGTCACTACGCATAGTAGAGAGTCGATTTTTTGCAACATCTACCAAGTGAATTGCTTCAATAAAATCAATTGTTTTACTTTGAAGATAATTTGATAAAGGTGTTGTTATATCAAAAATGCGTCTCAAAAGTATCATAGAAATAATAAATGCAAAATTAGTAATACTTGGTAAAATATTTGTAGCTGTTGATGCTGTAATACGGTCAGAACTTAGAGTTAATTTATTTAAAACTTCAACTAATGCATCAAATTTATTATATATTACATTAATAGCAGAACCATGCGAGGTCCATCTTGTACTTGAGAAACCTTTCATTCGATGTATGCGATCATTAGGGTACATTAGTTTTTGATAATCTAAAAAGAGTGCAGTCCTTTTCCTAGCTCTCATAAAAGCGACTAAGGCTTGAACATTACCAAAGAAGTTTTTTGTATCTGTGCAGCAATCACAAGTATCAACAATTACTAAATTTAGTAAATGTGCAAAGCACCAAACGTATATAGCCTTGGGATTTTCTTTTTGGATAAGTGTTCGTAGTCCTGTATATTCCCCTTGCATTGAAGCTGCTCCATCAAAAGACTGAGCACATAAATGTTCTTTCCAATTTATGTTATATTTGGCAGTAATTGAACAAAATGTTTGAAACATACCTTTACCAGTACCATCGGGTGCTGTTTCAAGAGCCACTAATCGTTCTTGAATAACACCTTTATTATCTACATATCTCAATAAAAATGTCAATTGTTCTGTATTTGATACATCTGTTGTTGTGTCAATAATGACAGAAAATATTTTAGCTGCTTTCACTTGTAATAAAATCTTTGAGCGTATGATTTCACATAAAATATTTAAAATTTTATTCTGACACTTATTAAATAGAAATGTTGTTTGTGTTACATTTAAGTTATGTTGAATTTTATTCAAATGAATTTTCAATGTAGGATGATATTTACTAATAAGAGTTATCAATTCTAATAAGTTACCTCTATTGAGCGACTGTAAAGTTTCATTGTGCCCTCTAATGGCTATGTTCTGCCGAGCAGCAAACAAAAGAACTTCAATTATAACACTTACAATGGCACGATTTTCTGCTACTTTTTGGTTTGCGCTATGTAACATTTTAGTGTCTATTCTAGTATTTTTATTGTATAAGCTTTGATTTATCTCTGCTTGTAGATGTTCTGGAAGGCTTTCGTGATGTGATATATTTCTGCTCAAATTAGTCCAATCATTAGAACCAATAGAAGCTAATTTTTGTTTTTTAGCTTTAGGTAATCCAAATAATTTACATGTCCCACAAAATATTCTGTCTTTAGATGGAGAATAACACAACCACAAACGTTTGACTGGAGTTTGATTATCTAATGTTTTACAAAAATAAAAGTTTTCATGAAATGATCTTAACTTTCCAGTCGAATCCTTGGATTTTGGAAATTCGTTATTTTTAAAACTGCTCATGGTAGGCTGTCAAGGCCCGAGTTCCACAAAATGAGAAAGAAGGGTATGAGATACAGAATCAGGATATAATGCTGGATCATTTGGCCATAATATGTTAGCAGAGTCAATTTTTAAATCTTCATTGTCAAGTAAACCTGTAATAAATGCAAAATAAAATTACTTTATAATATCATCTGTATATTCAGATGTATATTTTACTTTTTTCATTAATATCTGATTGAAGGAGCAAATTTGTTTCACTTGAATTGAAATTTGATACATCACAACTAAATTTTTCAATACAGTAGTTACCTATAAGAATACATTTATTTTATTAAAAATGATTGAAATTGTATAAATAATGTCTACTGTTAATTAATTGAAAACTTATTCTTTTAAAATATTAAACCAAATAATATTTTACCTTTTTCATCTAATTGCAGGTGCATGTTTGATTCACTTGAACTAGGATTTAATGTATCACAACTATTTTCAACACTATTAATACCTGTAAAAATATATATTTTATTAAAAACGATGGAAATTTTATAAATAATGTCTATTATTAATTGACTTGGGGTAGATGGCTCTGAATTTCCCAACGGAAATCAATTAGCATTGCAATTTTCACTATATGTAGGCACATAACTTTTTATAATTTTGAAAATGATAATAGTAGGCAGTCGGATAATAAATAAAATATACAGAATACACTACCGATATTAATTCAATATGATATAACCCTGGGTAATGCAAAAATTTGAAAAATTTTCCATAACCAATTTAAAATAATACCTAATACAAGTAGGTTTACAATAGGTATTTTTCAAGAAAAAAGAAAAATATTTTATGGTTTTATGGTTTTTCATCTGTTTATCATTTTTTTTAAGTTGTAATGATGTTCTACTAACATTAAACATAGTTAATACATTATTATACCTTATTATATACCTGATTGGAAATTTTGATATTGCAATTTTTATTATTGAACCAATAGTTCAAATAATTATTGTAAAAACTTTTAAATATAAAAACCTAGGAAACATATTATGAAGGAATAGGACTTACTAGTATTTTCAAAACTTATTTTTTTTGAAAAAAAATTATGAATTGACATATTTATGACTGGCTTTTTTTGTTTGCAGCTATTGATATGTCTCTGCCAATTTGTAAAATTCATATTTCCTTTTTCGCGTCCACAGCACTTACAATTAACCATTTTAAACTGTAATAATTAAAATATCCAATTACTATAATTTTTAATGATGATCATCTAAATGTATTTGTATTGTTTGTAAAAATATATACATAATAACTTAATCATTAAAATATAAATATATTAGGTATTATAATAATTAAATAGTATAATTTTACTTACCAGTTACCGTTGATAAAAACAAGGAGTTGTTTAAATAAACCGATAAATGTTTGCTCGATGACCGTATAGTGATTATTGAGGGACTGGAATGAAATTAATTTGTAAACAATTTTCGTAAAAAGATACACGAACACACACACACATAATACATTACATAATATTATGAACACAAAGCAATGGATATAATTTTGACTTTTGTGCTATTTTTATACTAGTAATATAAATAATGCGATAGTGAGCCATCCCGGCAAGTGATAACTATTTGCTTGGTAGTTGGTACCTACTTAGATTGACGGTCGATAGAATACTAGGTATAAACATAGGAAATTCCATACATTTATATTTTTGTAGGTTGTGTTTTGTGTATGTTTATGCAGTTCGAATCAATCTCAATGTATATTGTATTAACTTTTTATTCATTAGCCTAATATGTGAATATGGCCATGCGTACCTTCTTGTTGTAATAATAATATAATATTAAATAACATATTAAAATTAATCTCATTCAGAACTCATAATATTTCACCACTTAAATATATGCGACATATTATGTGATTTACATATTATCCAACAACCACCCACCCCTTTTTAAATTGATGCCTAGGCTTCATTTAGACCTATATTCGGCACGCCACTGCCACACACCATGTTAAATAACTGAATACACACATAGGGCATAATTAATATTTTAAAATTCAAAAATGCTTTATTAAATTTTCATAAAGTTGTTCTTCTAACACATGATTAAATATACATTTAGTATATTCTACATCCGTTCTTGGATCATGTGCATATTACCTATGTAGTTTTATGTTTCCTTTTGCATATTATTTCATGAGTTTCTACTAAATTAAGTAATCTACCTTGTTTTTCATATTTCCCTATATCTAGTTCAAATATTATTTCTCTATTACATAGTTTCTTTAAATGAATGTAAAAATTTTTGTTAAAGTATTTATCATAACAGGTTATATTTAAAATCGGGTAATTATTTAAATCCATCCTTTCTAAAATAGTCTTATCTGAATGACCGTTCCAAAGTACTACAATGTTTTTCTTATTCCCTTGTTTAATATAATCATCAATATAATCTCTAGTTAAATTATTCTTCGTTGAATTTAAACTTTGTTTTAATTGGTCTAGACAAGCATCTCTTAAATCAGTTTTACACATAAAAATTCTTTTTATTTCTCTAACCGCTATTTGTAATTCTTTTTCGATTATGGGTCTAGCCTTCTCATCAATTGGTAACATTAAAGGTCTTCCTTCTAGCTTACGAACCTCGACCTTTTCTAAACTATTTGATATGGCGCCAGAAATAACTACCATACTTGTTCTCTTTATCATTGAGAATTCAAAGTCCATGATTATGAATTTATGCGTTTCTTTTCTGAATAAACAAATAATTTTTATTAGTAGTTACATCCTATGTTATATTACATTTATATTACTTATTAATTATTATTAGATTTTTATTATTTTTTTTAATTTTTTTTTTTTTTAACGTGGTGATGGTGGAGAACTAAATGGCATTTCATCATAAATATCTGTGTTATAGTCACCCCTTCTTACAGGTGATCTGTATTTGATTAACCTTCTTGGTATATCCATAACTTGACGATTACTAACGTATCGACATTTTAATAGCACATAGATGGCTACTATTAATATAATAGATAATAAGGCCAAAGCTATTGTAAAATATAATAAATTTGAATGAATAAACTGATGCTTTTGATTTTGTTCTCTCAAAACTTCTTCATCTCAGGGCCGTATTGCGGTTTGGTGGCGCCCCTGGCGAATCACTGCATTTGCGCCCCCCCCCCCTTCTCAAATTAAAAATTTGCATTAGTTTAAAAAAACCATTTGAAATATATAAAACATGTAAAAATACATAGAATATATCAAGTAATAAATAATAATCTTTAATAATTTATATTTATGTGTTTATATTACTTAAAAATATATAGGTAAACAATTAGTACATTATAGAAACAATAGTAATCTTTTTAAAAAGGTTTGTTTTACAATTATGTTTAATAATTTTAAACTTATTTTAACTTTATAATTTTTATACAATGTTACAAAGGTACTTTTCTTGATTTAATTGAAGCAAGTTTATCAATGACATCATCAAATGAAATTGTCCTCACTATATCTTTTTCTATAGATAATATAGCCATACCGGTGAGACGACTTTGACTTATTGTTGATCTTAGATCATTTTTTATGATTTTCAGCTTGCTGAAGCTCCTTTCACAAGTAGCTGTAGTGACAGGAATTGTTAAAAATATCCGTAGTGCCACCTCTAAATTCAGATATAAATCTTTTAAAGAGTACCGATGAATATGCTTTAGAATATCTAACTGAGTTGCATTCTCAAATGTTGTCATTAATAATGGAGCCTGATAGTTGAAATTTTCAATTTCAGAATATAATTCTGCAGCATTTAAATCTCGATCATACTTCAATGCCAAATCATTAACCCAGAGTTTTATTTTTTCAGACTACATCGTTGATAATAAGTTACCAGACAAGAAATTAAAATCAGATGCAATTTGTGACATTTTTTCAAACCTCCAACATAAACTCGATAGTATAGAATCTAATGCTTCAATACATTGAGCTCTAAATTTATTTTCTGTAGATTCATAACTTTTATTTTCTCTATCTTTTGATTCAACAGTGGTACGTTCAGTTATAAGTTCACGTTTGTTGGTAAATTCTGATGAAATATTCAAGGACTTGGATCTTTTGCTTCACACAGACATTTTTGAAAACCATTTTCCCTTATTTCTTGAATTGATTTTATTAAACCATTCAACATTTTAACAGCTACATCAATGGTTTGGTTTTTAGTTTGCAATGCAATATTGACGTAGTCTATTTGGTTTAAAACTAAATACCATAGATTAAGTAAACATAAAAATTTTAAATTTATTTGGTATAATAAATGTTTAGCACCTACTTTTGTATCATTATTAAGTTTAGAATCCTCAGAAAATTGTTTTAATACTTCATATACACCTTTTATATTATTTTTAAGTACACTTACAGCTTGTTTTTTAGTAGACCAACGGGTCTCACAATGTGATTTTAATGTTATTTTTAGTATATTTTTAATTTTTTCCCATCTTGATGTTGACCCAGAAAAATATGTAAATAGTTTTTGAATAACACCAAAGAACGTTATAATAGTTGGAGAAGTTTGTGCCGCATGTACGCCAATTAAGTTTAAACTGTGAGCGGCACATGGAACAAATATAGCCAAATCATTTTTGGAAATAATATGAGCCTGAAATCCATTATGAACTCCAGCCATGTTGGCACCATTATCAAAGCCTTGTCCTCTGCAATCCTTGATGTTTAATCCATCTTCTTTCAATTTACTTGATATTTCATCAGCTAGTCCTAATCCCGTTTTCTCGTGGCTTATGATAAAGTCAATAAACGATTCTTCTATTGATACTTCTCCATAACAATGTGTACATATCTAATTATTTCGGTTAATTGCTCTTGGTTAGAAACGTCTGGTATACAATCAAAGAGGATGGAAAAATATTTAGATTTATTTATTCTATTCAATATTTCTTGTTTAACTTGTTGGCCCATAATTATAACTGGTTCATTTTGAATAATAGGAGAAAAATAACTAATAACTTTATCATTATTGTAACTTTGTTTGACATTATTTACATGTTCGGCTAATAAAGGATCATACTGACTTTGATTAAGCCGAGAAAAATTCCACAATTATCATCGCCAACTTTGTCAGATGAACCTCTTAATGGCAAATTATTTTTAGCGCAAAACAAAATGACATTACTTATTGTTTTAAGTATATTACGCCATTTTTTTTTTCATTTTGAATAACTTCTTGTAAATCATTATCAATAGTTTTACCATCTTTTAATCGTTTTTCAAACTCCTTCCAATCTATATAACATTTTCGATGGAAATCACTTAATTCATGTTCTGAAATTCGAGGATTTAAGTGTTGCCAATCGATAAAACCGTCGTCACAAAATGGAGATTTTCGCTTATGATTCGTGTTTTTGAAAAGAAAACATGGAAAACAAAATAGAGCGTCTTTACTAACACTATACACTAACCACTGTCTTCTCACGTGTTCACCATTCGGTAAATATTTAAAAAACCATTTACCATCAAAATGCCTACCATCTACATTTAATGGAAAGTAATGATTTACGTCAAGATGATACGGTTTCTGTTCAACAATATAAGTTCGAATTTTATCTGTTAAGGGTGGCCAATTTCCAGGGTCACTAACACATTTTGTATTTAATAACAAATGTTCATCTTTCTGAATAATTTTTTGTTCAATATTCTCTTCTAGGTTTAGTGAATTTTTTGATTCTACGAGTGTCCCACTTTTAGGGTCAGTAACACATTTTGTATTTACTAACAAATTTTCATCTTTCTGAATAGTTTGTTGTTCAATATTATCTTCTAGGTTTAGTGCATTTTTAGATGTCGATTCAAGTGCTGCATAAGAATTTTTTTCTTCATTTTCATTGTTAAGTTTTTTAGTTAACCAATTGGCCATATTGGTGGCCAATTTTTCGTCCAATTTTTTTTTTTTGCTTCTTTCCTTCTCAAACCATGCACCAGAATGTTTTTTTGAAGTCATTATGTTTTAGGTTTACCTAGTACCTATCCTATTCAAAAGAAGTTTAATTATGAATATGGTGAAAATGATATAAATACTAGTAATTCTATACATTTATTTTTTAGTCAATACTTTTTAATTTTTTTAAATAAAAGATTTTGAATTTTATACCGTATTAAATATGTATAAATTGTATAACAGCCTAATATGGTTTAATATAATAATTAATTATATAATATCGTTTGACACACATGGTAATTGGTAATAATATGGTATATCCAATAAAAATGTTAATACATGTAATATGTATAAAATGTGTATCATAGGAGTTAAAACTGAGGTATCAGGGCATAAAAATAAAATAATATGTATATTTATGTGTAGTAAAACTGTATAAAATAATAATATAATATGCATTTATGCACAAAATGCTTGATATAAACAATTAATATGCTCTTAAAAATTTAAAATATTTAAGAAATATGCAAAAATATGCAGTTATAAAAATATATACATTTATATAAAAAATAATAAATTCTATATGTATATTATATTATACACGAAAGTGTTTTTTCTTCATCAATATTTTTTATTATCAAATCAAGTGAAAATTTTCTAATTTCTTACGCATTATAAATACTCGCATCGATCTCTGTTTTTCAATATTTTATTAAATATACGACAATTATACGCTTTTTTTTACAAATTATTTTATACCGCGATTATTTGAAATCAAATAAAAAATTGGAGGTCGATGTGGCCTGTAGAAAGTCTTATTCTTTCAGATAAAAAATAAGTTATCTAAATCCCACAATTCTACGAGGCTTGTGAGTTATTCCTGTAATGTCATTTTTGTTTATATAATACATCGTACCATCCCCCCAAAAATAGGTAAGTGACAGTAGATTATAGAAAAATTATTATAATTGTGGAAGTTACTAAAATATGAAATTTAATTTTCAAGTTCTATAAAATTGTTGACATTTTGGAAAACCGGCACCGAGACCCTTAATTAATTTAATTATTCTTCTTAAATATTATAGTTCGTACGAGTGCGATTGCTTAAAAGCTAGAATTATGAATTACCATAATATTGTACTCACGTAAATTGTACGTCTAAGAAACTACGTCGATACTCGGCAGCAATTCAACAGAAAATAAAACCGTTGTAATTCGAGTGTCTTGTTCTTTATATATATTTGTTATAGTAGACAATAATAATAATTTGTTGACGGTTTTATTTAAAGATAGATTATAATATATTATAATAAGGCGATAGCGATAAGTCGATAATACGACTGCCCAGACGGCCGACATCGAAAAATGATAATTCTATTTTAAGAATTAGGTACGTAGTTCACCGTTTTTTAATAGAAATTTAAATAACATTTTGCTAATGTCTAATATATTATAATATCTGAATAACAGGAAACGTACATTTTGGATACGTACAGACCGTACAGTATAGTTAATAGTTATGCTATAAATACGTACATACCTAATCTATTTTATGAGAATATGTTTTGCATATCAGTATTAAATCATATGTATAAAATATAATACAAATAATACTCTATCCAGCCTAAGAACACATCGGGTGGCGGACGAAAACCGGTCGAAACTCGTGCATTAATAACATAAATAATTCTTATATAATAAAAATAGATCGAGGCTTTTCTATAGTAAGTCATTAAAATAAATATACATTTTTCAAATATTACGTGAAAATTATTTTATAAGTAGTATTGCAATTTGCGCCCCTCTTACAACTCTTTGAATTGCGCCCCTGGCCCATGCCCTCTTGCCTGCCCTGCTCTGAATACGGCTCTGCTTCATCTATCATTTGTTGTACCTCATCAAGAGACTTAGATACACCATGTAAATCCGTTAGTTGCATATTTGATGTACTGTTCCATTCTTCATTTAACTTATAACTATGTATATGTTCAGGTATTTTATTTAATATGTTTTTCATTTTGGTAACAGGTATAAAATCTTTATAATTTGTACTTGAAATATCCTCTACTGCGGTTAATACTGCGTCACGTGTAATCATTTGACAATTATGTATAATAATATTGTATACTATGCGAATACGGAAAAATTCGGAAAAAGCTATAAAATCCGTAGAAAAGTGAAAAATTAATAAATAATAATAATAATAGTAATAATCGTATAGTTGTCCAACGTCGGTTTGATAACCGGCCGGGCGCGATAACGGCGAGCCGCGGCGACCGAAGCGCATTCTTTTTTTAGCAAACGCAACTACGGCGAGTACAGCAAGCGCTCCCCGTCGTCGTGAACGCAACTATTATTAGCGTTTTATAATATAACCAGCGGCTGGTGTGCCTCGATTCCAGGCTTGTAGAAGCCGCCTTCGGCGCTTTCGAGGGGGTCGAGTGAAAATGGTTTCAAGGGAAATTCGGTTGGAAATGATAGGCGGGTGTCTAGAAATCGGTCACTAAAATTGTTATAGATTTGATTATTCTGAGTGTGAGATATCAGTAATCAGTTATCATTCGGTGCAAAAGTTTGTATTGACGCTTGCCCGGTGCTTGTTTGAAATCAATAAGAATAAATGTGTTCCGAAAATGGTAATTGAGTATTTGAGTGTCTAGCTATCAGTCATCATTTGGTGTAATATCGCTTCCCGTCGCCTGCCCGGTTCTTTTTTGTATGTTAAAAAAAAAAATAACATATCAAAAATTGTAATTGAGCGTCTAGCTATCAGTCCAATATAATATTATATTATACCTGGCTGAGCAATATTATGGATTGGATACATATCGTATCGTTTGCCCGGTGCTTTTTTTGCATGAGAATAAAAAAAATAAATAAAATAATAGTAATTGAGGGTCTAGCAATTATTCAACCAGAAGCTGATATCTGCAAAATGTAAATTTTTCAGGAGAAGCGTTTTTATTTTTTTTTAAATTTCAAAAGTAACTAAATCTTGATTATCAGCTCGCAGTTTTAGATAATTTAATTTTTTTTTTTTTACAAATTCAACATTATTTATAGTAATATTAATGCTCATGATATAAATAATAGACAATAATTTATTAATTAATAATTACATAAAAAAATATTAACTTTTGCCGTAAACATTTTCTTGAAAAACAACACATATTTAATATTATGAATAGGTATTATATTTTTTTAATTTTTTTTATTCTTCATTACAATAATGAAAACACATAAAAACAGTACACTCAATTTTATTATGATGTAACACTTTAATAAAATATTAATAAAAATCAAAAAATTATTCAAAATCAGTGAATAATGACAGCTGTTGTGTTATAACACTAATATAAAATTTTACTTTAAAATAAATTTAACAGATTAATCATAAAATAATACAAACTATTCAGTTTCAGTCACTGAGTCTGGTGTTGCTCCAGTTATGGTTTTAGTTTTTAAAGAATTATAAAATGGATGATAAATTGGATCTATTAATGGAAGAAGACTGATTAGGTCTTTCTTTTTCTCAACTTGAATAGATAAAGGACCGTTATAAGTATTCGGTAAATTTAAATTAGATGCTCCACTAGTTAACTCAGCTCTAAATCTAGTTTTAATTGTACCTTTCCTTAAATCCAATGAACGAAATGGAGTGTCTTCGTCTAACGAGTATTTAAATTGAATAATACCAAATTGTTAACCATTTTATCATAAGCCAGTTGATCTTTTCTTTGTTTACATCCACATTACGTTTTACCAGTGGTCCAGACAGAA
The DNA here is from genome assembly GCA_020882235.1 of Schizaphis graminum. Taxonomy (NCBI): domain Eukaryota; kingdom Metazoa; phylum Arthropoda; class Insecta; order Hemiptera; family Aphididae; genus Schizaphis; species Schizaphis graminum. Next base: position 19,818,734 of record CM037035.1, on the reverse strand, counting down.
AAGTTGAAAAAGATTTGAAGTATTCTTGTTCCATTTCGACTACTTTTAATGGCACTTTACTTTAAACGTAAGAACGTTTCTTACAAAGTTGTACCGATCCATTGGTATTGCAATAATTGAATCCAATTGTTTTTTATACCGCTCAATCTTAGCATGATCACTGTCACATTCAAGGTGGGTATGTCCAGGTATTAAAAACTTTTGATCAATAATTTGTAGTGATAAATGCTTTTGAATGGCAAACATGAACATCAATGCAACATTCATGTTACGATTTTGACCTGAGCAAGTGTCGGAATATGTAATTAAATGGGTTATAGTATTTGGAATATTCTCTTCAATAAATTTGTATAATATAGATGCTATTTGGTTGGATCCGCGCCCAGCTATAGCCTCATGCCACATGTAACAGTAACTTTCATTAAGACCAATATCTCTGATCGTCTCATTGTACGTCCATAATTGACGCTTGTAAAATACAATATTTGTTTTAAGGTCTGGTGTTGGTAAACATTGCTGTAAATCGAATACTATAACTTTTAATATTGGCATAGTATTTAATCGCAATTTATCTATTTTTTTAGAGTTATAAGCATATTCAACCATTACTTGGTGTTCTTCATTTTTCTTAGTTAAAATATCTAAATCATTTCCAGTAACATATTTTGATTTTATTTTAAATTCAACGCATGTCTTACATGTATCAATATAGGGCATCTTAAATTTCAAGCCTGTTTCAGAAAATATTTTCCTATACAACCAGTAAGATGAAATATTATTAATTTTATTTTTATGACAATAATCTTTGTACAAATCATACATCTTCTGTATATTTAATGAAGGTGATAGATAAAGTAAACTTGTATGTTTTCTTGAATAATGGCTTTCGTAAGCAGGAAAACTTTTAATATGATTTAATATTATTGCTCTGGACTCTGGATTGTAATTATTCCAGTAATGGAACTTCTTTTTTTTTTAATCATGACATCAATTTTGCCTCTTCCTATACCATAGGTATTTTGAAACAGTTCTTTGCATATTTGTTCTTGCTTTCCATCAATTTGAAGAAAATACTTCATAGTTATTTGCCTGTCATGTGAAATTAATGATTTTTTTTGGCTAAGTATTGTTGTTGCCCTTTTTTTTTTATCAAATACTGGAATTCCGTCCATAATGACTTGGTCCTGGGCACTAATTTCACCTAATTTATAAAATTCATCAAATGTTTTTTTCTGAATGTCTTCAGAAATTAAAATGTTACATTTATTTTTACAACATGGAGCATTTAAATTTGTGAATATTTTTTGAGGGATTTTCTTTCATTTCTGTTTTCATAATCCATTCCTAATTTCTTCCGTTTATTCATGTGTAGCCTTTTTCCATTCTTAAATCGTTTTTTTCTATAATTATCCATTTGATTTTCATTATTGTCGGTAAATTGAGCCTCTGCATCACTTGACGACTCACTGTTGTAGTTTTGAATTAAAAGCGAATAACCCATAGAGTGAACTTTTGGGTTAACTTTATCTTTACTCGCATTAGATTTTTGTATATTTTCATCGAATTGTTCATAATTTGGATCAGCATCAAGGTCATCATACACTAGCAAAAATAATAATTATTATTAACAGTAAAAGTTTAATATTATAATGATATAAGTAAATTTAAATCTTCTTTACTTGATAAACCATCAGAAGAATGAATAATATTTTCATATTTTCATCATATATTATTTTATCTCCAAATGCATTGTATTGCTGTACATTTTCCCTAAATTGTTCATAATTTGGATGATCATCGTTATACACTAGAAAATAATAATTATTATAAATAGTCAAAGCTTAATATTATAATGATATATATAAATTAAGTCTTACCTGATAACTTAGCTGAAGAATGAATAATATTTTCATAAGCTGTTACTTTATCTCCAGAGGCGTTAGATTGCTGAACAATTTGCGTATCATTTACTAAAGAAAATGTTGATTTGTCAAAATATAATATTATAGTAATTAATTAAAGTAGATAAATTAAAAGGTACCATATAAAGTTTCTGATGTATTTGTATTAATATTTTGATCTTCTATTAAAGGTTTTAAAATATGATAAGTAGCCAACCCTGGAATTAAAATTTAATTTGTTTTAAACATATCATTTGAAACTAAATAACAAAGTATCATAAACATTTTCATTTAAAATATAAGTAAATATACTTGAAAATGTAATACTTAAACATTAAAGTCTGTAAAAGACAAAAATTAAAAATGCTAGGTATCATTATATAAGAATGTACTATTATGTACCAGTACCTACCATGTAATAAATACTATATACCAGTGGCATAGCCGTGGGGGGGAGGGCAAGGGGCCAAGCCCCTCCAATTAGCTATATTATTTTTAGATATAATAACCAGTATACAACTTTTGAAAAGTTGCTAGTGTAATTTTTATTTATTTTTTGGCTACACTACTGCTATAGTAGTAATTATTTATATAATATGTTATAAATTATACACCAAAATGGTTAATTAAAAATTATGTATCTACCTTCCACTTCATTTACTATTGGTAAAATATCTTGTTTTTGTTTAAATATTAATTTTCTTTTCACAGAATTTGCTTTTAAGGGTAAGTCACTGCTACTAAAAATTGACATATAAAATTTTGTAGAGTATTTTTCATAATCTGGAATTAATATAATGTATTTGTAGTTATTGAAATTTTGTATCCTTTGGAATTATAATTAAATAAATAGCTAGTTTTAACTAAATAGTTTAACTTATAAAGTAAAAAAGCGGGTAAGTGAGTATCGCTCTGCTGTACATTAGGGGGTGGGGTGGACCGAGGTACTAGGGTAGGTTAAATTTGAATGCAATGATAGGTATCATTGTATACGAAAAACGATTCTGAACGGAGATGATTTGTCAGTCTAGGATATATTATACTTAAATATTGTCATATATTCTATTTTGAAATAAATAGTATAGTTACTATAGTTACTTTATAATATCTGTTTATTAATAAAAAAAATATTTGGCAACACACATAATGAGAGTATGAAATTTAATTTAAATTTTGACATACCTATTTCGTATAAATTTGAACTTTAAGCCCTTATAAAAAAAAATTGTGGCAAGCGTGACAACGGAGAAAAAGTTTAAGTCGAACGAAATTTTAACGCCTTATATTTTGGGAAAATCGATTTATACACAACTAATTCACTTAGGTAGGCAATCCGACTGCGTCGAATTGCAGACTAAGTGGGCGCAATTAATGAAATCTGAATTTTTTATTTGTTAAAAATTGAATATACTTTATGTGTTACTAATACCCCTCACTCCTCAGGTAGGCAATCCGAATGCGCCGGATCGCTGACAATGTCAGTATTGTGAGTTTAATAAATGAAATAGTCCACAATACATTTATTACATCATGTTTTTAATGTGTTATATTTTTTTTCTTTAAAATTTTAATTTGAAAGTTATTAGTAATTTTGCATAAAACCCTGATGAAGCGCTTGGATGTTCGTATTAATAGTCTTTTTAATGTATTTATCTACAATATGTCATGCTTTTATTATATTATATATATTATATACATATATTGTCCTTAGTATAGAATATACACTATTTTAATATACCAAATTTATTAAATGAGTTAAATATTAATGTGCATCCTTGATCTATATAACTTTAATAAATACATTATAGCATAGGTAGTCTCTTAAAATATTACCCAAGTATTCCATACATACACATATTGTGTGTCATTAGGTAGGTACCAATCTTTTTTACAATAGGTATAATATATTATTTAGAAATATAATTAAATTTTTTTAAACATTTATTACCTAATTATTAATCTTTATTTGATCATAAGCAAATTTAACATACCTACTCAGTGATAGTTAATAAGTACTATTACAAAAAAACATAATAACAAAGTTGATACCAAAACATATATTTAACATTTGCAATATATTATGTGTTTGATTCAAATAGAAAATTAGCACATATTAATTGAAATATTGTTTTTAATTAGTTGAGTACCACCTATCACACACTAAGTAATGTCAATGTTAAGTGTAAATGTTTATCATTAAAACAATTTATAAGCATACACAGTATGATACATGTAATATAATAATACATTTTAATAATAAAACAAAAGTGTGTGTAATGTAATATAGTACATAGTACATAGTCTGTAATTTCAATTACCTACCTATAAGTAAGTGAGCAAGGAATAACTATTCACTATAAACTCTTATACTTATCCTTATCCATATATACAACCGTGTTAGTGGAATTTATTCTAATTGTTGAAATATTTTAAATATTAAAACAAATAACAGGGTATATTGTAAAGCGCTGTTGAGCATTCTTTGCGATGTTGAGAAAATGTTTTGTGTTGTTGGAAATACATTTTTATGTTGTGTATAATGTTATAATAATAATATTACGTATGAGGAAGTTGGTGAAATGACTCGAAAATTATATTTTTGAAAAACCACGGATGTCATAAATTTGTGGGAATTATGCGTATTTGAGTGAATTGATTTTCAAATTTTAAATATTATAAATAAATATGTATAATATTATAAATTATAATACATGTTAAATTATTTGACTAGTTATATGTATTATTTTAAAGATTATTTTTCGGAAATCGATTATCTTATCGGTACTTGCTTACGCCAAACAATCATACTAGTATGATTTAGAATATTATGTGTATTGTATAATAAACAATTTATATGGGTCATAAATATAACATTATAATGGGGCGTTCCCACGAGGCGTTAATCACGACAGTGAACCACGCTTTCGTGAAATACACTTGTGTGTGAACGTATAGTCGTTAAACTTGCTTTCGTGAGGAACGGCGCACGACTCAGGCGTGGATAGATCAAACGTGTTTGATTTTCAGTCGTGATATACCGTTCGTGAAGCCAAGATGTCATCACAGCAAAAATGTCGTGTAATTAAGTTTAACGACAGTGAAACTACGCGTTTTTTGGAGTTATATTCTATGGAAAGGGTGTTATATGATACAAGTTTGGAGGAATACCGTGATAGAGATTTACGTACCGCCGCAGCTAAGAGAATAAGTCATGAATTAAATATTCCTGGATTTGGACCAAAAGAAGTTATATTAAAATTCAAAAATTTAAGAAGCTCTTTCTGTCAGGAATTAAAAAAAATATCAGACAGTACAAGGTCTGGAAAAGGTACAGATGACATATACAAGCCAAAAGTATTTTGGTTTGATCAGATGAACAGTTTTATTCGTCCGTTTGTTCAACAGCGACCCACACAATCGAATCTGGTAATTACCTTTTTTTATAAAAATATATATCGGTATATAATAATTTAAAAATATAAAAATAATTTAAATAATTTAAATCTATAATTTAAAAACGATATACTCAATATAACTATATTATACGAGTATTAATTTAAATTTAAATTAGTATGAATAATGCGTTGTTTTTAGTAACTATTTATAATATCTTATCTTCTATGAGTATTGTATAAAAAATCATAAAAAAATAATCTTTAACGTAAATATATTTATTATCCACATGGTTGTAAACAAAAATAGATTTATATTATTAGTTATTACAGTTCATTTGACACATCAGTTATTTGGTTTTGCCAGGGAACAGCTCCTTCGTTATTAAAATAATCCCGATATTTATTCCGTATTTGTTGTGCCTCCATATTAGAATGTCTGTGGTTAGTTGCTGGTAGATTCTGTAATCCACTATTATTTTGACGCCATGATCCAGGGAAAACTCGGTGGTTCTCATCCTCATAATCAATTAGATCTCCCGTCACATACCGAGGGTTTGTTTTTTTCAACCAATTATGAATTGCACAGCATGCGAGGACAACTTTGTCTAACGTTTCTAATTTTAATGAAATTGGTTTTTCAAACAATCTAAATTTACTCGCGAGTATGCCAAAGGCATTTTCCACTACACGTCTTGCTCTTGACAATCGATAATTGTAAATCCTTTCTGCAGGGGTTAAATTGCGTCGACTGTAGGGTTTCATTATATAATTTTTTAACGGAAATGCATCATCAGCCAAAATAACGAAATTGTTTGGTATGGCTAGTGAGTTTGTTTCTAAAGCGTTGTACAAAGAGCTTTTTTGAAAAATTCCTGCATCTGATCCTCTCCCTTTCGCTCCAACATCAACATATAAAAAACAATAATCGGAATCTACCAAGGCCATTAACACAATACTATAACTCTTTTTATAATTAAAATAATCTGAACCACTTCCGGGAGGAGCTCGTATGACAACATGCTTACCATCTAGAGCCCCTACACAACCAGGAAAATTCCATCGCGTTCTAAAACCATATTCAATGTTTTTCCACTCATCTGATGTTGCAGGGACCTGAAACATTATATTATTAAAATATGAATAAACTAATAATATTAACACATTATTATTTATATTACAGATACTTCCTATAGAAAATTCCTCAGAGGCCTCAATAGAAAATAGTCTACAATCAGAACCTAACTTTGAATACAGTACTAGCCAAAACTCTGAAGACGTGATACAGATTGCATCGAAAATTGATACACCTGCGAAGATAATAAAAAGAAAGATTGAACCACAACCATCAACATCAAAAAATAAAAAATCTATTCATGATCATGAAATAGGATTTATGACAAGTGCAATTGACAAATTACATGAAATTTCAAATCGCGCATCACAAGTCGCCTCAAATATAGATGATAGTTATGATCATTTTGGGAAATATATCGCATCAATGTTAAGAAGTATAGGACCACCAACAGCAATACGATTACAACAAAACTTCATGAATCAAATTACAAATGCTATGTGCCCACCAGAATATGTTATTACTGATAATTCAACGGCTGGAACATCAAGTGGAAGACAATCAAATTTAAGTACTTTTTCGGCTAGTAATGATGACGACTACATGACATTATTTACAGATTTATAATTAAACAAATTTTATAATTATAATTAATGTTATAATTAAACAAATAAAAGTTCACTATTACTAATAATTTTATTTTTTAGATTATTTGTAATCGTATTTTTAATACGGGCACAATAATATTTTTGTTTTTTTAATAATTAAGTAATCAATTTTTAAATTTAAAATTTTAAGGTACTTACTTGTATGAATTCTGCTAGTTCATTGTATATTGCTTCACAGGTTTCTGGAATAAATTTACTTATTGTGTTTTTTGGAACACGGAACAAAAATTCTAAACTTTTGAAGGAATCACCTGTAGCTAAATACCGTAAAGTCACCTCTAATTTTGTTTTTGCACTAATTGCTTGTCTCATGTTAGTGTCAGATTTTGAAATAATATTTGTAACACGCAATAAGAGGTACTCAAACTGAAATTCAGTCATTCGCAGTAGGTTTCTAAAATCTTCCGGAAAATTGCTTTTTAATTCCATACTAACCAAGTTTGACGCTCCTAACATATTTCTTCGCTGTATCCATTCTCTAACCCAAAAACGTCTTTTTTTTGGTTTTCTTGTAATTGTGTCCTGTAAGCGCTCCATCTTTTTTGCTAAGATAGTAGCAAAAAACGAACTTAAAACAGCACAACTTTCAACAACCAGATCATTCATGTTCGATGTTTCGATAGTGAGTAAAATAAAATAAAATATAAAATTATTAAGTCGAAAAACGAGGCGTGAACGGCACGAACCCAAAACCGTGTGAACGTTTCATCAATTCGCACTTTCGTGAGTGTCACGAACGAAAGTTGACTAGCGTGGTTCACTGTCGTGATTAACGCCTCGTGGGAACGCCCCATAATAGGTATTTACTATTTGCAGACCTTGGTTTCTTTCGATTCAATTCCAATTTACTTTTCTGTTTAATATTATAATTTATATTATATTGAATTTTAACATACCTATAATTAAAAGTATTAAAATTTATTTTTTATAATTATATTACACAATACAATTCTATACTTATTTAAAACTATATTTAAAATGACAAATGTTTTGGTCGAAATATATTCATTTTTGCAATGTTTATTAGTTTTATTGTTATATCACTTATATCTTTTATAATTATATTTTAGAATAGTTAAGAGTAGAGTTATAAATGTGACCTTTGATAGAGGGGCAGAGGGAATGTAATGTGTAATGTGTTGTTGACAAAAGTCCTTAGAATAGACCCTGACAAATAATTACAATATTTTTATATACACATACCTAATATATAATAAATATAAAGTTGCTTCAAGTTCTGCCAGTTCTGGTAAAATTCTGTTTTGGTATATTCTAAAATATACATATTTTATATAATATTTATAAATAATATTTGCAAATTGAAATTAAAGTATATTGTAAAACGGTGCCAAATTGAACAATATTTAAAATCAAATCAATAATGGCAATGTACCCATTAGTGTAATTAATTTTGCCAAGTCAACCTCCTATTTAATATAATATATATATATATATATATATAATCATACCATATAATAATAATATGAAATAATAATTAGAATAACATTGGAAAAAAAAATGCAAAAAATGAATCGCCGTGTAAATTATAGCGCCGCCGGTTTTTTTGCCGGAGCGGGATTCGATCTCGTTACACCTACCTAAACACTATTCTATCCTAACACCTAATCCTAGCGACTACAGTTTGAGTTGAAATCAATTGGCAAATCTCGAGCACTTAAACCGTTTCCGAACCATCACTGAATATACGTTATACATCGATTTAGTCGTTTAATTCGTATTTCATAGCACACACACAGGCATTCCTGTTGATTTTCTTTAGAAAATATTTGCAATCACTAATCAATATACGTTTTATGTCTATTATATTTATATTTATTAATATTATATATATATATATATATATATTATATGTATTATAAGAATTTTGTCTTACACCCAAACGCTCGTCGTGATCACACGACAGAATTTTGGTACGTATAATAATAACGTATACTACGCGAATACGGGAAAACTCGGAAAAAGCTATAAAATACATAGAAGAGTAAATAAATAAAATAATATAATAATATAATAGTAATAATAGAAATAATCGTATAGTTGTCCAACGTCGCGGTCGTAGGTTTGATAACCGGACGGCCGCGATAACGGCGGGCCGCGGCGACCGGAGCGCATTCTTTTTTCCGTTTTAGGAACCGCGGCGAGTACAGCAAGCGAACTCAAGTGGCAACCGGGTCAACCTCTTCGCGTTTTATAATATAAGATAAGAAAGAGAAGAGAAGAAGAAGACTAGCGGCTGGTGTGCCTCGATTCCAGGCTTGTAGAATCACTAATCAATATACGTTTTATGTCTATTATATTTATATTTATTAATATTATATATATATATATATATATATATGTATATATATATATTATATGTATTATAAGTATTTTGTCTTACACCCAAACGCTCTTCGTGATCACACGACAGAATTTTGGTACGTATAATAATAACGTATACTACGCGAATACGGAAAAACTCGAAAAAAACTATAAAATCCGTAAAAAAGTGAAAAATTAATAATAAATAATAATAATAATAATAATCGTAATAATCGTATAGTTGTCCAACGTCGTCGGTTTGATAACTCATAGAGTAATATCATAGAGTATATAGAGGCGCCGTAATAGAAATAATATGAAGCGGAAATGGAAACAAAACAGTGTAGCCAAACTGTAAAAAATATTGTATTGTATGTGAAGTATAGTACAATATTTATTGTATTTTGATTAGTGACACCTTTCTGTTACAACATATTATTAAAATTAATATTATTAAATTTATATAATTATCAATTAATTACCTATATCATGACTATAATATGTCTATATAGTTTATACTGTATTCAGACGTAATAATATGAATTTACGAAAACATGGAAATTAGCGCTATCTATCAGTTGCGCTGTTAGTTATTGGAAACTAAATCCGATATGTTTTGCTTCACAACATTCATAATAATTATTATGATAGGGCATCTCTATATACTCTATGTACCTAATTATAATTCTGATTGAAAGAAAAATACATACAATTAAAAATTAAAATAAATGTTTAAATATTTAAATGTTGATTCTACACAATGTAGGGACTTGGAACGCTGCTTTCCTTGGCTCCATTTAGGTTACAAATTGATAGGTACATAATAAATAACATAACACCAAACAGTTTTTAAATTAAAATTATGACCTTGTGGTGCCATGGTAACACACCTAATTCTATAAGATATGAAGAGTAATGATAAAAACGTATATTTTTTTTGAATTTCAGCATGAATAGCAGATTTCATCTCACAAGCTGTTACAAAATTAATTTTATAACAAGACTACAATAATATGTTGCATTTATAAATCATTTATCTTCTTCTGTCTTGCCATCTACATTTACTGTTTATATTTTATGGTTTACTGCAAGAACTCATCGTTGAATACCTACTTGAATCTGTTATTTAACACAATATTGTTGTATCCTTTTTACATTTTAGATTTAATTCTTAAGTTATGTTGAAAAAGTGTTAAATGTCAGTACAGACATGGTTAAGTTAATATTTTTTTTTAATAAATAAATTATGAAATTAAGTTATTGGTTTATAATTCATATAGGTATATTATGTATCTGTTTATAATGTTTGATAATTAAAACTTTGTTCATTATCAGTATATTTAAATTACTCTTAATTGTATTCACCATGTCTGTTATTGTCATATTATTCACAAGTTAAATGATGAATTAAAACAGAAGCGTAAAATTATTGTAAATGATACATTTTTGTAATTTTAAAATTATAACCTATCCATTTTAAACATTTTTCAGGTATTGTGATCCTGTTTTCTTCCGATCAATTTCCAAGCCCACCTACAGCAGTATCACAACAACTTTCAGAGTATTTACAATTAGTATTAGTGGTAGTAGTAGTTGTAGTTTCAGTAATTTAAGTTGTAGTCTTAAACAAAAAAAAAATTTAATTTTAGTTGTAGTTAGTTATATTTAACAAAAAAAAAAGTAGTTTTAGTTATAGTTGTAGTTTCAGTAATTTAAGTTGTAGTTTTAGGTACAGTAATTTAAGTTTTAGTTTTAAACAAACCAAAAAAATAATTAAAAAATAAAAAACCAAAAAAAGTAGTTTTAGTTGTAGTTGTAGCTTCAGTAATTTAAGTTAGTTTTAGTTATAGTTGTAGTTTCAGTAATTTAAGTTGTAGTTTTAGGTACAGTAATTTAAGTTTTAGTTTTAAACAAACCAAAAAAATAATTAAAAAATAAAAAACCAAAAAAAGTAGTTTTAGTTGTAGTTGTAGCTTCAGTAATTTATATTAGTTTTAGTTATAGCTGTAGTTTCAGTAATTTAAGTTGTAGTTGTAAACAAACCAAAAAAATATTTAAAAAATAAAAAACCAAAAAAAGTAGTTTTAGCTGTAGTTGTAGCTTCAGTAATTTAAGTTGTAGTTTTAGGTACAGTAATTTAAGTTTTAGTTTTGAACAAATCAAAAAAATATAAAAAAGTAGTTTTAGTTGTAGTGGTAAAAAAAATTAGTTTTAGTGGTAGATTTAGCTGTAGTTTAAGTTTTAGTTAGCTAAAAATAGTGTCAACGAATTTTTGAATTCAGACACAAAATTGTCGAAGAGATCTAATCTCAGGCAACTAAAAATTGTGTCGACGAATTTTTAATTCAGACACAAAATTGTCGAAGAGATCTAATCTCAGGCAGCTAAAAATATTGTCGACGAATTTTTAATTCAGACACATCAATCAATTTATAAGCTTAAAAATGATTTTAAAAGATAAATTGAAAGAGGTAGCTCATTATATTAAGACTGAATATCCAGAATTGAATTTTGAGAATGTCTCGGTTTCTGACAGTTGTGTAACTAACATTTGCAATATTATTTTTAAGAAAAATAATGATCACAAGTTAAGAAAATCAATAGTAAATGCTATGAATAGAAAAACTTCATCTCTTCATAAGTACATTGAAACTATGAACAGTAATTATGTAATTAATACATCAGAAATGAATAATAGTACAATAACAAAATGTATTGAACAATGTAATTACACATCTAATGATTTTGTAAATTACAATAACAAAACTCTAAGTGACATCTGTAAACACATAAAAGTCGCTGTAAATAGTGTTAATCGTTATAAAGTGTATAGAAAATGTAAAAAACACTTCAACATGTCTTTGTCTAATCCATTGAATGCTGGCATTGAGAATAATGGTCTTGAAAATTGCAATTCATATTCTGATCACACAGAGCCCGAACTTGTTCAAAAAGACATACTGGAATACACGAGTGTATCACCCCAGAGTGATTTCAGTTGGATGATAAGGGATCCAGCAATACGTTGTAGTACCCCAATTATACCAGAAAACATTAGCAATGAAGCTGATCTTGTTACACCAAGTAAATTAGAAAGCAGAAGACATGTTGGACTTGTTCCAAGTCCCCTTAGGAATGAATACTTTAAGAAAACCCCAGTTAAGTCTGGTGTTGTGCTGCCTTTGGGAACAAAAAGTTGTTTCCCAAAACAATACGACAACGATGATTGTTCGTTTTTTGAAGGAATTTTCAAATTTTCATATGAAAAATGGTCCCATATGATATATACACATTGTAATGGTAAAAAACTTTTGGAAAAGACCAAATATCCTATCATGTTCAGAAAGCGCATAAGAACTGTAAATAACACGTGCGTTATTAATGCAAAAAGGGTTAGATATTATCTAAATCATTGCAATGTGTACATGTATTGTAGCCATGCGGGCTGTAAGACTATTAGGATTAGAGTCCAGTCTGAAAACAGAATGTTTGTGGCGAAAGTGTATAGTTCTGGTTTAGATTACCATCACAATCCCGACGACAATGCTCTCACGAACCACGTAAAAGGGTTTCAGCGAGAATTGAACAAAGAAACTACAAAAAGTCATAAACTACCTATACGCATCGTGAAGGGGTCATAACAAACGGTCACTCTAGATTCATATATAACTGGTAGAGAATTTTCCTGGCTTTCCGAATATACTATCAAATCGCTTCGCCTCCTTCCGGAACATTGTCAAAAAAATTAAAAACCGCGCGCCCGCCCGTACCTACAGATCGTATAAATCTAAGTACATATATAATAATCAGTATTCACTGGGTTAATTACATATTACATGGCGCTATCTTGTGTTTTAATGTAATTTAAGCGTCGGGTGCCTTGAATATAATAAACTGCAACTAGGTTTACAAGGTTTCTTATCACTAGTCGTCCGAAACAATAGTCCCCTAGCCATGGTCCCCTAACTTCACACCCGTAACTTAAATAAACATAATATTAAACAACAATACCTAGTTGACAACAAGTATTTCTAAATCTAAAATAGGGCAAATAAATACATTTTTTAGTACCATCTGCTATTACCACATATTATTTAGTTATTACATTTATTATAATATGTATGTAAATATAAAAATAACTTTAAATTATAATTACCTTCATTGGCCTTTTTACTTTGAAGGGTATTAAGCGCACTACCATTAACAATAACTGTATTTCCATCATCCACCACAGTTTCAATGATTTTTTTATCTTAGAATTATTTCAAATATTTAATTAAATTTCTTATATGAATTTATGAATGGTATGTTAAGATTGTTTGAATTAAAATTACCTTGATTTTGATTAACTATCGCATTAAAATCATCATTTTGAGCATTACCCTTATGGACAGGCAGGGCCGGATTTACCTACAAGCAAAATAAGCATTGATTACGGCCAATGAAAAAATTCGGGCCGTAAAATTTCTAGTTTTTAAAAATTAATTATATTACTAGCCAACCCGGCAAACGTTGTTTTCCAATATAAAATAAATTATCAAATAAATCCGAACGTTAGTTTTCATTATCTTCTTACAACAATTATACAAAAAAATTCCATAAAAATCGGTTGAGCCGTTTCGGAGAAACACGTTATATTCATTACGCGTTTGTCAAGGTGTATACAGCACATGCATACGAGACAGCGAATAATATTATACAAAAGTGTGTAAAAGCCAGTGTTTCGATGGAAAGCCCCGCAGATAATGAAACGCAGTGCCATCAGCTTTGGGACGTCAATAACTCATATAAAAATAGGAATTACTTATAATTAAATAATAATAAAAATTTTCGGAATTTTTTATCTGTATACCGTACATTATATTATTATAACATGATATCTTTGTACTTGTCATCCGAACGATCATTTGACGACGGCGAGAATCACAGTCATTTAATAAATATTTATAGTGATTGATGAAATGTTCGTTTATCTATGAACACGTCTTGTGTAGTTGTGTTTTAGTATTTAAAAAGTTTTTATAGTGTGGTTTCAAGTAAATATATTTTTTTGAATTACCGAGAAAAATGTCAAAACCAAAAGAAGGTTGGGAAAACTTAAAAGAAACTCAAAAGAAAAAGAAGAATGAAGCAGACTTTCTAAAAAAAATAAATCCTCTTACATCGTATTTTATACCTAAATATACATGCGTCTCACGCGTGATTCGTCTTCTATCGATTTTCAAAAATCGATATAAAATCATACATTGATTCTATCTTTTTCGTAATTATTGCAATCGATAGAAAATATCGTATCGATTATTTACGTATAAAATGTAAATATTATGCTCCACGTGGAGCTGTATGGCACGAGTTATTTGTAGCGCCCGCGCCCATTGGTTTTATATTGTAAACAATCGTTATCGAGATTATCGTAAAAACAATCTATTTTTCACTCGTATTTGTCATTTTCTTGGATTTTCGCCTTTCGTTTTGACGTTGTTTGCTGTTGTCTATGCTGTTGAAGGATAAAGGTAGTATAATGCTATTATAATTTTTATATTTACCCGCCGTGTCATTATAATTTTATAGTATCTAATAAACATTACGAGCAAATCAGTTATTATTTTCATATACTCGAATATTTTCTATTTTTCTTTAGATAATGACTAATAAAATGAATGAAGAAGTTATAAGTCGTTTATGAGAGGAGTTTATAGAAGATAGTGGGTCTGATAGAGATGACGATGATGTCGAGGACAATTATTATATTGAGAATAGAACATTTTGGGACATTTTGATGATGTTTTAGCCGTTTCATTGACTGGTATACGTGATGTGAATGACGTACCACCAGAAAATATTATGAATAATTTTGATATTTCTAAGGAATGGGGTTTTGAGGACACGGAAGACGAAATTCAAAACGAACCTATTTATCGACCAAATCTAACAATTTCTAATAATAATGGCCCTCTTTCTAGCACTAGAAATAGAGTAATACAAAATACATTAGAAAGAATAAGACAACCGCCCGTTCAATTGCAATGGGAAAAAATAAACTCTGAACCCCAGCCCCATTTATTTACTTCAAGTTCAGGTGTTTCTGAAGAAGTACTTGGTAAAACAACTGAATTAGATATTTTTAGTATTTTTTTCCCAGATAGTTTGATAAAACTGATAAAAAAAGAAACAAATAGGTACGCATACTCAGTAATTCGATCTCTTCGACAAAAAAATATGCTAAAACCAAACTCTATTTGGCATAAATGGAAACCAGTGACCATTTCTGAAATACATAAAATTTTTTCAATTATTCTCCATATGTGTGTTATGCCGAAACCACAAATGAAAGATTTTTAGTCGAAAAATGCATTTATTCATAGTACATTTGCGGCAAAAGTAATGACTAGAGACCGTTTTTCATCAATTTTTTCTATGTTGCATTTGAATAATAATGCAAATTATATTCCAAGAGGTAAAGAAAATTATGACAGTTTATTTAAAATTCGTCCTTATATTGACTTGATAAATAAAAAAGCTTGTGAGTCATATCAACCTGATAAAAATTTGACCATTGATGAAGGTATGTGTCCATTTAGAGGGCGTGTACATTTTCGTGTTTATATGAAAAATAAACCACATAAGTATGGGATGAAATTATATATACTTTCAGACGCATTAACAGGATATACTTTAAAGTTTGAAATTTACTCTGGAAAAAATCAAGAAGATAATTCAATAATTGCATTATTTGATAGACTTTTAGAAAATTACTATTACAAAGGACACACTGTATTTATGGATAGATTTTACACAAGCCCAGCTCTTCTAAATGCACTTTGGGATAAAAACACAAATGGTGTAGGGACGGTGATGTAAAATCGTAAAGATTTACCAAAAGACGTATTGAAGGAAAAATTACAGAAAGGGGAAATGACATATGCGAAACAAGGTTGTTTGATGTGTATAAAATGGAAAGACAAGAGATGTAATAGTATTATCTACTGCTCATTCCGCGGACATGAAACAAGTTTCTGTTAGATCTAAAACAGGCCGATACTAAAATTCAAGCTTAATGCAATAATTGATTATAATATAAATAAAACGGGTGTCGATCATGGAGACCAAATGGTTTCATACTATCCATTTCAAAGAAAAAGTTTTAAATGGTGGAAAAAAATGTTCTTTCACTTGTTTATGGTAACGGTTGTAAATAGTTATATATTGAAGAAAAAAGTAAATCAACGCCAAAAAGTTTCTTTGAGAACATTTATAATAAATTTGGGTTTACAAATGTCAGAAAAAAGTGGTTTTGGACAACAGGATTCAAATGAAATGGTAACTAATCGATTGACAGGACGACATTTTATTGCTCGAATACCAGCTACACCTTCCAAACAAAATCCTAGGCGAGTATGTAAAGTATGTGCAGATAAAGAAAAGTATATAAGCGGCAAAAGAGGAAGAAAAGAAACTTCATTTTACTGCAAGCAATGTGATACACCGTTGTGTATTGATTAGTGGTGGGTCGTTACTGCTGTATTCGGTACAATGTGTGGCGATATGGCTGGTATCACCACTCGCGAGCGCGAGAGCAGTTTGGCCAACCTTTATGTCCTCAGTGAATTATATATTTTATGTTTGTAAATTGTTTTGTGTATTATTGTCACCGTACGAACTGTCGCGACTTTTGTTTCCCCCCACCGCTGCCTACCGTTGCAAGAAAGTCGGCCGCCGACCGTCGGGCGACTTTTTACGCTCTCTTCGCTCGCGCCGTTCTTACGAACAAGTCGCAACGTTTTTTCCCTAATCCCTACGCTCTTCCGCGAGTTTTGTCACGATCCGCGTCGTCTCCCTGCGAATTGCTTTTGTACCGCGTAACGCGACCACGTCCGACGACGATTCTGTATAATTATTATTTTTAGTAGTGTAAATAAATTATTCGCCTTTTACTGGCGTACGTTCGAATCTAAACATTCGTGTATTTATTTTTTACCTGACCCTACGCGGGCGGTAATAGTCTACGGCCTCGTGCCTACGAAAAATACGTCGACGAACGAACTGTTGGTAATAACGGGGGAAACTAACCGTACCTCGCCCGTTATTACTACAAATGTAACGATTACATTGGTGGAACGAGTAGGAACGAGTACATTTATCGTTCCAAGTTCGTTCCATCGGTACATTCGGTACAAGGTTTCCAAGTTCCAACTACAAAATGGTCTCCATCAGGTACCGAGTACCGACACGTCTGACACCGAGTACCGACGGTGGTCGAATAGTAAATTATTAACGAGTTCAGAGTTGTCACCATCATAGACGTATCATTGCTTAATGCTAACAGTAAGGTTAAATAATAAATGCCGATGTCGAATTGACGTGTACACGCCTGTCGCCACCCGTCGATTGACATGCCAGCGTATTTCTATTTCCTATAATAGATATAACGCAAAATCATATGAGTATCTACGATAATTTTATTGTGTTTTATTTTTATCATGAGATTTACTCAATATTTGAAGTAAAATTATTTTTAGATTATTTTATACGCATAAACGCGTTGTAGAAATACTAGAAATTATTTAGTTAGTCTGTGTAGTGTGTACTCTATGTAGGCAATTTATGTCAGAGGTACATGTTTATTCCTATTAATTTTTATTCGTATTTTCGTAAATTGTAATAACTAATAATGGACAGAAAAAAAAGTGATGTATGGAAACACTATACGGTTATTAATAGTGAAAATGCGAAATGTTCGTATTGTTCAAATTCGGTATCGTATAAAGGTGGATCAACTTCAAACTTAAATAAACATTTAAAACGAAAGCACATAATTCAATACGATAGTAGAAAACATCCACGTGTTGATGAAATTAATTAACAAAATGTCGATGACCCAAGTAAGCAATATAGTCAAAATACGTCCGTAACAAATAATGATCAAAACCAATCTTCTACATCTACATCAATCAATGCAATTAATCTAATAAATAAATCTCGTCCCATACAAAAAAGTGTAGATTCTTATTTAATTAACAATAAACCACTTTCTGTTTCGAAACAAAAAGCAATTGATGACCAACTAGGAGTTATGATTTCAAAAGAATTCCAACCATTTAGTTTAGTAGAAAATATTGAATTTAAAAAATTCATACATTTATTAAATCCTGGGTATCAGTTACCATCGAGAAAAACTGTGTCGAAATGTATTTTAACACAGTTGTATGAAAAAGCAAAAGAAAAAGTTAGAAATAATTTATTGAATGTCAAATATATTTCATTTACAACTGATGGCCGGACTTCCCTAAATAACGATAGTTTTATTGCTGTCACTGTACATTTTATAGATCCAGAAGAGTGTATTTTAAAAACATTTTTACTTGGGTGTTTTAACGTGGTGGAGTCCCACACAGCTGTAAGTTTGTCATTATTTTTAAATAATTGTTTTAAAGAGTGGAACATAACAGAAAAAGTAAAAGTTGCTGTGAGTGACAATGCTGCGAATATAACAGCAGCAATCGGCATGAATCAAAATTGGCGCCATATACGCTGTTTAGCACATACATTAAATCTAATTGCGCAATCCGGACTAGGTGAAATAAAACACGTTCACAAAAAAGTAAAAACCATCGTTGAATATTTTAAACGAAGTACAAAAGCAAATTTAAAACTAAAAAATTCACAAAAACAAATGGGGTACCCGGAATTAAAGTTAATTCAAGACGTTTGTACACGGTGGAACTTCACGTATGACATGTTTCAACGGTGTATCGATATTAAAGAACCTCTTATGAGTACAATTGCAATAATAGGTAATATGGATAATTTAATTCATGAAGACTTTGAACTAATAAAACACTACTGTGCGATATTTAAACCGTTTAAAGAAGTTACTATCGAACTAAGCAGTGAAAAAGGCATTTCAATTTCAAAGGTAATCATTTTAATAAAAGCGTTACATTTGCATATAATAAATAAAGAAAAAGAACCAAATTTACCAAATGCTATACATTTAATGCTTTCTAAAATGATAACAAAAGTCAATAAAAAATTTGAAAATATTGAAAACCAGCCTATTCTAACAGAAGCAACCATTTTAGATCCACGTTTCAAGAAAAAAGCGTTTAGTAATACGTATACATTTCAAAAAACTTACGAAAAAATAATACAAAGAGTTGCGGGAATTATTCGTTTAAACCAGAGTTCAGTACAAAATGAAGAAAATGAGAAAACCATACCGACCGATCGTGAAGATACGACTTATGAAATTTGGCAACAGTTTGACTCTCAGGTACATAAATTATATTATCATTGATATTTTGATATTTAAGTGGTTTATACAATTAGTTTATGATTTTTAGATGTCAACTTCAACTTCAGTCAACACTCCAACATCTGAAGCTATTGTTGAGTTTGATAGATATTTGAATGAACCTATAATAGACCGAAAATCAGATCCACTTAAATGGTGGAATGACAGAAAAAAAATTTATCCAAATTTATTTGATTTAATGTTATTGCGTTTATGTGTACCATCAACATCAGTCCCGAGCGAAAGAACCTTTTCAAAAGCTGGCTACACCATTTCCGAAAGACAAAATAGATTGTCAACAAAAAACGCAGAGATGTTAATATTTTTAAACAGTAATTATTAAATAAATACTATTTTAATTTTTATCTATAAAATTATTTTAGGCTTAGGCAAGTATTTAAGTCAATTTTGGAAGTTTCAGTCATATATTTTATTGTTATTATTTTTTTTATTCAAGGGTAAAGTGATTTTTTTATATTTGTATTTTTATAATTATTTCTGCTTAAAATAAACATAATTATTTATTATTTATTAAATGTGTTTTTTTGATTCGGTACTTAATTGTAATTACTAACTGTAGTACTGTACTGATTTAAATAATATTAAAACAGTAGTAATTTTTAATTAGGCTTTTTAAATGTATATTTATATTATAACTTAAATATTGTAAACATAGCATTTCTGGTATAAATTAATTATTTAAAGCTCATTTTTTTCGAATGCAATAATATAATGTTGTATAATGAGCCTACAAAGTACGAAGCATATTCATTCATAAATAACCTATGCAAGGACGAGTACACATTTGAATATATGCGTATTGATCGTTCCGCTTGAACAATACGATTACTGATTTATTTACTTTATTAATTATAATGGTATATATATGTTACCGTCAATGTCGGAATTAAGCCATTATCAGTAATGACTAGTCAGTATTAACAATGGCTAATTATGTAAGGCAGTGCTGACAATGGCTAGGCAATATATAAAATTCCTACAATCGATAGTTAATTTTGGTAATATATAATTTATTTATTTTTTTTTTTTTATTAAAGAAATAACCCTCGGCAACTAGGCCATTGGGATAAGAGAGATACATTTTTTTTTTTTTTAAAAAGGTGTTACATGATAAATATAGGTTTTAATAACAAAAAAATGTCTACACTAAAATAAATAAGCTTAGTTATGAGGTTGATACAGCTGGCTAAATAAGTTTGTCCAATCCGGTCTCCTGGAGGAACGTAAATATAATTTATTTATTTTATCTTTTATTTTTTATTTATTTATATAATTTAAATCAACATAACCATGATTATTATTATTATCTAAATATAGTTTATTTATTTTCACAAGATAAACTACTATGGCATTTTGAGTTACATAACTTTTTAGCTGCTCGACAAGCACATCGATTATTTTGGCATTTTGTTTTACAATGACACCTTTGGTATCCCTGAGTCCCCGCAATACTGTTATGCCCGGCAGCCTCTCGGAGAGTAATTTCCTTTTCTTTTGCTGAATTTGTGGTCTCCTTTAAATCGAGAAAGTTTTCGTCACATGGAACTATTTCTGTTCGCGTGTATCTGTGCTTTAAGAAACCATTTTCTGTACCTAATGTTGTATAAATAAAAAATTAATTTTTTCTTATAATTTTCACATTTTTAAACACTTACATAATTTGTACAAGCCATCTTGAATATCGGTGACAACAGCTAATAAATTACGAGGTGATCCTTTAGCCTTATCAACATCAGGTATTGGTATTCTAACAGTAGTTCCTACATTTATAGATTTTAGCTTCCTGTTTGATGTTATTATCATTTTTTTAGCTTGTTTATCTAAGCATTTCACCGATTCTTCACGAGCACTAAGTATATTTTGTTGTTGTTGATTAATTAAGTAATATTAAAAACATTAAATAATTAATAAAATGTTTTTAATATTTAATAATATTATTAATAAATAATATACCTATGTCTATGTCATCATCAGGAGATTTTTCTAATTGGCTGTTTATAATAGTTTCAATATCTTCTTCAGTATTCAAATTGGCGACTTGATCTGACGGAAAACCAACTGATGTAACTCCTAATTTCACTAGGCAACCAAACATTGCTTCATATGGCGATCTTCCTATACCTTAAAATAAATCGAATGGAGATATCATAATTCTGTTTTTTAATAAGATTCAAATGGAAAAGGGCTATACATATTTCATGTTTTAATTTATTTAAAAAAAAAATTGAAAATAACTATTTTGCAAGGTTGGGCAAGTTAATTAATTATTTTAACTCGTTAAGTTAAGTTAATATAGAAAAATTTAAGTTACGTTTAAAGTTAAAAGTTACTTTTTTAGATTCTGAACGGAGTGATGAATGTATTGATTTTACAATGATGTGTATATTTTTTTATTTTTTTAGTATTGTGTCAGACGATGTGTTTTGACCTTTTTTGAGCTATTTATAGGCATTTGAAATAATCTATTTTTTTTATTTTTTTTTTTATAAATATTGATAAAAAAAATTTAGCTGGGACAAATTACTTGAAAATTTAATTTAAGGATCCACATAACTTGTTTTAACTCTCATTGAAAAATTATAAAAATACATAGGCACAATTTTTTTTTATTAGCATTTGAAGTTCAAATATTGACAAAAATTCGT
This sequence comes from Schizaphis graminum, assembly GCA_020882235.1. Lineage (NCBI taxonomy): Eukaryota > Metazoa > Arthropoda > Insecta > Hemiptera > Aphididae > Schizaphis > Schizaphis graminum. The sequence goes on along the minus strand of CM037035.1, from coordinate 19,796,416 downwards.
CAAAATCATGAATATTTTTCACTATTTGGTAGTTAAAAATTTAGTAATATTTTACTATCAAAAGCTAAGAATTTAAAATTTAATACTATGCTGTCCATAAGTTAAGCTTAGAATAATTATAAAAAAATTTGAGGATTATTCAATTTGAAAAATTTTACGAGTGTTTAAAGTTTTAATTTTAATTTGAAATCAAAAATACACGGGTAAAATAACGTTTTACTAATAAATAATTTTCGATTTTTGTTATTTTTAAAAAATTACTAAACGTAAAATCTTGAAACTTTTACTTAAATGTTTGAATTTATTTCAAAATAGAATATATGACAATATTTAATTATAATATATCCTAGACTGACAAATCATCTCCGTTCAGAATCGTTTTTCGTATACAATATGATACCTATCATTGCATTCAAATTTAACCTACCCAGAAAAAATAAACTCTACAAAATGGCCATTTTCAATTTTTTTTAAACTTTTTTAGAAAAAATTAAAATAAATTAAAATATAAAATATTTGTAATTCTTGCTTATTCTAATCTTATTAGAATGAGTACCTGAGTGGAACGCACGGTTTTTTTTAAATTGAATACATTTTAATGCTGTTGGCCAGTCAGTTGAGTTATTTTCCGCCATCCAAATAGCCAGTATATCTTCAACATCTCGATTGGCTCTTTCTTTTGACCCTTGTGATTGACTGTGTCGGGGTTTTCCATGCACGATTTTTATATCTTCCCACATTTCATGAGTTCTGTTATAATTTTATTGACAAATTCTCTGCCGTTATCAGATTGTAAAATGGACGGTGCTCCAAAAATGGTGTAAATATCCATTAAATTAAAAACAATTTCTTCGGCACGTTTAGTTTTTAGAGGTCTTAGAATCACAAACTTTGTTAAATGATCTTGATAATTCATAATATAACGAAAATCATTAAAACTTTGTGACTGCATGTCTATGAGATCCATCTGCGCACGTGAATTAAATGGTTTATCTAATATAGGTTTGGAAACTAGTCCTCTTTTTGGATTAGACGATTTTTTCTCGTAATGGATACAAAGCTTCAAATACGTCATAATAGCTTCTTTTGTAATATTACAATATTTTTGTTTAAGTTCAGATACCATCCTATCTCGACCACCATGACCAATAGAAGTATGACATGTATTTAGAACATCAAACAATTCCTCGTTAGTTACATTGTAAATTACATTAGATGCAGTATCTTTTACACTTTTAATAAGATACTCTTTTCCACTTATTGTTATTACATCGTACTTATGAACATTCTTATAATCTTTAGGAACTTTCTTTAAACCTGGTGTATTCAATGAAGTTTTGGAATGTTTTACTTCTTGCAGCCGTTTGTTATATTCCTCGACACTTAAAAATGATTTATTGTCATGCTTTTTAAGCAATAACAAATCAATTGATTTATTAAATTTTTCACGCATATTGGCTCATAGAGTAATATAGAGAGGTCGTTGGGTATATTGCCGATGTTAACTAATTGATGCGCAATACGTGGATATTTAACAGGGCCTTCGTTATTGATAAAAAAAATATTGTACAAAAAAAATGTAAAACGTACCGCTTGTTAAATATTATCAGTAATGTTATCATACAGTATTGGGATTTGGGACAATGCAATATTGCATTTTGCATCCGTTAAAGATTACGAATTACGATTTACGACTACGTTATATAAATAATAATATAAAAAACTACGTTTTAAATGTTTGCCTAGACGTGTTTTATAGTAGTAAATAGTAATTCTCATAATGCCTAGTTGTTTTGCATGTGGAAGAACAGAGAATCAAAATTCTAAATCTGCTAATATATCTTTTCACAGGTATGATTAAGATTTTAAATGTATATAATATATATATATCTAGACGTTTGAAAATTTAGTGTAATGTTTGTTTCAGGTTTCCTACTAAAGATAATATTAGAGTAAAATGGGATAATTTTTTAGTAGTAAACTATCTAAATCCAAAAGACGTGACTAAATATAGCGTAATTTGTTCATTACATTTTGAGAAATCATGTTTTTTTATGAAACAACATAGAAAGTTACTATACAAACATGTATTTCCATCAATTGTTGTTGATCGAATAAAATATGTAAGTTTACAATAACTATTGCATTAATATTTTTTTTTATATGGCTAACATAATTATAATAATATTTTTCTTAGGTAAAACAATCGTTTACTGAAAGCACTAAAACTGTACCAGTACCTCAAACAATAAAAAAAAATGATATTTTTCATTTTGATAAAACTCTTGTTAAGGTAAATAATTATTTTAGTATTAATTTGTGAGAATTGTTAATTATTGTAATAATAATATGACTGTACCCTCAACTTTAAAATTGTTATTTCTTTTCTAGGTATCTTCAATAAATGATGTAGAATTAGGTGTGTTCCCTTTGGATGTACCATCTAGTTCATGTAATATGCAAATTAAAAATGTTTCGGTAATGATAATATTTAAATTTGATATTTATATATTTCCCTACTATGTATTTTATAACATTAAAATATATTTTAATTTTTTAAGTTGCCTATACAAAATTTAGAAGTCGAAGAATTACTTTCAATGAATGAGCCATCAACATCTTCATTTGATTCTGACAAACTTGATGAAAATATTATGGTGATATATGTTTAAATTATTATTATTACTATTATTACTATTATTAATTTTATTTAGAACAAATCTGAAGCTGCATTAATGGCTGCCAGTGAGATCGCTATTGAGGACACACCACGTCGCACATGTTTGAAACGTAGCATTCGACAACTCTCCAAAGAGATAGTTATAAAAAACAAGAAATTAAAGAGATTACAACAAACCATACGACGAACAAATAAAAGAATTGCCAATATGCAGACCATAATTAATGACATCAAAAATCAAAATCTTGTTGATGAAGTGACAAGTGTTTCACTTTTAGAATCTTTTGGTAAGCACAAAGATCTTGTTACTAATTGGACAAAAAAAAATTTGGGAAAAAAAATTCCCAAAAAGTATAGTCCTGCTGTTCGGCAATTTGCTTTGTCTTTGCACTTTTTTCTGGAAAAGCTTATAAATATGTCAGAGATCAATTTAATACAATATTACCACATCCACGCACGCTTAGCAAATGGTATAGTCATTTCAATGCTGAGCCAGGGTTCACTATGGAATCGTTGAAACTTTTAGAGCTGAAAGTGAGGAATTCATCAGATCCTGTGTTCTGCGCATTAATAATGGATGAAATGGCTATACGCCAACATCTAGAATATGATAGAAGTACTGGTAAATATTATGGTCGAGTAGACATGGGAAGTGGAATAGATAATGACAGTTTAGCAGTAGCTAAAGAATGTTTAGTTTTTCTAGTTGTTTCTATTAACGAAAATTGGAAATTGCCAATTGGTTACTTTTTAGCACATAGTTTGAACAGTGAACAAAAAGTAGGGCTTGTTCGTCATGCACTGCATGTCATGTCCAACGCTGGTGTCAACATTATTAGTTTAACATTTGATGGCTGTTCCACTAATATAACTGCTGCTAAGCTTTTAGGTTGTAACTTTACAGTTGATGCATTAAATACTTCATTTGCTTCCGAATATGATGATTTGAAAATTGTAGCAATATTTGATCCAGCACATATGGTCAAATTGGTCCGCAACGCATTTGGTGAAAAGAAAATATTCTTGGATTATGAAAATAATGAAATTAATTTTGAATATGTTCAACGCTTATGTTTTTTACAGGAGCAGGAAGGATGTCATCTAGCTAACAAATTAAGAAAAAACCATATACTATTTTTTAAACAGAAAATGAAAGTAAAACTTGCTACTCAACTACTAAGTCAATCAGTAGCAGACGCGCTTAAATTTTGTAATGATACTCTTAAACTCTATCAGTTTAGAAATGCAGGTGCGACAATTTCATTTATTGAGTTGTTTAATAAGGCGTTTGATATATTAAATAGTAGATCTATCAATTGCATTGAATCCAAAAAAGCTCTTTGCAATGAAAATATTGAAGAAATTAAATTGTTTACAAATCATTTCTGTACTTATATCAAAGGTCTAAAAATCCTAGAGAGTGATAATAATTTTATACCTGTACTTCAATCTAAACGTAAAACTGGTTTTATTGGTTTCATTGTTTCTTTAAATAGTTTATTGCAATTATACTCAACATTAATTGAATCTAATACACTATCACATATTAAAGCTTATAAATTAAGTCAGGATCACTTAGAGTTATTTTTCTGTAGTATTCGTTTCCATGGTGGGTTCAACAATAACCCAACGGTAAGACAGTTTCGCTCTGCCTATAGAAAATTAGTGATACGAACCACTGACATGAAACAATTTAATACTGGCAATTGCATTCCCTTAGAAGACATTGATATTCTACACTATTCTAGTTCGGATCCAGTCGCAGTATTAAATAATAATTCAACAAATATAAATTCAGATAAAATTGTGGAGGAAGAAAATTTACAAAATATAAATTCATTTATAATGGATCATGACTATATTGTGACTCAAAGTGATTATTCTTTTAGTTATTTTTCAAAAGAAGTTATAATTTATGTTGCTGGATTTGTAGTTCATAAACTTACCAACACACTTAAATGTAATACCTGCAAATATGCATTGTGTGCTACTGATACAGTATGTTTTTTAAACTCTTTTATTAATTTAAAAAATAAGGTTGGTGATAGAGGTGGTTTAATTTACCCAAGTGACAGTGTCATAAATATTTGTTTCAAAACTGAACAAGTATTAAAGAAATACAGCTATAGGATTAAAGCAGTCAATAAATTACAAATTCAGTCAGAAGTCTTAACCAATTTTTTATACAACTCAAACTTATTTGCATCATTACAAACTCATAGTCATGAAACAAAAAGTCCATTAACTGATCACATAACTTTATTAATAAAATCAATTTCATCAACCTATATTAATTTAAAAATTGATTACACTTTAAAAAACCATAATGAAACACCATCACTTAGAATGTGGTATAACAAACTCACGGTTTTTAAAGGACAATAACCTTCTTTGTAATAAGAGGACGTGATGGTAACATGTTCTTTTAATGTAATAAACACATTGTATTATTTATATAAGTATGGTTAAAAAAGTTAATAAATATTTTGTATTTGTATTTATTTATAAACGACAATCGGCTATTTCATGATTAGGTACATTTGAAATTTAATATATTAGTAGGTAGTAAATATTTATAACACAGTAACACACAGTAAAACAGAACATATAGAAAATACAACTCTATAAAAACACAATAGTAGGTAATACAATTATATGGTGAACAAACTTATTACTAACACGCCTGGATAGTAAATAAATTGAAAAAGCAATAGAAAAACGACAATTTTGAGCAGATACGTCATCTGGGCCGTTGGAGTAAGTGTTTTTTAATGAGTTGAGAGCATATAGGATTTTAAAATATTCCTGACCTATTTTGTTTCACCTTAATATTGTGAATATAAATTCATAATTGTAATATTGTAAACACATAGTAAAATTTATGGTATGGCTTGAATTATGATACATAATGACAAGTACAATTTTTTGTATTTTATTGGTGGTGACACTGTAAATTATCCACAGTTTCCGCATCACTATTCTATATATTACTCTCTATATTACTCTATGTATTGGCTAACTCCATTATCAAAAATTGATAATGGAAAATTTGATAAAAAGATCACACACTTTACAACGACACTATAGTATGACGTACTATTATTTTGTCGTAAGGAATAGGTAATGCGATAAATCAAGATAACTAATCGATAAACACCTTGGAAAATACCGATAAATGACAATAATATAACATTGACTAAGCTTACCAGTCAATTACGGAAATATGCACCAATTGCCTACAATGACTGGTATACACCGGCATTACTGACATTGCCTAGACATTACCGTTATTGCCGGAATTACCGACAATGACGGTAACATATATATATATATATATATATCAATTTTGTATTGGTAAACATGATTACTAATATTATATAAGCTACTATAAAAATATAGATTGGTTAATTACAACATATAGTAGTTTCTACTATAAGGTCATTAAAGATTAAATATTCATAATTAAATCATATAGTAGAAGCCACTATAAATGTTAGGTTCATCAACTAAAACGTTTAGTAGTACTTATTAAAAACGTATTGCAACTTTTTAGTTGTCACTACTATATTATAGTTACCATAGCTATAATAAGATAACTATAATGATATAGTATTATCAACTAATATTATAGCTGTCCTATATATAACTATAAAATTTAGTTGGAATTAATATAATAATAGTAACATTAACTACATATTTTTTCCGTGTATCTGTTTGTTACACATTTTTTCAAACAATCACATTTTATTATAATCCTTGTTCATGATATATATGAAAGTCGAAATGAAAATTCCCAAAGTTCATACTTAAATAATAATAATTATGATAGTCAAGATAAAAGCCGATCGCAGTTTAGTTGTCTTAATATATAATAATAATAAAATATTATATTAACTAATATAATATTAGTCATTGATATAGTACCGACCTAATATATACTTAAATAATGGAACTCTCTCACAACTGTTCACTTGTAATCAGTTCACCTTATGTGAAGAAAATTTTTTAGAATCGGTGATTATACCAGATAATAAAATTGGTATTCGACAAGCAGTATCGCTACTGTCTTTGACTGGTGAACAAAGACTAATAAGGTGTGATGATTGTTTGAAAAAATGTGTAACAAACAGATATAAATGCCGATCCAAAAATATATTATGCAACTCGAGATGTCACTACAGTAGCCAAGCCTGCACAAATAAATAAACTTATTTATCATTAACAGTAGTAGTAGTAGCAGTAGTATTATACTTAATTCAGGCTTATATGTCCTAATTCATTACTTTTAATTAATTGCTATTTGTTATTGGACATATATCATGTATTATGTGTTACTTTGTATGCAATGATATTATTGTTACATCAAATATGTTGATACATATATTTTAAATTTTATATACAACACAAAACACATTGCAAACTGACTTACTATGATATTAATTTCATAGGTAGTACAAAATCAACCGGTCTTTGACGTCGTAGTACCAGACGGCGAACAAGAAATAGACGAGCTAATTGCTAATGACGAAGACTATGTTGAAGTCATTGAAGTCCAAATAGATGAGGCCATGGTCGACTTAGTTGACTTACCGGTGCCACACGCCCAAGAGGAAGTGGTACCAGATGACATTGAGTATGTTGATTTTCTGCCATCTAACGCAGAGGCAGTGTTTGAATTCATGGATGTAGTCGACGATTTGCCACAAGACGTCGATGAAGAGGTCAGAAAATATGCCATTAAATAAAGTATTACATTATTACATTTTTTTTACAACTGTGTCATTTTCATTTGCAGTTTGTGCCGATTCCCCGGGGTGTTCCTAGAGTAGGTGCGCCAGGAAGAGGTTGCCTGGCTGGCATTCAACACGAACTCCCGGAGCGTCATGACATAGGACCTTTAGATGCAATCTGCACACATTGTGGAGCACGTCGTTTCTCATGCGAGCACACACACATGAATCTTCATTTTACCACATGTTGTAATAACGGTCAAATGGCTGTTACAGAAGAGCGTGTTTTGTGTCAACCACCACAGTTAATAATTCGTTTGTTGGTTGATGATTCACAGGTAGCCAAACATTTTCGAAAGGAAATCTGCAGGTACAACAACACCCTGGCATTTGCTGCATTTCCACTGACCTTAACCCGAGAAGGTTACCAGGTCATGGACCGAGAGTGTTCACTGTACACGGGCAGGTGTATCGCAGGATTAGTAATGATGTTGTCAGAAATGAACTGAGGCCACCGAGGTATTGTGAATAGTATTTCATAGAATCTGGTACAGCCAACCAGATTCGCATGGCACAACAGGTGGCTGTTGGCGTGGGCCAAAGCCCACTGTTAGAGAACTTGCTTACAGAGTTGGATGGTCTTCTACGGCAAATCAATCCATTCGCAATGGCTTTTGAGTAATATATATTAAAATATACATATTATATATGTTTAGCATAATACATACACATATACTTTACACTTAATAACAAACTGATTACATTTACAAAGATTATTATTAAGTATACAAACTATTTAAATATCAAAATTAAAATGTTATATTTTATTGTTTCAACAATTTGATGACTTTAACATAGACTGATTTTGGATTTTACTTAACTTCTTAATGTCACATAAATATAACGTGGGTTTGTTATGTGTATTTTTATTACCTTAATTAATAGGTATAGTACTTTTTGGTATTTATTTGTGATACAACAATAGACATTTGTGTAGACTATAGTTTAACATCACTGATAATTATTATTATTACATCCATACCATTATTCAAATAATTCTAATCACTATCCACTTACTAAGAAATCAATTTAAGTTAACATTTTATTTTTTTTACTTATATTATGTACATCATTACATCTGCATATATTGTACAAAAGAGCACTCTTTTATTTAAATGTATTCTTTGTATTACATTAATAATGTGTCTTTAGCAATATGACTATACTACCGAACAGTATCCTATACTTCTTCAGGTCACATTTGCATACAAACAACTGTAATAATATTATATCAATTAAAATGTGTAATTACATTAAAAGCGCAAAATAGTATCTAATTACTTTAAAGTCAAAACTTAAAATGTTTGTTCTTTTAATTCCAATATTAATATATATTAATATTCATAGTTTTTAATTATATAATTAATATATATCTTAATACTATATAGGTACTATACTACATAACACTTAAGTTTTGTCGGATTTGCTATTCCCATATCTTTGGATATTGTTGTGACACTATGAAGATGTTATGTCAACACTATACTAACAAGACTTAGGCTTTATATTATTGCTACGTGCTCTGATGTCCTATACCAATAATATAATACATAAAGGGGGCGATACAGTGTAGACCTGAGTAATAAGATAATAATCAATCATATATTATAAAATCATGACCCGTAATAAGAATAGTACGACGAAGAAATACTTAGGAATATATAATGGGGAGTAAATACCTACATACCTGAGAGGTAATATATTAGGCCTAGTCGCTATGAAAATAGCCACTTATACTTTGACCTTTGGAAATCGGAGATAAACGAACTCAACGATACATTGTAGGCCTATAATATGACTGTCAATCATATTTATAAATTATTGAATATTAATCTCGAGCGAAGTTGACCACAGGCGCGTGGGAATATCGTTACCGGACGTCATCATCGCACGCGTATCCTCTGAAATGCGTAATAGCGTGAGAAGCGAATGACCTGAATACGAATAGGCCAGAAGGGACATGGGTAGGAGATCAGGGGACACTGACTATATAAGGGGGCCCAGAAGAGGACTCCCGCAGACGTGATTTTCCAGAGTTAGCGCAAGCACCTTCACGTCACTCTATACCAGAAATCGTTCATTTGGACTTAGATTATTTTTCAATTAAATTAAATATTTAGACTTAGATTAATTTTCATTCAGTTTAATAAAAACACTTAGAAATGATTTGCCTATTTATTTCGACAAGCTGCTGGCCCACTACATTATTTTCAGTTAACAATTATTATTTTGTATACATTATGCGTATCACCACTCCAATTTATGACAGTGACTAACTGAAATACAAAATACACCATGTGGCTTCCATAATAAAATAATATTATTTTGTCACAGAAACATGCGACAAGTATGGTAGAGTGAACAAGATGCTGCTGCTGTTGATCCCCTGTTGCAACCAAGAAGGGTGACCATGCACATTATCGCCGACCAAAACAATGACCCACGGCAATACAATCAACCTGCTGCTCATGTGAATGAGGTAGCAATTGTCTTTGTTGGTGTAGATGGTCTACCACCAGGTAAACTCGATCTGGTCATCTACGACTCAAACCCTGATGATCCAAATCACCGGATGCAAAGCATATCAGCAGGCTCACGCAGATCCAATGTTATATCCCCTGTTCATCCCGTACGGGGAAACCGGTTGGAATTACAACCTGCTGCAAGAGGGCAACCGCCTAAATGCGGTTCGTGTCCGTAACACCATCAGAGAGTTTGTGTGTTACCGTCTGGCCATTAGATATACAGGAAATAATGACAATGGGAATGAAGGTCAAACTTTAAGTTTAATACATGCTGGCGGTTTTTTGTTACAGCAGTACACGTGTGATCAGTATGTTCGCATGGAAGTGAACAATCTACGCTTCACTCGAGAAAATCAGAGAGCGCTCTTTGGTGATGCCTATCAAGGTCTTGTGAACCACATAAACCAACAGCTGCACGTTGACGAAATCGATCCTGTGGGCCGTAGGATGATTCTGCCGTCTACATTTGTAGGTGGTCCCAGTTATATGAAACAATGTTACCATGATGCCATTGCGATTGTGCGTAAGTACGGAAAGCCTGACCTATTCATAATGTTTGCATGTAACCCTAGATGGCCAGAGATAGTAGACAACATTCCGACTTGGTTGAAGGCAAACGACAGGCCAGATTTGGTGGCAAGGGTATTCCATGCAAAACTGAAGGAGTTAATGCGTGACATAATGGTCAATAACATTTTTGGTAATATAGTTTGTTGTATAGGCATATATATATATATATATGTATGTATGTATAAGAGTATATACGTACGTAGATGCGCGTGTGCGTATACATGTGTGCATATGTGTGTGTATGGGACTATGGGTGTGTATGGTCATGTGCGTGTCTGCGTATTGTGTGTGCGTGTAGTTATATAAGTTTTTGTATATTATCCAAAGGACTAGTGTGTAAAATATTGGAATGTGTTGACTAGGGAAAAATGAGTGTGAGAACACTTAGTTTCCCACGATGGTCTACGTGACCAAAAAGGGCTAGATCAGCATTTCCGTGAGGCCTCGACGAGACCATGACAACGAGCCCTGGGTGGGTCAGTGAGTCGAGTCTGGTCAAGAGTGTGAGCAACAGCCGTGTTGTTCAGCAGAGCATCTTTTTAATTAGTCTTATTAGCAGAACCTCTTATAGTTTTAATAATCAGAGCCTCTCAGAATATCTTATAATTATTAATGTGCAAATATACAATTAATTAGTGTTAAATTCAATAAAATAGTAATATTATAAATCACACAATTCTCGTGTTATTTATTTGGCACCAATAACAAAACGTTTGAACGTCTTACGTCGGTGAACTACATGTCTTCATTGGTGACAGCGGTGGGATTTCCAGAAAAGAAGAATTGTCGTAATTTATATTACGACAGTACGATTTTGGATATCACTAAGAACCTTCGTAGTCTATCGCCGTCCAAGTTCAATCAGTTTTGGTGTCAAAAACCGAGGACACGGGTTGTACGGGCCGGGAGCGTAAGGTATTAATACGCGCGCCCGGTTACCTAACTACTTCGTGCGCTTCACGCACACACCGACCGAACTGTGTAAGTGTGTATATAGGTATAATAGCACTCAACAGGAAGTGGACAGGTTCGCCGAGCAAAACCTGAGAGTGCTAGTATGTGGGTGGTGTGTGTATGTGTGTATATGTGTGAGTGTGTGCTTAAAACTAGGGACACAAGTAACTCTAACAAATATGGTAACGCAGATTGCAATATGGTAAAACAAATATAATATAATAAACAATAATCAATAATAAATTACGGCCCTTTTGGTCCAACAAATAAAAAATGTATAAAAATAATAGTTGCCGGTTCGGCACAACCAATAGAAATATAATATTATACAGCTAAATAATTGAATAATATATTGTATAATAATTCAATGTTACGTAATCGGTAATAACTCAAAATAATAATAAAAACTCACAAATTTGTCGGTGCTCGGCTGACCAGCTGCTACCTATGCCTATATAAATAATTCCACACACACAAATATAAAAATAATGATAAAAAATGCGGCGATTAGCGCCTATAATATAATAATAAAAAATGTGGCGATTAGCGCACACAACAATATATAAAAAGGTGGCGATTCGCACCCACAACAATATATAAAAAGGTGGCGATTCGCGCCTTAGCACAAGTTATATAAAAAAGAAGCGGCGATTCGCGCCCACGACAATATATTATGGTCCGCGTAAGCAATAACCACAATACGGTAGTACGAACAAGACTAGCGAATTACGGCGGCCGTGCTAAATAATAGTCGCCAGCCGATCCGGCGGCGTGCGATAGCGCTTAATCTGCATAATATTATATAATAATTCACAATACACTAAATATAATTAAACAAAAATAAATATACAAAGATAACGACAGGTGAGCGCGAGTGTTTGTGTGTGTGTGTGGTTCAATCGACGACGGCTCGTAACCGGAGCGCGCGTACAATATAATAATATAATATTATTATTATAATACATATGCCGCTATTATGCGGCGCCAACACGGGTAAATAATATTTCGTGTAAATATACGTCTATCGAGTGTCGGTAAATCGCCGAACAAACGCGTTACGGACATCGTCCTGTAGCCGCCCGTTATCAAGGTCAGGTCAGGATAGGATATACAGTGTCGCGCCGTAGCCGCCGCGGAGACAACCCGTTTACGTTATTATTACGCATAATAACGAATTAGTGCCCAGTGCGATTGGGAGGAGTCCGGTCGCGAGTATCCGTTGTTTTCGTGTTTAGCCGCCGTCACATCGTCGCTAGTGTCGTGGTCATCGCCGCCGTAATACGCATTGTTACCGTCAGGGTGCAGTTTTCGTCGTCGCCGCTGCACAAGTGGGGCAAGGTCAACGCAATCACACAAGTGGGTCAGTGAGACGAGCTGACGATCACCGTCGCGCGCTTATCAACCAACATCTTATCAAGGGATAAACAACAACAATCAGTTATCAACATCATGATCATACAGCGTTATTTATTATACATCGTGTAAGTATTTGATAATTTTATATACTATCAAAAACCACCCACGATCGAAGGGGAACACTCCGATCGTGACCTGTGAGCCGCACCGCGTGAGACCCGAGGGTCAAGTCGGTGGAACCCGCAGGTTTTGTACACACATGAGGTAATGAAACCCTCAAGATTTATGTTGGGGAGAAAGAAACAAAAAAAATTCACTAATAACAGAATTTAAATTAGGGTAATTAAGTTGTTATATTTTACAGGGAAAGATAAATAATTGATTAATAACAATAAAAAATATAGAGTGGCGCATGACAAACGCACAAGACATAATATGTGATGGCACATGGCAACTATAACAATAAAAAATATAGAGTGGCGCATGACAAACGCACAAGACATAATATGTGATGGCACATGGCAACTATAACAATAAAAAATATGGGGAGAAAGAGAAAGGAGAAAAGAATAAAAATATAATTAATATACTATTATAACAATAATTTACCTACTGTGTGTGGTCAATATCACCTGACACGGTCTGCGCCAGAGCAAGGCGATCGGTGACCGGCCTGCGCCGTCTAAGCGCGTTATTTTTAAAGGTGATCAAATAATATATTAATATAATATAATATTCCAATATAACAATACCACAATACCACAGTATTACAATACCATAATATAATATTTAATAATACCTAACCGAGGGGAAACAAAAGGGGAAAAATAATATAATACGTTACGACGTGGAGCAGTAGTAGGTCTTGAGATGTTCCGCGGATATGGGTAGGCTGGCTTGTCGCCACCGACGCACACGCGGTCGGCATGGCCCACCTGGTCGTTGGAGAAACAATTGTACTTTCGTTGAGCTTGAGGCGAGGTAGTATTGTCCAGGGTGTTGAGGCCCCCACAGCCTGTTGGTGGAACGTTAGCCCATCATGATATGGTCGCACACCAGGGTGAAAAAAATGTATATAACATGTAGTCACATTCACGTGCTTTTTGACGAAGTATCGAATGGCGGACACAGTGTAGAAATTGAGTTGAAAGTCTCATAAAATGGTGTTGCTTCCGAAGTCGGTAAAAAGGTAAATGAAACATAGTAGCGAGACGTAGTGTTCCGTGGTTCCGTGTTGTTGAAAACATCCAACGAAGTGAGGCAGAGCAGTGCAGGTTGTTGGGGGGAATATACAATAATTTGAGGGAATAGCAAATCCAGACTGCCCTAACGGCACACACACCGGCGGGCACGACAGACGCGCCCAGCGGCGCCGACCGGCGGCCAGCGATGGCCGTTGGCGACGGGACACTGCAGAAGGTGGGGATCGGGGGGACAGGTGTTTATATAATATTGGTCGATTCATGGTATTAGCCGCGCGCGGGTAAATTTATATTATAAGAAAAAGAAAATATACAGGATTTATGATATGGGGATTATATTAATATGGTATCCGAAACCGTGACCTTACATAACCCCCCCAACAAGTTGTTAAGGTTATTACATAAGTCAAAACCGAAAACCACTTGTTGTAAGAGAGAGGGCACTGAATTCCAGGGGACCATAGACATATAATAAAAATTTTTTTTTTTTTTTAATAAAGGGAATTAATTGATTTATATGGGGTGATATTAAATTAAAGTAGTAATAAATAAATAATTTAGGCATTAACATTATAATAATAATTTGAATAAATATCATTGCGGTGTAATACTAAGAGACCAGCATAGAATAATAACCATTTTTAAATAATAACAAATAAGGAAACCAGCACGTTAGTGCGAACACCTTATAATAATCAAATGAACATACTAATAATAAAATGACCTACCAATAATAATATAATAACCTAACGGGGAACCTAACGGGGATACCTCATGGGGGGACAGAGAAATGCACTAGCTTGATGTGCGCCCATAATTGGGTCACGACAAGACTAGGCTACGACCGACCTTGGGCCTTGGTACGGAAGGGGCAAGGGACGCACTAGCTCAGACTATGCCTATCCTGGGGTCACGTTGAGACTAGGCTACGACCACATCATGGGGACGTGATGTGGAAGGGGCAAGACAAAAAAAATAAAAATAAAACTATTGTGTACAGGCAAGACATCGAAGGTCTTACACTGTGTAATTGACTCTGGACATTTTTTTGACACGCATGGCAAGCCATGGTGGGACCTACCGGGGAAAAAGGGGGGCTATCAAGAAAGTTCCTGCATGTTGTGGTGAGAGAGCGGTCAAGAAGCGTATTCTGGTGGCTCCTTTGCTCTTGGGAGAGTCGTCCCCCAGTTCATAGATATACCCGACTATGGACCGCCGAGTGCGACACGGTCACCTCTACGCAATCACGCCGGGGAAGCCAGTTTTTACACCAACCGCCCCGGTAGTGGGTAGAGTGTGAACCGCTAAGACCCGAAGGTTGCCACACTCGGTCGACCCAAGTCGGATCCTCCCTGGCTTAGGACGTCACCACAACACCGGTTTTTTTAAGAGAAGAGTGTCTCAGACTCTTTGCCGTGCAGAGAGCAGCAGCACTACCCTCTGCAGGACGGGGGTCCTACCGAGCTGGGGTGAAGGGGGGGACACGAATTTAAAGAAGATACGAGACAGAAAATAGGCAGTTTAAAAGAGGGGGGAGAAGGGGGGGAGAACGCGGAAAGTTACGAATTAAATGACCCGGGATGATTGTGAAACAATCATACTTACAACGTGTTGTTGTATTGAGCGACGCTCGCTCATACTAGCTGTAAAACAGTTATTGTGATACGGGTATCCCTCATTTAGCATGAAATTCTGGGTATATTGTCTGTGTCACCCCTATCATCAGGTACTAACAATATTTTAACAAAAAAAAATGAAGAATACGTTGAAATTAATTACTTATAACGATACAGTAGTTGAACGGAGACATTATTTGGTTCTAATTATGCTTTTCTATTATAACACTGAAAGAGAAGTGTGGTCACACTTGAGGAATCAACATTGTAGGTGGTATATAGGGTTTTAAATGTATAATATTGTGTGTACCCTTGGGTGTATCATCATCAGGGTGAACTAACTCATAAGCATTTACTGTTTTAATACTTTTAACTTTTTAAGGACCATCATATAGAAGAAAAAATTTGGAGATTTTTTTATCAATTTGACTGCTTAATCGGTGTGTTTTTACAAGAACGAGATCATTAATTTTAAAAAGGGGAGCATTAATTGTTTTATCATAACGTTTTTTGCGGGCTTCAGATTTTGTTAATTGTATTTCATGGGCTAGGGTTAATTTCTGTTTATAATTTGGGGGAAAATCATTATTAGGAAAGTGTATAAATTGTGAAAGGGGGTTGTGTGGTACCTTTCTGAGGAAAAGTTCTGAGGGAGTGTGGGCAGTGGACTCGTGATAGACGTTGTTTAAGGTCCACTCAATGTACGGGACGTATTGGGGCCAGTTAGAGTGCTTGGAGTGACAATAGGTCCGGAACATACGACTCAGCTCTCTCATAACTCTCTCCGCAGGATTAGATTGCGGGTGGTAGACACTAGTATGAGTGACCTGAATTTTGTACTTCTTCAATGTGGTTTGCCAATGTTGGCTTATGAACTGTCTACCGTGATCAGAGACAATATTTTTAGGGATACCGTAAGTAGGGAAGTAATTGGTAGTTAATTTTTTAATGCAAATCTTGGCGTTGGCCTTTCGGAGGGGATATAGCTTGACAAACCGAGTGAAATTATCCATGACGACGAAAATATATGTGAATTGAAACATTCCAGTGGGAAGGGGACCATAAAAGTCTACCAACACTTTATCTAGAGGTCTAGTAGAGAGAACTGGCTGCATGGGCCCGGCAGTGCGAATGGTTTTGGGTTTGCACCTCTGACACAAATCACACTCCTGAACCATGCGGCGGACAGTCCTATAGAGAGAAGGGAAATAACAGATGTTCTTTATAGCTTGGGCGGTTTTACGAGGGCCGATGTGAGCATAATACTCGTGAAATAATAAAACAATTTGTTTGACCAGGTGGCCGGGTATATAAAGGGACCAATTTTCTGCCTTCCTATATTTGCGTGTGAATAAAACTTGATTTTTTAAAGTATAATATTGGAGCCAGGTTGTTGAAGAATTCAGTTTAATTGTAGAAATAATTTTTTGTATTCGGGGATCTTTAATTTGTTCATGAGAAATGTTGTTGAAAAAAGGAATGATATCTGGAGGTATTGGGGGAGGAAGAGTGTAATGTAATATGGTAGGAGTATCTTTCGGGGGTTGGTCGTCTCTACCGAGAGGGTGTCTAGATAGGGTATCGACAGGATTCTCCTTGCCGGGGCAGTGATGTATTCTGAGGTCGAATTCTTGTAGAGCAAGGGTCCACCGAGTGAGACGAGAGTTTTTTAATTTACATGAAAAAAGGAAAGTAAGAGCTTTATGGTCGGTATATAAATTGATTTGGTGGCCTAAAATGTAAATTTTGAATTTCTGACAAGCAAATATTATTCCTAACAGCTCCAGTTCGGTTACGGTATAGTTGCGTTCGGCACTAAGTAAGGACCTACTTGCAAAGGAGAGGGTATTACGTTGACCACTGGGGTCTAGCTGGAAAAGTTCCGCACCGAGACCTATGTAAGAGGCATCAGTTTGAATACAGAATGGTTCATTAAAATTGGGATGGGTAAGAGAAATTTGTGTGGCGTAAGGGGTTTTAATTTTTTGGAAATCTATTTTATTTTGTTCAGTGAACGTCCAGGGGGTGTCTTTGCGAATTAAATGAGAGAGAGGGTATAAGAGGGAGGAATGACTTTGGGAGAATTTGCGATAGAAATTACAGAAACCGAAAAAAGACTGAAGGTCCTTCTTGTTACGGGGTTCAGGGAAATTTTTTAAAGCTTTAATTTTGTCGGGGTCCATGACCGTACCGTGAGACGATATAAAGTGTCCTAAAAACTTGATTTGCTGTTTATTAAAGTAACATTTTTTAAATTTAAGAGTTAGGCCTGCCTGGGCTATTTTATGGAAGATCCATTCTAACGTTTCAATATGGTTTTCAAAAGAAGAGGAAGAAATCAAAATATCGTCCACATAAGTGTGTATGTCGTTGGGGTGGGGACATGGTATAGAATAATTATTTAGCGCAGCTTCGAGTCCTTTACCAAAAGCAGCATTTGATATATTAAGACCAAAAGGTACTACACAAAATTGATAGGAACGCCCATCATAAAGGAAACTGGTGTATTGCCGAACGGAAAGATCAAGAGGGATTTGCCAATATCCTGAAGAAAAATCGAGTGAGGAAAAAAAAGATTTATTATTAAATTTTGCAAGAATTTCATCAATGGGTGGGGAAGCGTCTCGTGTGGGTAAGATAATAGTGTTCAACTTTCGAGCATCTAAGCACAAGCGAATAGAGCCGTCAGCTTTAACAACTGTTACTAGTGGGTTACTATAGGAGGAATCTGACCTCTCAATCACCCCCCATTGAATCATTCTGTTTATTTCCCTTTCTACCGCGGGACGACGGGAGAACGGGACGGGATATGGTCTAATTTTGTAGGGTTCATGTTGCTTAATGTTGAATTTGTAAGAGAAAAATTTGTGAAGGCCAGGTTTATCTTGGAAGACCAGTTGATTTTGTTGAAGGAGGGAAAACATTAAACTTTGTTGAGACTCATCAAGTGTTATATCATTAAGGGCAATATTTTTTTCATTTTCAAACGGGAGGGGTTGCTGTGTTAAACTAGAGAGGGGTTCATATATATTAAGATGATGATCATTTAAATTAATACGGTTAAGTGAGTTTACAAGGCTACTGGGGTCGTGGTCCGCAATTAGTTTAAAAGGTATTTCATCATTAGTAGTAGAGAGGGAAATTATTTTTTGCTTATAGTCTATGGTCACCCCGTTTTCTAACAACCAGTCTGTCCCAAGAATGAGAGGGGTAGAGAGCAAGGGAACGACTAAAAAGATTCCATGGGTTTCATGTTGATTGATTGAGAATGTTAAATAAATTTGAGATTTAATTTTGACGGTTTTATTACTGAGAGCTGTAGTGAGTAATATGCCTGAAAGGGGGAAAATAGGAATCTTTTCTGGAGAGGAGTCAGTGGTTAAACTTTGGAAAAAATGTTCTGAGATAGCTGATACTGAGGCACCTGAATCAAGTAGGGCTGTTTGTGTGTTATTACAAATGTTGACAGTAATTTCTGGACGATAGTTGGGGGGAGGTGTTGATTCATGGTCTTGATTTATTGGATGGGTAAGTATTGAGATTTGAGGACTTTGCTGGTGAGACACAGTACACATCCTCACGGGACTGGTCTGGACTAGTTTCCCGGGGGAGAGGCACTACGTTCAGGGGCGGACTGTGCTTGACTATTTTGGTTATACTGAGGGCGAGGATAATTATTACTACGAGGAGGATATCGGTTGTGATTATTGTTAAAATTCTGGTTTTGATTTTGAGAGGGGAGGTTCCTATTTTGATGGTCGTTGCTCGAGGAATTGTTATATGAACGTTGATTTTGATTTTGAGAGGCAGGGTTAGAATGGTTATTTTGTTGGTTTGAAGTAGAGTGAGACTGTTGAAGGTGGGAGAGTTGCTGTATTAATTCATTCGTGGTTGTAATTCGGAGACCACGGAGGGCTACGGAGATATTGAAAGAAAAATGCGAAATAATTTGGTCAACCATTTCAGGCTGGTCTATTGGAGGTCTTAGGAAGCGGGCACGGTTGATCCAATCCATGGCATGTTTTTGAAGGGAGGAATTGTCTCGGTGAAAATAGGGTCGATACAGTTCATTGCGAATTGCCCGTTGTTGATTATTAGACCAAAAGTGGCCTCTGAATAGTAATAAGAAATCCTGATAGATTGAGGGGGAGGGTAATAAGGTGTTGTACCATAAGCGAGCATCACCAATGAAACGTTCTTTAATGTAATTAATTTTTAACTGGTCAGGTAGGGGAGTCTGGGTTAGAAAGTATTGCTCAGCCTGTTCAAGGAACTCTTCCGGGTGTACTGGTGTTAATCTGCCATCATACTGAGTGAGTTTGGTATAGTCGAGTACTATGCCAGAGATGTTTGATAGCGTTGTGTTTTCTGGGATAGAGGAAATGCGGCTGGGGAGTGAATTATTATACTTGGGAACAGAAAAACTTGAAATATTAAGTGGAGCCGTAGCTTGGGTCTGACATGGATTAGCAAAGGTAGTAGAAGTTAAACAATTATTAAATGAATTATGATGTATGGACTGTGAACTAGTAGAAATGGTGGGGGGTAGTAGACATGAAACGGGGTGTTGAAATTTATTTTCTAGAGCAGCTAGTCGGACACTTTGTCCTTCTACGAGGCTTATGCGATCACTTAGTGTGTTAATTGTGTCATTAAAAGACCGTTGGGTGTTAGTAAGACTTTTGTGTGACTCCTGGGTTCGCTGCCGTTCTATGGAGATATCGTTCTGTATAGTGACGAGGTCTTTATTGAAAGAAGATTGAAATTGACTGAATTTATCGCGAACGTCCGAATCATTATCATCTATGCGGGAGCATAACTCGTCCATGCGAGCATCTAGTTCACTGAATTTACGGGAAATGGTTTCCATTTGTGTGTTAAAAGTATCATTCATGTTACGGACAAGTTGAGTGAAGGATTCCAGAGAGAGGGGAGAGTCGATTGGGAGAGGTTGTTGTTCATCCTCAAGTCCAGACATTGTTAAATCAAAATCAGTCGCAGGAAGTATGGGTGAGGGGTATTGGAGAGAGGGATCGTACCTCAGGGGAGGTCGCGTGATACGTTTACCTGCACTACGCATGAGCCAGTATGCGTATGGCACGCAACAATACAAGAAAAAGTAAAAAAAAAAATCGTTGTTAACCTCGACTAGCACATTAGGGAAAGCAACTACAATATTTATATTGACATGGAAATACAGATAAAAATGAAATGACAGTTAGTTAACTAAAAATTAGTATTATATAATAAGCACAAAAAAATACCTATCCCCAGGAGATCCAGAAGAGAAAAAAGAGAGAAAAAATAAAAAAAAAATGTAATAACAAAATAATATTATAGTAATTGATTTAAACTCTGAGGACAAAGATAATTGACTAACAAAAAAAATAACCCGTATAAATTCTTTTAAAGAATAAAAGGATTCACCATGAAATGGATATTAGAAAGGGACAAGGCAAAATAAGTATAATAAAATTGTACGATATTCTGAACAACAGAAACAAACTGGGCCAAGTACTATGGTAGTGCCATACAGTAAATTAACTCATATATTCAGAACACAAAAAAAATAAAGTGTTAAAACCTATAGGGTATACTAGAGTAATTTAATTTGTAACAAGTAATATCATATAACTTCACTAGCCTTGAGTGAACCACAAAGATGACTTTCAATAGGGAGTAGTGATAAAAAAATGTTTACACATAATCCTAATAGATTAGGAAGTGGAATGTCCGCAGACAAAGAGTCACTTGGATACTAGAATAAAATAATAAGAGTAGATCAAAATATCAGAAAAATGTTAATATTATTTACTATATATAATTATATAATAACGGGCCGTAGGTGGACCAAACATTCCTGGACATTACTCTTCCTATAGCTCAAACTACCAGTCGTAACAAATATATACTAGGGAAAATTATACCTAACATAGGGAATTGGTGATAGTAAGTATTTTTATGTATGTAGATTGTGAATCAATTTGATATTGGGAAATACATTCAGGGGAAATAATATTTATCCGTTGTTGTTCTTGCAAGAGACAGAAATGTTGAATATCTCAATTGTACTAAGTGACAAAAATATTTTTTTTTTGTATTAATTATTATAAATTGTTTCTACAGTGGAGACTTTAAGTAAGATTAAATTATAAGTGATAAAAAGAATATAATTAATAAGTGGTGAAAGTTACTTATAAGTAATAAAAAAATCTGCTCTCTACCAAGGGAAAATAGGATTAAATGTTCATAACGAACTTACATTTTTAATAGCAATAAAATTTTATAATATAATTTACTAATGACAAGAGGATCCGCAGATCGATTTTTTTTTTTTTTTTTTGTATATATAATATTTAGACCATGTGATATAGGGAAAAACAATATATTATCGCAGCAAAATTAAAATGAAAATACCAATGTTATACTAGGGTGGAGATACAGGTCTAGGGAAATCTAACATGGGGGGAAGAACAAGGGAAAAAATATAATAATATATACCAACAAGGGAAAAGACGGGTCATCTGCAGTGTCCCGTGCTCCAACGCCACAGCCACCCGCCAGACCAACACCGCAAAACGCCTCCACCGCTCCCACGATGCATACACCGGCAGGAACAATTTCTGAAATAAATTACTGGATAACAAATGTATATAGGGGGGTACATAATAAAATAAATAATCATAAGTTAACTTTTTTTTTTTTTTTTTTTTTTTTTTTTTTTACCTTTGTAGGGTAGCATCATTCTGCCAGTTTTTTTTTTTTTTTTTTTGTTATACAGTATATTCCTTTTTTTTCTACCAAAAGTAAATAATATAATAAAAAATAAAAATCTTAATTTGTCCTCTTGCAAGAGAATAATATGAAAAGAAGCAACATGTGTTTTTTAAAAAAAAATTGTTGGTTTGTGGAGAAAGTAAACAGGGAAACATAGGAAATTGATTTGAGTTATTTAATTGTTACAGGGGACTTATAAATTAGGAGATGAAGTTGGATAAAAATTTGCCATGTGTTTGTCATGTTTAACCACTGAGTCTTATGCATTAAGATTCCGCTACTTGCCTTATTGTGATTTATATTTTACATTTTAAAGAGAAAGATAAAAAGATAACAGAGAGAAAAAAAAAATAGTTTATTAGTGATACAAAGGGGAATTTTTTGGACTAAGTCCTGTCACGGTCGCCATATGTAAGTATTTGATAATTTTATATACTATCAAAAACCACCCACGATCGAAGGGGAACACTCCGATCGTGACCTGTGAGCCGCACCGCGTGAGACCCGAGGGTCAAGTCGGTGGAACCCGCAGGTTTTGTACACACATGGGGTAATGAAACCCTCAAGATTTATGTTGGGGAGAAAGAAACAAAAAAAATTCACTAATAACAGAATTTAAATTAGGGTAATTAAGTTGTTATATTTTACAGGGAAAGATAAATAATTGATTAATAACAATAAAAAATATAGAGTGGCGCATGACAAACGCACAAGACATAATATGTGATGGCACATGGCAACTATAACAATAAAAAATATAGAGTGGCGCATGACAAACGCACAAGACATAATATGTGATGGCACATGGCAACTATAACAATAAAAAATATAGAGTGGCGCATGACAAACGCACAAGACATAATATGTGATGGCACATGGCAACTATAACAATAAAAAATATGGGGAGAAAGAGAAAGGAGAAAAGAATAAAAATATAATTAATATACTATTATAACAATAATTTACCTACTGTGTGTGGTCAATATCACCTGACACGGTCTGCGCCAGAGCAAGGCGATCGGTGACCGGCCTGCGCCGTCTAAGCGCGTTATTTTTAAAGGTGATCAAATAATATATTAATATAATATAATATTCCAATATAACAATACCACAATACCACAGTATTACAATACCATAATATAATATTTAATAATACCTAACCGAGGGGAAACAAAAGGGGAAAAATAATATAATACGTTACGACGTGGAGCAGTAATAGGTCTTGAGATGTTCCGCGGATATGGGTAGGCTGGCTTGTCGCCACCGACGCACACGCGGTCGGCATGGCCCACCTGGTCGTTGGAGAAACAATTGTACTTTCGTTGAGCTTGAGGCGAGGTAGTATTGTCCAGGGTGTTGAGGCCCCCACAGCCTGTTGGTGGAACGTTAGCCCATCATGATATGGTCGCACACCAGGGTGAAAAAAATGTATATAACATGTAGTCACATTCACGTGCTTTTTGACGAAGTATCGAATGGCGGACACAGTGTAGAAATTGAGTTGAAAGTCTCATAAAATGGTGTTGCTTCCGAAGTCGGTAAAAAGGTAAATGAAACATAGTAGCGAGACGTAGTGTTCCGTGGTTCCGTGTTGTTGAAAACATCCAACGAAGTGAGGCAGAGCAGTGCAGGTTGTTGGGGGGAATATACAATAATTTGAGGGAATAGCAAATCCAGACTGCCCTAACGGCACACACACCGGCGGGCACGACAGACGCGCCCAGCGGCGCCGACCGGCGGCCAGCGATGGCCGTTGGCGACGGGACACTGCAGAAGGTGGGGATCGGGGGGACAGGTGTTTATATAATATTGGTCGATTCATGGTATTAGCCGCGCGCGGGTAAATTTATATTATAAGAAAAAGAAAATATACAGGATTTATGATATGGGGATTATATTAATATGGTATCCGAAACCGTGACCTTACATAACCCCCCCAACAAGTTGTTAAGGTTATTACATAAGTCAAAACCGAAAACCACTTGTTGTAAGAGAGAGGGCACTGAATTCCAGGGGACCATAGACATATAATAAAAATTTTTTTTTTTTTTTAATAAAGGGAATTAATTGATTTATATGGGGTGATATTAAATTAAAGTAGTAATAAATAAATAATTTAGGCATTAACATTATAATAATAATTTGAATAAATATCATTGCGGTGTAATACTAAGAGACCAGCATAGAATAATAACCATTTTTAAATAATAACAAATAAGGAAACCAGCACGTTAGTGCGAACACCTTATAATAATCAAATGAACATACTAATAATAAAATGACCTACCAATAATAATATAATAACCTAACGGGGAACCTAACGGGGATACCTCATGGGGGGACAGAGAAATGCACTAGCTTGATGTGCGCCCATAATTGGGTCACGACAAGACTAGGCTACGACCGACCTTGGGCCTTGGTACGGAAGGGGCAAGGGACGCACTAGCTCAGACTATGCCTATCCTGGGGTCACGTTGAGACTAGGCTACGACCACATCATGGGGACGTGATGTGGAAGGGGCAAGACAAAAAAAATAAAAATAAAACTATTGTGTACAGGCAAGACATCGAAGGTCTTACACTGTGTAATTGACTCTGGACATTTTTTTGACACGCATGGCAAGCCATGGTGGGACCTACCGGGGAAAAAGGGGGGCTATCAAGAAAGTTCCTGCATGTTGTGGTGAGAGAGCGGTCAAGAAGCGTATTCTGGTGGCTCCTTTGCTCTTGGGAGAGTCGTCCCCCAGTTCATAGATATACCCGACTATGGACCGCCGAGTGCGACACGGTCACCTCTACGCAATCACGCCGGGGAAGCCAGTTTTTACACCAACCGCCCCGGTAGTGGGTAGAGTGTGAACCGCTAAGACCCGAAGGTTGCCACACTCGGTCGACCCAAGTCGGATCCTCCCTGGCTTAGGACGTCACCACAACACCGGTTTTTTTAAGAGAAGAGTGTCTCAGACTCTTTGCCGTGCAGAGAGCAGCAGCACTACCCTCTGCAGGACGGGGGTCCTACCGAGCTGGGGTGAAGGGGGGGACACGAATTTAAAGAAGATACGAGACAGAAAATAGGCAGTTTAAAAGAGGGGGGAGAAGGGGGGGAGAACGCGGAAAGTTACGAATTAAATGACCCGGGATGATTGTGAAACAATCATACTTACAACGTGTTGTTGTATTGAGCGACGCTCGCTCATACTAGCTGTAAAACAGTTATTGTGATACGGGTATCCCTCATTTAGCATGAAATTCTGGGTATATTGTCTGTGTCACCCCTATCATCAGGTACTAACAATATTTTAACAAAAAAAAATGAAGAATACGTTGAAATTAATTACTTATAACGATACAGTAGTTGAACGGAGACATTATTTGGTTCTAATTATGCTTTTCTATTATAACACTGAAAGAGAAGTGTGGTCACACTTGAGGAATCAACATTGTAGGTGGTATATAGGGTTTTAAATGTATAATATTGTGTGTACCCTTGGGTGTATCATCATCAGGGTGAACTAACTCATAAGCATTTACTGTTTTAATACTTTTAACTTTTTAAGGACCATCATATAGAAGAAAAAATTTGGAGATTTTTTTATCAATTTGACTGCTTAATCGGTGTGTTTTTACAAGAACGAGATCATTAATTTTAAAAAGGGGAGCATTAATTGTTTTATCATAACGTTTTTTGCGGGCTTCAGATTTTGTTAATTGTATTTCATGGGCTAGGGTTAATTTCTGTTTATAATTTGGGGGAAAATCATTATTAGGAAAGTGTATAAATTGTGAAAGGGGGTTGTGTGGTACCTTTCTGAGGAAAAGTTCTGAGGGAGTGTGGGCAGTGGACTCGTGATAGACGTTGTTTAAGGTCCACTCAATGTACGGGACGTATTGGGGCCAGTTAGAGTGCTTGGAGTGACAATAGGTCCGGAACATACGACTCAGCTCTCTCATAACTCTCTCCGCAGGATTAGATTGCGGGTGGTAGACACTAGTATGAGTGACCTGAATTTTGTACTTCTTCAATGTGGTTTGCCAATGTTGGCTTATGAACTGTCTACCGTGATCAGAGACAATATTTTTAGGGATACCGTAAGTAGGGAAGTAATTGGTAGTTAATTTTTTAATGCAAATCTTGGCGTTGGCCTTTCGGAGGGGATATAGCTTGACAAACCGAGTGAAATTATCCATGACGACGAAAATATATGTGAATTGAAACATTCCAGTGGGAAGGGGACCATAAAAGTCTACCAACACTTTATCTAGAGGTCTAGTAGAGAGAACTGGCTGCATGGGCCCGGCAGTGCGAATGGTTTTGGGTTTGCACCTCTGACACAAATCACACTCCTGAACCATGCGGCGGACAGTCCTATAGAGAGAAGGGAAATAACAGATGTTCTTTATAGCTTGGGCGGTTTTACGAGGGCCGATGTGAGCATAATACTCGTGAAATAATAAAACAATTTGTTTGACCAGGTGGCCGGGTATATAAAGGGACCAATTTTCTGCCTTCCTATATTTGCGTGTGAATAAAACTTGATTTTTTAAAGTATAATATTGGAGCCAGGTTGTTGAAGAATTCAGTTTAATTGTAGAAATAATTTTTTGTATTCGGGGATCTTTAATTTGTTCATGAGAAATGTTGTTGAAAAAAGGAATGATATCTGGAGGTATTGGGGGAGGAAGAGTGTAATGTAATATGGTAGGAGTATCTTTCGGGGGTTGGTCGTCTCTACCGAGAGGGTGTCTAGATAGGGTATCGACAGGATTCTCCTTGCCGGGGCAGTGATGTATTCTGAGGTCGAATTCTTGTAGAGCAAGGGTCCACCGAGTGAGACGAGAGTTTTTTAATTTACATGAAAAAAGGAAAGTAAGAGCTTTATGGTCGGTATATAAATTGATTTGGTGGCCTAAAATGTAAATTTTGAATTTCTGACAAGCAAATATTATTCCTAACAGCTCCAGTTCGGTTACGGTATAGTTGCGTTCGGCACTAAGTAAGGACCTACTTGCAAAGGAGAGGGTATTACGTTGACCACTGGGGTCTAGCTGGAAAAGTTCCGCACCGAGACCTATGTAAGAGGCATCAGTTTGAATACAGAATGGTTCATTAAAATTGGGATGGGTAAGAGAAATTTGTGTGGCGTAAGGGGTTTTAATTTTTTGGAAATCTATTTTATTTTGTTCAGTGAACGTCCAGGGGGTGTCTTTGCGAATTAAATGAGAGAGAGGGTATAAGAGGGAGGAATGACTTTGGGAGAATTTGCGATAGAAATTACAGAAACCGAAAAAAGACTGAAGGTCCTTCTTGTTACGGGGTTCAGGGAAATTTTTTAAAGCTTTAATTTTGTCGGGGTCCATGACCGTACCGTGAGACGATATAAAGTGTCCTAAAAACTTGATTTGCTGTTTATTAAAGTAACATTTTTTAAATTTAAGAGTTAGGCCTGCCTGGGCTATTTTATGGAAGATCCATTCTAACGTTTCAATATGGTTTTCAAAAGAAGAGGAAGAAATCAAAATATCGTCCACATAAGTGTGTATGTCGTTGGGGTGGGGACATGGTATAGAATAATTATTTAGCGCAGCTTCGAGTCCTTTACCAAAAGCAGCATTTGATATATTAAGACCAAAAGGTACTACACAAAATTGATAGGAACGCCCATCATAAAGGAAACTGGTGTATTGCCGAACGGAAAGATCAAGAGGGATTTGCCAATATCCTGAAGAAAAATCGAGTGAGGAAAAAAAAGATTTATTATTAAATTTTGCAAGAATTTCATCAATGGGTGGGGAAGCGTCTCGTGTGGGTAAGATAATAGTGTTCAACTTTCGAGCATCTAAGCACAAGCGAATAGAGCCGTCAGCTTTAACAACTGTTACTAGTGGGTTACTATAGGAGGAATCTGACCTCTCAATCACCCCCCATTGAATCATTCTGTTTATTTCCCTTTCTACCGCGGGACGACGGGAGAACGGGACGGGATATGGTCTAATTTTGTAGGGTTCATGTTGCTTAATGTTGAATTTGTAAGAGAAAAATTTGTGAAGGCCAGGTTTATCTTGGAAGACCAGTTGATTTTGTTGAAGGAGGGAAAACATTAAACTTTGTTGAGACTCATCAAGTGTTATATCATTAAGGGCAATATTTTTTTCATTTTCAAACGGGAGGGGTTGCTGTGTTAAACTAGAGAGGGGTTCATATATATTAAGATGATGATCATTTAAATTAATACGGTTAAGTGAGTTTACAAGGCTACTGGGGTCGTGGTCCGCAATTAGTTTAAAAGGTATTTCATCATTAGTAGTAGAGAGGGAAATTATTTTTTGCTTATAGTCTATGGTCACCCCGTTTTCTAACAACCAGTCTGTCCCAAGAATGAGAGGGGTAGAGAGCAAGGGAACGACTAAAAAGATTCCATGGGTTTCATGTTGATTGATTGAGAATGTTAAATAAATTTGAGATTTAATTTTGACGGTTTTATTACTGAGAGCTGTAGTGAGTAATATGCCTGAAAGGGGGAAAATAGGAATCTTTTCTGGAGAGGAGTCAGTGGTTAAACTTTGGAAAAAATGTTCTGAGATAGCTGATACTGAGGCACCTGAATCAAGTAGGGCTGTTTGTGTGTTATTACAAATGTTGACAGTAATTTCTGGACGATAGTTGGGGGGAGGTGTTGATTCATGGTCTTGATTTATTGGATGGGTAAGTATTGAGATTTGAGGACTTTGCTGGTGAGACACAGTACACATCCTCACGGGACTGGTCTGGACTAGTTTCCCGGGGGAGAGGCACTACGTTCAGGGGCGGACTGTGCTTGACTATTTTGGTTATACTGAGGGCGAGGATAATTATTACTACGAGGAGGATATCGGTTGTGATTATTGTTAAAATTCTGGTTTTGATTTTGAGAGGGGAGGTTCCTATTTTGATGGTCGTTGCTCGAGGAATTGTTATATGAACGTTGATTTTGATTTTGAGAGGCAGGGTTAGAATGGTTATTTTGTTGGTTTGAAGTAGAGTGAGACTGTTGAAGGTGGGAGAGTTGCTGTATTAATTCATTCGTGGTTGTAATTCGGAGACCACGGAGGGCTACGGAGATATTGAAAGAAAAATGCGAAATAATTTGGTCAACCATTTCAGGCTGGTCTATTGGAGGTCTTAGGAAGCGGGCACGGTTGATCCAATCCATGGCATGTTTTTGAAGGGAGGAATTGTCTCGGTGAAAATAGGGTCGATACAGTTCATTGCGAATTGCCCGTTGTTGATTATTAGACCAAAAGTGGCCTCTGAATAGTAATAAGAAATCCTGATAGATTGAGGGGGAGGGTAATAAGGTGTTGTACCATAAGCGAGCATCACCAATGAAACGTTCTTTAATGTAATTAATTTTTAACTGGTCAGGTAGGGGAGTCTGGGTTAGAAAGTATTGCTCAGCCTGTTCAAGGAACTCTTCCGGGTGTACTGGTGTTAATCTGCCATCATACTGAGTGAGTTTGGTATAGTCGAGTACTATGCCAGAGATGTTTGATAGCGTTGTGTTTTCTGGGATAGAGGAAATGCGGCTGGGGAGTGAATTATTATACTTGGGAACAGAAAAACTTGAAATATTAAGTGGAGCCGTAGCTTGGGTCTGACATGGATTAGCAAAGGTAGTAGAAGTTAAACAATTATTAAATGAATTATGATGTATGGACTGTGAACTAGTAGAAATGGTGGGGGGTAGTAGACATGAAACGGGGTGTTGAAATTTATTTTCTAGAGCAGCTAGTCGGACACTTTGTCCTTCTACGAGGCTTATGCGATCACTTAGTGTGTTAATTGTGTCATTAAAAGACCGTTGGGTGTTAGTAAGACTTTTGTGTGACTCCTGGGTTCGCTGCCGTTCTATGGAGATATCGTTCTGTATAGTGACGAGGTCTTTATTGAAAGAAGATTGAAATTGACTGAATTTATCGCGAACGTCCGAATCATTATCATCTATGCGGGAGCATAACTCGTCCATGCGAGCATCTAGTTCACTGAATTTACGGGAAATGGTTTCCATTTGTGTGTTAAAAGTATCATTCATGTTACGGACAAGTTGAGTGAAGGATTCCAGAGAGAGGGGAGAGTCGATTGGGAGAGGTTGTTGTTCATCCTCAAGTCCAGACATTGTTAAATCAAAATCAGTCGCAGGAAGTATGGGTGAGGGGTATTGGAGAGAGGGATCGTACCTCAGGGGAGGTCGCGTGATACGTTTACCTGCACTACGCATGAGCCAGTATGCGTATGGCACGCAACAATACAAGAAAAAGTAAAAAAAAAAATCGTTGTTAACCTCGACTAGCACATTAGGGAAAGCAACTACAATATTTATATTGACATGGAAATACAGATAAAAATGAAATGACAGTTAGTTAACTAAAAATTAGTATTATATAATAAGCACAAAAAAATACCTATCCCCAGGAGATCCAGAAGAGAAAAAAGAGAGAAAAAATAAAAAAAAAATGTAATAACAAAATAATATTATAGTAATTGATTTAAACTCTGAGGACAAAGATAATTGACTAACAAAAAAAATAACCCGTATAAATTCTTTTAAAGAATAAAAGGATTCACCATGAAATGGATATTAGAAAGGGACAAGGCAAAATAAGTATAATAAAATTGTACGATATTCTGAACAACAGAAACAAACTGGGCCAAGTACTATGGTAGTGCCATACAGTAAATTAACTCATATATTCAGAACACAAAAAAAATAAAGTGTTAAAACCTATAGGGTATACTAGAGTAATTTAATTTGTAACAAGTAATATCATATAACTTCACTAGCCTTGAGTGAACCACAAAGATGACTTTCAATAGGGAGTAGTGATAAAAAAATGTTTACACATAATCCTAATAGATTAGGAAGTGGAATGTCCGCAGACAAAGAGTCACTTGGATACTAGAATAAAATAATAAGAGTAGATCAAAATATCAGAAAAATGTTAATATTATTTACTATATATAATTATATAATAACGGGCCGTAGGTGGACCAAACATTCCTGGACATTACTCTTCCTATAGCTCAAACTACCAGTCGTAACAAATATATACTAGGGAAAATTATACCTAACATAGGGAATTGGTGATAGTAAGTATTTTTATGTATGTAGATTGTGAATCAATTTGATATTGGGAAATACATTCAGGGGAAATAATATTTATCCGTTGTTGTTCTTGCAAGAGACAGAAATGTTGAATATCTCAATTGTACTAAGTGACAAAAATATTTTTTTTTTGTATTAATTATTATAAATTGTTTCTACAGTGGAGACTTTAAGTAAGATTAAATTATAAGTGATAAAAAGAATATAATTAATAAGTGGTGAAAGTTACTTATAAGTAATAAAAAAATCTGCTCTCTACCAAGGGAAAATAGGATTAAATGTTCATAACGAACTTACATTTTTAATAGCAATAAAATTTTATAATATAATTTACTAATGACAAGAGGATCCGCAGATCGATTTTTTTTTTTTTTTTTTGTATATATAATATTTAGACCATGTGATATAGGGAAAAACAATATATTATCGCAGCAAAATTAAAATGAAAATACCAATGTTATACTAGGGTGGAGATACAGGTCTAGGGAAATCTAACATGGGGGGAAGAACAAGGGAAAAAATATAATAATATATACCAACAAGGGAAAAGACGGGTCATCTGCAGTGTCCCGTGCTCCAACGCCACAGCCACCCGCCAGACCAACACCGCAAAACGCCTCCACCGCTCCCACGATGCATACACCGGCAGGAACAATTTCTGAAATAAATTACTGGATAACAAATGTATATAGGGGGGTACATAATAAAATAAATAATCATAAGTTAACTTTTTTTTTTTTTTTTTTTTTTTTTTTTTTACCTTTGTAGGGTAGCATCATTCTGCCAGTTTTTTTTTTTTTTTTTTTGTTATACAGTATATTCCTTTTTTTTCTACCAAAAGTAAATAATATAATAAAAAATAAAAATCTTAATTTGTCCTCTTGCAAGAGAATAATATGAAAAGAAGCAACATGTGTTTTTTAAAAAAAAATTGTTGGTTTGTGGAGAAAGTAAACAGGGAAACATAGGAAATTGATTTGAGTTATTTAATTGTTACAGGGGACTTATAAATTAGGAGATGAAGTTGGATAAAAATTTGCCATGTGTTTGTCATGTTTAACCACTGAGTCTTATGCATTAAGATTCCGCTACTTGCCTTATTGTGATTTATATTTTACATTTTAAAGAGAAAGATAAAAAGATAACAGAGAGAAAAAAAAAATAGTTTATTAGTGATACAAAGGGGAATTTTTTGGACTAAGTCCTGTCACGGTCGCCATATGTAAGTATTTGATAATTTTATATACTATCAAAAACCACCCACGATCGAAGGGGAACACTCCGATCGTGACCTGTGAGCCGCACCGCGTGAGACCCGAGGGTCAAGTCGGTGGAACCCGCAGGTTTTGTACACACATGGGGTAATGAAACCCTCAAGATTTATGTTGGGGAGAAAGAAACAAAAAAAATTCACTAATAACAGAATTTAAATTAGGGTAATTAAGTTGTTATATTTTACAGGGAAAGATAAATAATTGATTAATAACAATAAAAAATATAGAGTGGCGCATGACAAACGCACAAGACATAATATGTGATGGCACATGGCAACTATAACAATAAAAAATATAGAGTGGCGCATGACAAACGCACAAGACATAATATGTGATGGCACATGGCAACTATAACAATAAAAAATATAGAGTGGCGCATGACAAACGCACAAGACATAATATGTGATGGCACATGGCAACTATAACAATAAAAAATATGGGGAGAAAGAGAAAGGAGAAAAGAATAAAAATATAATTAATATACTATTATAACAATAATTTACCTACTGTGTGTGGTCAATATCACCTGACACGGTCTGCGCCAGAGCAAGGCGATCGGTGACCGGCCTGCGCCGTCTAAGCGCGTTATTTTTAAAGGTGATCAAATAATATATTAATATAATATAATATTCCAATATAACAATACCACAATACCACAGTATTACAATACCATAATATAATATTTAATAATACCTAACCGAGGGGAAACAAAAGGGGAAAAATAATATAATACGTTACGACGTGGAGCAGTAATAGGTCTTGAGATGTTCCGCGGATATGGGTAGGCTGGCTTGTCGCCACCGACGCACACGCGGTCGGCATGGCCCACCTGGTCGTTGGAGAAACAATTGTACTTTCGTTGAGCTTGAGGCGAGGTAGTATTGTCCAGGGTGTTGAGGCCCCCACAGCCTGTTGGTGGAACGTTAGCCCATCATGATATGGTCGCACACCAGGGTGAAAAAAATGTATATAACATGTAGTCACATTCACGTGCTTTTTGACGAAGTATCGAATGGCGGACACAGTGTAGAAATTGAGTTGAAAGTCTCATAAAATGGTGTTGCTTCCGAAGTCGGTAAAAAGGTAAATGAAACATAGTAGCGAGACGTAGTGTTCCGTGGTTCCGTGTTGTTGAAAACATCCAACGAAGTGGGGCAGAGCAGTGCAGGTTGTTGGGGGGAATATACAATAATTTGAGGGAATAGCAAATCCAGACTGCCCTACCGGCACACACACCGGCGGGCACGACAGACGCGCCCAGCGGCGCCGACCGGCGGCCAGCGATGGCCGTTGGCGACGGGACACTGCAGAAGGTGGGGATCGGGGGGACAGGTGTTTATATAATATTGGTCGATTCATGGTATTAGCCGCGCGCGGGTAAATTTATATTATAAGAAAAAGAAAATATACAGGATTTATGATATGGGGATTATATTAATATGGTATCCGAAACCGTGACCTTACAATCGTTTCGATTTGGTGTCAACCAATCATGATCATCTCGGGACCTCGAGAAAATGAGGCGGAACATTCTATAGGGTTATTTTCGAATATCTACAACATCACAACATTTCCAGACAACCAAGGATTATATTTTGAACACCATGGACCGGTAAGGATGTCACATTTCAACTGGGACTTAATAGCCTACGTCGACCTGGCAGAACCCGGTTATAAATACCAAGCCATAATGTCACAATACGAAGCCACGGCAAAAATTTGCGAACAAATGACACAGTGGGTCGGAAATGCAGAATTGTCCAATGCATGCGAACAATTTGTACAGTTATTTGCAAGAGCAACATTGCCCTATCTGTATGAAATTGAAAACCGGCACCGTAACATGCTGCTTTCCATCGGAGACGAGTACGCAGAAACAACTAGAGTACGACGAGGATTTGCTCGCACAGTTAAACAGATGGCAAATGTCTTGTATGGCATTTATTCAAACATAGACACAGAATTTATATTTAACCAAATAGTAGCCTTAAGTCAAAGCAGAAGTCAGAACATCACGTTAAACTCGGAGAGGATGAGGATCGTACAGGTCAAAACAGATAATCAGATGAGAAAGATAACACAACATCAAGAAAAACTCGAGGAGAATCTTCATTATTTAAAAAAACAGACAGAAGTAATGGTACAGAAACTCGACAGAATAGAATTCAAGACTAGGTTACTAGAACAGGAGCTTCTGTTTGAAATTCTGCTTAATCAATACTCCTACCACACGCAGAACTTGATGGCCATAATTAATTCAGCAATGAATGGAAAATTACATACGAGCATGTTTACTTCGGAAAGGCTTCTCATGGAGTTGAGGGAAATTAAAGTGAACCTACCGATGGGCACAGCTTTACTATTAGAAATTGAAACAGAATCTCTAACGGAATTTTTACGAATTTCGGATCTGACAATCATGCACAGGGAACACTATTTAATTTTCTTGATAGGGATACCTTTGACATCTATAGAAGAGTACACGATGTATCACCCTATTCCCTTACCTGTTCAATATGATATAAACAGCATAGCCCTAATTACTCCTGAGGTCGACTACCTAGCACTAAGTAAAGATAACGAAAATTTTGTTTCCCTAGGGGGGAGTCAATGGGAATCATGTGCCAAGTTAGGTTCCTATACTCTCTGTAAGGGTGACCAACCAACCCACTATCGATCAGGTTCCAACTTGTGCGAATTGTCACAGTTAACTAATTTTCAGAGCCCTTTGAAAGATTGTGAAGTCAAACTGGTGATTTAGACACACCTATTTGGCATCGGCTATCGAAGGCAAACTCGTGGCTGTACTACACTAAAGCAGAGTATTGTACGATTACGTGCACAGATCCTCCACAAACCTCTAGGGTTAGGTATATTTTTATAATTATTTCCTAATGTAATATTTATTATTTACATATTATTTTTATATTGTCTTTCTCTTTCGTTTACTCAAACAAATATTATCCCCAAATGCAATGTATCATAGGTAATAAATATATGATATGAATGCATTTCGTGTATTTGACATTTCATATTATTTACGTATTATTAATAGCTACACACGAGTTTAATAATTAGTCAATGCTTAATAATATAATTTATATATAAGGTTAATAATTCACATAATATAATGGTCATTGGTTGTACAATTTCTAATTCATAGTTTTTCCAATAGTAGAAACTCCCCCTCTGATTCATATGGAATGGAAGTACGTGACACATCACGTAGATGCCCATATAGCAGTGCCTCTAAAAGACAAATACATATCGTAGCATCTTCAGGTAGGGTTCTGTAATACTCATGTTCTTCTCCACAAATAATTCTATGAGCGAAATCTAATGTGCTCCTATATTCGAATCTTTGGAAAGACTCGTAGTAACTAATAGTCCACACAAGTATTTCTCCTATCATTTGATCGTTTTTATTTAGTCTAAGGGTCAAATGACGACCTTGAAATTGTTCAACTAATTCTAGTTCGAAATCTGGAATAGTTGTACTGTCTACTCCTATTACCAATGGCATTTTCAATTTCTGTTCTACTGGCGTAGTAACATAAATTACATCTCTTCTTCCTTTCCTATAATATTTATAATTAATTATTTCATAATTGTATATATTAGACTACTTATACTAAATTTATTCAGAAATGGTCTTATTTATTACCTATATATGATTATTATGCATTTTCATATTTTTTTATTATTACTGATTTTTTTATTACTCCATCTATATCTAAAGTCTTTATATTCTTTTCTTATTAATATTTATTTATTAATTTATTTTAATTATATTTTACTTCTTTGAATTACTATGAAAGTTTAAATTCGTTCTTATAACTCTAATTCTTTTAAGTTAGTCCTTCTTAGATCTATTTGGTTCATAACGTATTTATATCGATATCGCTCTATGCATTTGTATTTGCAAAATACGTATACTATTGATAATATAGTGATCATTAAAAATATCCCCAAGGTTATACAAATAAAGTAGTCGTTTTTAAAGTTATTTTGTTTTTGTACCAAATTTTCTATACATTTTGTAACATTATTCTTATTTGTAATGTTATTGTTGCTCATTTCACTTTTTGCAAAAGTATTTTCCAATTTTATTGTGCTATTTGTGGCGTTTATGATTGATTCTACTATTGTATTAGTATGTGTATTAGGTTTTGTTGTATTAATGTATATGTTAATACCTATTTGTTATATTGCTTATTTCTTTAATTTGTTTAATAGGCGTTGTAATTGTTCTAACATCTGTATTGTTTTTTTCTGTATCTGCATTTTTAATAAATATTTGTGCAACTTGCTTCATATAAGGGATTTGTTTTTTGATTCCTTCTTTCAATTGTCTCTTGTCTACTTCACACGATTTTATTAATTCAAAGCCCGTTGTTTCTCCAGTATATTCATTTATAGGTTTTAAAGTTGTACTACAGTTAAAGATTAACGAGTTATATTTACACTCTTTTGTAATTTCTAAATTGTATATTTCCTCTGTATTCCAATTCGCATTTTGAAAGGTAATATGGTCGTTTGATATATTGTATAAAACAGTTGGAGGCTTATTATACGCAACCCAATCTGTGGTCTCACCAGTTTCATCATCTTCGTCAATATCAAAACATTTTGTTGCCATTATGAGAAATAACCTATAATATTTTACTAATTAGGTACTTATAACTTATTTATATAAAATATCAATCTAACTTATTATGTTATAGTTTTTATAAATTTTACTTATTTACTTATTTCTATTACTTCTTATAATTTATAATTATCATTTATTCTTAATTTACTTAATTATTTTATATTTATAATTTTTATTTAATCA
Organism: Schizaphis graminum; assembly: GCA_020882235.1. Taxonomy (NCBI): domain Eukaryota; kingdom Metazoa; phylum Arthropoda; class Insecta; order Hemiptera; family Aphididae; genus Schizaphis; species Schizaphis graminum. The sequence goes on along the minus strand of CM037035.1, from coordinate 19,758,698 downwards.
CTTTTATCTTCTTCCGATTTTTCGTGATATTTTTTCACATCATTTTTATGTACAGTAACATGTTTTCTACCACTTTTTATTATTACGTTTTCACTATCTAATATTTCCAAAACCTCATATGGACCCTTCCATAAAGGACTTAATTTATTCTTTTGCGTTTTATCTTTAAGTAATATTAAATCTTCTACTTCTAACTCTTCAGTATGCTCTTTTTTATCATAATGTTTTTTAGATTTTATTTTCTTTTTAATTAACCTTTCTCTCGCTATTTTGTGCGATTCCTGCATTTTTTGTTTTAAATCAAATATATAGTCATCATAATTATATCTCGGTTCCGGATTACTTTTTAATTTAACTGGTATGTCTATCTCTCTCCCATAAAACAATGCATATGGTTGATAATTGGTCGAAGTATGTTCTGTCGAGTTATATACAAATAATGCATATGGTAATAATTGGTCCCAATTGTTTAGATATTTATCTACATAATGTCTTAAATATTCGGCTAATGTTCTATGTGATCGTTCTAAGCTACCGTTAGTTTTTGGGTGATAAGGACTTGTATTTATTTTATTGATTTTTAGTAACTTGCACACTTCTGTGAAAATTTTACTAAGGAAATCTGTACCTTGATCTGTCAAAATAGTTTCAGGTATACCGTGCACACATACGAAATTTACTACAAAAGCCTCAGCTATAGTATTTGCCGTATGATTTGGCAATGGAACGCCTAAAAAAAATTTTGTTAGGTCGTCCTGCATGGTTAATATATATGTATTTCCCATGACAGTTGTTATTAAAGGTCCTACTATATCCATAAATATTTTTTCAAACGGTCTAGAACTTGTCGTTGTAATTATCATTGGACTTCTATGATGTCTATTTGTCGTCTTATTAGCCTGACATGAAGGACAGTTTTTTATATACTCTTTCACTTCTTGTTTTAAACCTGGCCAATTAAATTGCCGTTTTATCTTTTTAACCGTTCTATGTAATCCAGCATGACCCCCTAATAAAGAATCATGAAATTCTTTAAATATAATTAATTTTTCCTCTTTGGTATATTCTAATTTAGTGCAGATTAGTATTTCTATATCTGTATTGCGAAATATATACCTAAATATATTGATCTAACTTTTGCCCAATCCAAACCATCCTTTTTACCTATTTGATTCATAGTTAATTTATTCAAAGAATGTTTGATACAAAAGTATTTTAAATTTAATAATGCTAAATAAAAGTTCTCGTACATAGTTAATTGTTTTACTTTACTTTTAGTTATTATACATATAATATATCTTTCCTCATGCTTAAATTTTACTACATCGCCTATCTCTTTATTAGACTTTAACATTTCATTATTTCCGAACTTCCTTTTTAATTCATAATTAATTCCCGATTTGAAATTATAATATTTTTCTATTTCTGATACTATATGGTATTCTATTGGCGATTCTAATAAATCTCCATTTACTTCTTTTACATTTTTATTTGTTATTACGGTCGTTTCCGATTTTTCCAAAAAGCTGGTATAACTTTCGTTTTTTATTTCCTGTATATTATACATTCTACTCAACGCATCTACATTCGAATTTTGTACTCCCGGTTTATATTTTATTTCGTAATCATACTCTTCGAGTTGTATGCGCCATCTCGCTAATTTAGATAAAGGGTTTTTTAAATTAAATAACCAAGATAACGGTCTATGATCTGTTAATATTACGAATTTTCTACCATAAAGATATGGTCTAAATTGTTTAACTCCGAATACTATTGCTAAACATTCTAACTCGGTTGTTGAATAGTTCATTTCACTTCTATTCAAAGTTCTAGATTCGTAAGCTATCGGTAAATCGCTACCTATTTTACCTTGCGATAATATAGCTCCTAATTCTGAAACATTTTCATTTCCCAAGGAAATTAGTACAATTAGTGGAAGCTAGTATAAGACAAACTAAAGTCAAAGTCAAAGTAGGAAACGCGACATCGAGGATGGTGGAGGTAAGAACCGGACTTAGACAGGGGGATACCTTGTCGCCAGTACTCTTTAATTTAGTATTAGAGAAGGTGGTCCGAGAAATAAATATTGGAAGAGATGAAGGAATAAGAATGGATAGAACTTGCTTCAGTCTGCTCGCCTATTCAGACGATATAGTCTTGCTAGGAGAAGACGAACAAAAAGTGGTAGGTTTATGCGGCAGGTTAATAGAATCGGCAAAGAAGGTAGGGCTACATCTCAACATAGAGAAAACGCAGTACATGAAAGTTAGTAGGGAACTAGATAACCTTCAGGAAACCGAAACCATAACAGTTGGCCAGTACGATTTCAAAAGAGTAGAAGATTTTAAATACCTGGGCACGATTGTAACGCAGAAGAATAAATGTCAAATTGAAATTCAACAAAGAATAAAAATGGGAAATAAATGCTTCTATGCACTAGGCAAACTACTAAGCTCGAAAGTCATGTCAAAAGAGGTTAAAACTCAGCTGTATTTGACAATCATACGACCAATAATCATGTATGGTTCACAATGTTGGACGTTACGAAAGACTGAGGAGGAAAGATTAGCAGTTTTTGAGAGGAAGGTACTTCGTAAAATATATGGACCTATATATGATCAAGAGCTTCAAGGATGGAGAAAAAGACATAATCAAGAACTGACGGAGCTTTTCAATAGACCAAATATTATAAACGAGATCAAACGGAATAAGTTGGAATGGGCAGGACACGCAGTTAGGAAGCAAGATTCAATGGTTCAAAGGGTACTCCAAGAAAACCCAAAGAGAAAAAGACCACTGGGTAGACCAAGGCTACGCTGGGAAGATGGAATTAAAAAAGATTTCCTAAGTGCTGGCGGAGCGGAATATGGTCACAGGGACTGGAAGGAAGTAGCGGAGAATAGAGAAGAATGGGAAAGGATTTGTTCTATGGCAAGATGGTCTCAAAGGCCTTAAAAAAAAAAAAAAAAAAAAAATATAGCTCCTAAAGCTTTACCACTCGCATCGGTTGTAAGTATAAATTCTTTTGTAAAATCTGGATATTGTAAAATCGGTTCTGAACAAAGTGCGTTTTTTAATTTATCGAAAGCTGCTTGACAGTTTTCGTCCCAATCAAATTTTACATCTTTTCTTAATAAGCGTGTCATTGGTTTAGCTAATAAACTATATGATTTTATAAATTTTCTGTTATATCCCGATAAGCCTAAAAATGATTTTATTTGTTTAACGTTTTTTGGTGTCGGAAATTCTAATACTGATGTTATCTTTTTCGGATCCGGTTTAATACCGTGTTCTGAAATTATATGACCTAAGTACAAACATTCGCGCTTTAAAAATTTGCATTTATCCGGTTGTATTTTTAGATTATGCGTCCGTAGACGTTCGAAAACGTCTATCAATTTACTATTATGGTCTGTTAAATTTTTCGGGTATATTATTATGTCATCCAGGTATACTAAACATTTAATGCCTATAATCCCTGAAAGTACGTTATTCATAAGTCTTTGGAAAGTCGCGGGACTTGTTTTCATCCCCATAGTCATACGCTTAAAATGATAATGACCTTGACCGGTCGAAAACGCTGTTAATTCCCGAGATTCTTTTGCTAACGGTATTTGATAAAATCCGCTTGCTAAATCCAAAATAGTAAAAAGTTGACATTGTCCTAACTGGTCTAATATTTCCGTAATATTTGGTAACGGGTGAAATTCATTTAATGTTACTTGATTAAGCGCTCTAAAATCTATTACTATTTGAAATTTATCTTTACCAGATGAATCTGATTTTTTCTTTACTAAAAGTAATGGTGCATTAAAAGGTGACATTGAACGTTCTATTATATCGTCTTTTTCCATTTTACTTAATTGTTCCTCAATCTCTTTTTGTTGAGCTTGTGGTAACCTATATGGTCTTTTATAAATCGGTGGCTGATTAGCCGGTAATCGTATTACATGTTCTTCCGCGTTTGTAAATGTTAAATAATCGTTCTCCAAATGAAAAACGTCCGAAAAATGTTCGCATATTTCTAATATCGTATCTCGTTCTTCCTTATTTAAATGGTCACTTCGTATTAAATTTTTAATTTTATTTACGCGGTCGTTATTATCGTTAATCATTTTTATTTCGTGTAACTTATATTCTACATTATCTTCGTATAAAATTTTATTTAATTCGTTCTCGAAAATGTTTTGTGGCGATTCCGAAATATTTAATATACTTATAACTGTGTTTCCATTTTTAACTGTATTTATTATATTAGCGCAATAGACGTCCTGTATTAGGTAATTCTTGTTTGTGTATTAAAATATTTTTATTTTCCATATTAGGATCGGCTATTTGTATAGATACTACTGTTTCCGTTCGCGGTTTTAATGTAAAACAAATTTTATTTAATTCGCGTTTAATATCGTTTTTAATCGTTAATATATTATTCGCAATAACTATTACTGCGTTATTTTTCAACAGGAAGTGGTGACCTAGAATCCCGTCTTTTGGTATTGGGAATTCTTTATTCACTACATGAAAATCGGTTTTTATTTCATTTTTATTTAATATTAAAATTATTGTAATTTTACCAATAGTAGATACTATTTTGTCATTTATGCCTTTTAAAAATATTTTTTCTTTTTCGTTTACAAAAGTTTCGCCAGTTAATTTATCTATTTTTATTAAATTTATTTCGCTACCGGTATCTAAAAGAAGACTAATATTTTTTGTATTAAAATTAGGTGATTGAAATGAAATATGATTATCGTGTATTACTGAGACGATGTTGAAGCAACGTTGTACATATTTTGCTCCTCCGGTACGGCTACTATTTGGCTGATCGAACGGACGCCGGCGCCGTTCGATGCCTGCCCGTTTCCCGACTGATTAGTATTATTACGCTCATATCTTTGCCTACTATAACAACTAACACTGTCATGTCCTACTTTATTACAGTAAGTGCAAGTTATCGGCGTTGCATTATTATTAATATTACGCTGTGTCCAAAGTAAATCCGAATTGCGTCCGGCGCGTCCGTTAACGCATCGCACTCGACGCACATATATGCGGCAAACGCATACATGTCCAATGTCCGATGAGTATTCTTGATGTACTAGAACGTTGTTGAACGCAGAGTTGTCGAAACAACGTTGTCGAACAGAGTGCATTTGTGTTTTGTTCATAATGTCTAAACATAATATGCAAAAAAATATTATACTTGCAGAGAGTATAGGTGTAAAATATTATTTGTACAAAAAATACATAAAAAAAAAAAATAAAATAAATTCTATTTTGAAAAGTCGCAAAATGTTTGGTGAATTTCATCATTTGTATAGTGAATTACGTGACAATGAAAATTTGTTTTACGCATACACGAGAATGTCTACAACAACTTTTGATTATATTGTTGAAAGTATAAAACCAGAGTTTAATATCAAATCGACTAATTTCCAAGATCCAATAAGTGTGGAGGAAAGACTACTTTTGACATTGCGGTAAGTAAAAATATATGTACATAATATCATAATTGTATAATAACAAACTTTTACAATATGTGTAATGAAAACAAATCAGAATATAAATTATATTATATCTATTAAAATTTAAATTAAATTATAAACCTTTTTGAAACAAATATAATAAATGAAAAAGAAAATAACTTTATATAGAAAAAACCTAAATTAAATCTTAAAAGTAACATTATTTATTATTTTATTATGTCGAATTAAAATTTGAATTAGGAATGTTGTTCAAATCAAATGGACGAGGTGTTAAATGTTCGGGTGTTTCTCTTAAAGCATCATCGATATGTGTTGTATTGTAGGTTGGCGTATTGAATGTTGGCATATTGAATGTTGGCATATTGTATGTTGGTTGCACTTGTGTTATTGACAATTCATTTATTATTACACTTTGAATCTGATTCCTTAAACGTAGCTTTTGTATAGGATGCATGGTTTTAAAGTAAGGATGGAGAGATTTTAAAAATAACATGTCATCATCGTCAATATGAGTAGTTGTATTGGACTGTAGTAATGCATTTAACTTTTCGGTTTCGATCTTTAGTAATTCATCTTCAAAAGCTTTACTTTCATTTTTTTTTCTTCTAATAGAACGAACATTTTCAGAGTTACTTGTTCTTTCTGAAATTTCATTAGTAATATTAGAATTCCCAGATTGGGATACAGATGACACATTTTCAAAACCAATGACGTCAATAGGACTTGAAGTATATTCTTGACTATCGTTAAAATAATCGTTTCTATTGTTTTCTAATGCCTCTGAATTTTCCTCTGTATATTCTTTTTCACTTTCATCATCAGAAATATTATTGTCCGTTTTCCGTGGTGTTGTCGTATCGTGTAGAAACATCATTAAATTGAAATAATTCCACTTTCCCGTGTATACTTCAGCACCCTCCTGAGAACTTCCTGAACGACTTTTAGTTACTTTTTTTTTTTCCTTTAAATAAGTATCTCTCAAACTTCTCCATTTTTTTTTGACTTCTTCAACTATAAAAAAAGCGGGTAAGTGAGTATCGCTCTGCTGTACATTAGGGGGTGGGATGGACCTCGGACTAGGGAAGGTTAAATTTGAATGCAATGATAGATATCATTGGTATACGAAAAACGATTCTGAACATAAATGATTTGTCAGTCTAGGATATATTATACTTAAATATTGACATACATTCTATTTTGAAACTAATTCAAATATTTAAGTAAAAGTTTCAAGATCTTACGTTTAGTAATTTTTTAAAATAACAAAAATCGAAAATTATTTATTAGTAAAACGTTATTTTACACGTCCTGTATTTTTGATTTCAAATTAAAATTAAAACTTTAAACAGTCGTAAGATTTTTTAAATTGAATAATCATCAAACTTTTTTATAATTATTCTAAGCTTAACATATGGACAGCATAGTATTACATTTTCAATTCTTAGCTTTTGATAGTAAAATATTTATAAATTTTTAACTACCAAATAGTGAAAAATATTCATGAATTTGACGAATTTTTGTCAATATTTGAACTTCAAATGCTAATAAAAAAAAATTGTGCCTATGTATTTTTATAATTTTTGAATGAGAGTTAGAACAAGTTATGTGGACCCTTCAATTAAATTTTCAAGTAATTTTTCCCAGCTAAATTTTTTTTATCAACATTTATAAATAAAAAATAAAAAAAAATTGAAAATTTCAATTGTCTATAAATAGTTCATAAAAAGTCAAAATTCTTTGAAAATTTAACTGTGTATGGAGAACTCTAATATAAACATTTGGTAAAAATTTGAAGTATTCACATCGATTAGTTTTTGAGTTATAGCAAAATAAAAAATTCGATTTTGACGAAAATTGGTATTCTAAAAGTGTTATATATTTTAAAAACCGCGAAACATTTCGCACTGCAATATTACTAATTGTATTATTCTTCACAGGTACTTAGCAACAGGATTAGCTTTTAGGCAGCTAGCATTAACGTTCAGAATATCTAAATCAGGAGTAGCACAAATAGTCATTGAGGTGTGCAAAGCTATTTGGTGTACATTAAAGGATAAACACATGCCTACTCCTACGGTTGACAACTTTAAAAAAATAGCTGACGAGTTCTACGAAAAATGGAACTTTCCTAATTGTTTGGGTAGTATTGACGGGAAACACATACGATTGAGGTGTCCTAAAAACTCAGGAAGTATGTTTTACAATTACAAACTATATTTTTCTATTGTTTTAATGGCAGTTGTAGACGCCAAATATAGATTTATAATGATAAACGTTGGTGGTTATGGTAAGGATAGTGATGGTGGTATTTTATGCAATACGAATTTTCATCATCGTCTAGAATCTGGTACTCTCAAATTACCAACAGAAAGAAAATTGGGCAATTCGGATATCTTAGCCCCCTATGTTTTTGTTGGTGATGAAGCGTTTCCTCTTCGAGATTATCTAATGAGACCATTTCCAAGAAAACAAGCACAAGATACAAACAAGTCATATTATAACTACCGATTATCTAGAGCTAGAATGACTGTTGAATGTGCATTCGGTATCGCTTCCTCAAAATTTCGAATTTTATTGAAGGCAATAGAAACTAAAGTTGACAATGCTGACCACGTCGTAAAAGCGATTTGTATATTGCATAATGTAATAATTGATATTGAAAAAGATGAGTCAAGAAATCAAGAAATAATAAATACTTTTCGTGATTCCAAATCCAATGCAAATTCAAATAATAATCAATTAATGGGAATAAATCCAAGACACAGATCTAATAATCGTGCATCTCGTTCGGCTATTCAGATTAGAAATAATTTTGTACAGTATTTTCAAGAAAATAAAATTTAAGTATTACAAGGAATGATGGTAAAATATTTAATTATGTATACATCAAGACATAAGCATAAATCACAATAAAAATCAAAAAAAAAATAATAAATCACATAAAAATTTAATAATTAAAAATTTTAAAAGTATTTTAATTTAAGAATTATTTTGTACAATAGGTCGTGTTAATACCTATTATTAAATGAAATATTATAAAATTACATTTAAAAAATAATATACTTACTATTCATTTTAGTTTTTATTGCAACTGCGTTCCATTCCTTTTCATTGTGGATCCTATCTCTATATTTTTTATGAAATTTGTTCCACAACACTGGTCGTTTTTGGACTTCCGAAATCAATAACTCCATTTTAAAGTTATTTAATTTTAATTTTTTTATTATGATTATATTATATTATATTAATATTAAATAGATGAATACGTTCGTCTGTTTTTGCGTCCGATGCGTCAAAAAACAAAATGATTTGTTTTTCAAATCGTGCGGCAAGTACAACCGATGCGATGTCGGACGGATCAGACGCAAATCCCATCCAGATTGGACAGGTCGTATCATGTTTGTAGGTTTGTTTTTAATTTCGGTCGCATCGGACGCACCGTATCGGACGCAACGGACGCAACGGATTTACTTTGGACACAGCTTTATTCTGTTGCACATTATTATTACTTTGTACGGGTTGACGAACATTATTATTTTGTCTTTGGTTTTGTCTGCCCATGCGACAATCTCGCGCGATATGATTATTTCTACCGCAATTATAACATCCTGCATTATTTTGTCTATTGATACTCTGATTATTATTATTGTATTGGTTATTATTATTATTACGCGGATAATTATTATAGTTATTATTTGGAACATTACCGCCTCTGTTAAAATTATTATTCCTAGTTAAATTGTTGTCGTTATTATTGCGATAATTATTGTTAAAATTATTTTCGTTTTGTCCATAGTTTCCGCGATTATAATTTTGTCTAAAGTTATTGTTATAATTATTATTAAATTTCTGTGCGTTATTATTACCCTGATAATTATTTGACCAACGTTTATTAATATTATAGTTATTCGCGTTTTGTTCCTTTTTTACATTATTCTGCGTTATTTCCGTATTATGACTAAGTTCGATTTCCAGTTGTCTGGCTAGTTGCATAGCTACTTCTAAAGTTTTTCGATCTCTCGCACGTATTATTGTTTGTAAATTCATTTTTAAACCATTGATATATATAGCTAATGCCTGTTCCGTTATCGCTTGCCTAAGGATTTTCGCTTCCTCCGCGGGTTTATTTGCTACCGTTGCGCTGCATAAATTATAATACAATTTTTCTACGCGACCGTTATAAGACCGTTATATTATCCCAAGTCGAAGTTTCCCTATATATGGTCGACATACGTCTAATGCCTTCCCTGTTAATTTAGTTGCTATGAATTTAGTTAATAATGGTAATTGTTCTTTTTCTATCGCCTCACATGCGTAATCGCATGCCCTAATAAACGCGTATAAATCTTTTTCGTCAGCGCAATTTGGTATTAATGAAGATATGTCTTTTAATAAAAGTTTAGTTTCTGCCATTTTTACTCTAGGTTTTCTAGTTACTGGTTGCAATTGCGCGTGTATTATATTCGATTTTGTGCACGTACCTATAACCCTTTTTTCGATTTCGTTAATCGAAGTAAATTTAATACTCGTATCTAATAAACTTTTTTCTACTATTTCACTTAAATATTTATTTTTATCAAATTCTTGTGGACTTCCGTAACCTTCCGCTGTAATTAATTCACTATCTGTTTTATTTTTGTCAGATTTATCTATATTTAATTCAACTTGAATTCCTTTTTCCTTAGTTTCACTATTAATTTTTTTCTCCGATAATCTATCGTTTAATTCGTCAGTTATACTACCTTCCGTATCACTATTCGTAAATTTATTTTTATATTACTCATTAATCACCGAAAAAATAACTATTCGTAAAACAAATTGTCTAATCTACTGATATACTTAAATAAAATTAACTTATTTAATCCTTAATAATAAATTACGGCTAAATTAATATATAATATTTTTTTTTTGATTTTGATTTTTTTTTTTTTACTAAATTATATTAATTGCTAACTTAATAATATTCTATTTTTTTTATATTATTTTTTTTTAACTTAATTATTATCGCTTTTGTTCCAAAATTATTCTCATATATTTTTCAAATACTAGGCCTTTGCCTCTAAAATTCACAATTGTTTTTCTCAATTATTTTTAATCAACACTATAGGTCTTATTTCTTGCCTAAAAATTCACAATTATTTTCCTCAATTATTTATTCAACACAATAGGGTTTATTTCTGCCTAATAAAAATTCACAATTATCTCTCAATATAAAATAGGTACTTTGCCTAATAAAATTCAAATATTCTCAATATAACTCAATAAAAACTTAAAACTTCACTGTCTTTTATAAATTCACAAAATATAAGGTCTTACCACTTTGTCTTCTAATAACTCAATATAACTCAATAATAGGATTTAAATTCCCTCAATAAAATTCTCAATTGTGATACATATATTTCTCTAATAAATCAACTTCTTTTAATTCTTAATAAAATATTTTCCCGTATTTTTCAACGTATTATCCACTTTTTATTTATTCTCAACAAATTATTTATTCCGTATTATTTTCAACGGTTCCCTTACAAACTTTTTCTTTCAAAAACGATAATTATTACGTGTAAATTTCAACGTAAAATCCTAAAAAAATCTTCTTAATTCTCAATAAATTATTTACCTATGTTCACTCTCTTTGTTTTTTTCTTATATTTATTTAAATCCTCAATTAATATTTAATTCTATTCTAAAAATTCACTTTTATTTTCTAAATCTGAAAAAATTATTTTATTTTATTCACGTTTATTTTTCTAAGTCCGAAAAATTATTTTATTTTTTTCTTCGATTTTCAACTATCATTTATTTATTTCTATATTACCTTTATAATTAATTATAGAAATTAAAGTGTTTAATTTATTTTATTTTATTTAATTGTAAAAATTCCAACTTAAAAAAAAATTATTTTGATTAATTTTTTATTTTAATATTTATTTAATTATTTTTAATTAGAAAAATTATTATTGATTGTTACAAATTTATTATTTTATTTTACGGGGAGAATATATATACACCTTCACAATAAAAAATTTTACGATGGAATTAATATTCCAAAGGAGACGGATCAGAGCTAGCGCTTATAATTATTATACATTACAAAAAAAAAATTATAACTCACACTACGACGGCTTGAGTTGCTGCTTCCATTTCTGGTTGTTGAATTTTTTGACGACTTTGAATCGGTTGGCTCGCTACGCGTATGGTTCTTTCTCAGAGTCGCTGAAGTTGACAGTGATCAGTTGTCCTCTTCAACAGTGAATCGTGATTGATTTGCCTCTCGAATTCTTCTTTGAAAAATTTTTTCCAATATTTCGAAAAAATTCCGAAGTTGAAAAATTATTTTTTATTTAAAAAAAATAAATGAATTCGTCCAAAGAATTCTTCTTGAAAGAATCCTACCGATTGCGCCAAATTTGTAGTGGGCCAACAGCTTGTCGAAAAGATACAGGTCGTGATGAAATAAAGTACTCGAAATAATTCTAAGTGTTTATTAAAACTGATTGAAAATATTCTAAGTCCAAATAATTAATTTAATTGGAAAATAAACTAAGTCCAAATGAACGATTTCTGGTGTAAAGTGACGTGAAGGTGCTTGCTCTAGCTCTGGAAAATCACGTCTGCGGGAGTCCTCTTCTGGGCCCCCTTATATAGTCAGTGTCCCTTGATCTCCTACCCAGGTCCCTTCTGGCCTATTCGTATTCAGGTCATTCGCTTCTCACGCTATTACGCATTTCAGAGGATGCGCGTGCGATGATGACGTCCGGTGACGATATCCCCACGCGCCTGTGGTCAGCCTCGCTCGAGATTCTCAGAACTCGAGATTAATATTCAATAATCATAAATATGATTGACAGTCATATTATAGGCCTACAATGTATCGTTGAGTTCGTTTATCTCCGATTTCCAAAGGTCAAAGTATAAGTGGCTATTTTTATAGCGACTAGGCATAATATATTACCCCTCAGGTATGTAGGTATTTACTCCCCATTATATATTCTTAAGTATTTCCTCGTCGTACTATTCCCATTACGAGTCATGATATTATAATATATGGTTGATTATTATCTTATTACTCAGGCCTACTCTGTATGGACCCCTTTATGTATTATATTATTGGTATAGGACATCAGAGCACGTAGCATAAAAATAACATTTGTGGCAATAATAATAAATATATATATATATATGACTAAATTAAAGCCCGTCGGCCATGTTAACATAAATATTTGGTCGACCAATACTCACAGAACAGTTGGGACACACACCTGGTTTTACACCCACGCTACCGCACCAGAGCCTGTAAGTATATCAACAGTAATACAAATAAAACAAGTTGACCCTGCGTACGTGCGAATGTGTGCCTACAACTGTTTACGAAGAATTCACAATACTATAACAATGAATGCAGCCAGGACAGGAGTACGAAGTGCTGAACACTACTGTCCCCATTAGGTACACCACACCACGTTGAATCACAAAGACAAATCGCTGGTAAACTTCGAACACCCTAAACTGAATAATAAAATATGAATTTGAGCAATTGTTATTGCAATGAACGATAGTTACCAGACGACTTTCATGACAAAGAAAAACACAAATTCACAAACAACGTGGTTTGGGACGACTGCAACTGACTAATGACATGAAACACTTGCACATGAATTGCGCTTACAAAGAACGCCTTGACGGGATGACGGCTGAGAAAAAAGTGACATTATTACATTAACGTCTTAACGAACAAAATGACGAAAACTATACGAATAGGCTTTCAGTGTCACCACACTAAAACAATGAAAACTGGAAAATCTAAGAACTTTGTGACACTGAAAGCATGACTTAACATAAAGTAACTTTAAACAATAACGAATCTTGGAAAACAAATTGATTACGATCACGCAGCTGGCCGGTCGCAAACGGAAACGTGATAACGTCCTGCCGACAAGGCTGCAACTGCGGACCGCACCGTTTCACGCACATGAAAATGATAATACTAACAAAATGATAATAACACAAACATAACATACTTAAACATAAACAAAACTAAGGGCCGATTTCACCAAAAAAGCTTTAATCGCGATTACAGTAATCATGGTTAAAAGTTAATCGTGATTTATTCTCATTTGGATTTCACCACGTTAATCACGGTTCCACTAAACATGATTACAGTAACCTCGATTAACCGTATTAATCATGATTAACGTTACTAGTATCTATAGCCATGGTCAGCTGTGTCGTCTGATAAGATAACAAGAGTTCGTTGTTCGTATTTCAATTTCAAAATTTTCATCTGTACACTGTACTGTACTACTGTATTTTATAATACCAAATTTAATTTAAAATTAACATTACCGTTAATAGTTACGTTAATACGTACGTAAAATTTAAAAGATGGACAGTCAAAATTTAAAAAGGAAGCGAGAACGTACTTTTGAGTACGCGGAGAAATCAGTTCTCTTGGACATAGTAACTGAGCACTTCAATATTATTGAATGCAAGAAGACGGATGGGGTAAGTGTGAAATTAAAAAACGCTGAATGGCAAAAAATTGCTGAGAAGTTCACCGCGACATCATCAACTTACCCAAGAGACTCCCATAGCTTGAAAACGCTTTGGGAAAATCTTAAACGGAAGGCGAAGGCGGCATTAGCTATGCAAGCGGATAATAATTACGGCACAGGTAATACATACACATTACATTAATCATGTGATTTGACATTTTTATTAATTTATATTCTTTTTGTAGGAGGAGGAAAAGCGAAGAAAGTGGTAGCTGATCCAATAGTGGACATGGTTGTGGGGCTTATTCGGCCACATGTCGAACCCTTTCATAACATATATGATGACAATTATGAAGAGGGTAGGAGCAATATCACCACTGGTATGTCTATTTATTATATAGTTATAATAATTATAACATTAATTGATTCATAAAAATATTAAGAAATTAATATTAAATTATAATAAAATAAGAATCCTTTTTAACATAAAATACATAGTAACAGAAATAGAACCAAAATATTTTTAAAACTATATATCTAACTAAATAAATAATAGAGTTATTTATCTGTTAAATAAAAAATATTTGTGTATAAAGTAAATGTATTTTTTTAAATATAAAGTTTTTTTGTACTATAGCATTAAAATACTAGATTATGATATTATATAATATGTTTATTTTTAATCATATCTTAATACTAAACTTTTAATATATTACAGATAAAAAAGATACAAATGAGTTTGAAGAAATTATTGTTAACGATGTGTTATACCCTGAGGTCAGTAGCATTAATTAATTAATAATCCCATCGTAACAGAAGCTTATACTTTAGCATACCTCATAACTTCTTGTGTTATTATAGGATATCAACAATGACGAAGATGATGACATTTTATTACAAAATAATTGGTCTCAATACAATCCTGCCATGATGAAGACTCAGGTATCTGCTGCTCTTCGCCAGCCTCCAAAATTATCCGTATCAATACCCTCCACTTCAAAAATGTCAACTTATGATTATATGTCAGAGGACATTCAACCTATAGCTGTATTAACTCCCCCAAAAGATATAGATGGCAAAAAAGGAGTGTCACGAAGAAGACCAGTTCTGAACACCACATTAGCTTAAGAAACATTTTTTAAAGCCAAAAAATTATCTCTTAATGCAATGAGTAAGGATGCTGGAGAAGAGCACAAAGTGCAGATGAAAATCTTAAAATTAAAATTACTACAAGAGGAAGAAAAATTAAAACAAGAGAAAATGAAGACTGAAATACTGAAACTCCAGATCCAGCGTGAGACTGGAACAGAATGGGTATTTGACGGCAATAATGAGACTGATAACATAGACTAATTATTTATTGTTAATTGTTATACTTATTATTATTATTATTATATTTTAATTCAAGTTTTTATTGTTATATTCATTATTATTATATTTTAATTCAAGTTTTTATTATTATTATGATTTAATTCAAGTTTTTATAATATTATGTTTTTTAACTAATAAAACACAGAAACAGACTAACAGATTAAAGATAATTTATTTTTAAAAACATGTTATAGGTGAGTAAACATATTGCTTAAAACTAATCATTTTGTTGATGTGTGATTAATCTGAAACAAAAAACAAGAAAAAGGTTAGATAATAAATTGGTACTCTAAAATAAACCTAGATTATAATCAACAAATATCTAATAATATCAACAAAAATAAATATAAAAGTTGTGACAGGAAAGATCTCAATAAAAAATTGTGAGATTAATGATTCTATTTTTTTTTTTTTAGACTAATAATTGAAACAGTTGAATTAACTAATTATATCAAAACATTAAGGATAATTCTTCATATTATGAATGTTCCTTGTCGAATATAATAAATTAAAATTTTTGCAATTGAAAAATAAAAATACTCATTTAAAAATTGACAAAAAAATGTGAAAATGTTTGCCCATCTATTTTTAAGATATATTAACAATTGTCTAAAATGGAATGTGCATATTAATAATTTAATTCAAATAATTGATATTATCGTTAAAAAAATATTTACTAAGTTGTACCATTGAACTAATTAAAGATATAGATACAAAACACAACACTTGTACACAAATTACAATTTAATACAAGTACATACTTGTAATTGTAAAACAAATAAAGGTATACTTTTGAAAATAGAAATTATAGGTGTACACATTTTTATGATTTTCTGGTAGTGTAATATTATAAACTTACACTACCACATTTCAAATACAGTAGTGCAATTGCTACATTTGTACCACTGTGATCATGAGACATGAATCATAATATGGTCTACTCGTGAATTATGATTAAAGATTTTTTAAAACCATTAATTTGATAGAACAGTTTATATTATTATAATGTGCAACTGTATGAAACTATACCATAGGCTTATACTACAAGTCTCTACTATAATAATAACTATTACTTTTATACTGTTCACTAATACATGATAAATGTAATTACCTAATGCATTTTTTAAATCTTATTATTTTTTATTAATACAAATAAGTTTTGTTAATTTATTATGTGTTATGCAATCATACAATAATTAAGTAAAATGTTTCTATCACACACAATATTATTGTTATATTTTTGAATTATTAAATATTAACTGCAATATTGAATACCTTCATAGGTACTTGCTAATTGGTAATAAATAATAATAAAAAAATACCTATCTAACATTTTGCTAAAAAATAATTCCTATTCTACTCGTTTTAAGCTCAATAGTCAATACTTATTTAACTAAACACATCCAATGGCTGGGGAGTGTCCAACTATTGAAATGTACATTTTTTCTCTTATACATTTTTAAACTATAATTGAAAAATAATTAAAATATCAAAAAAAAAAATGTATAAAATACAGAAAAAATTGAATAAAGGCTAACAAAAAAATTAAATATAAATTTGATGGTACTAAAATGAATTTTCTTACAAATTCAAAGCTCTATATATTATGTAATTATATTTTCTAGAATATTATTCTGACTGTGCAATCAACTTATTAATATTATTATATTTAATCATAATTTACCTCTCAAAGTGACCATCTATTAACGCTTGCCGCCCACTGTTTTGCTGTGTTACTCTTCGATTAATGGGGTTTGGCGCATATTCAATTTCTATGTTATCCTGAGCAAGTATTTCTTCCCAAGGAGCAGGGAGTATCATATCAAAGCCTCTGGGGACTTCTTCTCCAGCTCTTCTGGCAATATTATGCAATACCAATGTTGCAGTGATGATAGGGAAAACACGCATCAGTTTTACTCGTAAACCTAAAGCCATTACTGGAAAACGTCTTTTCCAAACACCGAAAAATCTTTCAATGACATTTCTCGTCCTTATCTGTGACTCATTATACAAGTTTTCCGCTGGTGTATGGCATTCTTGTAGTGGTATCATCATGTAATTTGCAGAAGCATAGCCACTATCACCTACCAGTACTGCGTCCCCATAAACTCCTTGCTCAAATAAAGCTCTTCTTTTTGACTCACGAAATATTCTGGAGTCATGAGTGCTTCCATCATATCTTGCAACGACATCCATTATTTCTAAATTAGCGTTGCATATCGCCTGAACGTTTAACGAAAAATATCCTTTGCGGTTTCGGAAACGCTCAGCAGATTCTCCACCTGCAATTCAATAAGAAAGACCACTAATGTAAAATGTAACTAAAATTTTAAAAATAAAAATAAAATAAATACATTTATATTGTTAGAAAATTGTGTCTACGGGTGTAATTACTAGTACCTACTAATAAGAAAACAAGTATAATTATTAATTATTTTTTGTATATACCTGGTGATTGCCACAACTTCACATGGGTACAGTCAATAGCACCGATGACTCTTGGGAACTTGGCTCTTCTGTAAAAATTTAACTGGGTCTGTCTTATTTGTTCTGGTGTTTCAGGAAATTTAATATATTGACTCCGCAAGGACGCAATAGTACAACTAACTTTATGCACTATCCTATTTACTGTTGAGGAGCTAAAGCCACACAGATCCCCTGCAGTGGTTTGAAAACATCCAGTGGCATAAAATCGAAGAGTGCATAATAACTGATTAATCGGGGATATACAGTTATTTCTGTTTGAAAAAAAAAATTGTTATACTTTGAAGACTTTTTGTTATTATAAGCTCTAACTTCACTGACTGACCTGTCTGTTTCATACTCGAGATATGTTCTATTTTTTCCAGAATTGACAAAACTGTAGGTTTTGTCAGTCTGTACCTCGTAATGAAATCCCGATCATCCAGACTATCGAAGTCTTCGGCCCTTTCCCGTATCCATTTTGGACGGCAGACAGCGAAAATTATGAAGTCGTCTTCGTCGTCTTCATCGTTTTCAAAACAAAGTTGAAACACACGTTTACGAGCTCGTTGCATTTTGTAAAAATATAAATATATTTGAAACCAAAAACACATTAACAAAACACTTGAAGTTTAAACAAATTACAAAATCCTCATACAAAACAGAAAATATTTTGTTAATATTTTTTAAATATTTTAATAATTGATAACATTATCAATATTTCCGGAATTTAACCGCGATTAAGAACGATAAACGGCCGAAATTGGGCGGTTAGTTCTTAATCACGATTACGCAACGGTTACGCTTAACCGAGTTTGGTGAAATCCAAAATCTCTGGTTATCAATATTAATCTTGCTTAAGGATAGTTAACCGCGATTAACAGAGTTGGTGAAATCGGCCCTAAATGACAAAAATAATTCACCACTCAGAATATATCATGAATATTTTTTTACTGATGGCTGATGCAATAGGACATACTTAAAATACATATTTAGTTTGAAGTCATGATTTGGACTTGGATGTTGTTAGAATTAAATTAAAAACTCACATTATAATATTTATTATTATATAAAACTATACATAATACATTTGTATACGTATAAATATGTTATGCAACTAATAAAATTAGCAAATACGTACGTTAAACAGTTTACTTATTAGAGGAAAAAATGTCATGTACATTTAGTTTAAAAATTAAAGTTCTTATTGGTACTTATTATGTAATGTATTTTACCAATGTTATGTAAATATTGTGTGAATTTTATGTCATTGGCTTTGTTCTCCATGCCACAGATGAATATTATACTTCATATTAACCTATCAGTTATTTTATTCAATGATATTGATATTGAATCAATAGGTAGGTACAATTATTCAAAATAGGAAAAATTGATAATACAAATAATAGACACATTTTCAAATAAATTCAGTCAACATTGCCTTGTTCTAGTGTATGTTTGTATTTGCTCATATTTTTATTTGTATTTGTCTGTTTATATAACTTTTAAATTCCCAAGTCTAGCTATAACCTTAAGTCTTAAATAACTTTTAATCATTGTAACAACATCCAAGTCCTAGTTATTATTATTTAATATTTGATAAATCGTATCTTTATGTTGTGAAAGGATGATGTTCTTTCAAAAACTGTTTGATTTTTATGCATCATTTAGCTATATGTTGAACGCGAAATTTAATCATACAAGTTTTCGAAATCAATGTTGTCATTTTGTAGTGTTTAGAAATGGTATATCTAATATTAAGTTTATTCAAACAAAATATGATAATAGTATTAATAGGGCCCATAGGCGGAAATTCTCCATAATTTTAGAGGGGGCTGATATTTAAAAATACTTTATTGCATATCAAAGCAAAAAAAAAAAATATACACATAATATTACCCTAAACATTATTCAAAACTTAAGCGTGATTTATTTTAGATATAGATATAGTATACTATGCATATAACTTAGATACTCATACATATAATTACATTTTAACAATGAAAACTCTTTGTTATGAAACTAAAAAATTTTTATTTTAAAATAATATATCTATTTTTTTGTGCAAATAAATTTAGTATGACTTCTTTATCAATTTTTTTAGAAATATCATTTTCAATACTAATTATAGCTAAGTTATTAAATCTATTCTGTAACATGGATGACCTCAGCCATGTTTTAATCCTTCTCATCGCAGAAAAACTACGTTCACACGTTGACGAACTTATAGGAAGAGTAAGTGCAACTTGCATAAGCTTATACATGTTAGGGTATATAGTTTCGGAAAGTACTGAAGTCAAAGCTTCTAAATTAATACTGCGTTCGCCATTTGATAAATGTAAGTAGTTCTTCACAACATGCATTTCTGATTGAACACTTATACTTTTTACATCCAATAAATCCTAGAAAATAAACAATTTTCTTTAATTAGAAATAGAATAATAAGAATAATTTACAATATATAACATTATTAACTATTTATTAATTCAATAATATTAAATTTTGATAGCAAGTTATTATAATGAAATTACCTTATAATGATTAATAAACAATTCACTATTTTTAAAATTTAATTTTATAAAATTGTCAACAGCTTCAGCCATTTGAAGACTTTCAGTTGAAAATCTTTTCTTTAAGTTGACAATTACACAATCTAATATTTTAAAATATCCATTTACGCAAAAGTATTTTTCAACTGATGTATTTGTTTCAGTATTATTCATTGATTCCGCGGCAGTAGTGGTTGTTAGAATGAAATCTTCAAAAACATTGGGTTCTCGTCTTATTCGCTTAGATTCTAATAATAAACATATTTAATAAGCTTAACTTAATAATATTAATATAAATAAATATTTTTTAGTAGGTACACACACATTACTGACCTTGAGTTTGAAAAGGTAGTATCAGTTTAACATCATTTTTATCACAAAAGGTTTTTATGTCTAACCACAAGTCACTAAATCCAATGGTAGATCTAGCATTCTCAAAATTTAGTATTACGCTGTTTATTAGATTAGCCGCTTCGCCCAATGTAGCAGCTTTATCTTGAAACTTGTTGCTAAGTATATTTATAGAGGATAATACATGTTGCAAAATGAATAGAAAAATAACAAACGATCCTTTTTGCATTATTGAAAGTATACCTATAAAAAAATATTCAAAACATAATTAATTAGTCAGGTACTTATAATTAGACAATAGTATTAATATTTAATTGAAAATGAGTATACCTATAGCTTCATTTACATTTCGGTCCAGTTGATTATCTATTTCTTCTTGCAAAACTGCAATAATTGCTTCATAATTGTTTATAACTGACTCACAGTTTTTCTATCTACAATTCCACCTTGTATCACTCATAGAAGTTATTTTTGATATTTTAATTCCTAATTTCCTTTGCATAGTAACTAGAGTTTGATTTTTAGTAGGATGAGAAAAGTGTTTATACAATGATTCTATTGTGTTGAAAACAATTCTAGTTTCCTAAAAAATAAAAATGATTTAGAAAAAAATAAAAACATTTTAAAAAAAATGTTCCCAAAAAATAAAATATTGTATTGTATTTTATTACCTTTACAATTTTGCACATATCAATGACAACAAGGTTCATCCGATGAGCCATGCAATGGGTGTAAATAGCATAGGGAAATTTGTTTTTTACTTTGGATTGAACACCATTAAATTTGCCAGACATAACACTGGCGCCGTCATATGATTGTGCTACAATGTGATATTTATCCAATTGGTTCTCAGTAAGGAATTCAAATATTTTAGCACATAATGATTCGGCATTTTGATTTTCTGAAACGTCTACAAAACCCAGAAAACGTTCAACAACATTTAGACCAACAGTGTATCTGACACATACAGACATCTGTTCTTCCTTAAAACATCTAAAATTAAGTATAAATAGTGAATAGTTAGCATTTATTACTATTGAATCATTTATTCTTATATATTTAAATGTTAGGTAGTAGGTACCTTGCTTCATCAATCATAATTCCAAATACTTTATTACATTTTATTTCCTCAGTTATTTTAGACCGAATGCTTGCTGCAGATAAGTTTACCAATTCATCTTGAATTAAATGACTGGTGAAATTAGTGGTGTTACTATACTTTTCTTCAAATTCAGGGCAATTTTTTGCCAGTAAATCACATGTTTCTTTAAAATTTCCTATTTAATAAAATATGAATACATATATGTATTACAAATTCTGAACATAATATGGCCTACCATACGAACATGTTCATTGGGGTCCATTATTTTCTTAAATAATACTACTCACCTTTATTTGAAGAAAATTTAGATTCATCATGCCCTCTGAAAGCCAGTCCTTGGTTTCCCAAAAATAAGGTTATTTCAATAAGAGTTTTTATATATTTTCTATTCTTTTCAACAATCAATTTATGGCTTGAAGATAGTTGTTCGTGAATGCTACCCGATGACTTAGTCTTAACATGTTGTTCCCATTTAGTCATGCAAGTCAAATGGTGTTTACAAGTTGAATGTGCTTCAAGTTTACTTTGCTTATTGCCTTTTTTCCCTCTTGATCCAGTTAACTAAATGGACAATTACCCAATTGAGTATATTATATAATATTTTGAACATGTCAGATTATAATATAAAAAGTATAGGTAACATACTATCATTAAATTTGTTAAACATACTTTTTTCCAATTTTTAAACCCAGTTAATGTAAACACATCATCTTGTACACTTTTTCCAGTAGAATAATTACGACAGCAAAAACAAAAAATAGCATCATTCACAATACTATATTCAATCCATTCATATTTTGAATAGTATTTATCATTAAAACTTCGGTTTTGAGAACCAAAATTAGTTTTTGGATAAGTCTACAGTTATAAAAATAAAAATAAAAATAAAAAATATTGAATCAACTTCAATTAGATAGTCTTATATAGTTATATTATTTGAATTCAATATTTTACCAAGTACAAGTAAAAACTACAAATACTTACTTTTAGCAATGGACGAACAGGGCCTGTGTCTAAAGTTCCCAAATCACTTATAATTAACTTATTATGCTTTAAATGTTTATTTGATTGTTTTTCCATGGCTGTATGTACAGTCGAAGTTGATTCAAATAATGCAGAATCAATTATTTGCTCAATATCGGTGGTCGGAACATTATTTTTTTTGAAATTAAATATCTCAAATACATTTTTGGACATATTTAAAAAAATATCGAACAAAGAAAAACGAAACAACACTTAACAGTACATACGTCGCAATGGGCGATGGTTGAATGGCTAATGATTGTTGATTATCGAAATAGAAACGTCACTGTTGTGTGTTTCGAATTGTCGAATTTTACATTGGTATTTACTATTTCGTCTATTTTTAGCTCTCATAACATATTATTAATGATAGCGTCGATAACGCAATGCAGTTGGCAGTTCCAAAAAAATAATGATATCGATGTCTGTGCATTGAAATCAGTCACAAAACTCAACTGATATCGTTTATATAATTAATAAACTAATATACATTGATACTTAAATATTTATTATGCTGTAGTGCCTCTATGCATCCTCTGTCATCCTACTTTTTTTTTTAAAACTGTAAATGTTTTTATTCGCGTTCCAACAATATTTTAATTGAAAGTTAATATGCATATATTTATTATTATTTATTGCAGTAACCGGCAATGACCAATTATTTGAGGGGGCAAATTTTTCTATTTGTACGTTTTGAGGGGGCTAAGACCCCTCAAGCCCCCCCCAATTTCCGCCTATGCTATTGAGAGTTCATACATTAAAAACTATCAAAATATACGCTTAAAATCACTAAAATATGAGCTAAATGTGTATTTTGTTTTTTTTTACGTTAAGGTTTTTTTTTTCTGTAAAAATAATAATTCAAAGATGGGAAAAATATCCTCAATTTTAATATGATTTAATATGTTATATTATTTACTTCAAGAATTAAAATTTCCCAGACAGCAATTTATTAACATTGATATTTTAATAACATTATAATTGGATTACATTTATAATATTTATAATGCAACGTTACTGTATTATTAATAAAAAGTTATATTAGAAATATTATACACAAAATATTTTCTAAATATTACACATTGATTTATTGTATAACATTATCCAGTTAATAATCTTAAAATATTTTATAAATATTCAAAAAGTACCTTAAAATAATATTATTTTCATAACATTTTTTACATATTAATGTTCATTAATTTTCTAACATTATATTATTAATTACGTAACAATATTAGATTCTGAACGAAGTGATGAATGTATTGCATTTACTATGATGTGTGTTTTTTTTTTTTTTTTTTTGTGTCTGACTCCAACATTTGGAGCAGTAATAATGCTCCGATTTTTGACTTCAGCCCCTCTTTGAATAGGGAATTGAATCTAGTTGGTACTTTAGGGGGGTCAAAATTAAAATTTTCTAATAGTTTTCAAAAAAATCGAGAAAAACAAAAAAAAAATGACAGAAAAATGGAAATTTTACGGAAAAACCACTTTTCGACAAAATCGATTTTTTGATTTTGCTGTAACTCAAAAACGAATTATTGTAAATACTTGAAATTTTCACCAAATGTTTATATTATGGTTATCTCTTTACAGTTCAATTTTCAAAATATTTTGACCATTTTTAAGCTACTAATAGACAATTGAAATTTTCGACTTTTCTAAGTTTTTTTTTCTTCAAATGCCGATAAAAATTTTTTGGGTGGCCAGAAAATCTTGAAAATTTAATACAAGGTTTCTTATAAGTTGTTCTTAAAGTGATAAAAAAAAATCCGAAATCGTTAGTCACAATTTTTTTTTATAAGTGTTTAAAGTTCGAATTTATACGAAATATGTCAAAATTTAAATTAAATTTCATACGCTCATAATGCGAATGTTGGCCATAGTAACCATAGTAACATATAAAAACTATACTATTTGTTTCAAAATAGAATATTTGACAATATTTAAATATAATATATCCTAAACTGACAAATCATCTTCGTTCAGAATCGTTTTTCGTATACAATGATACCTATCATTGCATTCAAATTTAACCTACCCTAGTCCGAGGTCCACCCCATCCCCTAATGTACAGCAGAGCGATACTCACTTACCAACTTTTTTAGAAATGTAAGTTGCATAAGAACTTTTTATTATAATAATAATAATAATAATAATACTTTTGTTCATTAATATTATTCTTGGTTATTTAATATTTATTTTTTTGTCATTATTCAGTTGCACTCAAGTTCCAGTCTGACGACGGCGATAACGATATAAATTTGACAATAAATTACTTATTATTAAATTATTATTAGTGTTACTTAAAATTTAAATATATGTAGTATATATTATAATAGTGCGCGACGCGCGTTTGGTTGGCCGAATGTACTACAAGACAAGTGTACATCACATCGGTTCATAATAATATTATGCTGTTTAGGCAATTAAAACTTATTTTTTTTATTTTTTTTTTTAAATTTAAAAAAAATAGTGCGTCTGATTTATTTAATTTACTTCTGCATTTATATAGTCTATATTTTACAATCAATTTTGCAGTGACTGCTATTTCTACAATAACAGTAATATAATAACATATATTTTATTAAGTACATAACCCGTCACTATTTTTGTCTGATTCAAGCCCGTGATTTTGGTGGTAATACCGCAACACCGCGTTGAAAATTTTGTGACGTATTTAAAATGAATAAAAGAAATCGTCCAAACCAGTATAAAAGTATTGGCATATTATACTATAAAGTATAAATAGTTCTAAATTTGTTCATAATTCGTATGGTGCTATTGTTAGTGGAAATATGTGTCTATCTTTATAGTTAAGTCTTGTAACGGAGTAGCTGTCACCACATAAAAACGGTCCTTTTCAGGACCACCAATCAGCGGACAGTATGCTAGCACAAGCCACACACACTAACGTTAGGGACAATAACTAAGCCC
Source organism: Schizaphis graminum (assembly GCA_020882235.1). Taxonomy (NCBI): domain Eukaryota; kingdom Metazoa; phylum Arthropoda; class Insecta; order Hemiptera; family Aphididae; genus Schizaphis; species Schizaphis graminum. Next base: position 19,732,924 of record CM037035.1, on the reverse strand, counting down.
CAAGTAACAGCACAACAAAAACAATAAGAGTTACGTATAGGGGAGAGTCAGACGAATCTAACGACACCCTCCCCAAGTCAATAACCCCAAAATTGAATAAACCACAGGACTTCCCGTACAACTAGTAAACACTACTATACACGGCGGCAGCGAATAGTTTACTAGTCGGTACGGCAGACTGCTTATATACCGGACATTTCCACACCATCGATACAGTCTTCAATATTTCTTCATACCTTCAACAACTACAACAAAACGAAGAAACGAAGACCCGAAGACCATCCAGCACAGCGATCCAGTTGAAACTACTAATTACACCGATACGGCGGCGAATACATTCAACATCCGAGGCGGCAACCGACGAGCGCTGCGTTCCTGACCACCGCTACGAACGAAACCATCGACACAGCGACGAATACACTCGTTGTACGGGGCAGCAACTGACGACCACAACGTATCCGTATTACGCCACGGACAACATCATCACCGTAGCGGCGAAGCGCTTATTGCACGACGCGGCAACCGACGAGCGCTGCGTTCCTGACCACCGCTACGAACGAAACCATCGACACAGCAACGAATACACTCGTTGTACGGGGCAGCAACTGACGACCATAACGTATCCGTATTACGCCACGGACAACATCATCACCGTAGCGGCGAAGCGCTTATTGCACGACGCGGCAACCGACGAGCGGCGTATTCCCATTCACACCACGGACGGAATCATACGCACCGCGGCGAAGACACTCATCATACGAGGCGGCAATTGACGGGCATACAGTTCCTGATTACCCCGTCGTCGACATAATAGCGACATAATAATATCGGCGAACACGCATATCATCATCAGCGTTACGAACGCGTTCACGGTCGATTTACCAAAACGGTTCTTATCAGAACCAACAACCTAACCACCCACCCTCAGTGTGCCTGCTAAGGCATCACTGCGAGGCGTTATCACTCGAACACGACTTACTAAAGCCCGTGGGAGAGTGATTCCAACTCAATCCATTCATTGTTATATAATTACTCTCATATGAAGTTATAAATCCCCGACATTTGTAAGTCACTTCGCACCTCTACAGGTCCGATACCGCCCGTTGCGACTCGCTTCTTCAAGCCAGTCGCTCGGCCCGGAAATTAAATACCTTCCCTTAAATACATAATATAATATATTTCAATAAATAAACGAAATTGTACATATAATATAGACACGCGTGCAATTATTTACGACCACGGGACGTCGGGAATCGACGGACCGTATCAGTCTATAATATAGTATATTCGGATATTCCATATAAATGTAAAATGTTCGTTTAATCGCTTTCGCGCAGACACAATATTATATTATATATAATGTAATATTATAGTGCATACTGCATATAGATTACAGTCTACTGAGTACAAATTGAGCTGAAGGAACGTTCAGATTTGGTGGTCTGTAATAATATTAGTGTATTGGTCGCACTCGCTGATAGTAAAGTTGGCAACCAAAGTTATTCATTATCGACGACCGTCATCGGCCACCGCCGTGTATACAGACTACAGAGTATTACCGAAATAAAATAGTTTTTAATAATGTTATCATAATTTTATGTCTTTTGATAATGCAATACGAATACAGTAATATTATTCACTACTTCATATAATATTATACTGTGTGGTTTCCCCGTTCCCGACGCGCGACGTTCAAGTGTTCGACGGCTGTAGTAATCAGTTGTCAATATAGCATAATATGGGTATTCCAATATTTCTGTCCTTAAAATAGATATTATCAGTAAGGAAAACAACAACGAATCATACTTCCCCGTTCTCCCCGTTACACAATAACCGACTAATCTAATGATTTTGATTACCAACACCATCGCTGCACGCCGCGTCGTCTTTAGACAATTAATATGTTACGTTTACGTAATACGTATAACCGTAATCGTTTGCGTCTTTGCGATCAAAATGTCTAACATTGCTTTTAACTTTTGTATACATTTGTTGTGAAAAGTAAATTGAACAATATTGTTAATTTTTATATTATATTGTGCTTTTTTTTATTAATTAATCATTTCAATATTCGAATCCTGGCTGAACTGAAGTTTTAACGTAAGTATCCACAATATTATATTATTTAAAATATATTTTATTATAGTACCAGATTAACGATTATATTTTATTATGCATTTAGACAGCATAATATTTAAACAAATCTCTTTTCATATGAAATTAGGTACCTTCATTAGTTTATAATGTAGGTAATAAGATTTAGGTTCTACTATCGCTTATTAGTTACCTATTAAAGTGAAGTGAATTTGATATATAATCCAGCTTTTGGAAGAAAAACAATTTTGTTATAGATATTTATAATAGGTAGTTGTAGGTAACATAATATTTGTTTTAATTATTTGATACCTATATGGCTATATCCAAATGTATAATTTCTATTTAATATCCATTCAGCCTATATTATAATATAAGTTTTAATTTATGATTATTGATTTACCATTGTAAACATAGTTTATCAAACGGTTGAAGTAATTTATTATTGGCAATGGTATATATAGTCTATTCAAAATGAGACCGGACCTCGGCGGCGACCAGTTTTCGTCGAGCGGGGGTCAGACAACACCCGTTTGTCCTAACCTACCTGTATGCCTGCTGTGTTGTAAAGCCACGCCCATGCGCACAATTCAGCCGCCGAGGTCCGGTCTCATTTTGAATAGACTATAGTCGGCATATAGAAGTAGTTATTACTTGTTTATTTATTTAATTATATATAAGTATAATATTAATAATTGGTAGGTAGGTATGTTAATTTTGACTAATATTTTAAGAACTTGAGCAACTTATATTTTTCCTGCTTATAAACCATAAATTATTAGATTCCAAAAAGTTACAACAATAAATAGGTCTGTTATATTATAGGATCATTAAAAAAAAATTGTCTTAACTATTACTACTAATTAAATATTTATTTTAGGCATATTATTATAATAATAATTCTGATATCAACTATATTATTGTTTTAAAAATGTCACTTTTATTGTTGGTTAATATTTAACATTTTTTTTCTTAGATAAATATACCTAAAATGATTAAAAGTCAACGATCTAAAAGAAGAAAATTAAAACATGAATTAAATTTTATTTTTGATCAGTCTCCTTTTTTAGATTCTGAACGAAGTGATGAATGTATTGCATTTACTATGATGTGTGTTTTTTTTTTTTTTTTTTTTGTGTCTGACTCCAACATTTGGAGCAGTAATAATGCTCCGATTTTTTACTTCAGCCCCTCTTTGAATAGGGAATTGAATCTAGTTGGTACTTTAGGGGGGTCAAAATTAAAATTTTCTAATAGTTTTCAAAAAAATCGAGAAAAACAAAAAAAAAATGACAAAAAAATGGAAATTTTACGGAAAAACCACTTTTCGACAAAATCGATTTTTTGATTTTGCTGTAACTCAAAAACGAATTATTGTAAATACTTGAAATTTTCACCAAATGTTTATATTATGGTTATCTCTTTACAGTTAAATTTTCAAAATATTTTGACCATTTTTAAGCTACTAATAGACAATTGAAATTTTCGACTTTTCTAAGTTTTTTTTTCTTCAAATGCCGATAAAAATTTTTTGGGTGGCCAGAAAATCTTGAAAATTTAATACAAGGTTTCTTATAAGTTGTTCTTAAAGTGATAAAAAAAAATCCGAAATCGTTAGTCACAATTTTTTTTTATAAGTGTTTAAAGTTCGAATTTATACGAAATATGTCAAAATTTAAATTAAATTTCATACGCTCATAATGCGAATATTGGCCATAGTAACCATAGTAACATAATATAAAAACTATACTATTTGTTTCAAAATAGAATATTTGACAATATTTAAATATAATATATCCTAAACTGACAAATCATCTTCGTTCAGAATCGTTTTTCGTATACAATGATACCTATCATTGCATTCAAATTTAACCTTCCATAGTCTGAGGTCCACCCCACCCCCTAATATACAGCAGAGCGATACCCACTTACCCGCTTTTTTAATAATGCTTCTAAGTCAGAAGAGAATCTAAATTCAGTTCCTTGCAAATTGTCTATTGACACTGGAAGTTTATCTCATCCAACTACATCTAAAGATACAATTGAATCATCAACATAAGCTCCATCAATTTCAACTTCGGATACTATTTTCATGCCTATAAATAATGAACATATTATATCTTTAGAAAATTCCGAGGAAAATGCTAACTTATTTTCAAATGAAATTAATTCATATGTAAAATCTGAAAATTCTACTTCTGAAGTATTTTCAATAAAAAACTTTTTAAGACATTGGGCTACTGAGTACAACGTCACTCATGTCGCTCTTAACGGACTATTAAAAGGTTTAAAAAATCATGTTTGTTTCAATGATCTTCCTGTTGATAGTAGAACCTTACTAGGTACTCCAAAAAATGTCTGCAATAATATTCGTAATGTAGAACCGGGTATATATTATCATTTTGGGTTGGCTGCAGGTATTTGTAGATTTATTCCAAAAAATGTAACAGATGTTAAAGTATCAATAGGGATTGATGGGTTGCCATTATCAAAGAGCAGTAATGGACAGTTTTGGCCAATTTTAGCATCTATAATAATTATTGATTCTCATTTGCCCAAAATAGTTTTTCCTGTCGGAATTTACTACGGGTCAGAAAAACCAAAAGATAGTAATGATTTTCTTTTCGACTTTATAAATGAAACAAAAGAACTTATTATGAATGGAATCATTGTAAATAAATTAAAAATATCTGTTTCAATCCATGTTTTCTGTTGTGATGCCCCAGCTAAATCATTCATTCTGAAAGTGAAAGGACATACTGGATTTTCTTCATGCACTAGGTGTAGTATTGAAGGGGAATATTTAAATAACAGACTTTGTTTTCCTTATTCCCATTTAAAACCAACAGAAAGAAGTCATCAAGCTTATTTATCAAAATTAGATGAAGATTATCATACTTCTAATCAATCACTTACACGTCTTATTGAATTACCAGGATTTGATTGTGTTAAATCATTTTCACTTGATTACATGCACCTTGTATGTCTTGGTGTCATGAAAAAGTTATTGTTTATTTGGATTAGAGGACCATTAAATGTTCGCCTTCCTTATAAAAAATAAAAGAGTTATCAACTACTTTATTAAGCTTAAAACCATTTATTTCATCTGATTTTGTTAGAAATATAAGAGGAATTCAAGATTTAAATCGCTGGAAAGCTACCGAATTTCGATTATTTTTGATTTATTTAGGAACAATTGTATTAAAAAATATTTTAAAAACTGATTGTTACGTACATTTTTTGTCATTAAATATTTCAATGCTAATACTCTTAAGTCCAGATCGTGGTCATATGTTAGATTATGCAAGACAGCTTCTTGATTATTTTGTTAAACGTTTTGAAGTATTATATGGTAAACACTATGTGTCCCATAACATTCATGGGCTTTTACATATATGTGATGATTATGAATTATATGGGCCGCTTGATAACTGTAGTACATTTAATTTTGAAAACTACATGAAAAAGTTAAAGTCATTGCTGAGAAAACACGAAAAACCTTTACATCAAATAATAAATCGAAATATTGAGATACATAATAATTATGCTACTGGAGGATTTGATGATGAAATGAAAAACTTGGTATACCGTCAATAGATAATGGTCAATTGATAGCGCGACAATAGATAGTGGACAATAGATCGCGCGATAATTGATAGTATACGACAATTGATAGTGTACGACAATTTATAGTGTACGACAATTTATAGTGTACAACGTTTTCGTTATATTAAATTAATTAATTTTATTAAATTTTAATTTACTTAATTATGAGTTTAAAATATATTAAAAGTGAAAGAGGCACCAACATTTTGGTCGATGATGGATACATGTACCAACGTGAATGCAATAAGCCAGAAAAAAGCATTTGGCGATGTGTACAGTATAAACAAAAATGTAGAGGAAGAGTTCATGTATCTAATGATGAAATAATAAAATACATAGACCACAATCACGTTCCGGATATTTCTAAAATTGAAGCCAAAATACAGGTCAATGAAATGAAGGAAAAAGCCCGAAGTACATGTGAATCGACACACTCAGTTCTTGGAACAATAGCTCAGGTACCCATTTATTTTATTAATACGTACTACATAGGTAGTAAATTAATTAAAAGTTGTCAACTTCTTTCAGAATATTCTAACTTTTAAATTAGTTAGTGTTAGTCTTTAGCCGTGTATTTTATTATATAAATTATAATTATTATAAACTAAAAGAGTTTCTCCATTTTCACAGTACATATAAGAAATTACGTAGGTAATAGAGATAGAGATAAGTATAAAATAGATGATAATCGCGTTGTATCCACAGCGAGCTACATAGGGAATTATACACGTTAGTGTATTTTTGTTCGTGTAGGAACTTACGTATCAGTATATTTTTATTTTATAGGAACTTACATATGCAAGTCATTACCTACTATATTTTGTGTGTGAACTTACTAAACCCTATTTTACTATAGACGTACAGTGATTGTTATTTTATATTTCTTATCGATAATATCGATAACAAAAGTATTAAATGTAATATAATTTATAATAATTTTATATTAGGTAGAAATGTCGGTAGCTGGTCAACTGCCTAGTGTTGCCTCATTAAAAAGAACGATACAACGTGTTCGTCAAACTGAGCTATCAGCTCCGTCAAATCCAGTCGACTTTAATTTTAATATTCCGGAAAAATTTAAATTAACAACTGATGGGGAACTTTTTCTTCAGTACGATAGTGGGTCCAGTGATTCTAAACGTATTTTAATATTTGCAACAAACAGAAATTTTGAACTAATGGAAAATAGTGAACATTGGTTTTGTGATGGAACTTTTTCTAGTGCTCCATCTATATTTTCCCAATTATATACGATTCATGGAATACATTATTCAAACGTAATTCCTTCGGTTTATGCTTTACTGCCTGACAAAAAAGAGGAAACTTACAAACGATTTTTTCGAGCAGTTAAATCGATTAATCCAAATGTTAACCCAAATAGTGTCATGATGGATTATGAAAAAGCAGCAATGAATGCAGTAAAATGTGAATTTCCGAATGTCATTATGAATGGTTGTTTTTTTCACTTATCTCAGTGTGTATGGCGACACATCCAAGAAATTGGTTTATCAAAAAAATATAAAGAGGACTCAGAATTCGCTCTGCATGTTCGCATGTTACCAGCTTTGGCATTCGTACCTCAAGAAGACGTTATTGAATCATTTGAAACTCTAATTGAGACTAATTATTTTTCTACCAACGAGGAGCTTTTAACACCACTTATTGACTATTTTGAAAGTAATTGGATTGGACGATTACAACGCAGACATCGTAGAGAACCAAAATTTAATATTCAAATTTGGAACTGTTTTTCTCTTGTGGAAGCAGATTTGCCTCAAACAAATAATTCAGTGGAGGGCTGGCATAACTGCTTTTCGTCAATGTTAAATTCATCAATTCACCCATCTATATGGAAATTTATTACTGCACTACAAAAAGAAGAACGTGTCAATCGATTAAAAGTTGAACAATTAGTTGCAGGAAATCAACCACCATCAAAAAAAAAATACAATGATCGAGCAAAAAAACTTAAAAATATATGTAGTGATTATAATAATAGAAGTATAGATGATTATTTACGAGGGGTTGCGCATAATTTTCAATTGCAAGTTTGATTTTTTTATTAGGTATTGGTACTATTTTTTGAATTATTGACCACTTTGTTAGAGAGTTTATTTCTAAAAATCTATTATTAATATTATTATTTTAATTATAGTGATAAATTATTTGTGAAGAATCAAAATTTAATTCGAATTTTTTTATTAGGTATTGTTACCATTTTTTGAATTATTGACCACTTTGTTAAAGAGTTTATTTCTAAAAACCTATTATTAATATTATTATTTTAATTATTGTGATAAATTATTTGTGATAACCTATTATTATTATTTTAATTATTTTATAACAGTTTATTTTTGGAAAATCAGAATTAAAAAAACATTAAAAGTCATGACAATATCAATTGTCGTACACTATCAATTGTCGTAAACTATTAATTGTCGCGCGATCTATTGTCCACTATCTATTGTCACGCTATCAATTGACCACTATCTATTGACATGGATCCAAACTTGGTATACCGTCAATAGATAATGGTCAATTGATAGCGCGACAATAGATAGTGGACAATAGATCGCGCGATAATTGATAGTATACGACAATTGATAGTGTACGACAATTTATAGTGTACGACAATTTATAGTGTACAACGTTTTCGTTATATTAAATTAATTAATTTTATTAAATTTTAATTTACTTAATTATGAGTTTAAAATATATTAAAAGTGAAAGAGGCACCAACATTTTGGTCGATGATGGATACATGTACCAACGTGAATGCAATAAGCCAGAAAAAAGCATTTGGCGATGTGTACAGTATAAACAAAAATGTAGAGGAAGAGTTCATGTATCTAATGATGAAATAATAAAATACATAGACCACAATCACGTTCCGGATATTTCTAAAATTGAAGCCAAAATACAGGTCAATGAAATGAAGGAAAAAGCCCGAAGTACATGTGAATCGACACACTCAGTTCTTGGAACAATAGCTCAGGTACCCATTTATTTTATTAATACGTACTACATAGGTAGTAAATTAATTAAAAGTTGTCAACTTCTTTCAGAATATTCTAACTTTTAAATTAGTTAGTGTTAGTCTTTAGCCGTGTATTTTATTATATAAATTATAATTATTATAAACTAAAAGAGTTTCTCCATTTTCACAGTACATATAAGAAATTACGTAGGTAATAGAGATAGAGATAAGTATAAAATAGATGATAATCGCGTTGTATCCACAGCGAGCTACATAGGGAATTATACACGTTAGTGTATTTTTGTTCGTGTAGGAACTTACGTATCAGTATATTTTTATTTTATAGGAACTTACATATGCAAGTCATTACCTACTATATTTTGTGTGTGAACTTACTAAACCCTATTTTACTATAGACGTACAGTGATTGTTATTTTATATTTCTTATCGATAATATCGATAACAAAAGTATTAAATGTAATATAATTTATAATAATTTTATATTAGGTAGAAATGTCGGTAGCTGGTCAACTGCCTAGTGTTGCCTCATTAAAAAGAACGATACAACGTGTTCGTCAAACTGAGCTATCAGCTCCGTCAAATCCAGTCGACTTTAATTTTAATATTCCGGAAAAATTTAAATTAACAACTGATGGGGAACTTTTTCTTCAGTACGATAGTGGGTCCAGTGATTCTAAACGTATTTTAATATTTGCAACAAACAGAAATTTTGAACTAATGGAAAATAGTGAACATTGGTTTTGTGATGGAACTTTTTCTAGTGCTCCATCTATATTTTCCCAATTATATACGATTCATGGAATACATTATTCAAACGTAATTCCTTCGGTTTATGCTTTACTGCCTGACAAAAAAGAGGAAACTTACAAACGATTTTTTCGAGCAGTTAAATCGATTAATCCAAATGTTAACCCAAATAGTGTCATGATGGATTATGAAAAAGCAGCAATGAATGCAGTAAAATGTGAATTTCCGAATGTCATTATGAATGGTTGTTTTTTTCACTTATCTCAGTGTGTATGGCGACACATCCAAGAAATTGGTTTATCAAAAAAATATAAAGAGGACTCAGAATTCGCTCTGCATGTTCGCATGTTACCAGCTTTGGCATTCGTACCTCAAGAAGACGTTATTGAATCATTTGAAACTCTAATTGAGACTAATTATTTTTCTACCAACGAGGAGCTTTTAACACCACTTATTGACTATTTTGAAAGTAATTGGATTGGACGATTACAACGCAGACATCGTAGAGAACCAAAATTTAATATTCAAATTTGGAACTGTTTTTCTCTTGTGGAAGCAGATTTGCCTCAAACAAATAATTCAGTGGAGGGCTGGCATAACTGCTTTTCGTCAATGTTAAATTCATCAATTCACCCATCTATATGGAAATTTATTACTGCACTACAAAAAGAAGAACGTGTCAATCGATTAAAAGTTGAACAATTAGTTGCAGGAAATCAACCACCATCAAAAAAAAAATACAATGATCGAGCAAAAAAACTTAAAAATATATGTAGTGATTATAATAATAGAAGTATAGATGATTATTTACGAGGGGTTGCGCATAATTTTCAATTGCAAGTTTGATTTTTTTATTAGGTATTGGTACTATTTTTTGAATTATTGACCACTTTGTTAGAGAGTTTATTTCTAAAAATCTATTATTAATATTATTATTTTAATTATAGTGATAAATTATTTGTGAAGAATCAAAATTTAATTCGAATTTTTTTATTAGGTATTGTTACCATTTTTTGAATTATTGACCACTTTGTTAAAGAGTTTATTTCTAAAAACCTATTATTAATATTATTATTTTAATTATTGTGATAAATTATTTGTGATAACCTATTATTATTATTTTAATTATTTTATAACAGTTTATTTTTGGAAAATCAGAATTAAAAAAACATTAAAAGTCATGACAATATCAATTGTCGTACACTATCAATTGTCGTAAACTATTAATTGTCGCGCGATCTATTGTCCACTATCTATTGTCACGCTATCAATTGACCACTATCTATTGACATGGATCCGAAAAACTTATCTATTAATATTAATCAAAATTATGATAAACCACTGTTAAAACAACAACATACAAATGGTCCTACTATGGAAATTACAGGACTTCAATATTATGTTTTATGCTTTAATTACATTAACATTAAAATAAAATATGAAAAAGATAGTTATATTCTAACCAAAGACCAACAAATTGTGAAATGCTTAAATATTGTGATGCAAAAAAATAGTGAAACTGTTATTATTGGGAAGAGTTTTAAATTTAAATCAGCATTTTTTGATGATCCAATTGATTCAACTATACTTGATATATTTATAGTAAAAAATATAGCTAAGAAAATAAATTATTGGCCAATCTCAAGTATAAAAAAAAAAATGATGATATTAAACCATAATAATGGGCAGCTTATAGCTATGCCCATTATTCATACATCAAATTAAATATTTCAGATAACTGCCTCAATGCCCATTCAGATTAGGTAATGATTAAAAAAACTTTTATACCAAATATTTCACATGAAATGTTAAACTGTTTCGCTCAATCCAACATATTGTACATCCAGTACGGTGACATACTGAATGACTACATAATACTTATTCATTTTCATATTTATTTCAGCTGATGGCTTTCTGGGATGTTGTTCATTTTTTAAATGATGATAGTGTTGAGGCAGTACCACATATGTGGTTTAAAAACAATAAATGTGCTTGGCCTAAAAATCTAAAACAAATAAAAAAATTCATTGAAAAGCGTAAAATACCAAATCTGGACGAATTTGTTTTTTATCCTGCTAGGAAATTTAAAGACAAAAGTTATGGTATGTTTTTTTTTAATGTTGAATTTATTTTTATATTTATAATTAATTCTTTTAATTCCTAAAACATTTTAGCAAGTTTATCAGAAGCTAGATCAAAATCAATTAAAGCCGTACTTAAGTCTGATTTATCTACCACAGAAGATGATAGAGTTAAACATAAACGTTTAAGAAGACGAAAATGTTCAAGTGTTTCTCCAAACTTTAAAAGAAAAATATCAAAGTCATCACATAGCATAACAGATACCTTTCCGCCAAGATACAGAGTGGTAAAAGGTAACTAGATATTTCATATTTAATTATATAATTTAAAAATTAAATCTATTAATACTTATTTAATTGGTTTTATAATAATTATTATGCACTCCAAATCACTTTTTTTTGTTAAGATTATAAATTATTCTGTTCTAACATTCCATACCTATTATGTATTATATTGTTATAATTCTTTATTATTGCCTAAATATAATAACTTTTTTTTAGAACATACTCCAAAAAAATCAGAAGAAGTTAAAGATTATGTAGATAGTTGTGGAGATGATTCTGATAAAGATTTACATTGGAAACCTAAAACTAATTCCATATTTGATAAATGTAATTTGAATAATTTATTATAGTTAAGCACTAATACATTTTAAATCTATATTTTAAAATATTATTGATAATTAAATATTGGTGTTATTATGTAATTTTTAGTTTCTGATAACGATGATGGCAATGATGATTCAACTGGAATTAAGTACTTGTCTCCTGCAAGTGACAATTTTAAAATTGTATCTGATACCAATAAAATAAATTCAAATAATTCTGAAATTCAAGTCATCAATTCTCCTGTTGGAAAATGGAGTGTAGAAAAAAATGATGATACTACTATGATATATGAAAAAAGTATTGATGGTAATAGTCTACATATAAAAAGAGTATTATTTTCAAATGATGAAGACAAGAAAAATGAGAAATTAGGTATAATTTTAAAATTAAATTCCTTATTATTTCATTATTTAAGCATTTAAATTGTTAGATTCTACAAGCAACCTGATGAAATCAAAATTTGGTTTAGGAAACAGTAGTGTCATTAATGATAATAATGGACCACTTATTAAAGAAACAGCTAGTAAGTTTATAATTTGTATATTCAATTTATAAATATTTATTATTTCATTTATCTATTTAATATGATATACATCACAATAAAATAATTATAATTGTAATTATTAATTTATTATTGAATAGATATTGATGGACTTCTAAATTATTTGGCTCTCGACATAAATAACCCTCATATATAAATAATCATAATCATAAAAATATAATACTCATACTAATAATATTTTATCAAATTTAATGTTTCAGATGATTTTCAAAAATTTGTCATGAATAATTTAATAAATTTGAAATATGAAATTGGATTAATGAGTACTATGGTTTGGTCAAATTATTCAAACATTGAAGTTTTAATGAATAAAATTAGTAATAATCATCTTAATTCAACATCATCATGTAATGATGAATTTAATATTGACCAATTATTGCCAGTTAAAAGTGAAAGTGAATTAAAAGCCTTGGAAGATAATCTCAAAATTAATGATTTTAAAACATCATTGGTAAATTTAAATAATTCAATTAAAAAATTTTTTTTTAATATTCATTTTTAAGAATACTCATGAAATTTGTTTTTTTATAGGTTACTAAATTGTCTGTTTTAATCGATAACAATGACTTGGGAAATAGTGTTCGTAGAATGGTTGGACACATGTTTGATGATAACATTTTGTCATATTATTCATTATTTGGGTTCAAACAAAAACTTTCATTTTCAAATCTTTTGAGTTATCGTGTGATAATAGGTGAGGAATTAGTATTGAACTATTTCCATAATTTATTTTTTACATTTGTACTGCCTATAATTATTATTATTAATATAATTAATTGATGTTAATTATATCATGATACTTATTTAATTATTGCTTGATAATTTGTAATATTATTTTTCTTAAACATTTTATGTTGATTTTTTTTCAGATTCAATCAGGAAATCAGTTAAATATAACAGTATTTCAGAAAAAGATATAGATAGCTGTTTGGGTATTTGGCTGTCTCATGCACCTTTTAGAATTAAAAAAAAAGAATCAAAAAATCTCAAATAATTATATTTTTATCAATATGTATTATGTTTTTCTATGTTTTCTCTAAAAAAAATTAACCATGTAGTACTTGTAATAATAAATATCTATTATTCTAATGTAATGTTTTTCATATTATATTATATTTTAAAAATAAAGCATAATTTAAAAAAATATTATAGTTATTATTTCCTTTTTGAAATGAAAAAAGGGTATCTGGTTTAATTTAATATTTATTGACACTGCTTAAATCTATAAAAATTATTTATTGTTATTCAACAAATGGATAAATAATATTTTAATAATTATGTCAAATAATATTATTATATAGTTTTACATATAACATTAAATTAACTTAATTAAGATAATGTTTTTATAATATTTTTATATAAGGTTATGGAAACCTTAATTTTGTGGCCAAAAAAGTTTGTGATAACGTTTTAGTAACATTTTGAAATTTTTTGACAATATTTTGGTAACATTTACCATAATATTACCATTATTTTTATAATGTTTTGATAATATTTTTACAATATTCAATTGCTGTCTGGGTTACAACTATGGATTTTGAATATTTTGTTAGGGTTTCAAATACAAATGAATGACAATTATCAGCTCCCGACCAAGCAATGACACATTTTGAAATATACTCAAAGTCCGACATTATCATGAAATATTAATAAAAAAAAAAAAAAATAATAATAATAATAACACTAAAATGCAGTAAAATGCAATTTTATTTTAAGTATGCTTATACTCGTATTTTTAAAAAACCTCAAAATACCTATGCGAAAATATGTACGTTAAAATTTCATTTTTGAACTCGTTAGATTGTGATTCAAACTTTTATCTCATCCAGCAACGTTTTGATGCACTCAGTAAAAACATGCAAATGTATGAACTTCCGGGCCCTAGTTATTACCTATTATTTAAATTAAAAAATATATTTAGTTTCCTAAATTAGTCGAAAAATATAGGTAGGTACCTATTTGTATAAATTTTAAATAATTTTATGCTGTATAATATAATTTATACAACAATTTGGTATTAAATAGCTATAGCCTATTTATTTACTGTATGATATTTGTTTAAAACTTTATATTATAAATAATAAACAGAACAATATACAATATATTACGTATTGTAATATTATGTAGGTATACCGTATACATATTGTTATAATGTGTTGTTTTTTTTTATTTTCAATACAATGATGCGATTTTACCTATGTGATATATTAAGCTTAAATTAAGATATCAAACATACGTTTTATGACTATAATAAATCAGGGGCGCCATTTTGGGTATCGCAGGGTATACATTGGCGGCCATATTTTTTCTTATAACATATTGGCCTGCCTTAATTTTATACTGCGCCGGTACAGCTAAAATGTAATAAATAAACTATTATAATAATTTTTGAAAAATATTTTATAAATAATAGGTATATAGTTTTAATCTTTATTGTAGTTAACATTTCTTGACAGTTGTAAGATTATAATCAATGGATCAAAATTAAAAAATATATTTATCTGTTTTAAATAAATATTAGCTTCTTAAGATTGAGATATAAATATAAATTATTAAAAATTTATAAAAATCAATCTTACATTATTCATTTTGCTAATTATTTATAAACTCTTAATTTCAAACCTCAAATAATTTAATGATACAAATAACTGCATGCTAATAGTTTACGTTGATTTTTTTTTATAATATATTGCTTACAGCTTTATTTGTATAATCAAAAATTTGATTTGAATGATAATAGTCATAATTATTCATTATAAATTGAGGTGCTTAAATTAAATGTATGAATTATATTAATAGATAATGACAGTATAATCAAGATTTAAAGTAAGAGTGTGTAGGCTGATTGTGAGACTTCTACAAATAGGCTAAAATGTATAAAGAATGTCGCGCGCCATATCTTTTAAAAAAGTAATAATATATTTCAATATTTTTACTATGTTCTGATATGGTTGGCAAATTTGGCCTGCTTAATAATTTGGCAGCCCTATTTTAAAACTGAATTGGCGCCCCTGTAATAAATTGATAGTTAGATAGCATAACGATTATTAAGGTTGCATAAGAATGCATCGGCGTATAACAGAAGCACAAATGTCTATTATTATTATTCATTGATGGCATTTTATAAATTAAAATACAAAATTCAAATGTTAATAACTATTAACTTCTTTATTTATTTATGCATAATTATGAATGATACGTCAAAACTCATTAAAAAATAAATCGTATATGAATCATATTTCAAAAAATTTTTGTTCCCATTTGAATTTTAAAATTTACCCCTAAAATTTCCCCTTTTTAATTAATAAAAAAAAATTATTAATATCAAATTATTTTAGATTATATGATTCAAAAAGGTTGACGTAGAAAATTTTATTAAAATTAAATAATCTTAAAGTTATAAATCATTATATCTTTATTCTTATATCCATGAATTTTAAAGAAATTCTCTAATGTTCATGCTTATATCATAATTATTGATAAAATAATTAAATAATACAAAACGCTATTATCACGGTCTCAGACTCTTATAGGTTATATTAATATTGTTCAAAAGACACAAGTTACCGCCAAACGACGCCTAATAGCTCGAACATTGGCCTATGGTGCCAACCTGCCGTCAGGTGCAGTTTCGTTAACACGCGTGGTTGTCACCCTGCCGTCGCAGCCGACATCGCAACACGACCGCGTCGCCGCCGGCGGTCGTGTCTGTTTTTTACCAACGGGCGGATCGTTCGCGCGTGCAACGGCTTTGTGCCTTCCGCCGTTTTTGTCGCGTGTGTGCCGTTTAACGCCGCCATCTTCTTGCGTGCCGGTTGTTGTGCCGACCGCAACATAATATAACCTCGTGGTTAGCGATTTGTATTCCGGCTTTGTGCCTTCCGCCTCTTTTGTCGCGTGTGTGCCGTTTAACGCCGCCATCTTCTTGCGTGCCGGTTGTTGTGCCGACCGCAACATAATATAACCTCGTGGTTAGCGACTTGTATTCCGGCTTTGTGCCTTCCGCCTCTTTTGTCGCGTGTGTGCCGTTTAACGCCGCCATCTTCTTGCGTGCCGGTTGTTGTGCCGACCGCAACATAATATAACCTCGTGGTTAGCGACTTGTATTCCGGCTTTGTGCCTTCCGCCTCTTTTGTCGCGTGTGTGCCGTGTAACGCCGCCATCGTCTTGCGTGCCGGTTGTTGTGCCGACCGCAACATAATATAACCTCGTGGTTAGCGACTTGTATGCCGGCTTTGTGCCTTCCGTCCTTTTTGTCGCGCGTGTGCCGTTTAACGCCGCCATCGTATCACGTGCCGGCTTTTGTGCCAACCGCAAACCTCGTGGTAAGCGCCCTGTGTGTAACGGCTTTTGGTGCCACCCACCGTCTTCGTCACATATGATGCCATATTGCTACAACCCGGGATCGACTATTCTCAACAGTGCCAAATCAGGTTTTTTCTATTATATATATTTTTTATGCCTAATGCCTTATTAGGTACACATTGTATTTTTTTATTATTAGCGTATACGTAAACATTTTGTTTATGATTTATTATTTGTTTAGTTATATATATATATTGTTATGTACTGGGGCGCCCTCTAGTTTTATTTTGTATTATTTATTATCAATGTGTTTCGCATCATAATATATTTTTTGGGTGTTTTGTACACCGTCTGAAAAACGGCTCTTTCTGCGTAACTTAGTTTTGTGTACGCCTTTGGGCACGCATTAGGTAACCTCAGTCCTCGACACCTCGCGAGTCTATGTAAGCAACCGCTCTCGTAGGACTTACATAGGCGGATCATTTGGTAGCAGAGCGTGGTTTCAGACCTCAGTGGGGGTTCGGTCAGCGGTGTGTTGTTAGGCTGTGTGTTTCTCCTATTTTTTATATATAGTGTTGCGTCAGCCGGTTATAATAAGTTAGTAGTGTGTACCCACTATCATGCCGGAATCAAAGGATATCGAGCGCCTTACGCGTGCGTTAGAACTGGCATTGGCCAAGCGCACTACAGCGGCGTCTCAGATACGGGGTATCCACGAGATGGCAGGCCGCGTAACTGCAGAGCCAGAATTGGCTGCAGCATTTTCGGTGAATGCGGCTGATTTAGATGGGGCGTGGACTAATTTTCGTGTAGAAAATGACTCGGTGTTAGATAGTTTGGTCAGGCTCGATCGAGCTAGCGAGTATTCGGCAGATTTGCCGTTCGAAATTCGGACCTTTGGTATATTCCTCGGTATATTAATACCTTTTGCGGCGCCCCGTGTTTTTTTATTGGGATTTTGTGATGCATCTCAACGCGGCTACGCGGCTGTGGTATATATACGTATAGCCAACACGACCGTTGGCGACCCGGTGTTCTTGATTGGTGCCAAGACCAAGGTAGCTCCGATTAAAACGTCAACTATTCCCCGGCTCGAGTTAAATGCCGCACTGTTGCTTGCTCGTTGGTTGTCTCGGGTCCGCGGTGTGCTGGCGCCACAGCTGAATATAATTGGTGTGCGGGCATGGTCAGATTCTACAATTGTCCTGTCATGGTTAACGGTCCCACACCAATCTTTTAAGATTTACGTGTCAAATCGTATTCATCGTATACATACTTTATTACCCGAATGCCATTGGCAGCATATCGATTCTACAAATAACCCCGCCGATTGCGCTTCGCGCGGTATACTGCCATCTGTTTTAGCACAACATGAACTTTACTGGCGCGGTCCGGACTTTATTTATGGTGACCCGTCAAAATGGGACCACCCGTTTCCCCCCTTATCATTATTTGAGTTGCCCGAGGTTCAGCCCGTATCGTGTGCCGTTCATCTGGGCACTCCGACCGAGGAATGGTTCGCACGTTTTTCCGATTATGACCGTATGCGACGCGTGGTCGCTTATTTACTTAGGTTCATTGCAATTTGTCGTCGCCGTGTGCCTCGTAGCGAGGGCCCCGTAGTTCTATGTAAACGTGAGCTGGATGCGGCTACCCGGGTGTTGATCATCGAATCTCAGCGCGTACATTTATCGACCTTGTCGAGCGAGTTATCAAGTGGGGGCCGTGTTTCATCAAAGCCACTAGCCCGGTTGTCTCCGTTCATTGACCCCGAGGGTGTAATCCGCGTCGGTGGACGGTTGCGACATTCCTTCATTGACTATAATTGTAAACACCCTGTGTTGATCGCTAAACGATCAGTTTTCGCGTCGATGTTATGTCGTCGGTGGCACCTAGCGACGGGTCATGCGGGCCCGCGCGTCTTGACAGTCCTCATTTCGCGTCAATACTGGGTTATATCATTGCGATCGGTATTGCATCATGTCATAACAGGTTGTGTCAAATGTGTTCGGCTTGACGCCAAGCCCCCATCTCCGTTGATGGCTGATTTGCCCGCGACACGCGTCCGACCAAAACGCCCGTTCAGTTGTGTAGGTGTTGATTACGCGGGCCCATTGCAAATGCGCGAACTTCGACTACGTAAATCCCGGGTGTATAAAGTATACATCGCGGTGTTCGTATGTTTTACCGTTAAAGCTGTGCATCTTGAGGTGGTGTCGGATTTATCCACCGATGCGTTCCTCGCCGCGTTTGACCGCTTCGTAGCCCGTCGCGGCCTACCAAGTGACGTGTACTCCGATTGTGGTACAAATTTTGTAGGCGCGAATAAGTTGTTACGGGCCCTAATCCTCAGCCCTGAAGGTCAGGCAGCTATTAGTAATTCGCGCGCGTGTTGCAACTGGCATTTTAACCCTCCAAGCGCGCCACATTTCGGGGGTCTATGGGAGGCAGCCGTTAGATCGACGAAAAGATTACTCATAAGGATCATCGGTACACATGTGTTTACTTACGAAGAATTTACGACCATTTTATGTCGAGTAGAGGCTGTTCTTAACTCACGACCACTCACCCCTACGTCGACGGACCCGCACGATCTCGACTGTCTCACACCGGGTCATTTTTTAGTCGGGCAACCGTTGCTTGCTGTCCCGTCGCGATCTTGTCCTGACGCTGCTCCTAATTTAAATAAACGGTGGAAGTTATTAGATCAATGCCACCAGGCCTTTTGGCGTCGCTGGTCTAACGAATATTTGACCACCCTACAAGAGAGATCCAAATGGACTGCCGATACGCCTAGTGTCAATGTTAACGATATGGTCATCATTGTGGATAACCAAAGCCCACCATTGTCGTGGCGTCTTGGTCGAGTGATCGACGTGGTTCCTGGGTCCGACGGCCGCGTCCGCGTAGCACGTGTATTAACCCGTGCGGGTGAGGTCGTACGACCGGTAGTAAAATTAGTACGTCTACCCAATGATCAACACAAAGCCTGATTATGCATATCGCCCCGTTCCACCCTGAGTTCCATCATGAGCCTGTTAAAAAAAAAAAAACCTGATCATATGGTAACAAGTAAGGTGTCAGGGTGAGGGGGCCCTTCATATTAGTGATATTGTCAAATGTTATTTTTTTTTTTTTTTGTTTTTTGTTTTGTCCGGACTATAAGTCCTTTGCTTTGTAATTCGATTTAGCTTTAAGATTCTAATTGTTCGTTGTGTACTGATCTGAGCTGTTGAGGTTGTCAAAGAATACTATCCATCAACGCCAGCTACTACTTATTAAGTCCTAGTCTCCAGCTCTATATATCTATGGTGATGCAAAGCCTCACCGGGGGAGGATGTTCAAAAGACACAAGTTACCGCCAAACGACGCCTAATAGCTCGAACATTGGCCTATGGTGCCAACCTGCCGTCAGGTGCAGTTTCGTTAACACGCGTGGTTGTCACCCTGCCGTCGCAGCCGACATCGCAACACGACCGCGTCGCCGCCGGCGGTCGTGTCTGTTTTTTACCAACGGGCGGATCGTTCGCGCGTGCAACGGCTTTGTGCCTTCCGCCGTTTTTGTCGCGTGTGTGCCGTTTAACGCCGCCATCTTCTTGCGTGCCGGTTGTTGTGCCGACCGCAACATAATATAACCTCGTGGTTAGCGATTTGTATTCCGGCTTTGTGCCTTCCGCCTCTTTTGTCGCGTGTGTGCCGTTTAACGCCGCCATCTTCTTGCGTGCCGGTTGTTGTGCCGACCGCAACATAATATAACCTCGTGGTTAGCGACTTGTATTCCGGCTTTGTGCCTTCCGCCTCTTTTGTCGCGTGTGTGCCGTTTAACGCCGCCATCTTCTTGCGTGCCGGTTGTTGTGCCGACCGCAACATAATATAACCTCGTGGTTAGCGACTTGTATTCCGGCTTTGTGCCTTCCGCCTCTTTTGTCGCGTGTGTGCCGTGTAACGCCGCCATCGTCTTGCGTGCCGGTTGTTGTGCCGACCGCAACATAATATAACCTCGTGGTTAGCGACTTGTATGCCGGCTTTGTGCCTTCCGTCCTTTTTGTCGCGCGTGTGCCGTTTAACGCCGCCATCGTATCACGTGCCGGCTTTTGTGCCAACCGCAAACCTCGTGGTAAGCGCCCTGTGTGTAACGGCTTTTGGTGCCACCCACCGTCTTCGTCACATATGATGCCATATTGCTACAACCCGGGATCGACTATTCTCAACAGTGCCAAATCAGGTTTTTTCTATTATATATATTTTTTATGCCTAATGCCTTATTAGGTACACATTGTATTTTTTTATTATTAGCGTATACGTAAACATTTTGTTTATGATTTATTATTTGTTTAGTTATATATATATATTGTTATGTACTGGGGCGCCCTCTAGTTTTATTTTGTATTATTTATTATCAATGTGTTTCGCATCATAATATATTTTTTGGGTGTTTTGTACACCGTCTGAAAAACGGCTCTTTCTGCGTAACTTAGTTTTGTGTACGCCTTTGGGCACGCATTAGGTAACCTCAGTCCTCGACACCTCGCGAGTCTATGTAAGCAACCGCTCTCGTAGGACTTACATAGGCGGATCAAATATATTATTTTATTTTATAAAATTTAATTAAAGTCATCGATTGTCAGTTTAAGAAATGCAATTAGGACAACATAAATAAAAATAATCTGTAATTGGTAATAAACTAATAATATCAAGCGATAATACTGATATACGTTTTGTATTGCTACTGTTTACTGTAACAAATTGATAATTACATACCCAGATAATTAAGGTCGTACAACAGAAGCACTTTTAGTATTATTCACTATAGAATTTTATAAATTAACACCAATATTCAGATGTCAATAACTCTTTCAATTATTAAGACATTTTTGTGAATGACCCGTCAAAATTCATTTAAAATTAATCTGTACATGAATTATGTTTCAAAAATATAGGTTCCCATTTGAATTTTTAAAGTTACCCCTCGAACCTCCCCATCCTAATTAATAAAAAAAATATTTAATATCAAATTAATTTAGATTATATGATTCAAAAAAGTTTTCACATAGGTAATTTTTTCCTAATTTAAGTAGATCATGCTGATATCTGCTGTCACATGAAATTTGGAACACCATGTGTATATATATATATGTATGTATAAGAGTATAGAGTAACGATTTATGGCAGGCCGACTTGGTCGAGATGATACCACTTTCAAAGAAAAACAATGGTTACAAATATATTCTCTATGTGATTGATTGTTTTACGAAATTTGCCTGGGCTATACCGTTAAAAACAAAAACGGCAAATGATGTATCTAATGCAATGCTAAAAATATTATCCAAACGGTCACCTAAACTGCTTCATGTCGATAATGGGAAAGAGTTTTACAATACTACAGTTGACAAGTTGATGAAAAAATATAATGTGAAGAAATATTCCGTCTACAGCACCATGAAAGCATGTATTGTCGAACGATTTAACAGAACACTAAAAGCGCTCATGTACAGAGAATTTACAGCGCGCGGATCATTTAATTGGACTTCTATACTGCCAATGTTATTAGATAAATATAATAATTCTAAACACAGAACTATTGGAATGTCACCAGTGCAAGCTGATACAAATCCATCTCCAGTAGAAATAAAACAACGAAAAATCGAAAATAAAAAAATCATATTTAAAGTCGGTGATAAAGTTAGAATAAGCAAACAAAAAGGTGTCTTTACAAAAGGTTATTTACCAAATTGGTCTACAGAAATCTTCACTATTTTTAAAATAAATAAAACAACCCCTGTCACTTATCAGTTACGAGATTACAATGGAAATCCTATACTAGGCTGTTTTTACTCCGAAGAAATATATAAAACAAATTATCCTAATGATTATTTAATAGAAAAAATTGTACGAAAGAAGGGGAATCAGATATATGTTAAGTGGGAAGGATTTGATAATTCTCATAATTCATGGATAAATAAGAATGAAATTAAAAAATAATTTCAGTGACTGTTCAGAAGTGAATGTGTTTGGTACAGTGAATTATTTTTCAATATTCCATACGGCGAGTCAGGTTAACAATATGTCATCGGCTATTTTGGACATTCATTGCATTCTCGGAGTTAACAACAAGTATTTTATTAAAGAAATGTCTATAGCAGACACTGAAACATGGACCCATCAACACTTTATATTTAAACATATTTCTTTAAAACAAGACGCAAAAAGTCGAAGCGTAAACAGTTGGTTGAAACGTCTATATCATGGTTTATCGTTGGAATATGGTGATGTCGAGTATGGAGAAATACAGAAAATATTTCAATCATTAAAATTCGATAGAATTTACGTTAAAGGTTTGCAGAAACAACAGATTATCAGCGAGTTTATGCCACACGCTACCGTCTTCAACTTTGAAAACTTAGATTGTCCACAGCTTTGTCAATTGAACGGGGAAACACTACCATGTTGTATTTTTCATAAGGATTTTAATCCACAACAATGTACATTGTATAAAGTATTCGCATTAAAAAAATGGTATCTTTATCTCTTAAAATTGTAAATATTTTTTTTTCTCTACTATGTATACATTATATAAATTATGAATATCATATAATATATATTCTACATTATATACAATGATTTAAATAATATACAGTTTTTAAAAATAAAGTATTAATACAATTATTTGCATAAAATTTTATTTCAAATCTCATTCACCATTGCTTCTGACTGTTCATTTGTTTCAGCCTCCCTATAAAAATATTTTAATTAGAATAACTGAAGAGGGTATATTTTTATTATAACATACTTAATTCGATAGTGTCCATATGCTAAAGTGTGTACTTTATCCTCGAGTATAACCCTCTTGTCATCAAAATTATTATAAGTTAATTTGCTTGATTTTATAGTCTTTAATTGATGTTTAAATGAACGGATAGAGACATTATCCGTCTTTACTTTCAAACTTGTATCACCAAATAGACATCGCAAATGATCTTTAAAGTTCAATTGGTTCTTTACCACATGCCCACGGATTCCTTTAGCCTTGATTTTCTCTTTACCTTGAATAATGTATGCATATGACTTGGCTCGCAACGCACAGAACTCGATCATAATCTCCCCATCCGTTTCATCGGAAAACAGTCCTGGAATCTTCTTTCGCTCGGCAATATAACATGGATGGTTATGGGGTAGATTCGAGGTATCCATTCGATCGAGTAAGTTAGAATTATTCATCAGATCATTGTAAAAGTCATCAGTCTGAATAAAGTATACCAGTGAGTCTAAAATAATACAAATAATATTTAAAAAAAGATCATTATAATAATAATGATAATTTACCTGTATCTGTATACATAAGCTCAATATTATCTCCATAATGTTTTTGCATGACATTGTAATGGTAATCATACATTAATGTCTTAGAAATTTCCAGCATTGAGAAACCTGTTTAAAATTAAAATATTAAAATATAGCTGTTAATAACAAATTGTAAGTGATTATTTACCTATATAAATAGGCTTGCAAAATTTAATGATTTTATTCTCCAGCGATACAGCATTCAAGTTTTCGGAATACGTGGTGCAATGTTTAAACGTAGATCGATTTATTAATTTTTGTAAACGTCTTTCGCTAGACACAAGCTCTATATTTAAACGCTTGCGAACATTTTCCATCGTTTTTCCTAAATGATAGCCAAATAAAATTAATAAAAATAGTCATAATTAGAATTTTTAATAACATACCGAACACAGCGTTATTTAAAAGTTTGAAGAAATCCTTCTCAAACTCATTATTTGCATTTTTTCTCATTTCAGTATTTAAAACTATATATGGTACAAGCCACGGCGATTGCTTGAATTGAACTACTCTATGCACCTGCAATATATATAATATAAATATTAAAAATTTATAATATAGAAATAACAAACAAAGTTTACTTTTTCAACGATTAGTCCATTGTTCAAGGCTTGTTGCAGATTGCGATAGTGAACGATATAATTTTTTTTAGTCTCGAATGTAGCCATAAGTTTCCGCACTTTTGAGCCTGGTGGAATGCTATTTTGCGGAATGAATGGCAGATCATTATGCTTATCGTGAAGTTTTTTCGGATAAGCAATATCAACCTCATAAATCCGCCCTATTTCAGAGTTTTCGGTCAAATCGTTTAATCCATCGAGTGATGGTTTAACCCACTTAAAGTCACCATAAGGCATGAAACGGCTCATTGCCCAGCCATAAAGATTGTTACCTAGAGTTAAAAAAAGTTAACTTAACTTAACTTATCATTATTAATAAATAAACTAACAGTCCTGATAAACAAGCCATGATTTGGGATCTGATGGGTTAAAATTTGGTGTTTTTTCATTGTTGGGTTTCGCGTACCGCATGCTGGCTTGTGTGAGTCCACCTCGAATACCTATAGAGAAAAAAAAATGTAATTCTGTGTGTATATTATACAAATAACAAACTTTCAATTTACTTACCATCTTCAAAGATGAGGAGCATTTCATAATCTGTGAGTAATTCCAATTTTATCATCGTGTACTTTAACATTGCATCAAAAGAAAATGCTGGAGCTGTAAAGTAGTATGCTGGATCTAGGTGATATGTGTTTAAGCAGAGGTCTCGGAAATTTTCGAAAACATCGGCCAGAAGTAATACATCAATTTTTAAATAAAGATCTGAATACTCGCCCAGCGTTTTACAGTTGAAATGGCTCCAAACTTCTACCGCAAACTGATATTCCGAATCCTTGATATGTTCTTCAATCAGAGTACTATAAAAATCTTCGATCGGCGGTAATGAGGTTTGTTCAAGCTTACACCAATCATCTGTAAAGTCATATGGATAAATACCTTTACGGGTGACAAGTGGCATTTCATTATTGGAGAAATGTTTTCCAGTTTCACGGAATTTCTCCAAGTCCGGTGTTACAAGGTTTGCAGCTAAAGTTTATAAGCGTGTGGACATGAAACGAAATGTATCAACGAACCTGATGCTGAATGTATTACTTATATATTTGGAAAACGAAATGAACTTTTCCTCACTGTTTGGTATTACATTAATTCTTTTCGAGTTGTAATCGAGTTCTTTAATTATGAAATGTGCATCATAATTGGAGAGATTGTGTAAAAAAACGGGTACATATTTCGGTTGTCTAAGACTTAAATTACATCTACTGCATAAGGTCTGTCTGAATTTACCAGTCAAATGATCGTGATCGCGTACACGGGTATAGGTATTAAGATCACATTTACATAAATTACATTTAAAGCAGGAATTATGTTTAGCATTGTCATCATCACTCATATTTAAAATAATATTTGTCTCCAGTAGTTTTTCAATTTTCTCGGCCACATCAGAGATATTTTCAATAAAATGCTTTGCCACGTCCTGTCTGCTTTCACTACCTCGATAAATAACTGGTTTTGTTGGTATGTTAAATTCTCTTAATAACTCGGTTGGAACATCATCAGACGCCTTAACTAAAAATCCATAACTCATTGGACAATGTTTTTGAATGATTGTAGTATTTTCTCCTTTTTTTTCATTTGATTTTATAAGTAGTGCTTCAAAATCAGCGTAAATTACTATAGGATGTCGCTGTGTGTTTTGCCATGCGGTGAATTCCAGAACTTCTCCATCTGCAGGCATTTTTGGACGTATAGGTTTATGTGGACCGCATATTAATTTGTGATGTTCAAGCGCAGCCTGCCCGCTTAATTTATACTTTAAGTTCTGTTTATCGAACGACGAAAAGCATCGTTTACAGAATACAACTTGACCTTCATGATTAGTTTTTTGTGAACGAATTAGTCTTGAAAAGTTTGAAATGTATGTATAATGCGTATTGTTATTATCCGTTACTAATAATAGATCAAAGTGATCTCGTTTCTCATTATCTACGACTTTGAGTGGAAAAACTTCATATGATGAGAACTTTTTCGGTGGCTGTAATTTATTTTCTAGTCCGTACACATTAACAGAAACATTTAGATTATTTTTTTCAAATTTTAAAATATCTCTAAGTGTTGTTGGAAAAGAAATGTCTTCAAAACTATATTTATCTTCATGATCGGTATAATTTCTACCAACCCGGAATTTATTTTCCCCCGTAATATGCTTGGCCAATATAGCCCATTTAAAGCATTGCTGGTCATTATTTTCAGGATTGATTATAGCCCGTTTATCAGCGATAGATTTAGGTAATTCTATATACGATGAACCAGACATCGGTGTATACTTATAAACGCCAAGCAGTAAACCATCGATAGATTGTAGCGTAAACCCACTACCACGTGAACAATAAGTTTCTTCTTCTGCTAATAATTTCGTAAACGAATCATCGACTATTGCTTCGAAATTTGAAGCCTCATAAATTTCTCTAGCTGAAGTTTTGAATGCTCGATTTTCGGACGAATTTTCAACGCTTGGGCGATTATAAGTAGATTCCAGTTTTAAATTAAATTTAATAGGAAAATTATGTTTATTAATAGTTTCTAACAACGAAGATTTCATGGACTCGAAGAACTCTGAATAATTCTGTATATTATTCAGATTTTTTTAATAATACCATACAACCTTACGGCTGTGTGACGATTGAATTTCTACAAATCCTAATGTATTCACTTTTTGAAGCCTTATTTTTTTATCTTTCACAGTGGTATGAGTATTCTCTGTAAGTTTACGTTTATTACCTAAAATTGTAAATATATCTAAATTATTTATTTTTATAATTCTAATCATAGATTATATAGATTACACACGGTGATGCACATGTTAGCGAGTAGTCGCTTGCGTATGTGTAATAACTTAAATCAAATTATCAGTTACGTAATATTAATTATCGTTATTGAAAAAAAATGTACGAGTCGCTTATATTACGATCACATTTATCATTATTCAGGAAAATTGTGCGACAAGTCACTTACGTGATATTATTATCACATTAAATGTGATAAATTATATCATTATTGGGAAAAATGTCGTATACGTAATATTATGTTCATTATCGGTATAAATGTGCAACAAGTCACTTGCACAGTATAGGATACATAACATAACTCGCGCCTAACACGTACATCAAAATATTCGGTTCCGCCTATTGTTTATGATTTTAACATGGCGATAATATACGAAAAAATGTGATTTGATTGTTATAAATTATCATTTTAAAGTAAAGAGTTTAAAAACTTGCTTTGCACAGTATCCAGTCCATTTTCAAATGCATCCATCGCGGCCATACAGATGTCATCAGATTCTAAATCATCCGCATTTGAATGCTTAGATAAAGAGGCACCTAGATCGAAATAAATTGTTATGTAGGTTACGAAATCTAAGTGCTTTAAAACTAACCTAGTGTACTATCCTCATTTTCAAAAGCATTCATTGCAACCATACAGATATTATCATCGTCATCGGATATGGCATTCGATGGTTCATCATTTCGGTTTGACGGTCCAGCCTGATTATCGGGGACGTAAATTTGAGGGGCTATTTCAATAATCCGATTTTCATGAATGATTCCTTTGTAAAATAATTAAATTATTGGAAAAATATTTAATTAAATATAATTTATACATACTGTGTATGTTTTTCATATGACGAGTACGAGCGGATCTGCGACTGAATGTTGAAATACACATAGTGCACGAAAACCGTACGCCCGCATGTTTTTTTTTATGTCTAATCAAACTATCTTTTCGTGTAAAAGACGTTGGACACAACTTACATTTAAACATTATGAAAATATTATAGTACTGAGTTAAAAAGTACAAGAAAAAATAATAATCCTAAAATCGATCGTTTAAATATTATATAAATGAGATTAACGTGTTAAAAATATAAGAAACAAAGATGTCGCTAATGAACGGTTGAACATCTAATGCTTGTAAATGATCGGTGTAATTCTATTATAAAATTTTGGTGTGAATAAAAGTTATAATTTTGCAAAAAAAATTTGAAGTAGGGGTTTATGGAGACCGCACACTACGGTAATCTTACATTTGTCATCATTTTATATAGCGATGAAAATATAACTAAAAATATTTACTAATTTACAGTAGTATATTTGAATTTAGTATAATACATACATATAATTGGTGACTTTTTAATTTATAGAAATGGTAGGGATTATAAGTATGGAAAACGCTGGATAATACATTATATAATATGTGCGTGAGAAAATATCTTGTGAAATATGATTATATATTATAACGGGTAATTCAAATGCTTAATAAGTATTTAAGACATTATTGTAGGTATGAGTTGACACAAATACCCATTTATGGTTTCAAAAAAAAAAATGATTACGCAGGGATATGGTAATGTGTGGCATCGTCGGAGGTCCAACAGTATAGGTGTTTGCGGTACCATGGGTAAGTGGCGGGTGGCGGAACCTTGGGTGAGTGGCGGGTGGCGGTACCTTGGGCGAGTGGCGGGTGGTGGTACCTTGGGCGAGTGGCGAGTGGCGGTTCGGGTGCGGTGGCGGTGTGTGGCGGTTCAGGTGCGGTGGCGGTGTGTGGCGGTTCAGGTGGCGGTGGCGGTGTGTGGCGGTTCAGGTGGCGGTGGCGGTTCAGGTGGCGGTGGCGGTGTGTGGCGGTTCAGGTGGCGGTAGCGGTGTTTGAACTGTCTATTAATATCTACTAATGTTAAACAATAATAATAAATTAATAAAATATAATATTAATAATATTAAAATAAACATTTTTACCCAGACAGTGATTACAAGTACAATAATACGACATTTCTTAATATCAAATTTTTAAAAAACAGAGGTTGGTATCATTACAATTTTGAAATCCCGCCAACTAAATTCTTATCAATCTTTAGGAGAACTGTATACGCCCGGCCGCTATAATCGCTTTAGCAGCACATGACGACGGCAAATTCATAATTTTTCTGCCAAAAACATGCTTTCGTATTTCCAATAGTATTCAGGCCTCGTTGATCGTAGAAACATTATTTTGGTATCAAAATAATCACGAGAAGTTGTACTAAATATTCTTGGAACAGATTTTCGATATCTAAATTTGCCGATTTTATATAATTTTTTAAAAAAATGAAAAATTTTACAAACTTCAACCACAAATAAAATTGGTTAGAAAAAATATTTTAAAATTCTGTTCCAAGAATATTTAGTACAACTTCTCGTGATTATTTTGATACCAAAATCATGTTTCTATGATCAACGAGGCCTGAGAACTATTGGAAGTACGAAAGCATGTTTTACGGTCGATTTTTTTCTACTGTGACGGCCTCTTAACAGAATGCAATGTTTTCGTTAACCGTAACATTGAAATACTTTAAAACTGCGCGCCGATAATCTTCGTAAAGGTAGGTAGGTACGCAAACAGGAGCAAAGGCATGTCACCGGTGCCGTGTATGCGTTCATTTGCGATGCTCATGGGTAATGCACAGACACAAAATGACATAACCTATGAAAGTTGAGCTATTCGTTATTATTATGTGTCCATACATACATTGCTCGTAAAACGTTAATAATATTAGTCGAAAATATTGAAAATATTTTATATCGTACTCGTGTGCGTAATGTAATGAAACTATTGAAACCAATAACCTAAACAAATGGTTTGTTTACACACACGTTCATGGCCTACGCACAGTTATGGGAGGAAAATAAAATTGTACTCACCGGTCTCCAAAGTTCCAGTTATGAAAAAAAAAAGTGAACGAATAGGTAGTAAAAACTATAGAAATTATAAGTAAATGTACTAATGAGTATAAATGTGCAAGTAAAACAAACAAAAACAAAAAAAAAATGCTACGACAACTGTATTGCACGGATGTTGAACGTAGCCTGCAGAAATCGGCCAACGGCTCGACCGTTGTCGCGTCCTCCCTCCCCACCCATTGTGTTGTACATCACGCCATCCAAAGACCTGCAATAATACAGTAAACACGTTAACCGACATTCAAACACGGTATCGCTCGTAAAGTCATAACCAACATTTTATCTAATATAAGGCGGCTATATACGAAATAACAGATATCGTAAAGTGAAATTGGGAAAGCCGTTCATTTTCAATCGACACACCGAAGACGTGAGTAAATTATATTTAATTATATTTGCTAATTGTTAAGTTAGGATATAGGTAGTGACCACATGTACTGTTTTTCATAAGGCAGTTTTTTTTTTACTAACAATTTTTTTTTCATTTATATTATTTTATTATGGTTCGAGCTAATGAATATTATCTAAATAATTAAAATATATTCGAATAAAAATGTAATTGAATTTTCAAACATAATGCTAATATATTCAAAGTCTTTACTCTCTAGTTTCTTCTGTAGGTAGTTCTGTGTTTGCTTGAAAATTTGCAATGCTTATTATTTTTTATTTTTTTTTTTTATACGTAAACAATATATTCGAATAAAAATGTAATTGAATTATTTTCAAACATAATGCTAATATACAAAATACAAATGTACTTGAATTTTTTACTCTAGTTTCTTTTTAGACAGCTTTCATTTATAGTATTTTTTTATTTATTTCAAATAAAAGAAGATTTACAACCGTGAACTTAAAATACTATTGTTTTTAAATACGTAAATGTTTTAATTACCAAAATACCAACTGAATAATAACCATATGTTTGAAAATTATTCGAATACGATAATCATTCGAAACATTTGCATTATGTTATTGAAATTAAATATGTAGGAAAGTTATAAAAATATGTTTGTATATGTGGGTTATCTACCACGTTACGTTAGGGAGAATGATATGTCTTAATTAATTATAACTTATTTTAGAATGGAGAACCTAAACATTGGGTCCATCAACAATTGCTCGGGTTTGCAGGTGAATTACTACGGTAATTCACAACCGGGAGTAATCCCTGCAAACCCGCGCAATAAAAAGACCGTACGCCGTAAGTTTATCGAAAGTTAACTGACCTCATGTACAAATTTTAATAAAAATTCTATAATTTTTCTATTTAAGGTTGCTTCAACTGCAACGGGTACGGTCATATTGCCCGAAAATGTGAGTGTTTTATATATTTATAGTACATTTTACTTTCCATGTGCTTTTCGTAACAAGTTTATTAAATAGTATATTCGTGTTACAGGCAAAAAATCAAAAAAAATACCAAAGGGGCGGTAGGCTCCTCCGGTTGTAAGCCGGAGCAGGTTGCGGCAGGTGCGGCCCCCCCAGGTGCGGCAGCAGAGGCCACTACAAGTGCGGTGCCAGAGTCCCCGGGTGATCAGGGCGGCCCAAGGACGACGGCGGAGGCGGCCAAAAAAAAAAATGTAAGTAATATTGTTTGTACTTACAATTATTTTACTATTATTGTAATAAATGTATTTAATTTTTTTTTTACAGCAAAAATAATAATTTTTAAAATTTTTTATACAATATATGACCTTTTTTTAATATATATACATTTATACATTATTTATATACACACACACACGCACACACACATGACATATAATAATAAATATTTATACAATTTCCCACTTATATATATATCACTTTTTAGATTCTGAACGGAGTGATGAATGTATTGATTTTACAATGATGTGTGTTTTTTTTTTTATTTTTTTTTTTTTTTTTGTGTCTGTCGACAACATTTGGGGCAGTAAAAATGCTTCGATTTTCAACTTCTGCCCCTCTTTGAAAAGGAAATCGGATCTAGTTGGTACTTTGGGGGGTCAAAAGTTAAAAATTTTCAATATTTTTTAAATGAGTCGGGAAAAACCTTAAAAAAATGACGGAAAAAACGGGATTTTTTACGCACAACCAGTTTTCGTCAAAATCAAATTTTTATTTTGCTATAACTCAAAAACTACTTGATGTAAATACTTGAAATTTTCACAAAATGTTTATATTAGCGTTCTCAATACACAGTTCAATTTTTAAAGAATTTTGACTTTTTTTAAGCTATTTATAGGCAATTGAAATTTTTAATTTTTTTTAGTATTTTTTTTTAAATAACGATAAAAATTTTTGGCCGACCAGAAAATCTTGAAAATTTAATACAAGGTTTCTTATAAGTTGCTCTTAAAGTGATAAAAAAAAATCCGAAATCGTTAGTTACAATTTTTTTTTATAAGTGCTTAAAGTTCGAATTTATACGAAATATGTCAAAATTGCGAAAATTTGCAAGTAATTTTGTGGTTGAAAAATCGTAAAATTTTTTTCTTTTATAACTAAGTTTTGAAAATTTGGTACAAGGTTCTCCATACATTTTTCTTTAAATATCTGTAAAAAAAACTATATCGGATTTAGACAAAAAATTTTTATGAGTGTTTGAAATTTAAATTTTTATAAAACCTCGTTAAATAATGGTTTAGCCTCAATCGATTTTTGATATTTGTTGTTATTCAATCAGTATAAGTCGTAAATACTTGAAAATTTTACCAGTTATTGAGATTGCCATTTTCTTTACGTGATTTGATTTTCAAAATATTTTGACTTTTTTTGAGCTATTTATAGACAATTGAAATTTTCAATTTTTTTTTATAAATGTTGATAAAAAAAAATTAGGTGGGACAAATTACTTGAAAATTTAATTGAAGGGTCCACATAGCTTGTTCTAACTCTCATTCAAAAATTATAAAAATACATAGGCACAATTTTTTTTTATTAGCATTTGAAGTTCAAATATTGACACAAATTCGTCAAAATCATGAATATTTTTCACTATTTGGTAGTAAAAAATTTATAAATATTTTACTATCAATAGCTAAGAATTGAAAATTTAATACTATGCTGTCCATAAGTTAAGCTTAGAATAATTATAAAAAAGTTTGAGGATTATTCAATTTAAAAAATTTTACGAGTGTTTAAAGTTTTAATTTTAATTTGAAATCAAAAATACGCGTGTAAAATTACGTTTTACTAATAAATAATTTTCGATTTTTGTTATTTTTAAAAAATTATCAAGCGTAAGATCTTGAAGCTTTTACTTAAGTGTTTGAATTTGTGAATTTTTTTCAAAATATAATATATGACAATATTTAAATATAATATATCCCAGACTGACAAATCATCTCCGTTCAGAATCGTTTTTCGTATACAATGATACCTATCATTGCATTCAAATTTAACCTACCATAGTCCGAGGTCCACCCCATCCCCTAATGTACAGCAGAGCGATACTCACTTACCCGCTTTTTTTAAATGTTTATTTTATTTAAATACCAAATATACCAATATTATTTTACATATATTATGTTTAAATTTTAAATTTTTTATACTTACACAAACACACACACACACACACTCACAAATATTATATAATAAATATTTATACAATTTCCCACTTATATATTGTGAACATATTGTATATTAAATTAGGTATATGTAAACTATTAAACCTATTTTGTTAAATGTTATTATACACTGTTTTGTTTTACATTATGTACAATAATAATTCCAAAAAAAAATCTGATAAAATCACTTTCTTTTTAAAAACGTTTTTGTATTTAAATATTTTGTTTTGTGTACATATCACGTGTTTTTAAATATTTTATTATTGTATCTATGTTTGTTAAGTCTCTTAAAATAACATTGACTCGTACTTATTGCATATTTTTATTATTATATATCATTATATATAAATTTTGTACAATTCCCATTGCCAATTATTGCATATTATAATATATTATATTAATACATCAATCTTGTTTGACTATTTTGCCCTTAATATTTTCAATACGTTATAAAGTGTTCCCTACAGTGATATCTATTGGTTGTATATGCAAAAGACTTGAATAATGTACAAAAAAATTAAATACATGTAGTATATATATAGTCACAGCAAATTTACCAATGAATAAACAATAAATTGATTTACAATATGTTACATCGATAATTTGTCGACGATAAGATAATCTTTTAATCTTTTTGACACCGCTGTCGACAAATTATTGGACTAATTGAAATAAATACGTACGTAAAATAAAATCGAAATCAAGAAATCAACTTTATTACTTTTTTTTTTTTGTCAAAGCGTTTGATGATCCATGCATTTTAGATTTTTAAATAAATAATAATCAATTATAATAAACAATAATAATAATGACTAATGAGTAATGAGAGGTTAAATAAAAAAGGTATATATTTTTATTTATTAAGTTTACAGCGCATATGGTATTGTTAAAAACAATACTTAATTAAATTTTTGTAATTGGAATATCATTATTAGTTGTTGTTATCAGAATAATTGTGATAGCGGTGAGTGTGACCTCCCCACCATCGAGAGGTGTCTGATGGTGTGGATGCATGGCGACTGGCGAGTCAGTTAGTTGGAGACCTGTGACGGAGAGCGATCTCGTACAGGCCAGACCGTCGTGCGCTTTTCTTTAATGTTTTAATAAAAGTCGATTGTTGTGTTAAGTATTGTTCGTTATTATTTTATTTAGGGTTGCATTATCCACTGTTGGGCTACAGTTGTAGTTAACAGTAAGTCAGAAGTGGGATTTACGCGGTATTAGTTTGATATTTACCACACCGCAAAGTGGATCGCGAGTGGAGTGTGTTGGAAAAAAAAACGAATTGGAATTTCGAAACCTTGAGTTGCGATTACTCTTCAGTTGCACGGTGCATGGATAGAGTGACGCGTTGGCGTTAAGTCTTGGCTGTTTGATAGAGTATCGAGATCGATATAAAAAAACGTGGTTTTGGGTGACAACTGACAAGCGAAGAGGTTATCGTGACAGTTCCGTCGGGACGAGGTTGGCAGCCCTGTGACGATTGACCAGTATTAATAAAAGGCGACGCATACCGTGGTCACAGCTGTGATAAAAAGTGTTAACTGATAGTGAAAGTGATAACTGTGTTTACATCAGGTGGTGTTACACGATAAGAATTCGGATTTTTGCAAGATGAATCCCCCTACACCGGTAGCACCGTCTTACAATGAGTTGCATAAGTTGGTAAGCGATCTTAAAGAAAAGGTGGAATGACTAGAAAAGAAGGCTGCAGTAGAAAAGAAGGCCACAACGGGACTGGAGCCGACACCGAAT
Source organism: Schizaphis graminum (assembly GCA_020882235.1). Classification (NCBI taxonomy): domain Eukaryota; kingdom Metazoa; phylum Arthropoda; class Insecta; order Hemiptera; family Aphididae; genus Schizaphis; species Schizaphis graminum. The sequence goes on along the minus strand of CM037035.1, from coordinate 19,696,941 downwards.
CAATTGGCTGGAGGTAGTGATAACAAGATTTCACGGTCGGACACTTTCGAATATAGAGTCCTTCCGGACCTGAACAAAGCGATCAAAACCTTCGATGGGTGCGAGTCTGCATACGTGATTGTAAATCACAACAATCCGTGAACAACGTGACAATGCCCAAAGAGCCGGAGGACAATCCATGTGTAAAACATGGTGCGATACAAGGGGTCGATATGACGGTTCTGCTGGATACTGGTAGCTATTATACATTGCTGAGGTCGAGCGTGGCGGAGAAGTGTAGCTTGGATATGAGGAAGACCAAGAAGGTGTTATTTGGATTAGGCAGTGTATCGGTACCATCGGTGAGCGCTGTAGGCAAGACTGATGCCATGATAACTGTGGACGGAGTCGAATCCGGACCAGTTAGGATTCTGATAGTACCAGATAGTGTACAACGATACGATATGATCGTAGGTCGAAATTGGCTTGATTTAGACGCCGTGTCGTACACGAAACAAGGTGGTAAACTCACGTTATGCAGGACGCAGGACGAGATCGAGTTGTAAACATCATCAAAATCTCGAGCATTTAAACCGTTTTCGACCCGCGACGAACTTTGCGTCAAGCACCGTTTTTCCTATGCAATTCGTATATTTCGTGTGGAATGAGGCTCGGATATATTCATATGAATTGTGTTTGTCCAGAATATTTGTTTGTATTGTCATTTTTTATGATGACATGTATTTATGATACAATATAGGTATAGATACCAAATTTATTGAAAGAATTAAAATATTAATGACCACACCTCTTTAATTATAATTCCATATTATTATCAAAATACATTAAACAAATGCTTCTTAATGCTCTCTTAATTACAAATACATGTATTATGTTTAATTAGATATGTAACAACAACAACTTATTTTTTATTATTATATTATTAATATTATATTTGATTGAGTATTTATATTCTAAATTGAATTTAAAGTTGTTGATTAATACTGTTTACAATTTTCTAATAGTTTTCAAAAAAATCGAGAAAAACAAAAAAAAAATGACAGAAAAATGGAAATTTTACGGAAAAACCACTTTTCGACAAAATCGATTTTTTGATTTTGCTGTAACTCAAAAACGAATTATTGTAAATACTTGAAATTTTCACCAAATGTTTATATTATAGTTATCTCTTTATACAAGGTTTCTTATAAGTTGTTCTTAAAGTGATAAAAAAAAATCCGAAATCGTTAGTCACAATTTTTTTTTATAAGTGTTTAAAGTTCGAATTTATACGAAATATGTCAAAATTTAAATTAAATTTCATACGCTCATAATGCGAATGTTGGCCATAGTAACCATAGTAACATATAAAAATTATACTATTTGTTTCAAAATAGAATATTTGACAATATTTAAATATAATATATCCTAAACTGACAAATCATCTTCGTTCAGAATCGTTTTTCGTATACAATGATACCTATCATTGCATTCAAATTTAACCTACCATAGTCTGAGGTCCACCCCACCCCCTAATATACAGCAGAGCGATACCTACTTACCCGCTTTTTTTAAATGTATATAATAATATATTCATGATACATTAGTATAAGTTTTTATTTTATTAAAAAAGATAACAATATAAAAGTATAGTTAATTATATTCATTTTAATATTTTAACACTGAGACTATTAATTATTTATTATATTATTACCGTATACATATTGTGTAGTAGGTACTGTGTTGTATATAATATTACTCTTTATAAAACTACTTTAACTCAACAAATCGCCTAAAAACTATTAGCTAACCTGTAGTAATTGTTTATACATTAATGTATATACATTTGATTCAAATGTAACAATCTGGAGCTGCATGAATGTAAATATACTACCTAAAAAAAAAAACCTTTGCAGTTTTAAATCACATATTATATCCATAATAAATAATGTACTATGCGAATGGGCCTCCAACGTCCACAAACACTTATGTGCCACCGAGCACAACCTGAGGTAAAAAATTAATCTAATGGTGTTAGGGTTGAGTTACAAAGGATAATACAATGTAAATAAAATGATAAAATGCAATTTATTGAATCAAAAACAGTAATTTAACTATATTATGTAGTATATATGAGTAAATCAACACTGTGGCACTGTGCGAACAAACGAACGTCAATGGTCCGCGACGATTGACCATACACCTGAAACATATATGATAATAGATATAATAATGCAGTACACACACATTTGATATTTAAAGAATTACACACTGTCACGACGTTTGATATCCAAAAAAAATAATGTGCAGTGCTGATTCAAATAATTAAAGTAATACCGAGTAGGCAGGACGTAGATACCTCATACGTCGTTTGGCGATTCTAATCGTTCCGTCCAATCAAACTAACAGATTTCACGTACAAACGGGGTAAACGTACTGCGTTTATAGGACACGGGCTACGCGAAAAACCATACCATAATGTCGAAGAAAAGCGTGAATCAGAACGACGAAAACTGAAAAATCGGCGAGAACGTCGGTCGGCGGCCGTCTCGGTTAACGCGACGGCGGACGCAACGACACAAACACGTAGAAAACGGGCACTCTACCGGGAGTAAAAAAATACGGAGTACTCGAAAAACACGACGACGGGGCGGCCATAAAACGCCAATAAAATTACAAAAAAGGGTTCAAATGTCGAAAAATTATGGACATTTTCGAAAAACGATATAATATATATGTTACGGGTAATGTTAACATTTGGATAATGTCGACATTATCCGGCTAATGAGACATTAGCCAACTGTCATCATAAGCCGCCATGAATATTGGCTAATGTTAACATTAACCGGGTAATATTACATTAGCCAAGAACTTTTGGATAATGTCTTACCTAACAACCATAAAAATGTATCATACATGAGATGCAATAATTTAAATTATTAACAATATTAATTATATTTAAGACAACAACCATAAAATACATAATATTAATTATATGAGTTTAATTTTAATTTTTAACAACGTAACCTACTAATGATACATAATGTGTTATCCTTTATTATTGCACAAAATGCTAGATGCTTTACATTTACATCGATTGGTGTCACATTTCCCCTTACACGAACACCTTTTATATCCTTGACCACCACCATCTGACATTTGACTCGCAATTTCCCTCAATGATTTTTCTACATGTACCACCTCATCAAGCGGTATTAAAGCCAACGGACAAACACTAAACTGATTTCTGGTGTATAATTGTGGCAAAGTACCATATTTATTGCCAAGTTTATAATATTACCCATCCTCAATAGACACAACTGCAAATATAATATTTCTCGGGTCTGCTCGTCCTCTGTCGACATCCGGTAAAGAGATTCTCACACTGTCTTCAATGTTGGCTGGGGGGAACTTATGGATAGACCTATATCTAGAGTGTAATCCAAATTTACTAGATCGTATGGACACTTCTAACCTGCCGCATGATCACCCATGTTTCATCGCCGAGAGAAAAAAAGTCCCTGGTCTCTTTTCGGATGAAACAGATGGGCGGATTATGTTTGAGTTCTGTGCATTGAGGGCTAAATCTTATGCTTATAAAATTGAAGGTGATCATCACCGTCAATGTTTATTTGGTGATAATGACTTGAATGTTTATCGTCAAAACATTTCAATACGTTCGTTTAGTCATCAATTGGTGACAATTAATAGTAATAAACTAACGTTTAACTGTTTTGACGATAAAAGGCATGTGTTGGAAGACAAGGTCCATACTTTGGCTCATGGTCACTATCTTATAGAGTAAGTATAAAATAATTATATTTTACTTTTTTTTATATTATTTTTAATTTTTATAGGGAAGCTGAAGAACTTGGATTAGAAGCTGATATAGTTAACATGATGGATCTGGCGGGGTATTAGTTTGTTAATAATTGTAGTTTTTGTCATTTGATATATTTTTTTGTTTATATTGTAATCAATTTTTAAATATTTTATAACTGAAAATTGGTACATTAATGTAATTAAATATGTGTATATATTGAAAATATTATGTAATAGCTTGTGATTATTTGATGTGATATTGTATTTTAATAAAATGATCTCTGTTTATATTTAATCATGTTTTTAGATGGAAGACCAAACATATTTAATTTAATAACCCATTTAAATGCTTGTGTATGTGTGTGTGTGTGTACCTACATATGAAAAAGAAAAAAACATTTGTTAAAATATAATATATTATGTTTATTAAAAAAAAATAGTGTATACAAAAAATAAATTGTCGTTGCTTGTAAGTTTTTTTCTATATTGTCAGCGCATGCGAGTTGTAGCGCTTTTCACATTCATGACTATAACACGACTGACACTATTTTTTAACATCACGCGTATTTATCCAACTATTATGTGTATTATCAAATCCAAGCCACTTGACGAGCATTTGATTTTGTTTTTTTCGTATAATTTTTTCGATCAGATATTCGTTTGGGTGTTTGGTTTTAAGTATTTCACTCGAGTAAAAACAATCAGCTATAGGTTTACCCATATAATCTCGTAACTGATAAGTAACGAGTAATGTTTTATTTATTTTGATAATTTCGAATATTTCCGTAGACCAATTGGGCAAATAACCTTTTGTAAACACGCCTTTTTGAGTACTGATACGAACGTTATCACCGACTTTGAATTTAATTTTTTCATTGTTAATTTCACGTTGTTTTAATTTCACCGACGTCGGATCTGCATCTGCTTGTACCGGTGTCATTCCTATAGTTTTATGTTTTGAATTATTATATTCGTTAAGCAGCAACGGTAAAATTGAAATCCATTCGTGCGAGCCGCGAGCCGTGAATTCTCTAAACATTTTTTCTTTTAAAGTACGATTAAAACGTTCAACAATACACGCTTTCATGATGCTAAACGTCGAATATTTGCGTATATTATGTTTGGACATCAGTGCGTCAAAAGTGGTGTTGTAAAATTCTTTCCGTTATCAAGTTGTAAAAGTTTTGGCGAGCGAACCAGTAATATTTTAGACATTGCCTTTGTGACTTCTTTTCCAGTTTTCGATTTTAATGCTACAGCCCACGCGAATTTAGTTAAACAGTCTATCACACATAAAATATATTTGTAACCTTTATTTTTTTTTGAATATGGTATCATTTCGACCAAGTCAGCCTGCCATAAATCATTTTTTCGGTATATGTCAACTCGTCGTCTAATGAATTTTTTTCGTGACGGCTTGTGTAGTTCAATAGCGATTTCACGTTTAGACATTTGGAATTCGTTTTATTAACCCAGCTTCACGCAATTCTTCGAATATCAATATTATTTCATTGGAGACGCCTGTATTACCTGCAGCTTTCGAAGCTAAAAGTAATCGTAATCGGTCGACTAATTCATCTACACAATCCCAATAGCATAGGTTTTTTTTCTGTAATTTCATAGACAGTTCACCACCCGAGGGAAATAATTTACTAATTATATCCTTGTATTTAATACCACAGTTATTTTTAATTTTTTTTCGGTCCAGAGTCAAATGTGCCGACGTCTGAAGTAATATAGATTTATATGCTTCTAGTTCGTTATCGTCATAAATAAGTGGATTTTTCAAAAATAATAACCGAATTAGACCTGAGGTTGTTGGATAAGTAGTCCCGTCAATATGAATAGTGTTTTCAATAAATTTCACTTCTCTTTCGCCTAAGATAATTTTGCCATTTGTAAGTTTTTTCGGACCATAGGTTTTATCTAATTCCGCAGAGTGAAACAAATTGTCAATTTCTTGTTGATTGTTGCCATTAATCAAATACTTCGATTCGTCGTTATTAATTTTGGTCGATGGCGTTCGGTCCGTATTCGATATTTTAGTTAAAGGCTCGATAATAGGTTTGAGCGTCTGCGTCATTAATTGCTGAACATTTGCTTCACCAGTTTTTAATGTGATATATTTACGTTTTATATTTTCTTTAGCTTTAACTAACTCGTCTAATATACTACCTTCATCCGTCATGACTGCATTTTAAATGAAACATTTTGTTTTATACATCGTGTTATATAACAACATGCGTATCAAATCCAAATCGATAACGCCCGCTATCACGATCACTATCTTTACAGATAACGACGAATGCATATCTATCACGGTTCCAACACGTAACGCAAAAATGTTTAAATTGTGTATATGTCATATCACCCGAACAGTGTTCGTTGTATACATGTTTTAAATTGGTTTCGTCTTGCTTGAATAATACTATTAAATTAGCATTGTCTCGAATCAATTGTTTTGGCACTTTTGAATAACTCTGGGCCAGATAAAATATATCTATTTTATTGTGACGCCCGCGTGTGAAGAATTCCCTTATCACATTTTGCTGTTCACTGATAACATCATCCATGATGTGGGTACAAGTGTATGGCTACCGCGGTTGCGGCGTAAGTTTACCTGTCGTACCAATACACTTGTCGCCAACATACGTTTCGTCGATCTGACTCCGTGTCTTGAAGGTAGGACGCTACACAGGTATGGAGGTAAAATAAGTAAACACGTATTTATGTGTAGGGCGCGTGTGCGTCGAATGTCGTTTATTGAATAAAACACGTCGTTAAAACACATAAATAGCGCGCGTGACTGGGCGTACAAGTTTGCCGTTTCGTCGGGTGCTCGATGCTCGGGCGTGCGGCATTTGCGTCGGGGCGCACGCGGGTTCGATTCGTACGTGGGAGCGTTGGTACGTAGGCACGCAAACCGTTGAGCTTGGTCGCGTGACCGGGAACGTCGGTGACGTATATCGACGTGACGAGAGCGGCCGAAGTTGCAATAACTTGATATGCTCGTACGTCGCGGATCGGGAGATGTAACGGGACCGTGCGCTGCGTAGCGCGAACCGTACGGGTCGAGTCGGTGGTCATTACATCTCGATGTATAATGTCGTCGATGCACGTGGTAAATGCACGAGAATGCATTACCAAGATGGCGCATTACGTCAGGTTCGGGTCGGCGATTTATAAAGTTCGGTCGGACTGTTCGCTTAGTAGCTCGGTCGAACGTCGGGAGCAAAGAGGAAGAGCTTTACGTCGCGATCGGCGTTGTGCCTTCGCGGGACGGTTTGGCGCGTACCGCGCGGAGTAGGGGCGCGATCGCTGCGTCGCGTATATAAAAACATATATAAAATTCACAATAGTCGAAAACATGTAAAAATATAAAAACGAATATAATTCAAGTATTAGGAACGAATATAATATAAAAGGTAAAATTCACGTATTAAAAATGGTAACGCCGGTCGGACGGGTCGAGCAGTCAGTGGTGACAATCGGTGTCGCCACACTACTCCCCCTCGGAAAAAGAAAAAAATGACCTGTTTTTTGTCAATGTCGATCTCTGCGTGAGCTGCATGTTTGGGTTCGGTTGAGCTTTCGGCGGTCGGTGGACGTCGTGTTGGCGAAGTCGTAAACTGCTCGGAATTGGTCGAAGCTCGTGTTGATTGCAGTAGAGATGTCGGACGGGAAATTTTGACGGTGTTGATAGAAGTTGAAATTTTGACATTGATGATTGAATTTGAAAATTTTGAACATGAAATTTTGCCGTTGAATTTTGAGAATTGAAATTTTGAACATGAAATTTTGACGTGAATTTTTGAAAATGAAAGGCCGAAAGGATGATGAAAAAGATTGTTAGAGTCTAAGGTTTAAGCACTGATTGGCGGTTGCGCTTTGCGCATGGCGGGCGACACGATACCGCGTGGTCGCCATATCTCTGGTGGTAATAGCAGACCCCGGCTGGACGAGTTTGGTCGGCGGGTGTCGGTGGCGGTTTGTGCTCGACGTTATCCGTCGTTGTGGCGGTGAGTGCACGGACCTCGTCTTGTAAGTCGAAGACTAAGTTTGCTAAAGCGTCGATTCTTGCGTGTAACGCGACTACATCGCACGCGTGTGCAGGCTCCTGGCCTTCCGGTCGAAGTTGAAGCCACCAGCGTGTCGCTCGTAGCGTTCGGTCGTTATCTTGAGCGGACATGATCGAACCACACAGGACACAAATCGCTCGAATTACGCGTCGAAAAAGTGAAATTGTATATAACACGTGTTTTTTGCGTGGTCGGGAGTCGAGCAGGCGTCGTGAAGAAACACACGACCGTGTCGTCTCGCTGACGTGAAAAGAGTGTCAACTGACTCAACCGTCGGGTCATCTCCGCGTACCTGTCGTAGCGCCGTCGTAATATGAGGTCACCAATGTGGGTACAAGTGTATGGCTACCGCGGTTGCGGCGTAAGTTTACCTGTCGTACCAATACACTTGTCGCCAACATACGTTTCGTCGATCTGACTCCGTGTCTTGAAGGTAGGACGCTAGACAGGTATGGAGGTAGAAAAGGTAACACGTATTTAAGTGTAGAACGCGTGTGCGTCGTATGTCGTTTATTGAAATAAAAACACGTCGTTAACACAAAAAATAGCGCGCGTGACTGGGCGTACAGTTTCGCCGTTTCGTCGGGTGCTCGATGCTCGGAGCGTGCGGCGTTTGCGTCGGGGCGCACGCGGGGTCGATTCGTACGTGGGAGCGTTGATGCGTAGGCACGACAAACCGTCGAGCTTGGTCGCGTGACCGGGAACGTCGGGGACGTATATCGACGTGACGAGAGCGGCCGAAGTTGCAATAACTTGATATGCTCGTACGTCGCGGATCGGGAGATGTAACGGGACCGTGCGCTGCGTAGCGCGAACCGTACGGGTCGAGTCGGTGGTCATTACATCTCGATGCAAAATGTCGTCGATGCGCGTGGTAAATGCACGAGAATGCATTACCAAGATGGCGCATTACGTCGGGTTCGGGTCGGCGATATATAAGTTCGGTCGGACTTGTCGCGTTGTGGCTCGGTCGAACGTCGGGAGCAAAGAGGAAGAGCTTTACGTCGCGATCGGCGTTGTGCCTTCGCGGGACGGTTTGGCGCGTACCGCGCGGAGTAGGGGCGCGATCGCTGCGTCGCGTATATAAAAACATATATAAAATTCACAATAGTCGAAAACATGTAAAAATATAAAAACGAATATAATTCAAGTATTAGGAACGAATATAATATAAAAGGTAAAATTCACGTATTAAAAATGGTAACGCCGGTCGGACGGGTCGAGCAGTCAGTGGTGACAATCGGTGTCGCCACAATGATAAAGATAGAGTTTGATAAGACTTGCTCAGGTGGAATAACTTTTTCATTCTCGAAAAAAGTAAAAATATTGATTCCATCAATATCATCAATTATACGTTTTAATAGTTTATATTTTGGCTGCTCTAACGTTTTAGAGTATATATAAACGTTTTCAAATCGTAGACCGTTTTCATCAACGAGTAAGAAATATATTAAATTTGTTTTACCACATCCGGAGCTTCCCAACACCAATGACCGTATAGTATTTGGAAATAGCTCACCGTGCCTAAACTGTATTGTATCCGGAGTATCAATGTTATAAATTCGTAGTTTTTTCTTTTGCTCGATAAACTTCATTTTTTCACTATAAATACCAATGACATATACTTAAGAGCGTCACACGATGTTTCGCGTTCGTAAACGAAACAACAATAAGGGTTCTGGCCTTATTAACTCAGCTATAAATCATTTACCCGTGGAACTACATTTGCCAGGCTATAGGTAAGTCACTACATTACATAATTAAAATTATATCTTAATTTTTTTTTTTTTTTTAGATTTGCTGGTCCTTGTACTAAATTAAAAGAAATATTAGCACGTGGTGATCGAGGTATAAATCGACTGGACGAGTTGGCCAGAGCTCATGACATAGCGTACGAAAAAAGTAATTCTCTAACGCAGTGGTTTTCAAACTTTTATTATACATGGCACACCGTACACTTCAAAAAATTTTCACGGCACACTGACCTTTTTTTTATATGAACAAAATTGTTTTGAATTAATTATTAATATATATAAATTTAATAAGATATGTTAGATTGATGGGCTGACAAATATTTTTAATTCTTGGACGAATAGTTGACACATGCCCTCATTTTCTTATATCACAATTCAATGCAATCGGTAATTTATAGAAAAACTGCGGCACACTTAGTGGATACTCGCGGCACACCAGTGTGCCACGGCACCCAGTTTGAAAACCACTGCTCTAACGGATAGGCATAGAGCTGATGAAATATTAGAAAATTAAGCTTGGGAAGTATTTAAATCTAAAAATACTGGTATTAAGGAAAAAGCCGCGTCTTGGTTGGTTACAACAGCTATGAAGGTTAAACGCAAGATGGGCGCTGGTTGCGGTTTTAAACAAGTGGTTTTAGCGGCTAAAAATTCAATCAAAAATAAACTGAATGATAAGAATATAACCAAGTTAATAAAAACATGTCTGACAGCAGCTAAAAAAACGAAAAATAAAAAAACTAAAACTCCAAGAATTATACCTATTCCGAAAAAGGGCGGTGTTATACCATTAATACCTATTTTCGCTGGTTTATCGGCATTAGGCGCACTTACCGGTGGTGTTGGAAATATAGTAAAAGTCGTAAATGAATTAAATTCTGGTAAAAACGCCCCTATTCATTTAGAAAAAGGTCTATATCTTGCACCACACAAGGGAAGGTCTTATAAAATTGTTAAAGGTAAAGGTTTATACCTGGCGCCTTACAAAGGCGGGTCAATAAAAAAAACTAGACAAACGACAAAAAACTAATATCCACGTTACCCGATAGAGCGTTGTACGATTATGAGATTATAAAATACGCTGACATGTTGAAAATACCTCATTTTATAGGAGTATTTCCTAGAGACAAGTTACCTCTGAGAGTAAAACATCGAGAGTCGGCCGTAGTTAATTTAGACGTCGAAAACGGAGCAGGAACGCATTGGGTAGCGTATAAAAAAATCGGAAAACAAGTTAAATATTACGACAGTTTTGGAAATTTGCCGCCGCCGTTAGAAATACAGAAATATTTCAAAGGTTGTAATATCGAATATAATTACGACAGATATCAAAAATACAATACGACAAACTGTGGTCACTTATGTTTGCAATTTTTGTCATGTACACCATAACTTTGACTGGAAACTCGAGTGAATTGTCTTGTGACTTTTTCCCGCCGATATAAGTCAGTAAAAATGCCAAGATCTGTCTGTTGGGTTTTCAAACAAATAATTCGATTCCTAATATAACCGACAAGTGTAATAAAATAGGTTTTATATACAAAGATGGACCAATTTCTGTAAAAAACAACGTTTTTACAATAATTCCCACAGGATCTTATGAGTTAAATGAAATCGAGGCAGTAATAAAACGTTTAGTAGTTGATTATAACACTTTATTTAAGTTAAGGGCTGATAATAACACATTAAAATTTTAGATGGCGTCAAATAAATCTATTGATTTTTCCATGCAAAATAGTATAGGAGAGTTGTTGGGTTTTAAAAATCGAATTTATGATGCTAATATTAAACACCAATCGGATACGTTGGTAAATATTACCAAAACAAACTGTATATATATAGAATCAAACCTAGCTATGGGCTCATTCAACAACGGAAAGCAGTCTCACACAATACACGAGTTTTATCCTAATGTTCCTCCAGGCTATAAAATAATAGAGATACCGACACATTTGGTATTTTACTCCATCAATTCTACATCTATATCGCATGCAAGTATAATTTTAAAAAATCAGAACAACGAGTTGATCGATCTACGAGGTGAACCGATATCAATACGTCTATTGATTCAAGACTTGTGATAAAATGGCGTTGCAATTTCACAATATATATAGGACCGCATACGTGAAACCCGTTAGTCGTGTTAATAACACTATCAAGACAACAACTCTGAAGAAGAAGAAGAAATATTCGAAACGAAAACAAGTTGGAAAAAGTCTAACAGCTGAAAATTTAGCTTTTCTACGTTCGTTAAACGCCATTTAACATGGACGATATGTATTTAGATGTAACGGCTGGATACGTTGACGATTGTAGAATAACACAAATTGATTATCATTCGTTTTTACCTTATTCCACGTCAGCTTTCTCTAATAAAGATGAAGTGCGTATTGCTTTGCACAACACGGAGTGTTATACTCTGCCGTGTGAAAGTTATATTTACATCGAAGGAACAATAACCAAGCCTGTAGAAATAACTGACGATATTCGATTTATAAACAACGGGCTGGCATTTCTTTTCTCCGAAATGAAATATGAAATAAATGGTATTCAAATTCAGAAACTCGCCAATCCAGGTGTAACAACCACATTAAAAGGATATTGCTCTTATAATAAATCGAATATTACATCACACCATAACGCTGCTTGGGATAATGACATTGAAAATTTAAATAAAGATTTTATTAACAGTGATATGTTTAACGGATGTATTAATCTTAAAGATTTGTTCGGCTTTTGTGAAGATTATAAACGAATTTTAATAAACTGCAATCAGCAACTTATATTAAATAGAGCTTCGCTAGATATAAATGCTGTTAAACAGTACAGAGATAATGCAATTGTCACAGACGCACCTAAACTAAAAGATGTTAAAATAAATATAACGAAAATATTATGGCGAATGCCTGTAGTAAAAGTTAGTGATAAAGAAAAAATTAGATTGCTGAAAGTAGTAAACAATCAGAAGCCACTAAAATGTGCTTTTAGATCGTGGGAGTTGTGTGAATATCCGTTTCTACCTCAAAACACATCGCATTCTTGGAAAGTAAAAACATCCAACAAATTGGAAAAACCACGATATGTTTATCATCGGATTTCAGACTGATAGGAAAAACAGCTCGAGCAAAGCAATGTCATTTTTCGATCATTGTAAAATTAAAAACTTGAAGGTTTATTTAAACGCCGAAGTATTCCCCTACGAAGATTTCCAAAGCGACTTTACCAAGAATAAGATTGCTACATTATACCACGCATATACAGTGTTTCAAAAATCTTACTATGGACATGGCAATGTTACACCTCTATTGTCCAGATCTGATTTCAAAAATCTTTGTCCGATTATAATTGTTGACATGAGCAGACAAAACGATAACGTAAAAACGCCAACTGTTGACCTCAGGATTGAAATCGAGACCGACGAAGCGTTTCCAGCTTCCACTTCAGCATATTGTTTAATATTACATGACCAAATTATAACTTATAATCCATTTAATGGAGAAGTAAGAACCTTGTAAATATTTATTTTAAACACTATATAACCTTGTAAATATTTTTTGTAATCCTTAATATTATAGAACCTTGTAAATATTTATTGTAAACCTTAATATTATTTTAATAAATGAAAATACTTTTTTTTTTTAAATATCATGTCTTTTTATTTTACACAAATTATTATTTTTTCTACAAATATTTAAAATAGTCAACGCTTGACTTTACGCAATGGCGTTGGGTAAACGGTGTAAATTGATTTTGATCTCTGTGTATTGAAAAAATCTTGCCCGTCATTTACGTCGATCGACTGCAGTAGACTTTGACTTTCATCGGGTGACCGTGGACCATCAACATTAACCAACTAAACAAAAAATATAAAATCACAAAATGTTTTTGTTAATAATTAAATTTTAATTTACCTTATTATATGAGCGATTATCGAATGTTTGGTAGCTATCTTGGTCCATTTTTATTGGCGAAAAACTTGGTGATTCCGGCAACACCGGTGACGCGAATAACAGATTTCTATTAACCTAAAATAATAAATATATTTAAAATATCTATGTATGTAAAATATGTGCTCAAATTACCTCTTCTAATTTCTCTTTCCACCGAATCACCCAAAGTTCGGCTAGTTGTTTGGCTGCGTACATTTTTAGTTGATTAGCATAAACAGGATTGGACGATATGTTTTGATATACTATTTTTATATTTTATGTTATATTATTATTTACAAAAATTGTGTATCTATGCCTAAATAAATTGTATTGATTGATTTTCCTATTGTAACTGTTATTAGCTTGCAAAAAAAAATTGACAATACCTATATTATAAACTATGTATGTGATAGGCTTATTGTTGAATTGTTGAGTCAGTTAATAACATTTAATACTGACGTTCAATTGTACCTACATAACTTTGAGAAACATATTAATTGTATTCAGTAGTTAGATTTATATTTAAACCTGTGCTTTATTACTGATAAATAAAATATTATATCTTTATTTATTTGTGTGTATGGTAATAACATTATTTAATAAACACTATATAATACAAATTGTATTAAACATATGATTTTGCTGGCAACGTTGGTATATTTTTGTTGTAGAAAGCCACATTTGACATCATGTGAGGAGATAAATTCAAGTATTGTATGTTTTACTCATAATTATTGCAGACTACCAAATTAAATTAAAACATTTTTCTGTGGTAGGATTTTTATATTACTCAGATTAATTACCTATGCTCCTATTGTATAACAGTGACTGGTTACTCAACTAATTAAAAACAATATTTCAATTATTATTTACTAATTTTCTATTTGAATCAAACACAATATAATATATTGCAAATGTTAAATATATGTTTTGGTATCAGCTTTGTTATTATGTTTTTTTGTTATAGTACTTATTAACTATCACTGAGTATGTTAAATTTGCTTATGATCAAATAAAGATTAATAATTAGGTAATAAATGTTTAATAAAATTTAATTATATTTCTAAATAATATATTATATTGTAAAAAAGATTGGTACCTACCTAATGATACACAATATGTGTATGTATGGAATACTTGGATAATATTTTAAGAGACTATGCTATAATGTATTTATTAAAGTTATATAATATATCAAGGATGCACATTAATATTTAATAAATTTGGTATATTAAAATAGTGTATACTCTATACTAAGTACAATATATATATATATATATATAATATAATGAAACAAAAAATAATGACATATTGTAGATAAATACATTAAAAAGACAATTAATACGAACATTCAAGCTTCATCAGGGTTTTATGCAAAATTACTAATAAGTCTGCCTACCTAAGTGAATTAGTTGTGTATAAATCGATTTTCCCAAAATATAAGGCGTTAAAATTTCGTTCGACTTAAACTTTTTCCCCTACAATACAACATCAGACTTACGACGTCAGGAGGTATAACAATTCGCCGTAGGCGGATTGCCCAACATAACTATCGATTCACACTGGTTGATGACTAATTGCTAGACCCTTAATTACCATTATTTTATTTATTTATTTTATTCTCATGCAAAAAAGCACCGGACAAACGATACGATATATTGTAACCTATCCATAATTGCTCAGCCAGTTATATATTTGCCCAGGTTGAGGACTGATAGCTAGACGCTCAATTACAATTTTTGATATGTTATTTTTTTTTTAACATACAAAAAAGAACCGGGCAGGCGACGGGAAGCGATATTACACCAAATGATTGACATCTAGACACTCAATTACTATTTTCGGTACACATTTATTCTTATTGATTTCAAACAAGCATCGGGCAAGTGTCAATACAAACTACAAACTTTTACACCGAATGATAACTGATTACTGATAACCACGGACTAAGATATACAGGACTGGAAACCATGAAGACTAGAGATAAGGAGGCCAAACTCTGCTGGCCGCCTGCACAAAAATTGGTTCTATAAAACATCGCACACTAATTTCTCCACCAGTCTGCGTGGCGATCAAATCCGAGGCTGGCTCGGAGTATAATTAACCCGTATAAGATAGGGACATACTCGACTTTATTACATTTAAAAAATTATAATTAAAAAAATAATAATCGTATTTAAATTAGAATTACACCATCGTATTCAGCGCAAATTTATCTTTAAGAATGTTATATATTTACGTAATATATGTACATATAAATAGTAAAAAAAATTTAAAAAAATGTAAACCGTCACGTTTACATAATTATTATATATAATTAGGTATTTTATAATATAATTTATAAATATTTACATTTATACTGGTGCATATTATTTTCTATTTTGACGATACGGATTGATTACATCAAATTGAGGAATTATTGATAAAAAGCTTAAAGTAACTATAAGCACTTAAAGTTTTCGATATTTTTACGTGTTATGTTCTTCATTTTTTAAAATTAAATTAAGTTTTAGATAAAAATAGATAAAAATGAGTCGAAATTGTTATGCCCCTGGGTGTTCAACTGGCAATTCTAAAGAAAAAAAAGCGGGTAAGTGAGTATCGCTCTGCTGTACATTAGGGGGTGGGGTGGACTTCGGACTAGGGTAGGTTAAATTTGAATGCAATGATAGGTATCATTGTATACGTAAAACGATTCTGAACGGAGATGATTTGTCAGTCTGGGATAAATTATATTTAAATATTGTCATATATTCTATTTTGAAAAAAATTCACAAATTCAAACACTTAAGTAAAAGCTTCAAGATCTTACGTTTGATAATTTTTTAAAAATAACAAAAATCGAAAATTATTTATTAGTAAAACGTAATTTTACACGCGTATTTTTGATTTCAAATTAAAATTAAAACTTTAAACACTCGTAAAATTTTTTAAATTGAATAATCATCAAAAATTTTTATAATTATTCTAAGCTTAACTTATGGACAGCATAGTATTAAATTTTCAATTCTTAGCTTCTGATAGTAAAATATTTATAAATTTTTAACTACCAAATAGTGAAAAATATTCATGATTTTGACGAATTTTTGTCAATATTTGAACTTCAAATGCTAATAAAAAAAAATTGTGCCTATGTATTTTTATAATTTTTGAATGAGAGTTAGAACAAGTTATGTGGACCCTTCAATTAAATTTTCAAGTAAATTGTCCCAGCTAAATTTTTTTTATCAACATTTATAAAAAAAAAATAAAAAAAAATTGAAAATTTTAATTGTCTATAAATAGCTCAAAAAAAGTCAAAATGTTTTGAAAATCAAATTACGTAAAGAAAATGGCAATCTAAATAACTGGTAAAATTTTCAAGTATTTACGACTTATACTGTTTGAATAACAACAAATATCAAAAATCGTTTGAGGCTAAACCGTTATTTAACGCGGTTTTGTGAAAATTTAAATTTCAAACACTCATAAAAATTTTTTGTCTGAATCCGGTATAGTTTTTTTTACAGATAATTGAAGAAAAATGTATGGAGAACCTTGTATCAAATTTTCAAAACTTAGTTATAAAAGAAAAAAATTTTAAGATTTTTCAACCACAAGATTACTTGCAAATTTTCGCAATTTTGACATATTTCGTATAAATTCGAACTTTAAGCACTTATAAAAAAAAATTGTGACTAACGATTTCGGATTTTTTTTTATCACTTTAAGAACAACTTATAAGAAACCTTGCATTGAATTTTAAAAATTTTCTGGCCGGCCAAAAAATTTTTATCGTTATTTTAAAAAAAAATACTAAAAAAAATTAAAAACTTCAATTGTCTATAAATAGCTCAAAAAAAGTCTAAATTCTTTGAAAATTTAACTGTGTATGGAAAACGCTAATATAAACATTTGGTGAAAATTTCAAGTATTTACATCTACTAGTTTTTGAGTTATAGCAAAATAAAAAATTCGATTTGGTCGAAAACTGGTTGTGCGTAAAAAATCCCGTTTTTCCGTCATTTTTTTAAGGTTTTTCCCGACTCATTTAAAAAATATTGAAAATTTTTTTCAAAAACTAGATTCGATTTCATTTTCAAAGAGGGGCTGAAGTCAAAAATCGAAGCATTTTTACTGCCCCAAATGTTGTCGACAGACACAAAAAAAAAAAAAAAAAAAACACACATCATTGTAAAATCAATACATTCATCACTCCGTTCAGAATCTAAAAATATAATTTGTTAAATGGCATTCGAAATAAAAGTATATTTAAAGCACCAAAGGTAAGTAATTGTATTATTTATACAAATACCCATAATAATATCCATATTATTTTTAGGACCCTGAGATTTTAAATAAATGGGTATATTATACATATTATAACAATAATTTTAGATTCTGAACGGAGTGATGAATGTATTGATTTTACAATGATGTTGTCGACAACATTTGGGGCAGTAAAAATGCTTCGATTTTTGACTTCAGCCCCTCTTTGAAAAGGAAATCGAATCTAGTTGGTACTTTGGGGGGTCAAAAGTGAAAAATTTTCAATATTTTTTAAGTGTGTCGGGAAAAACCTTAAAAAAATTACGGAAAAACGGGATTTTTTACGCAAAACCAGTTTTCGCCCAAATCGAATTTTTTATTTTGCTATAACTCAAAAACTAATAGATGTAAATACTTAAAATTTTCACCAAATGTTTATATTAGAGTTCTCCATACACAGTTAAATTTTTAAAGAATTTTGACTTTTTTTGAACTATTTATAGACAATTGAAATTTTTTATTTTTCTAAGTATTTTTTTTTAAATAACGATAAAAATTTTTTGGCCGTCCAGAAAACCTTGAAAATTGAATACAAGGTTTCTGATAAGTTGTTCTTAAAGTGATAAAAAAAAATCCGAAATCGTTAGTCACAATTTTTTTTATAAGTGCTTAAAGTTCGAATTTATACGAAATATGTCAAAATTGCGAAAATTTGCAAGTAATTTTGTGGTTGAAAAATCGTAAAATTTTTTTCTTTTATAACTAAGTTTCGAAAATTTGATACAAGGTACTCCATACATTTATCTTCAAATATCTGTAAAAAAAACTCTACGGGATTCAAACAAAAAATTTTTATGAGTGTTTGAAATTTAAATTTTTACAAAACCGCATTAAATAATGGTTTAGCCTCAAACGATTCGAAATCGTTAGTCACAATTTTTTTTTATAAGTGCTTAAAGTTCGAATTTATACTAAATATGTCAAAATTGCGAAAATTTGCAAGTAATTTTGTGGTTGAAAAATCGTAAAATTTTTTTCTTTTATAACTAAGTTTTGAAAATTTAATACAAGGTTCTCCATAAATTTTTCTTCAAATATCTGTAAAAAAAACTCTACGGGATTCAGACAAAAAATTTTTATGAGTGTTTGAAATTTAAATTTTTACAAAACCGCGTTAAATAACGGTTTAGCCTCAAACGATTTTTGATATTTGTTGTTATTCAAACAGTATAAGTCGTAAATACTTGAAAATTTTACCAGTTATTTAGATAGCCATATTTTTCTTTACGTGATTTGATTTTCAAAATATTTTGAATTTTTTTGAGCTATTTATAGACAATTGAAATTTAAAATTTTTTTTTTTTTTTTATAAATGTTGATAAAAAAAATTTAGCTGGGACTAATTACTTGAAAATTTAATTGAAGGGTCCACACAACTTGTTCTAACTCTCATTTAAAAATTATAAAAATACATAAGCACAATTTTTATTTATTAGTATTTGAAGTTCAAATATTGACAAAAATTCGTCAAAATCATGAATATTTTTCACTATTTGGTAGTTAAAAATTTATAAATATTTTACTATCAAAAGCTAAGAATTGAAAATTTAATACTATGCTGTCCATAAGTTAAGCTTAGAATAATTATAAAAAAGTTTGAGGATTATTCAATTTAAAAAATTTTAAGAGTGTTTAAAGTTTTAATTTTAATTTGAAATCAAAAATACACGTGTAAAATAACGTTTTACTAATAAATATTTTTCAATTTTTGTTATTTTTAAAAAATTACTTGAATTAAGATCTTGAAACTTTTATACTTAAATGTTTGAATTTGTTTCAAAATAGAATATATGATAATATTTAAATATAATATATCCTAGACTGACAAATCATCTCCGTTCAGAATCGTTTTTCGTATACAATGATACATATCATTGTATTCAAATTTAACCTGCCCTAGTCCGAGGTCCACCCCACCCCCTAATGTACAGCAGAGCGATACTCATCTACCCGCTTATTTTGCATTATTTTTCACTTTTTTTTTCCAATGTTATTCTAATTATTATTTCATATTATTATTATATAATATTATTATTATTATATATGGTAGGTGTCTTATATATATATTATATTAAATAGGAGGTTGACTTGGCAAAATTAATTACACTAATAGGTACATTGCCATTATTGATTTGATTTTAAATATTGGCCAATTTGGCACAGTTTTACAATATACTTTAATTTCAATTTGCATTAGTATGTACATTTTATTTTTTTATATTAAATATATATTTTAAAATATACCAAAACAGAACTTGACCTTAATGTAATGGGAAGCTAATTTTATATTTATTATTATATATTAGGTATGTGTGTATATATATTGTAATTATTTGTTTTAATATTTAAAATAATTCAACAGTATTAGAATAAATTATGCATTTTACTTACACTATTCAATAAAAGTACAATGATGAATTTATATTTTTATAAATATTATTATGTCATGTTATTATTATTATTATTATTATTACACAAATGGTGTATCTATGCTTAAATAGGTATATTGTATTGATTGATTTTCCTATTGTCACTGTCATTGGCTTGCAGAAAAAAATTGACAATTCCTATATTATAAACTATATGTGTGTGGTAGGCTTATTGTTGAATTGATGAGTCAGTTAATAACATTTAATATTTATTACTAACGGTCAATTGTACATAACTTTGAGAAATGTATGCGTTTATGTTACAATGTATTGCATTTTATTATTTCTCTATATATATATATGTATTTATTATAATTATTAATTTAAATAACCTAACCTAACTGTATTCATTATTATGTTATATTGTTTTATGTTGTTATATATATATATATTTTGTTTTAATGTTTTGTAATACAATATAGAATATACTGACACGGTTGGGTTTACAGTTAATTCCTTGCCTACTCATTACATATAGTTATATCATAACTATCATATGAATATGTATTACAGTACACTGTTATGAAAATAAACACCATTTTAATCACTTTTGTCACTGCGTACCTACTATCTTTGGCATACATAATAAGCTTAAATTAATAGAACTGATACAAAAAGCTATAATAGCAAGATTAATTATAACAGAGCCATTGGCCATCATGACTTTTTTTATCTAATAATTTTAAATGTGGGTTTTATAATGAAATAATGTATGCATTTATGTTTGTATTTAATTTATTTTAATGTTATTTTCATTTATTATTATTATTTTTTTATTTTTAATTATTGTTATGCATGGGCACATGTGTCGTATGCTATCTACCTTCGACACGTGTGCCTATGTATGTCCTCTGCTCTTGACGATGATGTAGTGCATTTTATTATTTTTATTATTAAAATATTGTCAAGTAATATAGACAATTATATTATTGCTAAAAAATGCAAAACTTAACCTGAATGTAATGTGAAATGTTATTTTAATTTATTATTATATATTACCTTATATTATACATTTATTTGCATGATACAATTACAATAAATATAACAAACCGACACAGTTGTATACATAGATATGTATAAGAGTTTACAGTGAATATATACTTGCTTACTTATATTATTATACATGATAACAATACACTGTTATAAGAATACACACCATTTATTTTATTGCAATATTGCATTATTATATATGTATATTTATTATAAATTTTAATATTATGTAGGTACTCAAGCAGAACTATTAAGTAGGTAATTTGGATGCACAATACAGACATAGGTAATAACTCATGATTGAATGCATTTTACTTACATTGTTCAACATAATGCAATAATAAATATATTTTATTTTTTTATGTATTATATTTTAATTATTGTTTTATAATTCTTATATTATTATTATATAGGTATTTTTATTACAAAAAAATAAATAGAGGTAACAATAAATTCCACCTATGCTTAAAAATATACAATAATATTTTCTGTTCTTCTCACTGCATACTGTCATTGGCATGAAATGTATTACATATGCCACACCTCATGTCGATTTAATAATACCTATTATATATTACTTTTATACATTTTAATGTGTTAAACATTAAACTATAATAAGTCATAACGTTCAAGCCATTCAAAGAGTTATGTGTATACTAAGTTAAGAGTTCTTTTTTTTTATTTTTTATTTTTATACAATACAGTTATTGCAATACCTTTAACGCAAAGAGTTTCTGTGGAGATTTGGTGTGCCAAATGTTTATGACAACATTATTATAGTATTTTTTTTTTACAATACCTACACATAAATAAAATATATTATAATACTATGAGAACATTATAAGTTAACTTGAAAATATTCATTATACTATTACCAAAACCTACAAAAATACCAACTTAATAATATATTAATACATAACTACAATAAAAGTTAACACTCAATAAATTAATTTTTTTAATTCAACTTTCATTCATTGGTACAAAAAAAGATTAATTTAAAATAACCTAATAGCATGCAAATAACCTGCAGTATATTTCAGATATCAAAACTTATGCTTTTCTTTACAGACATGTAAGTTTGAAACTTAACCAATAAAAATTATTTGAGCATTACGTACAAATATTACAATATGTCAATATACATATTTATTTATGACATGCCTTAAATAGGAACACCTTTTTTAAAAATAAAACTCATAAATAAATGATGTAACTTTTATTGGTCATTCTGAAAAAATATACATAAATAAGTAAAAATTAGTAAAAAAATATTAAATAAGAGCTGCTTAGTGCTTACCGCCTCACAATATTCATCATCCTCCTGTAAACAATGTATATACATTTTATAACAAATATTATTTAACAAATGATAGGTGTATAAATATTACTTACAGTTTCCACATGCATGGCGGCCATATGGCCTGCCATGCTTGTGCAACTCGGGCCCCGCTCGTGTGGTGGTGTCGCGTCCTCCGAGCCCTGCCGCTGCCGCCATTCACGTGGTGGTGCCGCCGACTCCGAACCCCGATGCCGCCACACACGTGTTTGTGCCGCGTCCTCCGAACCCCGATGCTGCCGCTCACGTGGTGGTGCCGCGTCCTCCGAACCCCGATGCTGCCGCTCATGTGGTGGTGCCGCGTCCTCCGAACCCCGATGCCGCCACACACGTGTTTGTGCCGCGTCCTCCGAACCCCGATGCCGCCGCTCACGTGGTGGTGCCGCGTCCTCCGAACCCCGATGCTGGTGCCGCCACACACGTGTTTGTGCCGCGTCCTCCGAACCCCGATGCCGCCGCTCACATGGTGGTGCCGTAGCCTCCGAACCCCGATACCGCCGTTCACGTGGTGGTGCCGCGTCCTCCGAACCCCGATGCCGCCACTCACATGGTGGTGCCGTAGCCTCCGAACCCCGATACCGCCATTCACGTGGTGGTGCCGCGTCCTCCGAACCCCGATATCGCCGTTCACGTGGTGGTGCCGCGTCCTCCGAACCCCGTTGCCGCCGCTCTCGTGGTGGTGTCACGGACTCCGAGCCCCGATGACGCTCACGTGGTTGCCATCGTCGCCGCCGCTCGCGAGTAGGTGCTGACCCGAAATTTTTGGGTCTTTTGCCTGACAACAATATAATAAACAAAATAATTTAGATGTATTGCTTACGTGTAATATACATAATTATTATGAAATATACGTACAATCACGTGACACGTGGCCAGCGTTACGGCAATTGTAGCATCCTGAAACACATTGTATAACATTACAATATTTGTTATTTCATATATACATATATATAATTGATATTCATACATACTTTTGGCGGGTTTGGCCGGACCCAGCTTAAGGGATGTGCCACGGGTGACGGGATCGGAAACCGTCACCCGGCACTTTGAAAACCAAAACATTTTGTCCATTTAAACTGTTCTATAAAATTAAAATTTAATAACTATTAAAATGACATATTATAATTACTGTTAACCTAAAACAAAACACATGAAAAAATATTGAGAATGAACGTGTACTCACTTCAGGAGATTGATGGTAAATGAATGGAGTCTACAAGACAATTTTGTTCCAAGCCCCAAATTGCATATTACGTAATGATGGTTGGTAGCAACGACGCAAGTTTGTACGAGTCTATGCGATTGACAAACAGCTTATAATAATATAATAATAATAAATATTAATTAAATCCTATCGCTGTAATATTTGGTAATACTGGTGCCATGTGGTGGAGGAGTGGAGGGTGAAAAGCGTTGTAGACCTGGATCTGGTGCTTCTACTTTAAGCAACTTTTCTACAACGAGCGTCGGTGCATTACGTTTGTTGTTACGTATTTATTATTTACGTAAACCATAGAGTAAAGAATATATAGAGGGGCCATTCCGTATACTGTATGTGTTGTGAATTGAAGCAAGCAAATGGAATACGTTTAGAGCTACCATTTTGAGAAAAATAAAATTATTTTGACATTTGGTTGGCACCACTTTAAGTTTTCATATTATCATTGCGGACTACTACTGTTGTAGTAGTCCGTGTTTATCATTGATATTATCAATTAGTATTATTTAGTATAGGCACCTAAATCAAATATTGCATAATGATAAATTAATATGGTTCAGCTTCAGAGTTCAGACGCTTAAGTATTTCTGACATTTCTGTGCTTAATTTTTTGTTATGGGCATGTCGCATGTCATAGAGTAAAGTATGTTGATAATTATTAATTGAATACATAATAGTATCCTAAAGTCAATCTTACTTCGCCCATATTTTCACAACAGGTAATAATTATTACCATGATTTATTTTAAATTCTAAATTAACGTACTTGTTATTGAAGAGAGCTGTGAAGGAGTTATAATAAATACAAATTCAAACATTTTATTACTTAATATTTTATTTAATTCTTTATTCTATGAATATTTTACAGCAGAGTATTTTTTATTATTACTATATATATAATTATAAATGAACAAAAAAAAACAAAATACCTTATGGGTTCATAAAATTGTAACTTACTTTTGCCTGAGATTTTTGAGCTGTAGTACAATTATTGACCTTTAAACAAAGTTAATTTATTATAAAATGAACGTAATGAAACCGTCTCATTTTTTTTCTTACACATATATTTAATTTTTATATTATAAAAAGTTGAAATCACAGATTTTACTAAGAGAATTACATGGTTTGTTAAAGGACCATTTTCTATGTTATGATAATCAATAGAAGAAAAAATGTTTTTATTATTTATAAAGCTGGCTAAGATTTTGCTTTGAATTAATAATGGATTTAAAGGTTCGTTATCATGCATATAAGTTTTAATGAATTTATCAGTAATCAAGCATATTTCTATAACATCTGCACTAGGATATGTTAAGCCACCCATATCTTTTAAAGTAACCAATGAACTTAAAAAATTTGCTTTAGTTCCTATCAATGCTTGAGCACAAATATCACATTTTAATTGAGTAAAAAGTTTATGAGACACAAACCCAGCTATATAAATTGTAACCTCTTTAGAAACAGAGCTTAAATTAATATGAGTTGCATCTTTTTCTATAGTATATAATTCTGACTCTAATTCAATGTCTTTATATAGAGTGGCATTGGAATTATTAATTGCTTGAACAGGATTTGATGACACACTTGAACAATTTAAAATTGGAATATCTTGAAGGGATATACAGTTACCTAGACCACTATCTTTGATTTGAGCATTAACCAGTAACTTTTTATAAGCGGATTTAAACTGCCGCACAGTCGGATTATTATTGTTACCACCCTGCGCCCTAACACTGCCATAAAATATTTCCAGGTGATCTTGGCTAAGTTTATAGAATGGTAAATATTTTAATTTGTTTGTGTCAATTAAACTATGTTTTAAATTGATTAATGAATTAAAACTAATTAAAAACCCTAAAAACCCGGTTGATCGCTGAGACTCTAAAATCGGTTGCCCTGTAATTAATTTTAATTTATTTACATAGAAATAAAACTTTTGAATAAATGAAAAAATATAGGAATAATTAGTATCATTAACTGCACCTTTAAAACCATAAGAAGACTGTGTTCTTGTATTTAAAATATCAAATGCATCATTAAATATTTGAATGAAATTTATAGTGGCAGTGCAATCTTTAAAATCATCTAATTTCAAGAAATCTTTGCAAAAAGTTAAAGCTTGGGCAATTGAAGAAGAAAGTAACTGTGTTGCCAACTTTACCTTCATCTTATTTTTAAAATAAAAAACATGCTCTTTTTTAAGTTTATTAGCCAAATGCCCTTTCTCATTTTCTTGCAGCATTAATAAAAGTTCTATATACTTAAAATCAATTATGCCATTGTTGCAGTCAATTAATTGCCTTTTCTCACCAAAAGTATTGCGTACAAGCTTTATCATGTGTGCTGGGTCAAAGATGATATTGACATTGAAATCATTGAATGCATTAAAATCAGTTTTTATTAATTGAGGTGTAGATGCTAATCTACAGCCTAATGCTTTGGCCATGCTAACATTCACAGCACATCCATCAAATGTTAGACTTACTACAGTAATCCCAGTATCGGTTAAAACATTTATACAGCGACGCACTAAGTTTTTTTTCTGTTCACTATTTAAATGGTTACAGAAGAAATACCCTACTGGCAATTTCCATGAAGCATTTATGGCCGTTACCATGAATACAAAGCATTCAGTTGCTTCACTCTTAGCATCACTATTAATTTCAAACCCATAGTCCACAAATCCATGGTACTTGTGTCCATCAAACTCAAGACATTTACGAATAGCTATTTCATCCATACTCAAAGCACAATATATTGGATATGGACAATTTTTGCAAGCTAGCGCTAAGGTGTTCAGTGCTTCTTTCGTAAAGCCAGGTTCAGCATCTACATTAGCATACCACTTACTTAGCGTGCGAGGGCTTGGAAGCACGGAATTAAATTCTCTACGAACAAATGTGTAAGCCTTGGGAGAATAAAAATTTAGAGTGACAGCAAATTTACGTAGCTGCAAGCTGTAGCGTTTTGGCAATTTCTTTCCTGCATTTTTGTTGACAAAATTTCTGATCAAGTCTTTATGCTTACCAAAATGTGAATCTAATAAATGTGCCTGCTCTTGGTCAATCAATAACTTGGCCTTTAATGTATTAATAACATCTAAAACAGGATAACATTAGTGATATATAATATCTTTATCATTTTGATTTACTTTTTAAAGAAACAATTGTTTTTTTTTTGTCTTCTTAAACGCTGTTTTAGTACTTTCATTTTTTTATCCTTAGCGTTACACATATCAACTAGTGATGACACAGAACGTTTCAGAAATGTTCTCCTAGGCGTATCATAACTTTCTGAAACCGACGCTTGAACCATGACATCTACCGACTGTGACTGCAGTAAATAAAATAATTAAATTATAACATTTTAGATTCTGAACAGAGTGATGAATGTATTGATTTTACAATGATATGTTTTAGATTCTGAACGGAGTGATGAATGTATTGATTTTACAATGATGTGTGTTTTTTTTTATTTTTATTTTTATTTTTTTTTTTTTTGTGTCTGACGACAACATTTGGAGCAATAAAAATGCTTCGATTTTGGACTTCAGCCCCTCTTTGAAAAGGAAATTGAATCTAGTTGGTACTTTGGGGGGTCAAAAGTTAAAAATTTTCAATATTTTTTAAATGAGTCAGAAAAAACCTTAAAAAAATGACGGAAAAACGGGATTTTTTACGCAAAACCAGTTTTCGTCAAAATCAAATTTTTATATTGCTATAACTCAAAAACTAATTGATGTAAATACTTGAAATTTTCACCAAATGTTTATATTAGCGTTCTCCATACACAGTTAAAATTTCAAAGAATTTTGACTTTTTTTGAACTATTTATAGACAATTGAAATTTTTAATTTTTCTAAGTTTTTTTTCTTCAAATACTGATAAAATTTTTTTGGGTGGCCAGAAAATCTTGAAAATTTAATACAAGGTTTCTTATAAGTTGCTCTTAAAGTGATAAAAAAAAATCCGAAATCGTTAGTCACAATTTTTTTTTATAAGTGCTTAAAGTTCGAAATTATACGAAATATGTCAAAATTGCGAAAATTTGTAAGTAATTTTGTGGTTGAAAAATCGTAAAATTTTTTGCTTTTATAACTAAGTTTTGAACATTTGGTACAAGGTTGTCCATAAATTTTTCTTCAATTATCTGTAAAAAAAACTCTACCGGATTCAGACAAAAAATTTTTATGAGTGTTTGAAATTTAAATTTTTACAAAACCGCGTTAAATAACGGTTTAGCCTCAAACGATTTTTGATATTTGTTGTTATTCAAACAGTATAGGTCGTAAATACTTGAAAATTTTACCAGTTATTTAGATTGCCACTTTCTTTACGTGATTTGATTTTCAAAATATTTTGACTTTTTTTGAACTATTTATAGACAATTGAAATTTTTAATTTTTCTAAGTATTTTTTTTTTAAATAACGATAAAAATTTTTTGGCCGACCAGAAAATCTTGAAAATTTAATACAAGGTTTCATATAAATTGTTCTTAAAGTGATAAAAAAAAATCCGAAATCGTTAGTCACAATTTTTTTTTATAAGTGGTTAAAGTTCGAATTTATACGAAATATGTCAAAATTGCGAAAATTTACAAGTAATTTTGTGGTTGAAAAATACTCACTTAACCGCTTTTTTTTTCAAAATAACTAAAAAAAGTGTTAATACATTACTTTTTCAGATGGTCTTTTTAGACTAAAACTATCTGATGGTGAACTCTGTTCATCACAAGGTAAGTCAGTAAGTTTTCCAAAACCTTCCAATTCAATACCTTCTAGCTACATAATTATAATCATAGTAATAACACAATTTATATATTATACAAGTGTTTAAGAAAATAATATTTTAGACTCACACAAGTAGATGTTGAGGTATCGTAAATAGACACTTTCACCTCAGGAACAGTAATTTTAGCCTAAAAATTGAAAAGTTAATGATTAAATAATCATAATAATTTAAATTATGATTACTAGGTAAGTGTATGAATGTAATTTTGCTGAGCATAATTTTGATAAATAGCATTATTAAGTTCACTTACATATTTTAAACGTTTTACCACAATAGAAGGTATGGCATCTTCTTTTAAAAGTTTACTTCTGACATAATTTTTGAAGCAGTCCGAATTGAAATGTTCAGAGCATATTGAGGTAGATGGCTTAATTTTGGAGGTATCAGCACCACATTCATCAAAAAATTATATCCACTGATTTTTACGTGGTTCATCTACTGGTAGTCTACATTACAAAGATTAAATTATTACAATTTTCAACGTGTACCAAAAAAAAATGTTTACAAATGTTACTTACCGATGAAAGCTAACATCTGTTTTTTTCGCAGACCAAGAACGTTTACACAAAAAACAACTTGGCATTGTTATAGACCATAGAGCACAGAGTAAAGAATAGAGATGAAGAAATTTACTGTATATTTAAACTTTTAAACGAAAATTCTAATTTCTAAACTTGGGACTTAGTAGTTTAGTGGGCGCCAATATACAACGATAACGTCGATAACATTAAAAAAATAAAAACAATTTAAAATATGATAACTGTGTCTTATCAGTGATTAGGTTCAGTAAGGGATACAATAGTTTGGTACAATAGTTTGACGCTTTTCAATTGGTAACTCTAAGCGTTCTCCATCTAAATGCTTCACTTACGTATACGCATGGCCACCCCGTGACGTAAACCTACCGAAATTTGCACACATTTTTTTTTTTATTGTTTATTTGTTTTTCACTTTGTTGGACGTTTTGGAAACCAGTGAGTACAATTTTTATTATTCAATAGCTTAATTATCCGTGTATATATATATTCATTACATTTTTACGAGTAATAATCAAGGGTCATATTTATTTACGCCCAATTACTGTCCGAGCGTGTCCGTCAAAGCTCATACGTGGTATTTCGATCATGTCACGATTTTTTATTTGCAATTTAATGTGTTCCACTACAATTTCCGCATTCTTTCTCGGAACCATCGGTTCATATAGACTACGTACATTCCCGTTACGTACGTCGCACGTTTTCTTGCAATTTTCTCACGTGAATATTTGTTATTTTTTATTACATATTATTTCTTATGCGTTTGGTTTGTACCGTTTCGTAAACATCATTTTCCATGTACATTAATATATTATATACCATTAATATACACAGTTTTTCTAAAAATAACACAAAACTCTTGGAATTCCCGTATTGCTGTATTATCACCACTGATAGCATTCTGATAACGATATAATGATGCCGAGTGTTTTTACTATACACTATTCATTTTACTTATTAAAATAATATAATAATGATTTTAATTATTAAAAAATACATGTATTATGTTTTCGATATGAAGCTATTATATATCTTTCCATTTTTAGGCACATCACCATGGTCAAATTATGTGTGATCTGTGGAAACGTCGATGGTGCCGATGGAGTTTCTGTGCACAGGAGTAGTATGAAAAGGACAGTTCTGGATCTCCTCCCCCTTAAATTTTACATGTAAAAGCATAGGCTCCTCTGTATAGGCAATTCGTAGTACAGGCTCCTCCAAGGCTCCTCCGAAACTGATAATATTTAAACAGTATAGGCAATCTGCAACACATATTAATTCGTCAAATGACCCGCCGCCGTCGCCAAACCCAGCGTTAACTAACACATATGTTATCACAAATTGTTATCAAATAAGTATTAATCAATTTTTTTTTCGTTGTGAGATATCCTAGTG
Organism: Schizaphis graminum; assembly: GCA_020882235.1. NCBI lineage: Eukaryota > Metazoa > Arthropoda > Insecta > Hemiptera > Aphididae > Schizaphis > Schizaphis graminum. Next base: position 19,666,375 of record CM037035.1, on the reverse strand, counting down.
ACAACAACCACATAAGGCTATAACATAATATATTCTGACCTACATCCTCATCTCCCCGCCACTACACCTTAGTCCTCAGCCGACACCGATTCGCCGTCGCCGGACTCACCACTAGTCCCTTCTTCGTCTAAACAAAAGAACAGTTCATAAAAATAACCGATTATTATTACAAATACAATTCCAATTATTATATAATATATTCTAGACCTACCTAAAATATTAAAGCATTACCACGTACACACAACCGCAACCAGTTAGGTCTATTCTTATAAGTGTCTCATAATATTATAAAATATACATATTAGTGGACATTAGGATCCGTCACCATCATACGACACACATCCATCCATTTAACTTAACCCATACACACATTTAATTAATATTATATAAATCTCTAACCCCAAGTCAGACACATATATACACTGACAAACATTCATACACACATATATACAAACACACACACAGGTATACATACATACATGGGTATACATACATACACACATACACATACATACATACATACATACATACATACATACATACATACATACATACATACATACATACATATATACATATATACATACACGACACACATACATACAAACACACACACATACAGACATACATACACATACACACACACACGGACATACATGAACATACACACACACACGAAAAGTGTCTCATGATATAAAATTTACACACACAGGCATAGATGAACACACACACATTAAACCTTTTCAAACATACGTTGTCCATAACAAACCCACCACATCCCTGTCACCAAGTCCGTTCCAGATACAAACCTGTATAAACCTGCAGAGACATGTCCGAGTATTGTCGGTGAATACTAGACAGAAAGTAGTGTCATGAAGCAAAATGAAACCAGTCCGTGTACTACTCTTCAAGTGTTAGGTTGTGTTAATTTAGACTTCCTAAGTTTTCTCAGTTATTTTACCAGTGTTTTAAAAATTTTATTATTAACAAATATTACACTTCGCTTTTCTACCACTATATTGTACGTATGCGCTAGTGAATCGCTTGGATAAAATCATTTCACACTGATATTTAAAGTAAAATATATTTTACTATATTTCATTACTCATCTATTCGTTGAAGGGTAAAGTCTTGTTTCGCGTGTTCGACTAGTGTTTTCAGTTTTAAACATTATCATGTTTTCGTGCAGTGTATGCGATAAATCCTTTACATTTATTAAAAATCTACACAGACATTCCAAGTCACACGATGTATCCAATAAGATTTCTTGCAGTATATGCTCAGAAATATTCACGTGAAGAGATAACCTCATCAGTAGGGCTCGGATGTTGTTGCATTTGCAATTTTTTTCTATTGTTCAGATTCGTTGCTAAGTAGGTTATAAATTTGTTTCAAACGAGTACCAATTAACATATAAAAATTTTAAGTGCAACTTTTTGCAATTTTTGACCTTTTTTCAATTTTATTGCAATTTTGTGGATTGTTATCATTTTTAATACAATTTTATGTATTTTTTTTGTGTTTTCAATTTTTTTTGTTAGATTATACAGGAATAATCTATGGTTATGTCGGGCTTTGTTAATTGTGACTCGTGACGGCTTATTTGACCGTCGTCGTCGGCGGTAACTGGAAAAACCATTTAATTAGTAGAGCGCAGTCATTACGCTATAATATTTTTATTTTACGCTAATAAGTATTTTTAGGCTTGCAGTCAATAACAAGATAAGAATAACGACTTGATTGTTATACAATAATAAAATGTTGGGAGAAATGCATGTTTCAAATTATAATGGTTCAGTTTCAGTATCGCACAGTATTTCGTTAATACTGCACAGTGCACATTATTTTGTATTTTTTTTTCAAATTTGTTCGTCAAAATGCCGAAAAGTAAGCCATCGATGAAGAACATATTAAAAAAATATGTCGATGAATTTGGGGAAAACATATTTTCGAGTGACGGTTCAGTTTTATTTTGCAAATTATGTGAAACTCGAGTATCTGCTGAAAGAAGATACATAGTTACAAAACACTTAAATACCGATAAACACACGCGTTCCGTAAATCGTCATCAAAACGCAACAACCTCAAAAATACAGCAACAAGTAACGCTATACTCAAAAAAATGTACATTTTCGAAAGATCTTTGCAAGGCATTGCTATCTGCAAATATTCCTTTAAATAAAATTAACAACAAGCATTTTCGTTTGTTTATGGAAAAATATACCAACAAAGAAATTCCCGATGAAAGCACTTTGCGTAAAAATTACGTGAATGATATTTATGTAGAAACTATGAACAAAATCAGATCTAATATTTTCGGACACAAAATATGGGTTTCAGTGGATGAAACCACCGACGTTCAAGGTAGATACATAGCCAATGTCATTATAGGTACATTAGAAGTCAACAAACCGGGTAAAGTTTACCTTTTAAACTCAGAAGTGCTGGAGAAGACAAATCATTCGACAATCACAAAAGTCTTTGATCAATCGATGTTTCTTCTTTGGCCTGATGGTATACGCCATGATGATGTATTATTATTCCTTAGTGATGCGGAGCCGTACATGGTCAAAGCAGGAAAAACAATTGGCGCGCTTTATTCTAAGATGGTCCACGTTACATGCCTAGCACATGGTGTACATAGAGTCGCTGAAGAAATAAGAGGACAATTTACCAAAGTTGACAAATTAATTTCTAAGGTAAAACAAATATTTTTGAAATGCCCGGCTCGTGTATTTTTTTTTTAAAAATAGAGCCCCAAATCTATCATTACCTCCTGAGCCTATTATTACACGTTGGGGTACATGGCTAAGAGCTGCCTCTTATTACTGTACCTATTTTCAAGAAATAAAAAATATCGTACTAGAGCTCAATCCAAACGATGCTATTTCAATTAAAGAAGCACAAAAAATATTGAATAATCCGTCGTTGGAAACAAATTTAGTATATATTCATACAAACTTTGGATATTTACCTGACACAATAGAAAAATTGGAAAATCAAGGACTTCCATTAGCGACAAGCATTGAAATAGTCAGAAATGTTAGTGACAAATTAAATTCAGTATCAGGAAATATCGGCATGTTAATTAATGAAAAGTTTAAAAACGTCCTGGCGAAAAATGAAGGTTTTGAATTTATTCAAAAAATATCCAATACATTGATCGATGAAACAACTGTAATAGATGGATTACCAGAAGAAATATCTATTCAAGACTTCATTTATTTTAAATATGCACCAATAACCTCGGTCGACGTCGAACGCAGTTTTTCCATCTACAAGAATTTGTTGTCTTCTAATCGAAGGTCTTTCGAGTTTGAGAACCTGAAGAAGTCGTTTATAGTACAGTCCAATAATTTTTAAGGTAAATATCTTTTTTTTTTTTTTTAAACAAATTAAAAATAGTTTAAATAAAAAGTTTTGAATTTTGATAAAATTATTTGTAGATCTCTGAAAAAATAAGAAGACCGGACAATTTACCAGATTTTTAATGACAACTGACGAGAATTTAATTTTGTGTCTTTTTTATTATCTACTCGTTTAAAACCTATCTAATAAAACTTTATAATATTATTTAATAAAATTACTTAATCCATTTCATACAATTATTTGTTATTTTATATTTTTTTTAATTTTTTTGGTACAAAATATTTTTTTATTGCAATTTTTAAGTGCAATTTTGGTTTTTTTTCACAGCAATAATGCAATCAATTTTATAACATTTTTAGTGCAACAACATCCGAGCCCTACTCATCAGACATAGCAAAGAAAAACATCGTAAGTATATTTTTTCAAAATATACAAATTTATTAGATAAAATATTCATAAACAAATTAATAATAATAATAATACTATTTTCAGGTTCAAATATTATATTCCAACAACAACCAACCATAACCAAGCGAGAAATTCAAGATTTTTTGAAACCGACTGAACAAATTTACAATTATAAAGGTAAATATATTATTTTTATCTTTGTATACATAACTTACTTATATTACTTTGTAGAAAACAATAAAACACTTCGTGTAGGAATAGAGCTTTATCAATGAATTATTAAAACAAAATATTGCTTTATACAAAAATATTTTAAATAAAAATGATATATTTTTTTTTAATGTTCAAACTGTTAGGATACAATACTTATACAATTAAAAGTATCTTAGTAAATATACATAAAAATCATCACTTCTTAGTAAAAAATAGGAAAAAATAACCTAAATTGTATACAATTATGGAAAAATATCATAATTTAGATAAAATCCTGTACAATTAGCATAGTTGGCTCCGTTAATAACATACATAAATATTAAAAATGTTGGTAAAATAAATTGTCAAATTATTTTTGATAAACTTATGTAATAATATATTATTAAAGTAATTGAAAATATTTCCATACGATTATTAATTGTCATAACGTCATTAAAAGCATACCCAAATAATTTTAATTTATTATAATATATATTCTGAAATATAACCATAAATGTTTTGATAAATATATTTGATCATATGCATATTTAATAATACAATATGAATTTCTTATTTTTCTATGAAAACATGTACACATTTAATATTATTCCTATTGAAAACATAGATGGGTACATATCTAAAAATCTTAATAAAATTATTTTAAAAATTACATAATTCAGACAAGAACATAAGTAAATATTAAACATTTCTATAAAACTTTTTCATAAACCGATATTCTCGTATCAGTTGTGTTATACATATTATAATTTCATGAAACATACCTACTCAACTAAATATAATCTATGCATGTAGACATCGATATTCAAGATATACAAAATACGAATTTCTTTCATTTATTTTTCCTGTACACTTTTTTTAATAGTAAAATATTTATTTGATTTCAGCTCCATTCGCTTCAAATCGCAATAGTCTTAAGCGTGGACATCATGTGGAAAATTCAAACGAAGCAGTAAATGCTAAAAAAACACGCATGGACATCGTCAATACCCGTGGTTTTGTTAAGACAGGCACATCGCTCTCAAATAAAATTAATTGGTATTACATGAAAAATACAGATAATCTGACCAACTACAGTAGTTTTCTAGTAACATCAAAAAGAGACTTAATACAATTACTCAAATCGCTATCAACTAAACATCAAATTAAGTATAATCTAAAATTGGAAGCTACGTACAATAGACCGCATGTTGGTAATTCTGCAGAGAATAGAGCATTTAAGACCTCAGCCAAAGAGATTTTCATTGATACAGATATCGAAGCCAATATTGATTTAGATTTTGCTAATCTTATGTCCGAGGAAGACGTCTATACTTCGAAAGGAAGTGGATTTACTCTACAATCAATAGATGGCTTGTTGTTGGGCGTGTATAAATATACACCTATGGGTGGCTCGTCTTATATTCCATTACCAAAAGACATAAAAAATAAAAAAGCTGTAATCAACCCACAAAACTCAGACCAAAATTGTTTCAAGTGGTCAATTCTAGCAAAACATGTGTTAGGCAATAACAAAAATCAAGTAACCGAAAATTATACATTACATGAAGAAAAATACAATTTTTCCGATTTAACGTTCCCAACACCCATCCCAGAAATAAAAATATTTGAAAAAAATAACCAAAACGTATCTGTTAACGTATATGGTTTAAAAAAACAAAAAAAGGGTGATGTATATATGTATGTATATATATATATATATGTATGTATGTATGTATGTATACCCATGTATGTATGTATACCTGTGTGTGTGTTTGTATATATGTGTGTATGAATGTTTGTCAGTGTATATATGTGTCTGACTTGGGGTTAGAGATTTATATAATATTAATTAAATGTGTGTATGGGTTAAGTTAAATGGATGGATGTGTGTCGTATGATGGTGACGGATCCTAATGTCCACTAATATGTATATTTTATAATATTATGAGACACTTATAAGAATAGACCTAACTGGTTGCGGTTGTGTGTACGTGGTAATGCTTTAATATTTTAGGTAGGTCTAGAATATATTATATAATAATTGGAATTGTATTTTTAATAATAATCGGTTATTTTTATGATCTGTTCTTTTGTTTAGACGAAGAAGGGACTAGTGGTGAGTCCGGCGACGGCGAATCGGTGTCGGCTGAGGACTAAGGTGTAGTGGCGGGGAGATGAGGATGTAGGTCAGAATATATTATGTTATAGCCTTATGTGGTTGTTGTCACTAGGATATCTCACAACGAAAAAAAAATTGATTAATACTTATTTGATAACAATTTGTGATAACATATGTGTTAGTTAACGCTGGGTTTGGCGACGGCGGCGGGTCATTTGACGAATTAATATGTGTTGCAGATTGCCTATACTGTTTAAATATTGTCAGTTTCGGAGGAGCCTGTACTACGAATTGCCTATACAGAGGAGCCTATGCTTTTACATGTAAAATTTAAGGGGGAGGAGATCCAGAACTGTCCTTTTCATACTACTCACAGGTAACAATATATATATTCATTAACAATTCAATGTCATTTTACTCTAGCCATATATTAATACTATTCATAATTTGATGGTTACATTAGGTTTCCAGCGAATGTCGAACAAAGACGTCAGTGGGTGTTGTTCGCTGAAAACGGTGGTATAAATGCTCAACATATTTTGGCTACCTCAAAGCTGTGCTCGAGACATTTTGTACTAGGTCGTGATTACTTAGGAGGAGCATTTCGTCGCCGCCTGTTGCCTGGAGCGGTGCCGTCTTTGGTGAGCGCATTATAAGATTTTTATTTTTATTTTTTTATTTAAGTGACATGTGTCAATACCAGGATGTATTTTGTTTGTACACATATTTTTATTATTATTAGGTATTCCATTGACATTGTATCAATGCAATACTAAATGACACATTAATATCTTAATAGGTACATTAGACTATAATAATTGGAGGTAATATGTTAATTATTTTTTTATTCATTTAACAATGTGTTGTTGAATTACAAGGCACTCATAGTAGTATGAAAAATAAAATTTTAATTTAAGAGTTATACTAATATTTTTAACATTAAATTATTGCCTGCATTACAGGTGACTGCATTTAATTGTATATTCTGAAATGGTTATTAAACACATTTAATTACACTATTTAAATTAAACACCTATGATGCTAAGATATTTTACATTCAATACCTGCTTTCAAGTCATAATACTATACCATAGCATTTTCACTAATAATTATTATAGTTTTTATTATTTATTTATCATTGATAATGTTTTTTATAACATGATTTCATTTATTTGTTTTTATTTGCTATATTTAGTGTATCATATGTGTTTATTACCACAAGGAATGTCTTCCCTAATATATAACTTATTCTATTTAAAATATATGTATATTATATTACTTGCAATTGAAATAATTACTCAAAAAATGCTACTATCACACTACATCCTATAGACTTAAGTGTACTTCATTTTGATATGGAGTTAAAATGTAAAAAAAATATCAATAATCATTAAATATTAATTTTTAATTAGTTATATTTAATATAGGTAACTGTTTTAAATTAAATTTATTACTTCTTAGTACTTATTACGTAACCGTGAGCATTTTACATACTTATTATTAAATCATGTTATTGATATACTTTATTATCATTATATCACATATATAGTTGAATATTTAAGCTTATATTATATGCACACATTACAACTGACCTCATGTTGATCTTATAGGTAGTTCAACCGGTCTTTGGGATTGCGGCACCGGGCGGCGAAGAAGGAGGGGACGTGGCAATGGCTGACAACAACGAAATGGAGATGGAAGTTATTGAAGTACAAATGGATGACGACAATGTTGAAGTCGTTGAAGTCCAGATGGACGAGGTAATGATGGACATAGATGAAGAACCATTGCTACAGGAGGAAGCGGTACAAGGTGACATTGAGTTTGTTGATGTACTGCCTGCTGATGCAGAGGCAGTATTTGAATTCAGGGATATATTCGACGTTTTACTACCAGATGTCGATGAGGAGGTCAGTAAATATGTCAAATTTAAATCAATATTATTGATTTTTTTTTATTTGTACAACTGTGTCATTTAAATTTCAGTTCATGCCGATTCCCCCTAGAATGCCCATGAGAGACCGTCCGGCTGGCATTCAACACGAACTCCCAGAGCGTCATAACATAGGACCGTTGGATGCGATCTGCACACATTGTAGTGCACGTCACTTCTCATGCGAGCGCACACTCAGGAATCATAATTTTACAACATTTTTCCAATCAGAAATAGAGTTATTAGGGCATAAAATTTCGAAATACGGATTAAAACCTTTAGAAAGAAACATCGAAGCAGTAAAAAAATTCCCAAAACCAAATAAAATCAAAGATGTTAGGGCTTTTATTGGATTATGTTCATACTACAGAAAATACATAAAATTTTTTTCGAAAATAATAAACATTACAAAAAAAGATATTGGATTTAAATTGGAAATGGAACAAGAAGGAGCCTTTGAATTTCTAAAACAAGCAATAATCTCAGCTTCAGTACTAGCACATTTCAAAGAAGGAAGACCAATTTATATCACTACAGACACATCATTAGAAGGATTAGGAGGCATACTAGAACAAGAGGACGAACAAGGAAAGAAACACCCTATAGGATACACATCTAGGAAATTAAAAGGAGGGGAAAGAAATTTTTCAACAACAGAACTAGAAATGGCAGCAGTTGTTTTTGTAATTAATTATTTCAGAGAATATCTATTAGGAAGAGAGTTTATTGTATACAGCGATCATTCGAGCTTACAATATTTTAAAACAATGGAAAAATCCCTCATCCAGAATAACAAAAAGTATTTTTAAACTAATTGAATACGACTTTATTATTAAACATAAAGCTGGATCGGCCAATTTAGCCGCAGACAGCCTATCTAGGTTCCCACTAAACTTAACAGAAGTAGAGAAACTTAGTACGAATGAAGAAATAAACATAAAAATTCTAGAAACAGAACAATCAAACGACGAATTTTGTAGAAATATATTAAATGCACTTAATGACATAGGGGAACAAAAATTTAAAAAAAAATCAAGAAGATACTGTGTAAAGAATAATATTTTATATTACAAACAATGGAACAAAAATGTACAGCTAGACCTACTAGTCATTCCCAAAAGTTTGATCAATACTGTATTAAAATCATACCATGAATCAATATTTAGTGGACACTTCGGCATAACCAAAACAATCGCCAAATTAAAACAAAAGTATCATTGGGATACGATGATCAAAGACACCACAAATTTTATTAATTCTTGTACTTCCTATCAACTATTAAAAACACCAATTGGCAAAGCACCAGGATTACTACAACCAATACCTATAGAATCAGGAAAACCACTACAAAGGTTAACTTTTGATTATTTGGGACCACTTCCACCCTCTCACGGGAAAAAATATTTGATTGTGGCAACATGTAATGCGACAAAGATGGCGTTTGCAAAGGCGGTAGCGAATGCAACAGGAGCAGAAACAATAAATTTCCTAATGGATCTAATAACCTCATACGGAGTTCCAAAATATTTTTGCAGCGATAGAGGCATGCATTTTAAAAACAAAGAAGTGGAGGAAGTATGTAAAAACTTAGGTATTACACAAATATTGTCTAGTGCATATCACCCACAAACAAATGGAATGACAGAATTAATGAACAAACTAATATGCAATAGCTTAACTCACTACGTAAATAAAAACCAAAAAGATTGGGTACTATATTACAAATTAGTGGTATTTGCATATAACACATGCCCGAGCTCAAGACTAAAGGTAAGTCCTTTCTTCCTACTACACGGTATGGAAGCAAACCTACCATTAGACAATAAAATCCTACCAAACAACGACAATTTTAATCTTATAAAATCTATAGAAATATTACAAGAGATTAGGAAGAATATACCAGATATAATACGAAATGAACAACAAACACAAAAATTAAACTACGACAAAACACATAAGATGGTGGACTACCTACCGGGTCAGAAAGTTTTAATAAAATTTCAATTTCAAGAACCAAATAAATCAAAAAAATTAGCATATAAGTATAGAGGGCCTTTTAAAATAATAAAAAAAATGTCTGATGTAAATTACAAAGTAGAATTAATACTAAATGGGAAATCAACTACAGATACCATTCACGTCCAAAGAATTAAACCTTTTACAGATAGAGAAAAGAATAACATTTTAGTAAATAATAAATTATTAATCAATTAACCATTAAATTTTAGTTTGTTCTAGCAAAATGTGCCTATTAATAGTATTACTAATAGGTAGCAGTATAGCAGCAGAAAAAAACTAAGCATTACCATATCATCAGGGGCGTTTTTTAATGAAATACCGGAAGTAATGGTATACGAAAAAAGTATACCACTCATATATACTCAAAAAATTCTAACAGAAGAACAAAATTTTATAGAGAACTTAATTGAAATAGAAAATTACTGTGAAAATAAAAATAATAACTATTGTTATACTATACAACAAACATTAATACTATTAAAAAATCTTAACACAAACATTAATGATAACAAAAAAAATTTAGAAAAAACTGAAGAAATGGTAGGAAATAATAGAAAGAAAACAAATAGGAAAAGAGGAATACAAATAATCGGAGATTTTTACAATTTTTGCTGCGATGTAGCAACCGAAAAACAGATAAAATTTTTTTACACAAACGAGGACAAACTAAAACAACAAGTAGACAGATTAAAAGACGTCTTTGTATCAGACCATAAAGACTTAAATCAAATAACATCACAACTAAACAACTACACAACTGTAACTAGCAATAAACTTGAAATATTAAAAAATAGTTTCAAAACATTACTTAACGAACAAAAAAAATGATTTAATAGAAACCACAAAAACTGACAAAGAAATTAAAGGGCTACAAGACATTACGTTTTCATTAATAACTATGATCATAAAAATTATGAACTACGAAAGAGAGACTAGTACACAACTACATTGCAAAATTAGTAAAATACCATCAAGACTTATAACAATAGACACGCTACATACAGATTTAATAAAACTCTCAGACATAATAAAAAAAAATGGCTTCGAATTAGCAATTAACTTAGACAACCTTTCACTTTACTATAACATTCCTATAACAGAATGCCAATTTTCCAAAAATCAAGTTCTAATAAAAATAAAGATTCCTATCCGCGAACTTAAATCGAATTGGAAATTATTTCAGTATATACCTGCACACTTCAAATATAAAAATTCAACATGCATAATATATTCCGAAAAAACATATATGGCAGTTAACACAATAAATAACGAACACCGAGTAATTTCGGGTATAGGCCTACAACATTGCGATCCCCCAGTAACTGACCTATGCTACACACCAAGGTTCTCGTCAGACATAACATTAACACCAAGGTGCGTAGAGGCTATTTTCAAGAACCTACCGCTAGACGAAATAAACAAATATTGTTATTTCCAATGTGTAACCCAAACGAATAACGAAGAAACAATAATAAAGCAAATAGGAGTCAATACATATGTTATAACTAATCCACAACCGACATTATATATAAGAAAGGAAGTAGATAACATAATAACAACACAAAAACTTTTTATAAATTACGAACACCCAGGACTATTAAAATTAAAACTACCTTGTATCCATGAGCTAATAAAAAACGAACAGACTCTTATTCCAAAAATGTACCCCTGCGAACTAAGCAATAATAACAAACTGACTGTACAAAGAGTACTACCCATATCATGGACAAACATAAAATCACTTAAAATAATACATGAAGAACAAAGAGACAAAATTTACTTTACAAACTTATCAAAAATCATGAACTCGGACTGGACAAAAGATATCCCAAACTTCCATATCAATAAAAAAATTAAAAATTATGATGAATATTTCAAAGACATAATGTTAGACGGCATGCCAAATAGATTAATAAATGACTTTATAGGGGATATCGTGTACATAACGTGGTTGGCCCTACTAACCATAAGTATAACTTATATAACCTACAATATATACCCCGTGGTCAAAACTGTACAGCTACTTATGACAGCCCACACATTACCCCCACCAATACCAACAAGACAATAAATAAAATACTTAAACTAAAAAAATAAACTTAATTAAATAATTTCCGCTGCACAAGAGAAGAACCATACGACGTCCATAAAGAAACAGGCTGAAAGAAATCCACGAACGACACTGCTCACAAATATACAACTCCACAATCCTCTGACCTAATAAAAAAATATATATATATAATGATGTAATAAAATCCTATTGTTAATAAAACTTTATATACTTACACAAATGTAAAAACATGAAACTCTGTTTAGAAAAATTTTAGGCAATAATAGAATTAACTCTATAAAAATATCATCAACATCATGTACAAAATATTTATATCTTTAAAATATATTATTAATTTTATCAATACCATGTATACGATCTTACCATTTAAGCAACACTGTATATATATTTTTTTTTAATTATTTAGCATAAAAATGTGATGCAATAATAAAATCAAAATCATGTAAAATTATTTTAAGACTATCACATAAGCAATAGTGTAATATTTTTTTTTTCTTGGTCCCCTCTTTTTACAACATTTAACTACTAAGTCTCTATAACAACAACATAACCAAAAATATATGAACTTATATATATAACATGTCCACTGACATACAGTTAGCATCAAATGAACAAGCTTCTGTAAAAACCATACACCTCTACGGGATGTTCCACTCAAATGATAATTATTACTATTCAAAACATGTAGTGAACCCAACTAAGATGAAATTTATATATTTTTTTTTTTTGAGAAAAGAAAGAAATATAATATAAAATAAATTATTAGTTTATTAATATAATTATTATTATAAGGTATATATTAATATATTTTAATTGTGGTCTTCCTCTTCATAACCGTCACGCTCCAGCAGCTCCACAACAGTATCATAAGGTTAGGTTAGGGTAGGCACTACGCCCGCCGGCCACTCCATTTCTAACTGACACATGCGTCCACCAGCTAAGACAAGATTTAAGAAAAAAAAAAAAAGGAGAACAAAATACAGTAATAATAAACACAAACTTTACATACCAAAAAAAGTATAAATAATCACGGTAGTATTGGCAGGCATCGTAAAATCTCGTTTGGACGGACTACTAAACACAGACTGAAGTAAAATAACACATAAGACAACACAAAAAAAAAAAACACAAAGAAATAAGAAAATGGAAACATCAGCAACAAAATCAAGAAACAAAAAACGCAGACAACGATTTTAAATCCACATAAAACATTATTTAACAAAATGCAGAGAATACACAATCTACGACAACATATTTCCAACAACACAATCCCATTGTTCAATGAGGTATCAAAATATCCACGGTGTAAAATGTAAAATATGAGGTCATATTTTTTGTAATTTAGGGGACTGTTGTATTAAGCTTTAAAATAAAAAGATATTTAAATAAGAAATGTTAGTATTTAAGAATTAGATTAAATAAACAATCATAGGTTATTGGCCTATTAGTAGAGAGCCATAAGTAATAAGTAAAATTGCGTAACTATTTCTATTAAGTTAAACAAACGCGCAAGTAGGTTAAAATAACAATTATAACAATTTAATATAACATTTTGTAACTATAATAAGAAAACAATAATATAATTTATGCTTAATCAATAAGATAACTAGGTTAAGACAGGGAAAAACATAATGTAATTAATATATAAAGAGGAGGTAAACTCCAAGAGAGGGGTCAGTGGTGGTGATCGTGTGACTCGATCATCACTGAACTCCGCGCGTTCAATAAAGTATTATTAAATATTTCGTGTGTTATTTTATTGTATATTTCGAGCAATCGGAGTATACGACAACAAGTAAAATAAATTGATTACTTTTATAGGATTTTACAGAGAATTTTAATTCAGTATTTGATGCTTTGAATTAAGCGAAGAAATGTATCTGAAGCAGTAATAAAGATAAGTTTTGTTCAACTATATTATTATGAACAACAATCATTTTACTTATTTTTACCTGACATCATAATGTTGTATCTCACTGTATCTTGTTTATTAGGTTTTAGAGAAAACTATTTCTTGGCTCAATTATTAGAAAATCCGTGTTGTATGGGTTACGTGTCACTATGAATTCAACAAATTATTTATTGCAAACTTTTAATTTGAAATATGTGTCAAACAAACAAGATGAACTAATATTCTTTGGAGGTGGTGAAATAACTTGAACAATTGTTATAAATTTGTATTATTAATGTTTATACTTTTAATTATAGCAATTTTTTCGGTACAATATGCCAATCTATTGGTCCAAATGATCATCCATCTTGCAAGTCTACCAACTTCTGATCGTATACTCAATAATAATACCGCCTGCGAAAAGAAACTGCCAAATACTTAAAATATTATATTGCAATGAAAATTAAACAATTTATATTAGAACAAAACAAAAAAGCTGTTAGTTGGTGTAAACCTAATCTAACTATTTAAGAACTTTATTTAATTGTTATAAGTAAAATATTATACTTTTTTTTTTTAAACAATAATGATAGTTATTATGAGAAAAATTGTATAATTAATAAACTAACATGTCTTATTACATCGTTTTTAAAATATGATTTGAAAATTTAAAAGTATTATGTTATTTTTATTGATATTAAATGTAAATGCCTATGAAAAAATTTGTGTTGAAGTATTTTCAGATTACAGTATGAACTGTTTATGAGAAATTTTCAATCTTTGGGTACAAAAATTTAACTATTCATAATTTTAAAATTACAATCAATTTGAACTTGAAATATTCATAAAAAATTATAGGCTAAATTTAATATAAAATGTTCAGGAAAACCATTTAAAGTTTTACTATTTTTCAAATATAAGTAATTTTTTAGTAGAATTAGAATGTACTTATTACAATGACAATTGTTATTGTATTTTGCTACAGTCCACAATTGAATTTATCAGTTTTGTCAAATAGTGTATGTCTAGTTAAAATAAAGACTCATGTTAATATATCTATTCAAAACAATTGTGTGCCACATCTAGTTTTCTTAATTGAACATATAAAACCAATTTTTGAATAAGTGTGTAATAACTTGCATATTAAAATAAATACAACGGACACGAGGTAAGACTTGTAAGTGTGTGTACTGAACACTTTTATTATACAAACATAACCTTAATATAATAATATTATAAGTGAGTACCAACTGTTATATTATTACAAAGTGGACATATTTTTTTAGCATTTTTAATCTGTGTTTTGATTTTATTTCAAAAGTATTAGTGATCATATGATTAATTAAAATAGTCTGGCTATCTAAAATTTTCCATTATCAATAGAAGGGGTTTATATAGGCAAATTCTATATATTTTAATTATTCTTGAGTTATAAAATATTGGTTGATTATTCTATTATTATATCTATATGATACAATTTATTTTTAAATTATTTTATCAAACAGTAAATTTAATAATGAACGCATTGTGTATTTTATTATATTGGACCATATATTGTTATTGACATACAGTTTTAAAGGTGTTTTCTATAGGCAACCCTACTGCACATTTAATATTTTCACGATTTCCTATTTTTCTCGCAAACCGTTGCATACATAAAAATTGTCTACTCATTAATAATTATTTAACTGTCCAAATTCTGATATTTTTATGAAGTTTTGTCCAAAAACTTAATTTTTTAATTTTTATTATTACGTTTTCCAAAAATGTATCTCTAACACTAAATCCTTTAGGCTTTAAAACTTTCCCCATCCATATAAAATCTTCAAGGAACGACGCAGTTTCGTCCCTAGATGATTTTCCAATTAGTAAAATTTTTTGAACTCAATCATTTAGACTATAAGTAGTGTTTTAAATCATATCGAGCATCATGCGGATGCAGCAATGATATTATGATATATTATAAATTTGAAAAATTCGTATCAAAAAAACTATTGTGTCTTCAGCTATAAAAGTTAGGTCCCTAAACAATAGTTAGGCCCCTCCAAAAAGTCTCCCGTAGTAGGGTACCTTAGAACCCCCCCCCCCCACAAAAAAAAATATTTTTGAAAAACTTTTTTCGTTATTCTACGTGTCTGAAACTCGAGATTCTAGAATTTTGGAGGATGCTGATCAAAAGTGGTGTCTTTTGTTAAGACCGTAAGAGCCGTTTTTACCTCATTTTGGGGCCTTGGAATTCCGAAATTTGAGTTTTTTAGTCGAGTGTTACTCGGCCGGGTTTCGATGTAGGGGCATAATTTCTTTACGAAAAGTTTTGTTTTAAGTTATTTTACACAAAATCTTTCGGTGGTCGGAGGGTCCTATGCCCCCCCCCCTTATGGATATTTTGAAAAATGTTTATTTTTTGTTCCACATTTCTGAAATTCACAGGTTTGGTTTTTTGTAGGTCAGTGATCAAAATCGGCGTCTTGTGTCGACACTGTAGGAGCCTTTTTTACCCCTCTTTTTGGCGTCGGAAGTTAGGATTTTGCAGTTTTTAGGCTTTGTCACCACGTAACACTTAGACTTTGGGTGATTAGAGCAGTTTTTTTTACGCATTATTTAGACATTTTTGTTAAAAATCGAACGGCACCAAAACCGAAGGAATCGGACGTTTTGTTGGTTATGATTTTCTTTTTCTTTTTTGGCACTTAGATTTTACGTATTTTCCGAATTTGTTGAACTTGAGTTTTTGTTCAATCTTTTTGAAATTCGAATGCTGACTCATAAATGTCATTACGAGTCATAAAGGTTCTATGGTCAAAATGCGTAGGATCATTATTTACCCCGTAATCGGGGTGCAAAAATTGTTGAAAATCGAATTGCTTATTTTTTCGTATACGCATACGTTTCTTTATGATATACCCCCGTATAACGGTTTAACAATTTATTTTTATGAACTTTTTTTCGTTATTACTCGTTTTAGGTTTGTTTACGTTTCGACGTTTGCCAATTATGCCATCAGCATAAAAAATAGTTTATTTAGAAGTAGTTTTTCATCAAATCACATCGAGAATACATCTATTCAATGTTTATAGTGTTTATACCCCTCGATTAGAATTTAATATGTAAGCAATTTCGTTGTATATAAGAGGTATAATCATCAATTTCAAAATGTACGACACAGACAGTCGATCATTTGATCGTAAGCCATACAATTTTTAAAATAAGTTGTTTTACTCAACACTATATTTTATGATCCTTCATTAAGTAATGCTTTAATAACTATTTAGTATTTGACTCAATCAATAAATAAATTAATAAATTAATTTGATTTTTCAACGGTCTATCTTAATTTATAGGTAATTATAGGTATTATTATAAAAATTTATTTAAATAAATTTTATTTAATAAATTGTTATAATAATACCTATAAATTAAGATAGACCGTTGAAAAATGCGATATTTACGAATTAACTATTTTAAAACTTCCGACCGTCATAAAAATGGCAATTTTGAAGATATCAACAAACTGTAAAGATCAAAGTTATTCAGAAAAAATAAAGAAATTGAAATCCGGTCTCCAAAATAGTGGTTGCTATTTAAGAAATTTTTATTTTACTGCGCATGCGCTGATAAAAAAAAATTAAAAATTTGAATTTATTAAAAAAATATGTATTTATAAGTCCTATATGCAGTATAAAAACCCCGAATCAAATTCAAGTTCACATGATCGAAATATTTCCTGTTACCTTTAAAATTGAACACACGGTATACAATATATATTAAAATGTTTTTCGATTAAAACCACACGATTCGATGTGTGTTTTATTTCTCTGTACGTGTTGCAGTCCTACCGTTCCGGATACAAGTCATTTCGTAGCAATCGTTCCAGACCGTCGACGTCGGAGATTGCTTTTTCCACGCGTCAAAGGCTGTCAAGGTGTGTATCTATTTAAATATCTCACTAATGTTTGGGTATACTACATTAGTCTGTTATTATAATATGTGTTGCAGGTTCATGAGCAATCGTCGTAAGAGCAGACATTTATGTCGTCGCGCAGCGTTGATTTACTCATGTACTACACGATATGGTTAAATTACTGTTTTTGATTCAATAAATTGCATTATATCATTTATTATTTACATTGTATTATCCTTTGTAACTCAACCCTTAACACCATTAGATTAGTATTAATTAACCTCGGGTTGTGGTATGTGCCACAAAAGTGTTTGTCGACGATGGAGCACTCCAAACATGTAATTCTATGGAGAGTGTATATTTTCATATATATCAATAAATAAAAAAAATAAAACCACACTGGCGAATTTGGTTTTTTTTTCTTTTTTTGAGTTAGTCAAATAGTTACATTTATTATTTAAATGTGAATAGTTCACAGCCTCATAGGTGAGTATATTATTATTATTAAGTATTTACTCTTATCTACCAAATATATTTATGTTTTGTTGTACAGCATATATAATTTTTTTGAACCGAGCATTATTATTTTGCCATTTGACTTTGTTGATATTAAAAAATAGTATAATAGTATATTCAGTTTAGAATAGTATATAATAATTTATTATAACAAATAAGATTGAGTTTGAATTTTATTTGTGGCCTAAAGTGTTTATATTGAATATAATATCGTTTAAACATAATTTTACAGGCTTTAAGTTATTGAATAAATTATATTTTTATCATCCTATTGTTAAACACCTACATACCTACCTAAAATGTAACATGATACATTTGTTTATACATGAATACATATTATATAGTTTTAAGTAAGTAATATTATATTATATTAATTGATATGTTAGCAAACAATAAAAAAAAGGCATTTTAATAAGAATATATTCGAGTTTCATTACATACGTGCTATACGACTTCATAGGTAAAACACTGCTAAACGCAGAATTCGTCGCGGCTCGGAAACGGTTTAATTGCTCGAGATCTGCCATCGGTTTCCAACTCAAACTGTAGTTGATAGGATAAGGCGCTAGGTCTCAATGAATAGGTTAGGCAGGTGTAGCAAGAACGAATCCCGCCTCGGCGGTTCGATTGGGCGGCGTATGCATTACATGGCCGCCCAGATTTTTTTCATTTTTTTTTTCGATTTTTTTTTACGCAATTTTTATATTAAAATTGTTTATTATTATATTTTATTTTATATTGAATATATATATAATAGCAACAAATTTTCCGCATTTTTTTTTTTAGATTATTGAATTATAATTTTCATTAATTATAATATTATTCAATATGCCGTATGCGCTGTAAACTTAATGAATAAAATATAAACCTTTTTTTTATTTAACCTCATTATTATTATTATTACAGTATATCATAGCAGGCCAAGTCTAGAAATCCTAATTATAAGATGGTACATTTAAAAATCTAAAATCTAAAATTCGCTTTGTTTTATATAAAAAAAAAAAAAATAATAAAGTTGATTACAATTTTATTTTACGCATGTATTTATTGCAATCGTCGCAAGTCCTGTAATTTGTCGACAGCGGTGTACCTACATTTAATCTCTAAAGTCTAATATAAAAGTGCTATAATATATCAAAACACTATCTTATCTTCGACAAGTTATACCGATGTAACATATTGTAAATCTATTTATTGTTTATTCGTTGGTAAATTTCCTATATGACTATATATATATTACACGTATTTCATTTTTTTTGTACATTATAGTTAAGTCTGTTTCAGATAAAACCAACATCGCTTTTATAGTAAATTTATAGTAAACACCTTATAATATATTGTAAATATTAAGGACAAATTATCAAACAAGATTATAGTAACAAAACTGATATATATTATAATATTATGCATTTGTGCATACAACATGTATATATAATGATATACAATAATACAAATATAATACATAACATATAATCATAAAATATTTAAAAACACTTGATGTATACAATATACAAAATATTTAAATATATATTAAAATTAAAAACATTTTTAAAAAGAATGTGATTTTATTAGATATATTTGGAATTATTATTAAAAGTACCTACATAATGTAAAATATAACAGTGTATAATAACATTAATATATATATATATATATATATATATATATATATATATATTTATTTATATGTCCACAATATATAAGTGGGAAATTGTATAAATATTTATTATTATACCCATATAGCAAATTCGATGTATTGATATATATTTGATATTCAGTTTATATAATTTTTTGTACATTCGATAGGTAATATTCATACGATATTATAAAGATAACTGAAAATCAATGTATGTGTTTATATATTTCTATGATAACTTTACTATATCAAAATTTTGATATCAAAAAAGTAATTTTCGCACAATGTATATTAGATATTTTATGCACGATATTTGTTGTACATGTTATAATTAATATTTAATTGATATCTAAAAACGTTTATCTTAAATCACATATGTACAGTGTATCTATTAAATATCAGAAATAATATATCAAATATCTGATTTATTAAGAATATTCATTGGATATCATGTTAACAACACATACAGAATATATTGTCACTAATATTCATATGATATCTAAAAAAGTTTATCTTGAATAATAATAATATTATATATGTATAATTATTAATTATTATACAATATATAATATATTACGTTAATGGACGCCGGTTTTTCAGCAGACGGTAATAATATTATGTTATTGAGTTATTCTCTCCCATAACGGGCTTAACATCACTACGGACACTACGTCTTAGAGGCACCGTGCTTAACTACGTTACGCGTCGCCTCCGGGTTTGTACTTGTGTACATAAATTACACCAATCAATACTATACAAATGATTAATCTGAATAAAAAATTTATATTAATTATTATTATTAAATTGTATTTATAATATCGAAATAAAAACATGTTATCAAATACGAGCGCTTCTACGTATTACACGAACAATGTATATTATATTAATATTATACGGGAATTGGGCGGCGGGCATAATAATATCGTTGTGCCCCGAATCCCAATGACACGTCATATTCAACAGTACTAGATTTCCCCCCATTTATCTACACGAATTAAGACGGCGTTGCGGACTTGCGGTACACAATCTGATTGTGCCCCGGTTCTATTTTTATTACGATGTACGGGATTTTGTCGGTCTTCTTTATCGTCTTCGTATCAACTTTACTGTCGATCAACGGCAATGTCGCTTGATATATATAAATTATAATAAATATATAATATATATATTATCTTAATTCATTCTCCCCGTTATCAGTGATCGTCGTACGCCACAATATTATAAGTTATAAATAACCTCACTACAAATTACAATGTACTTTATTAAACGTCCGTCTTACGTCTCATTTGTGTCGCGTATTTTGCCGCGTTAACTATAATAATTTTCTATTGTTCTTGTCGTTAATCTGGTTAATCATATTTATTATTTTGTGCGAATCGTGAACACTGCAATATAATTGTGCTTTTCCTTTTTTATTTATTGTGCCGAATTTGGAGTATTTGCCATTTGGACATTGTCTATTTTATGCTGTGTCGCTTGCTGTTTACACATATTATATATGGTCTATGGTACTATTATTCAAGTTACAAAGCGTTGAACAAAAAGTAAGTATAATATTAGGTATTTTTATAGGCAGGTATTACACAAACAATATACTTAATGTCCATAGTTATTATAACTTTAGGTAGGTATCTATTAATCGTTGCTTCTAATTTTCTCGAGAATTTTCATTTTCTTTATAATTTTGATATATTTTATAATAGTTAAGTTTACTTACAATGTTATTAAATATAATATAATAGTTAGGTATTATAATATTATTAGTTATTAGTTGGATAACACCCAACTATTTAGTATTTATTATAAATATGTTTCGTAAAAAAGGCTTAAGTAAGTCTGCCAAACGTAGACGATTGTTAGATGCAAATAATTTTATTGAATATTTATCTGATGATATTCATTTAGATATATCACCAAATAATAATATTGACAATATTATTCCATCTCTGGTTTCTTCTGAGTTAAATAATCACAAATATGAAGTTAATACTGTTTCATTTGAAACAACTACTACTAGTTCATCTGCTGCTTACAGTTTTGATCAAGGCTTTAATAATGATGTTAGTGTTGGACTTGATTTAGATTATGAAATAATGTCACATAGTGAAGTTGAAAGTACCAAGGAAAGTGATGATAATAGTATTCATGAAATGAATAATCAAATAACTCCAGAGCGAATCACAAATGAATTAATTGAATGGGCAACTAATCACAATATACCTAATAATGCATTCGATAATTTGCTTAAAGTTTTAAAATCTCATAAATGTTTTGAAGATTTTCCATCAACAAGTAGAACATTTTATAAAATACATTCTGGAGTTTCATACGATAAACCTGTTCAAGTAAAACCTATTGCACCGGGTATTTACTACCATTTTGGAGTGGCTAGTAGCATTAAAAAATATATAGACAAACATTTTTCTGATGAAACCATTAAATTAGTTATAGGAGTTGATGGTTTGCCATTAACAAAAAGCTCTGGTAGTTGTTTTTGGCCTATTATATTAGGCTACATTAGACAAAATATTGAAACTGTATTTCTCATTGGAATATATTGGGGGTACAATAAACCAGCTGATGGCAATTTATTTATTAAAGATTTTGTTGATGAAATTAGTAGCTTAATTATCAATGGAATTTATTTAGACATTATAATTGATAACATTTTAAAAACAGTTCATAAAAAAGTTGCCATTGACAGTTTTTGTTGTGATGCACCAGCTAAGGCATTTTTACTGAAAACAAAATCTCATACAGGATTTTTCTCATGTACTAAATGTACAGTACAAGGAAAATATGTATTGAGACGGGTTTGTTTTCCTGAATTAAAATGCTCAAAAAGAACTCATGTAGATTTTGTAAATCAAGTTCAAAGACAATATCATAGCACTGATGGTAATATCACAGAAATATTAAATATTCCTGGTATTGATGTTGTCCAACAATTTTCTTTGGATTACATGCATGCTGTATGCCTTGGCACAATGAAAAAAATGCTAATGTTATGGAAAGGTGATAATATTGGTCGAGGAGATGCAAATAAACAGAAATTAAGTCCTGGATTAATTAAAAAAATGTCTGAACGTCTTTTGTCATTAAAAAATGATATTCCGCTTGACTTTGTTCGAAAACCAAGATCATTAGATGAACTACCAAGGTGGAAGGCCACTGAATTTAGGCTTTTTTTATTGTATGTTGGTCCTGTAATTATTCATTCTATTGTGTCGAAGCAAATATTTCAAAATTTTTTATGTCTGAATGTAGCCATGACAATATTTCTAAGTCCAAATTACAATCATCTAGCCACATATGCTAAATCATTAATGTTTGACTTTGTCAAAAATTTCGGTTTATTATATGGTGATCATTTTATATCACACAACATCCACGGGTTAATTCATTTGTATGATGATTATCAAAATTATGGTATGCTGGATAATATTAGTTGTTTTAAGTTTGAAAATTACATGAGCCATTTAAAAAAAATGGTTCGTAAAAGTGATAAGCCTCTTCAGCAGGTTGTTAGAAGGTATGAAGAGCGTTGTAAATATATTCCACCCACAGACTCTTCTACAAATTTAAAAGAAACAGTTCAATTCAAACAGTTGCATAACAAAGGGCCTTTAATCACACATACTTCTTCTCCTCAATATAAAATTGTTGTGTTAGACAAAATTAAAATTAATGTGGACTCCAATGCTGACTCTTTTGTTGGAGTGAAATTAAATGGAATTTTAAGTATTGTTAGAGTTGTAAATGTATGCTATTCTCAGGAGTTGAAAAAAAATGTTTTATTAGGTAAAAAAATTGAAAGAATGGACAACTTTTTTACCAAACCTATAAAGAGTGAAAGATTAGGAATTTTTAAAGTAAATAATTTTTCTAAACAACTTAGTGTTTGGAATATTGACGATGTAATTACCAAATACATGATTTTAAAAGCTCATGATTTAAATTGCATGATAGATTATCCAATTATTCATTTTAATAATTAAGTTTTATTTATAATTTAAATTTTATACTTATCAATAGTTTAGTCTATAATATTATGTACATATTTTACCCAAAAAAAGTTTTATTACTTATTTTAATTTTTAATACACTTATAATGCTTAACAAAACATTTTTAATTGGATAGATGTAGGTACCATTTTTTTTCCAATAAACACCTAAAGAAGAGGCTTTGATTTTGATTTCTTATCCTCAAATTCTTAAATACCTACCTATATACCTATTATTATATTTTATATTGTTCTTAACACACAAATACACTACCCGTTACACTCATAACTATATTATTACACTGACAGTTTTAATTATAAAATGATTCTACCCGCTTCACAGCATAAATATGTGGTCAATAGTTCACTTTGATGCTGATAACTCTGTTGAACCAATTCCAACACATTGGTTAAATAAAAATAAATCCAAATGTGCTTGGCCAAACAACGACTCAACAGCTGATAGATTAAGGAATAATAGAGCAAAGCCAAATGAATTTGATTTTTCATATTTCAGCTGTCGTGTTTTGGCTAATAATATAAGTAAGTATTTTGATGTGTCCGATTATGTAAAATAATGAATATCATTAATATAATGGATTCTATTATTATTGTTTATATTGATATATAATTATAAATTATTTGAAATGTTGAAAATTCCACTTGGAGTTGTAACAGTAGCACTTAAACTTTCATTATATTCTAGACCATCAATACTAAACATTTAAAACTGTTTTAATTTATAGTTCACAACATAAGACATTTTACATAAACATACATAAATAAAAACATTAGTTTTTGTGCTAAATAGTAAATAATAACTAAAATGAAAATATTTATTTAATTTCTGCATAATATGACGGGCATCTATAATTATAAGAGGTACCTTAGAGGAACTGCATCTAGTTTTAATCTCCTACCACATAATGGTGAAAACCCAGCTGTTTTTTGAACAAATGATTTTTCTGCTAATTGGGATGCAGAAAAATGCAAAGAACACACTACAGCTGAAAATGAAAATTGTTATATTGCAATTATGTAAGCAAGATCAATTTTCATAAACTAAAATGTGTAACGACAATGTATTTAAATAATAACATAAAGCTTTATGGTAGATTATAGTTAGGATAGATACCTTTTTCAAAGTTGACTTGGTTTATACTTGTCCCTTTTTGAATTTGTTTTAACCACTTCGATCTCATCTCACTACCTTTCGGAAATCGATGTAAATGTACACCGGGAACTTGTACATGCCGAGTACTTTTGCTACCACTAAAACAACCCTCAAATACACAGACTGGCATTTTAACAATGTAAATAATAATTTAAGCTGTAAAAACTAAAAACAAATTTATTTTAAACTATGTAGTAGTAAGTTACTTTACGTCTTTACTGTAGTAGTCAGTAGACAGTTGTCATTCAAGTCATTGATAATTTCGAATGTTTATACTGATAGTATTTAGTCCAATGAGAAGAGGCGAACGTCGGCAGCCATACTTGCGCGGAAACTATTGCAAACTAGCATATTGCTGACATACCTATTTATTTTATCATGCCTTTTTCCGAGTTTTTCCGTATTCGCATGGTATACGTTATTATTACACGTAGGGGAAGATGGGGGAATGGCGGCCACCTAAGCGGGAGTTCGTGTATCTCCGGTAATAATGAACCAAATATTTTACTATTGCTAACATTAGAACTACAAAGTTGTTAGCTACTACATATATAAGTTTCAAATTTTTAAAGTTAAGTGTAATATTTTTTTTTTTTCATTTTAAAAAAAAATGCAAATGACCGGCATTACCCATATAGTAGGGTAATACCAGTCACACAAAAATACATGTAAAACTAAAGGACAAAATATAAATTTCTAAAAATCTTACAAATTATGATCAAAATATGATGTCATCTGTACAGAGATATTTATCAATATTAAGAATTACTAAAATGCATTAGAAATGTGTAATTTTTGTATTAATAAATTTTAAAAGTATAAAAAAATATATCTTAGGTACCAAAAGTGAACAAAATTTGACCGCAGTTACCCCATCACATTTGGCCGGTAATACCCCTTTCATAGTTACTTTTAAATACATGCATTTACTTAAAAACCATATTATTTAGGTGAACCATGATCACATAATTGCAATCCTCATAATATTTAGAGATAAATACAACCATTAATGTAGAAAAAAAATTAAAACTCTTTCTTTCAGATGATTTTCGATTTTGAAAAATATTAGATCAAAAGTGATAATAAAATTGATAACAAACTTTTGGTGGGAAAAATTGTGTTTATAATTTTGAGACATCTGGTATTAGGTTTTGATAACAACACTTATCAAATAACGTTAAAATCTAAATTTTAGCTATCATATTTCATGAGATATGTCACTGACCGGTATTACCCACTGACCGCTATTCCCCCACGTTCCCCTACCAAAATTTTGTCGTATGATCACGACGAGCGTTTCGGTGTAAGACAAAAGTCGTTTAATACATATATAGGTATATATATATATATTAAGAGGACGTGTCACCCCAGAAAAATATGCCGTAAAAACATGTTTTCGTACTTCCAATAATACGGCTTACTGAAGGGTTTTACGTGAAAAACACCTATTATGAAATTTGTAGAGGAGAATTTTATCTAGAATCGTATAGAGCCCGATTTTCGATATTTTTATTAATTATTCAAATAATTAAAACAATAAACAGTAAAAAAAACCATAAAATTCATTATGAATTATTGGACGATTGAAAAAAGATATCAAAAATTGGGCTCTATACGATTCTTGATAAAATTCTCCTCTACAATTTTTAATATAGGTGTTTTTGCTTTATAACCCTTCAGTAAGCCCATAGGCGTAACTAGACCTTAAAGTTAGGGGGGGCTTCAGCCCTAACATATTTAATATGAATAACAAATGTGGGGGGCTCCGCCCCCCACACCCCCTTTACTCGTTCCTCAAATAACATTCATTATTAAATTATAATATTATTTTATTATTATACATTTTGTATTGTGTATAGCATGTATAAAACAAATAAAAAAAAAGTGGTATTGAGGTAGGTAAACATTAAAATAGTAACATATTATATATTATTTTAGATACAAGATAATTCTTAAAACGTAAGTGAACGTTAAAGACATTTTAAAGATACTATTTCAGCTTAAGCCTCCTCTCAATATTGGCAAATTTATTTAAAATATCTTCTTTGTTTAGAACGTTTGACAAATCTCTCTCGATTGCTATGATAGATAACTTTGAAAATCGATTTGGTAGCATGGTTGACCTTATGTAAGTATTTATTCGACGCATTGCTGAGAACGTTCTTTCACAAGATGCAGAACTTGTAGGAATTGAAAGCGCTAAATGTAGCATTTTGTATAAATTTGGGAAAACAGATTTTTCCACGATACCCTTTAGCTGCTTTAAATGTTCCTGATGATTGTTAATTTTTTCCAATTGAGTATCATAACAATTTTTTGCAACCAAAATTTCGGATTTTAAGTCAGTTTCATTAATATTTAATAAAGCCTGAAAACATAAGTAAACAAAATCCGACTAATTATAATATTAATGAATGGTATTACTTAAGTACATGACGTGTACATGATTTAATAATTTACCTTATACTGGTTTACGAAAATGTCGCTTTCTTTATAGTCTAGATTAATGAAGTTATCAATTGATATGGCCAGTTTAAGACTTTCTGGTGAAAATCTGTGTTTCATGTTAACTACAATACTATCAATCACAGGATAGAAAGCATGTTTTTTCCAATATTCTTTGGCATTATCCTCATATTGAATACCTCCATCGTCTGCACCAGTGGTTGTTGTAACATGAAAATCCTTTAATGCAGCAGGCTCTTGTCTTTTTCTTTTTGATACTAAAAAAAAATTAAGTTTGATAATTTTATTATTGTTTAACATTAGGTATCATATTTACTTTATAAAATAAGTATTCAAAATACTCACATGTAGCTATTGTTGAAGGCATTTCCAAATCTATATTATTTTCAAGAGAAAATGTGACTATTGTATTCCAAACATCTGAGTACGAATCTGAATTTCTACTATTTTCAAATGTATTTATAATTCCATTAATTAGACAAGCTGCTTCACCTAATGTCCCATTTGTATTTTGCAATTTATTGCTTAAAATATTAGTGATACCCAATACATAATTTATAATATGAAGATGAACAATAAAGGAACCATTTTGTATCATTGCTAAAATGCCTACAAAAAATATAAAATATTACTTATGAGTGTTACTGTCTCTTAAAATATATTTAATAATTAATATACCAACCAATAGCCCTGGAAATATCCCTATCATTATTTTCATCAACTTCTTTTTGTAAAACAATTGCAATAGATTTGAAATTTTCAATAACTGATTTACTATTCTTGTAACGACATACCCATCTTGTATCACTAATAGCAGTAAGTGTAATTTTTTTCATATTCAAATTTTTTTGCATGTCTTGCAGTTTTGTATTATTTGAAGGTTGCGAGAAGTGTACATAGATGGACTCTAATGCATTGAATACAGTTCTAGATTGCTAAATATAAAAGATATTAGGTACAATTTACAATGTATTAAATTTTAAGATACAGTAATTTTATTGTTGAATATAACTATATAAATATAAATTTCAATAAAATAAAAGTAAAATAACTAACCTTTATGTTTTTACACATATCTAGTATAACCAGGTTAAGTTTATGTGCCATACAATGTATATACACAGCATTTGGATAATAATCTTTTATCTTCTTCTGTACACCACCTCTAGAACCTGACATAACACTTGCTCCATCATAACTTTGTGCAATAATTGGTATTTTGTCCAAGTTAATTTTTTTTAAAAATAAAATAATAGCTGATGAAAGAGAATCAGCATTTTGGTTACAAGAAACATCCACAAAACCCAAAAAACGCTCATAAGTAATGAAGTCTTTAGCATATCTTATACAAATTGACATATACTCTTGTTTATGACACCTAAACAGCCATCAAATAGGTATTAATGAAAATAAGATTTTAATAGTTTTAACTTTAGTCTTTAAGAACCAATTACCTGGCTTCATCGCACATAATTGAAAAAAAAGATACTTCATTAACTTCATCAACTATAATATTCACTAAATTGTCTGCACAGATCTCAATTAGCTGATTTTGTATCTTAGGACTAGTATAATTGATTATTTCATTACTAAAGATATCATTGAAGTTAGAATTATAGTCGGAAAGAAGCTTACACATCTCTTTAAAGTTTCCTTGAATATCAAAATTAAAATTACATAAGAATAAGAATAACACAAACTATTCTATATTATTGATGTACAATAAGTACAACAAGTTAGTTAATAGTTTTACCTTGGTTTAGTGAAGTATCGCTTTCATCGTGGCCTCTAAACGCTAGACCTTGGCGTGCAAGAAATAATAAAATATCGATGAGACCTTTAATATAGTTTTGATTTTTAACTACTACTTCACGGTGGGCATTAGACAATGAAGTATGTATAGTACCAGACTGATCTGCTAGTTTACGCATAGACCATTTTGTCATACAATTTATATGGTAAATAGTAGATGAGTGCAGTTGCAATTTTGATTTTGAACCTTTGGCAATACCTTTAGACCCACTAAGCTGTAAAACAATTTAATACAAATATAATACCTAATACTAATATTAATAATTAAGCAAGATAAAATATTTGTCTGTACCTATGTATACTTTTACTTACTTTTTTCCAGTTATTAAAACCTTTTGAGGTAAATGTTGCTTCTGGAGGTGTAGTACCAAAAATCCGACAAGGAAAGCAATACACTGAATCAGTTTCTAAGCTATATTCCAACCAATTATATTCAGCAAAGTATGATGCAGAAAATCCACGGTTTTGGGAACCATACAACTTTTTAGGATATGTCTATAGTGAAAATAACTTATAAATTACAGAGTTAAAGTATGGGTATTTTAAAATTTATTAACATCACAATAAATTATAATACACTTCACATTCCCTATATATTTAAATGAATACAAAAAGTAAAATATTTCCTTACTTGAAGTTTTGGCTGAGATGGACCAGTTTCTATATTTCCCAAATCTTTAGGAACCATCGGATCATGACTTACTTCATGTGACTGTACCACCGGTTTAGTAACTGAGCTAAATGTTGTACTACTTGAACTAGAAGCATCTGTTAGGCGATAGTACAGCAAATTAAAATGTTTAACTATTACCTAACTAATAAATTATTATTATATTAATAAACAAATTATGTCTTACCATGTGGATACACAGTACTTGGAGTTGGTTCCCGTGGTTTCATTTTAAAAATGTTAAAAATATCGCTTTTTTTCGACATTACTAAGTAGGTTACTACCACCAAGTGAGGAAAACAACAAGCGCGTAAAATCAGTGATGACCAAGATTAATTATTTAAACTTTAAACTAAACGTGGATTTCGATGAAAAACAGTCACCACTCCGTTTCAAACAAGAAAAATAATAACGACGTTGACTCAAGTACCAATTATCAGACACGAACACACAACTGCTGTACTCGGAGAATGACGAAGATAATAATATTATATAATCTGATTCTATTTTTAGCAAAATACCCTCATATGCGGTTCGCAGGCACAGCGATTATCGTTACTCGTTAAGAGGACGCTACACTGTCCATAATTTGTTTTTAAAAACCGTTTCACGCGGGCTAGAACCACTCAAGCAGTAGTCGAAGTTAAGCAACCAAATTTTCACACTAGATAGAGGAGAACATTAACTATGCAACGTTGTTTTTCATTTTTCGATATCAGTAATAAAAAAAAAGTTATTTAAGTTTGAAAAACTCAAAAATAAAGAATTTTTAAACAATAAGAACTTTTTTTGTACTTGTAATATCGAAAAATGAAAAACAACGTTGCACAGTAAATGTTCTCTTCTTTATAGTGTGAAAATTTGGTTGCTTAACTTCGACTACAGCCCGAGTAGTTCTTACCCGCGCAAAACCATTATTACATAAATATTTTACTTTTATGAATATTTTTGTATCAATAATGTGCTGCGGTCAACGGCAAGTATCCGAACAATCGTCACGATACCCCTACCACAATTATTCTACCGACCGGCACGTCGTGTTACGAGTCACAAGTACTAGAGTCGGCGGTCGTGGTCCTCCAAGTTATTAATAGATTATTTAGTCGTATTACCATAATAGTTATTTATTATTTAATCATAACGCGATAGTTGCGGCACGTATGGTTAAAATAAAGATAAAGATATTATAAAGAGCTTGCCGCGCTGAAAAATGGATTTAGTGCTTTTATGATTATAATAATATAAATAATATTATATTATTATTTAGTATTCTTATAACAGAAAGATTCAATATAAACATTATAAACCAAAAGTCATAACCAGATTTCACTGAGTAGTGAGTACTGAGTATAAATAATAATTGTATATATGTAAACAGAGTTTATTAGGTCATAGTAAATTATTGTTTCGTCAATATTATCGTTTATCAGTCTTCAAGAGTCAATAACCAACATTGTGTTCTGTCTTATGAGTTTTTGACACTTTTTTTTGTTACTTAAAATGTCACCAAAAAAGTTTCGTGCGAAAAGAAGGCCTGTTGGTAAAAAAGTTTTACGTAAACTTTTGAATAATTTAAAAAAGAACAAATCGTAAGTACCTAATAAGTAATAACTAATTTGTATTTTAGTCTAAAATTGTAATTTATTTGAAACAATTATAAATTATATTTTTTTTTAAATGTACGAAAATTGATTTTTTATTTACCTACTTTAAAGTGAAATATTTATTAAAAAATAAATTATGGAGTATGAACATTAAAAATTTTTAATCAAATTTAGGAATTTAGAAATCGCCATATCGTAAAAAGTTATTTTGTAGTTAAAAATGTATAAAATGTTCAATATTTACACCTATGGTTTGAAAACTCAATACAAGGTTCATTTTTTTCAAATTAATAAAACTTTAGGGGCCATGTTGAAGACAAAGTTGTTAGTGCTGAAGAATCACCAGTTCAAATTCGATTGAACAATGCTAATCAAAATTCGAGGTAATTACATTATTTATAAGGTACCTATATATAAGTTGTTGTGTATGGGGGGCAAATAGTGTTTGTGAAGTACAAGTCTATCCTGGTTTCCTAGATACTCTTATGATGCTTTTACATCATAAAAAAGCTATAAAAAAATCAAAAATCAAAAACACATATCATATACGCCATGAAAATGGTCAAGTGTTATTTATTATCTACTATTTTAATATATTTAATATTTTGGCGGCAAAATTATCTCAGATAAAATAAACTATAAATTAATATTTTCTCTGTAAAGATGAAAAGCTTTATTTCAAAATTTTCTATATTTTTTTATTGTTTGTTTTAAAAAAAATCACTTATTAATACATATTAAATTCTGAGCGGAGTTATGAATTATTGATTTTACAATGGTGCGTGTTTTTTTTGTGTCTGTGTACCCATAACTTGTCAAAATAATGCTTCAATTTAAAACTTCAGGAGTAGTTTTCGGTGGCAAATTGAATATCTTTAGTGCAATATAGAGGTAAAAAGTAAGAAGTTTCCAACAGTTTTCAAAAAAAAATCGGCGAAAACAAAAAAAAAATGACCAAAAAACGAGAATTTTTACGCAAAACCAGTTTTTGATAAAATCGATTTTTTTTATATAGTTGTAACTCAAAAACAAATCTCTGTAATTACTTGAAATTTTCACCTAATTTTTATGTTAGTATTATCTATACACAGTTAAATTTTCAAAATATTCTGGCTTTTTTTTTAAAGTTATTTATAGACAACTAAGATTTTCGATTTTTCTAAATATTTTCTTTTTGAAATGTCGATAAAAACATTTTAAATGCCCAAAAATACTTGAAAATTCAATTTAAGGTTTCTTATAGGTTTTTGTTTTTGCCGTTAAAACAAAAATAAAAATTTGTTTGTCAGTGTATTTTTTTATGAGTGTTCAAAGTTAAAATTTCTACGAAATATGTCAAAATTCCCATTATTCGCAAGTAATTATGAAATCGAAAATTCATAAAATTTTTATTATTTATATCTAAGGTTAAAAACTTCAACACCTAGTTTTCCTTAGTCGCAAGTTGGTGACTAAAATTATAAAAGTTTGTTATAAATTTGACAATTGTTTTAATTATAACTGATCTTAAATACGTATACTTTTGAGTTACAAAAAAATATAAAATTAGTTTAATCAGTTCAAATTCAATCGAATTTTAGTTTTGAGTCAACGAATGAAAATTATGAAAGCACAATTTCTAGTTGTAATATTTCTACACTATCATTGTTGCAATTAGAACCTACATCATCTTCGACCCCGACAAAGTAAATATTATCTGTAATTATAAGTTTTGTGTGTGTTTGTATATTTTAAATTTATATTCTTTTTGTTTTTTAGTACAAGTGTTCACCATCAACCTTCGCTAGAAGCTGAGTAAGTCTATTTTATTGATTATTTTATTTGTTTATTAATTAATTTTTTTTTGCTATAACAATCAAATATTGAAAAAAAAACTTGTTTATTGATTTAAGCGTAACATCACTATCATCGCATAAATTAAGTGTAGAAACATCAGAAAATAGCGCATATGAAAATAATGAATCTAATTTGTAAGTTCTAATAAATTATTCATATAAGTAACAATATTTCTCATAGGTAGCTATGTATTATTTTATTCGTATGTTAAATTAAAAACTAGTTTATGTGGTCGAAGAATTGTTGACATTTCGTATGTGTTTGAACAAGCTCAAATTCGACATAACGCACTTACAGACTGCTCTTTTGCGGATATGGATTTTAAATCTGAAGTCGTTAAAGGATTTTATTCTATATTTATTTTCAAATGTAGAGTTTGTGGAATTGAAAATAATATTTATTCCGAAAAAATAAAGCAAGAGTCCACTATGCCAATAAATAAGGCTGTTGTTAGTGCTTGCTTTGCTATAGGTAAGTACCTGTACTACTTATACACATTTTAGTATTTTTATAATATAATTTATAAACTTATTAGTAAGGAATGTAATAATATACGTCACGTCATCACACATTATTATTTGTTATAAATATTATAATTTATAACTATATAAATATGGTATAGGTATTGGCCAAACGCAGTTAACTGAGTTTACAGCATTTTTGGAAGTCCCTTCTCTGTCATGTAGTGGATTTAATAAAGTACAAGTGGAAATTGGGAATATAATTTACAAATCTTCGTGGGATGAAATGAAACAGGCTGGTGAAGAGGAAAAACGGATTGCTATAGAATGTGGTGATGTGGATTCAGATGGAATACCTATGTGTACCGTAATAGCTGACGGTCAGTGGTCGAAACGCAGCTATAAGACGAAATACGATGTCTTGTCCGGAGTAGTAAGGACACATTATAATAATTTAGTTTTAAGTAAATAACTATTTGTTGCATTTTTGTTTAGGCTGCTATTATTGGTTTAAAAACACAAAAAATACTTTTTATTGGAGTCCGGAATAAGTACTGTGTAATATGTCAAAGGTCTGCTAATAAAATGGAGGTGACGCCAAAACATGAATGTTTTCTTAACTGGACTAAATCTTCGACAAGCATGGAATCTGATGGTGTGGTAGAAGGATTTACAAATAGTATTGCTATGCATGGAATTAAATACAATAGAATCATAGGTATATTATTTTTAAAGATTAATAATATTTTATATTTTTTCTTTATTATTTCTTTATATATCTATTTAATTATATTTATACTTGATAGGTGATGGTGATAGTAGTGTGACGAAACGACTGAAAGAAATTTTGCCGTATGGACCGAATTTTTTCATAAAGAAAATTGAATGCCGCAATCACCTACTACGAAATTATGCCACCAAATTAACTATGCTCGCAAGAAACGCAAAATATCCACTACGTGTGCGCAAATTTATTTTATCGAATATCCTAAAGTTTCGATTTGATGTAATAAAAGCCGCAAAACATTGGAGAAATTTAAACAATTTAACAATGGCACAACAAGTTCAAGGTGTATTATATATTTTATTATAAGTGTTTACTGTCGCGTTACATTTTTATTATTTGTAAAAAATTTACAACTTATAATTAACTAACTAAAACAAACCTAACTTTTCAGGACTTCGCAACGACTTAAAAAATGCTCATTATCACCGTTTGGGACAGCATACGAATTGTGATGTGTATTATTGTAAGGGTTCAAATGCTCTAAATTCAATTTGTTTAGTTCAAGAAGCTGAAAACAGTGGAATGATGAGGGAGTTGCAAAATATTATGTCTAGGTTGACAATCAACGCAGAGAGCTTGATTGAAAATAAAACGAACAATTTATGCGAACAATTTAACTCTATAATCAATAAACACATTGCGGGCAAACGGATAAATTTTTGTGGTAGAAGAAGTTACAACACTAGAGTCGAAGCAGCCGTTATTTCTTTCAATTCCAAACAGTTATTACGAAAAATTCATAAAAAAACCTGCAATAATCATAGTCCTGGTATTTTGCATGTTTTATAATCGATGATGCCATCTTACAACTTTCAAACTACATTATTTTTTATTTTAATTGTTTAAGGTCAATTTGGAAAAAAATTCTTGAAAAATTATGAAAGAATAAGAATAAATTCAAAAAGAAGAAGACAATTATTTCCTAGTGGTAATAAAAAAAATAAACAATTTTCAAACGGGCCAGATGATGATTATGGCTTGGCTGAACCTTTAATTGAAGAATTTTCTTCAGACATTTTGGAAAAAAAGAAAAATGAATTTCTAATTTCATTAAAAAATGAAAACTTCCAAACTATTGAAAAAAATACAAGAGATCAAAATGACAGCGAAGAGTGGTATCACGAGCGAAAAAAAAGACTAACAGCTTCCAAATTTGGTCAGATATGTAAAATGCGTGCTAATACCAGCTGTAAAAATGCAGTATACAGTATTATATACGCTAATAATGTAAAATCTAAATCAATGCAATACGGACGAGATACAGAACTTATTGCACGCCAAAAAGCTGAAGAAATAATTGGCGAAAAAGTTGAAGTATGTGGATTGATAGTAGATCCTGATGAACCATACTTGGCGGCCAGTCCAGGTAAAATACATTTTTATTTTTTAGTATAATTTATATAAACATTAATTTACTTTGAATAGATGGTTTGATTGGTGATACGGCAATTATGGAAATAAAATGTCCATATACTGCTCGTAATACACCGACCGCAATTGAAGCTGTCAATAATAAAGTTGTAAGTTATTTAAAAATTACTATTTTTAATTTACCACAGGTATTAAGTGTTTTAACATATTTCATAAAGTTAACAAATTTATTTATTGAGTTTATATAATTTATAGTTACCATATTGTTCTGTCGTGGAAAATCAAGTGAAACTAAAAAAAGATTTTATTTATTATTATCAAATTATTGGCCAGTTGCACATTTCCCGACGAGATGTTTGCTATTTTGTAATATATACAAGTAATTGGATTAATATTGAAAAAATTCATTACGACTCAACATTTTGGAATTCTCATATGGTTGATAAGTTAAAAATGTAATTGATTTCCCTATATATAATATATATAACATACCTTATTAATTACCTAACTCCTTTAGATAATTAATTTCAATATAAATATTGTTACAATATTATAATTTTTTTTTTTATGTAATTTTAGGTTTTATATGGAATGTATACTGCCAGAAATTGTGCAACCACTTTATCCTAAGAGAATGTTAAAATCTGATATAAGAGAACCAGAACGAATATCTAATAATATATTAGCCTATATGAATAAAAAGAAAAAATAGTTAAAATTGATCATTTGTTAACATTGTTATAAATTAGGTAGTATTTACTATATTATTCTGTATTTTTTATTAACTCGACTATTTGATTTTAAACGTCGTTTTAACTATTAATTAAACTGTGACTTGTTATAATAACGTTACAAATGTTACTGGAAAAAAAAATCTACGGTCGAAACCGTACGTCGTAAGTACCTATTATATTGTCATGATTTTAATTTTTATAAAAAATGAATGGTCTACGAATAGCTAGCTAACTTTAAACTAACTACAATTTACAAATATGTAGATAAGTAAGTAAACTTCAGTTCTCCCAAATGAATTTGGGCTATTTGCATCAGAATGAAATATGCTAAATATTTTCATTGATAAAGAGGCACGAGCCGTAGACATATCTATGTCTATAGGTATTGATGTATTATATTTGAATAATTAATGATTCAATAAAAATATAAATCAATCTATGTTATAATACTATAATCTATATATTGGTACATATATTTAGGTAAGCAGTGGCTTACATTGTAATCGTTAGTTCTTAGGTACATGGCCCACGCGTGGGTATTTAAAATATTACGGCCGCATTTACGATTATGAATTTTATTTTGACGCTAAGTGTCTTGGACGAACGATCATAGAATAATGAAACAGTGGCACAGTGCTCCCGAACGAGAACTCGTCAGCCGACCGCCGAATGCGAATAGTGGGCGTGACTTAAACGCCGCGCGCTTGCGGATCGCGAAAACACTTAACAGCGCGTTCTCTCGGCCGTTATATACGTTTCACTTTAGGTGTAGCGTCCTCTTAATCGTTATCAGTTATCACCATTCACCTAACTAATAATCGACAATCGTACGTCTTTTCCAGTCTATTACAGACTATTTTTGTGTTTAGTTTTTTGACAACTTCTAAGTAGTATTTATGTAGTTAAAACTACTCGACATGATACGTCTTACACTGGGCCATTACATAACAGTTTCATAACCAAAAAAAGTAAATATTTTTCCAAGATATCAATAAAAAAAAAAAAATTATTTTAAATTAAAGTTGAAAAATGTAGCTACCGTTGGTGGGACTAGGAATTTTGACAGGGGGGGCTAAAATTTGTTTTGGGGGGGCTTAGCCCCCCCGAGTCCCTACCTAGTTACGCCTATGAGTAAGCCGTATTATTGGAAGTACGAAACCATGTTTTACGGTAAAAAAAAGTATAATTACGCTCGGACATGTGCTGCGCTCATCGTCAGCGGCAGCCTTCGATACTCGGTCTTCATTCCTCCACCCCGCGTACAGTACCGCACCATAGACCAAAACGAGTTTTCTTATCGCGACCGCGCATGGTTTATAAATACTCAAATAATTATCGATACGTGAAATAATAATACTGAGTATTATTGTTATTATTATTATTATATTATTGTTCGTATTTATATTCGATATTCATATTATTTGTGCTACTGTATAAAATCATCTATCGTAATGTTGAAGTTTTTCAACATATGATTAAAATATTTTTTTTTTCAATTGAAATAGAATATTTTTTGTATAATAATTTATTGTCGATAAATTTTTTTTTATTTTAATAAAAAATTTAAATCAGTAAAAATTTCACCTATTATTAATAATTGAAAAAATGTAAAAGGAAAAACAGGAATATCAATGATAAATATTGTTTTATATTTTCCTATAATTTAATTATTGTTCTCGTAAGTCTTAATAGGTATAAGTATAGGTAATATATAGGTAAATTTGTTAAAAAAATAATTTTAAATACATACGATTCAATTAAAATCTGAAATATTATAAAATATTTGTTATTTGTATTATGTTTAACATATGACAATTTAGTAAGACGTGATCGTGTGACTCGACCATGGGCGTCCCCAGACATTTTTCTAGGGGGGGGCAAAATTAATTTAAAAAATAAATGAAAATTTTTTTATACATTTTATTTATAGCATATTATTATATTTCGCAATTATTACAATTAGATATTATTATAATACATTAGTCTTTTTCATTAAATATAAATTTCAATCTCCGTGGACATTCTCTACCAAATTGTGTCAGTGCATTTTCAATAAATTTTTCTTTATCTGAATTTACTTTTTCTCTATGAACACTCAGCATGCATATTCCACTCAGTCTATCATCACCCATCGTTGATCGTAACCATGTCTTAACACGCCTTAATGTACTAAAAGAACGTTCTGCTGTACAGCTTGTAGCCGGAAGAGACAAAAATATTTCCAAAGCAACAGCTATACTTGGAAAAAACGTACAGTTACAATTTAACAAATCGATGAAATCAATATCTTGGCAGTCCTTATTTTGCCAAAAACTGTACCAACTTTCTGCTTCAGCTTGTAGATTATCAATTTCATAGAAATCAAAAATTTTTTCAATGCTCTCAAAATACATTTTTTTCTCCAATTTTTTAAATATGTTGGGATGAAGATATTGTAGTAAAAATGCATTATCATTTTTTTTTTCAAAACGTTCTTTTATAGATTGTAAAATTGAATCAATATATGGTATAAAAATTGATACTCGGTAATAATCTTCACAACTCTCAGTTTCATAGTTCGCTCTTAGTGACTGTTTTTTTACTGTTCTCGGACATGTAATAACAATATCTAAATCAATGGCGATTGATTTCGCTTCGTTATATAACGTTTGGAAAATGTTATCAGCGTCATTTCGATGATTATCGAACAATTCTAGTAATGAATTAATATGCTCGCTGACTTTATATAGATCTACTGACACACCTTGTAACATATTTGTCACAGGTTCTAAAATAGCACTGTACCTCGCCATAGTTATCATAGAAATTAAGAATGATGAATTTGAGGCTGCAGAATATAAGTAATGAGCTCGTTGCCTCGTATTGGAATTCGAATGTATTTCATTATTTGATAATAATTTTAAACTTGTCATTATTGAAATAAAATGTTCTGAAAATACTCGTATACTTTTATATTTAGACGACCAGCGTGTTTCACAAAATAGTGGTATGTTAGGTATAAGTTTTCGTCTAAGCGTACTTTCACGGAAAAATCTTATAATATCTTTTATAGTTCCAGTAGTATTACGAATAATCATTATTTTATTTAAATCATTTATAACTAAATTTAACCTGTGATTAGAACAATGAAAAAATAACGCTTTGTTGTATTTATCACGAATTAATTTACTAACACCGCCTTCTTGTCCGGCCATTGTAGCACAACCATCATATCCTTGTCCATATAGTTTGTTTAAATTTAAACCACAGTCAGTCATAAATGATATAATGTTTGTAGCTACGGATTGAGCATTTAATTTTTCTAATGGAGTAAATCCTAAAAATTCTTCCCTAATTTTTGGTGGATTTGAGTGTTTGTCTAAAAATCGAATTCCTATTGACAATTGTTCTGTTCCAGAAATATCTGCAGTTTCGTCAGCAATAACAGAAAAAGCATTTGCCGCGTTAGCTAAATTAACTATGTCATTTTTAATTAACTTTCCGCATATAGAAATAATTTCATTTTGAATTCGAGGTGATGTATATTTGGCATTTCCCGCATTCTCCGACATATGTTTTTGTAATAATTCATCACCCGATTCAATCCGAAAAAGTAAAAGATCGTTAAATATGCCCGAAGTTGATGTTTTTCCCCGTAGAGAA
Source organism: Schizaphis graminum (assembly GCA_020882235.1). Taxonomy (NCBI): domain Eukaryota; kingdom Metazoa; phylum Arthropoda; class Insecta; order Hemiptera; family Aphididae; genus Schizaphis; species Schizaphis graminum. Next base: position 19,625,759 of record CM037035.1, on the reverse strand, counting down.
AGATCATGAGTTGCACAAAACAAAATGCTTGAAATTATTGGTTTTAATTTTTGTCTATTATATTCTATCTGTTTTCGTAACCCTGAATTTGTCTGTTCTAAAATACTTAATTTGTTACCCTTCATAACATTTAAAAAATCATTTGCTCGTGTTGTAGACTCAAGATGCCATTGTGAAGATAAATGTGATCGACAACAAGCATGGAAATCTTTATATTTTGTAAATGGTTTTATTATAAACCCTCCTTGTATACCTCTGTGAACATTTGGCTTAAATAATACACATACTCGACAAAAAGCTCCTTTTACGCCTCCAATAGCCGAATATGATAGCCACGTATTATTCTCTTCCAGCCATATGTGTCTAAATGGACGACCATTTTCCGATTTTAGATCATTTTTAAAATTATATGAAGTAGGTGGTATCCATGGATTACATAAAATATCAAACTTTAAAGCATCGTCAATATTTACATTTGCCAAGTAGTGTCCTATATCATTTTTATAATAAGCCACTTCCTTGTCATAAATATTTTCAACTTGTTCAGTAAAACTGCCACCTTTACTCAAGTCAGTAATATCAACTGCACTTGTGGAATTAGTCTCTATAGTCAGACTTTTTGTTTTATCTAACGATCCATTAAGACTATCATCTAATTTAGGTTTCTTAAAAAAGTTCCGTATGTCATTAATTAATGAACTGATGGGAGTACCCGCGCGGGTAATAATAATGATAGGTATATTGTCAAGTAAGTGATACGATAATATTATACACGATGTAACAGTAAACAGCTAATAATGTATTGCCGTGTGAGCACCAAAAAATACGATAAGATAAAATAATCCGATTATTATTAATGATACTTTTTATGGATAGCCGTGCATTGACATTATAGTAACATAGGTAGACCTATTTTTAGAAGCTAATTTCTCATTGGGAATTTTATCAATTGCTGTGGAAATAACATTCCAGGGGGGGGGGGCAAGTGCCCCGTCTTGCCCCCCCTGGGGACGCCCATGGACTCGACTATACTACTAACTGTGATCTACTTTGGTCTGTTATTTTTAATTCTTGTTAAGAACCCCTGAATACTGTTAGTTATAATATTATTCTATAGTTCTTGCAGTATAAATGTAAATGTATAAATGTATTAATATTGTAAACTAATACGTGTGTGCCCCTCTGCATACGACTGGCCTAAGGAATCTGTTGAATAAACCCTTTTTGAACGGACGACCAGCTCGTATGCGGGGCTCGCACACATAGCAGTCAGTGTTAGTGTTACAACAAAAAGATCACTAAGTGCGCGTCCATAACATTCTTAAAAATTGATATACAAAAATTGAAAAATGTTTAAGACAAAAAATCAACAATGCAATACAAATGATGTAAAAGTGTATTTTTTAACTAATTGTTTTAAAGTTAATTTATTGGAAGCTAAAAAAATGCTTAGAAACCCAACTAATGTATCAAACATTGTTCAATGTTCAAAACTTGAGCCACAGCCAGGTAAGTGGTATATTTGTATAAATTGTAATCAAACAGAATTAACCTCAGATGGCATCGAATGGCAAGTGACAGGCACAAATGTATTACCAAACAATAAAAACCCTATTGTGCATGCCGAATACTTTGCATCGGAAAATTTACACAAAAGTGTCTTTAAATTAATCGAAAAAAATCGATATAATGCAATTTTAATCAACTATGTGGAATCTTCACACTTGAATATTATTAACTCATCGAAAATTGAAACTGAAATCAAAAAACCAAAATCGTTTGTTTCTAAAAAGAGATCTATGAAAAGTATAATGAAAGATCGTTTAAAAATATTCAAAAACTTAAGTAATGAAGAAATAATGGATAATCAATCAACTATTGAACCAATTAAGTAATCATAACTATTTTTTAAATTAAAACATAATATTATGTCATATATTATTTTTTCTGTAGAAACAAAAATATTAACTCGCCCACTTTAGGCGCCGACAACTGTCTTCCAGGTACTTCGACATCAATCCCTACTACCGATTGGTAATAATATACTAAACACTTTATGTACTTATTATGTATAATACTACATCACTACCTATTTAATATTTTAATTAAAAATAATATATTAATTAATTAACTGTTTTATAGTACAAAGGGTGATATACCACTATTGATAAGTAGTACACCATCAAATAGAACTTATATAAATGCCAATGATTTGGATATATCGAATGTGGAAAGTTACGAACTTACAACTTCTTGCGATAATACTCATAATAATCCGTAAGTTAAATATTTTATTGATAGTTAGGGTTCGGAAATTGATGACTTTTAAACTATAAATAATTAATCTATCACTTATATAGAACACAATTAATACACACATTAGTGCAAAACTATAAAAATTTATCTTACCTCAAAATGTCACAAAATGAAACATAAAACTAAGTTTCATATACATAATCTAGTATAGTTCCTCTAACAATAAAATATTATACAAATAATGTATTAGGATAACATCATATCTTTATAATTAATTTCAATAATAATATAATAAAATTAAAATTAAAAAGTCGTCGACTTTCGAGATCCAAGAGTTAGTGATAATATTTTATTATATTTAATCCAAGTTTAAACCTTTGTTATTCACTTTTTTAGTGATTCAAGTTATTGTAGTGAAAAATATTCTTCCCGGGGTGGACGTCGTATTGTCGATACATATCATATATTTCAACAAATACAAAATTTAACTACCCACACACCTGGATTAGATTGCTCATTCATGGACGTGGTGTTAATTAATGAGAAATGCAAGGGATTTGAAAGTGTTTGGACTTTTAAATGTAAAACGTGCAATGTAATTATGACTATTACATCAGAAAGTAATGAATCAAATTATTTACCATTGAATACCGCGATCGCAAGTGGAACGGTAGCAATTGGTATCGGGTATACGCAGTTGGCCGAATTTTCGGCAAGCATAGATGTACCATGTATGAGTAAACACTTACACAAAATATATCGATACATTGAGTGTAAATATTGAAACTACTGCATGGGATACGATGAAACTAGCCGGTATAGAAGAAAAAAGACTTGCAATAGAAGCAGGTGATATCGATGAAGACGGTACACCCATGTGTCCGGTGATTGCTGACGGACAATGGAGCAAGCGTAGCTACAAAACTAAATATGATGCGTTTTCAGGAGCGGTAAGATAAATAATTAATTTAAATTTTTCATAATAATGCAATTAAATTTTTAAGTAATTAATAATTATTATACGTATTATCTATGTGTCAGTAGGTATAATGAGTATTTATAATTCAATAGTTTCCATTTTTTTTTAAATAATCGATAAAAAAAATATGAACATCTTTATATATTTGTTTTCATTTGTTGTAGGCCACTATTATTGGTTTTCGGTCAAAAAAAATATTGTTTGTGGGTATACGAAATCGTTATTGTGTGATTTGTGAAAGGGCCAAAAATATGGGTAAAAGTTCCGAAAAACATAAATGCTTTATGAACTGGTCGAAAGGCGCAACTAGTATTGAGGCTGATGCTATTTCTGAAGGTTTTTTAAGTAGCGTAAGCTTACATGGATTAAAATACAATAAACTGATTGGTAAGAAAATAAGTACCTAATACGAATATATTTGCAAAAAAATTTCAATTTGTTTAAATTTATAGGCGATGGTGATAGTAGTGTTACTAAACGTCTACACGAATTACTTCCGTATGGTCCACGTCTACTAGTAGAAAAAATTGAATGTAGAAACCATATTCTACGAAATTATTGTCAAAAATTAATGGCACTTACAAGAAATACAACATACCCATGTTATATTCGTAAATTTATAATTCGAAATACAATTCGATTTCGTACAGCCATTATCAAATCTATCAAATACAGGAAAAATTTGGATCAGTCACTTTATGAAAAAATAGAAGGTGAAAATAAATAAAAATATTTAATAAATTCCTTTTATACAATTCTAAAATTTATATCCAAAAATTAAAATATAAAAAAAAATCCACTCCGAATCTAAAAGTAAAATAAATATAATATAGTTAGGTCGTATCTATAATTGGTATAATTATTCCAATTACATTTTAGGATTACGTAAGGACATACTGAATGCACCTTATCATATTTTTGGTCAACATACAAAGTGTGAACAATATTTTTGTCCTGGACCAAAACAATGTGAAACAAATTTAGTCCCGTGTGTCGTGTAGTGGACAACGCCAAGAGTTTACTATTCGATATTGATAATAATTATTGTGAACAATTCAACAGTATAATCAACAAATATATAGCCGGTAAAAGGTTAAATTTCAGCCAGAAACAATCCTACAACACAAGAGTTCAAGCAGCTATAGTATCATTCAATTCCGATGGTGAATATATTCGTATGATTCACAAAAATATAACAAAGCAAAGCCCAGGTATTTATAAAAATTATAATAAATATTAATTGTATTCATAGTTCATACAAATTTTATACAATTCATAAAGCACCTATGTACTTAAATATACAATATATTTTAATTAATCAATAGAAAAAAACATAAATGATTTAGATAGGTACATTATATAAATAAAAATTTAAATCTAAATAAAATTTAATTTGGCTAGTTATTTGGTAACTTATATTTATATTTTATCTTATTTAACAGGACTAGTTGCCAAACGTTTTATGAAATATTCAACTGACAAAAAAAAAAAGTTTAAGAAATAGACGAGCCCTTTTCTTATCAAAAGGAAAGTATAAAAATAAAAATAAAAATTCAACATCAAAAGGCCCGGATGAAAATTATGGACTTGCAGAACCACTCGATGATTGTATGTCTGATGAAGAATTTGAAATTAAAAAAGCACAACATATTTTATCGATTACACTTTCTGAGTCATCTAGAAAATCGTTGGAAATTGAAACTAAGAATCAAGCTAATAACCAAAAGTGGTTTGAAGAAAGACGAAAGCGATTGACAGCCTCAAATTTTGGAAAAATATGTAAGATGCGACCTCACACATCATGTAAAATAATGGTACATAATATAATTTATGGAAATGTGACTACCAACGCAACCGAATATGGTAAAATTACTGAACAAATAGCTATAAAAACCCTCACAGAAATTATTAAAAAACCAATAGCAAAATGTGGATTGTTTGTCGACAAAGAGGTTCCTTACCTAGTTACCTAGCAGCGACTCCGGGTAACAATTTTTAGATTTTATTTGATTATTGATTGTCATTATTTGTTCATACTATATTTAATAAAAAATAAATAAATTCAACAAAAACTTTGATTTTAGATGGGCTAATCGGAGAGGATGCGATTTGTGAAATTAAATGTCCTTATTCTGTTAAAAATTACGAAAGTTTAGAAAAAGCGGTTTTTGATAAAAAGGTAGTATTTAACATGTTGTTGTGTATTATATAATATACTCATAGATATATTATATTTTTAAAATCTTATATTGATTTAGCTACCTTATATGAAAGTTGTAAACAATACATACACTTTAAAAGAAGAAAGCCATTATTTTTATCAAATACAGGGGCAATTACATATCACTGGTCGTCAAATATGTATTTTTTTTATTTACACATCAAAATGGACTCATCTTGAAGTTATAAGATATGACGATGTATTTTGGACTTCAAAAATGGAAGCGCATCTCAAATTGTAAGTATTGCAGTACATATAGGACATAGGTACTTAATTTTACATTGAATCATATATAATATTCATTCAATTTTATTTGTAGATTTTATGAAGAGTGCTTACTCAGAGAAATTATAGACCTTCAATATAGTAAAAGATTATTAAAAAGTGACATTATTGAGCCTCCACATATAATACAAAACATGAAAAATTTACAAGATAAAAAAAATAAATAGTTCATAAGTATACAAATTATATTTTTAGGTGTATTTATTTTAAATGGAGAAATAATAAATCCACACAAACAATATATGTTTTTCTAAAAATTATTATTATTTACATTTGTTTTTTATATTTGTCCACCATTAGTAAATTTACTGCAATGTGTATTATAAATAGGATATATTAAAAAATAACAGATTAACGTGAAACACGAAAATTTAATATTAATTCAATTGTGTTATTTTTATTTACTATACTTACTATATTGATTATTATTATTTTATTTTACTATAGAATAAATAGGTATCTTATTTTATTTGAATTAGAAGTAATAAAGGTATAAATACGAATCAAGCTATATTGTATTACAGTTTTTACGATCTATATTTTAGTGTATATACAAATGCTAGCAGTAACTTAATTTAAAAGTTAGAAGGTGGGTACGCAGCGCGCGGTTATCAAGAAAATAGTACAGCGCGACATATAAGTATTCAGAAGAACGTTCATATAATAATAAGTAGGGATGGGTCGTTCGCGAACGATTCGTTCAAAATGAACGAATCATTTCAGTGAACGAATTGATTCACATTCGTAAAGAAAAAACGATTCGTTCATCGAATAATATCGTTCGATAGACTTGACTCGTTCTATCGTTTCTAACTTCATATGAATCAAATAATTTGATTCATTCATTAATTTATTGAATCTCAGTCGAGTAAGAATCAAACTGTCTGCAGCTACGAGTTGAACATAACCAGTGAGTCAATTCGTTAGCAGTTCCCCATTAAACTGTTGGTATTATACACATTACCAAGATAGCAAAGATACTAGCCGTGGTTAATGGTTATACTTTATTCTTTATTCTGTGGTGAATCTATTATAACAAATGATCTTATTTTCCAGTACCTTTTATTTTATCGTTATCATTCTTGTAATTATCAAATCAATTGCAAATTAATCATTTAAAATTTGCGGCAATTTGCCTATTTATCTACTATCTGTATTCCTTTCCTATTTACGTCTAGTTCTATACTAAATTTACTAATATACTTTTACTATAGTTTTACCTTATACGTTCTTAATTTTTATGAATATCTACACCCTATGGACTGTATTGTATTACTCTAAGCAATTTGAAAATAATTTTGCTGCTATTTGTATAATCTCTATTAATCATTAGACATAAATCGATTAAAAAATAGTTGTATGAAAGGGACCAGCCAGACCAGGTAGGTTTGAAACTAATTTTATGTAATCTTTCAAATATTAGAATGAGTGAAAATAATTTTATAATCAACGAATATATAGTATAATAAAGTGAAGTACACAGACACTTAAATAATAATACCTCATTTAACTATTTACTTTTATAGTTAATAATAATAATATGATCAAGTGTGAATATATAACAACTTAAAATAATAATATCATAAAATATATACAAAAACTTAAAATAATAATAACAGTAGGTACCTCATTTAACAATTAATCTTTATAGATAATAATTTAACCAATTTTTTTTTATTTGATTACATATTAGATTGGATGAAAATGATTTTTTCAACTTTACTGGTTGTGAGTCTAGTTCTTTTTGAGTTTAAAACAAGACCAGCTTTGGAGAATACTCGTTCGCTTGGAACAGACGTTGCAGGTACACAAAGTCTTCTTTTTACAATTTCATATAACCTAGGGTATATTTGTTTTCTACTAGACCACCACTTTAAAGGATCTAGCTGACGGTTAAGTAGATTTTCACTCAAATATTTATCTAGTTCAACAACACTGGCTACAAATGAATTATTTTGACCTACAACTGAACTAACTTGATCGTCAAATTTTTTCCAAATACTTGAAGACGATTGTACAAGTGAAGTATTTTGATTTTCAGGATTTTCTTCGTTATTTGGAATATCAATGTTTAATTGCTGTAATTTTCTTGACAGTTGAGATTTACAGGTTTCAAATTTGTCATCACTTGAAAATCCATACTTTTTGAATCTTGGGTCTAGAAATATTGATTGGGACTGAATGTCATTACTTTCTAAATTTTTAAAGTACTTATTTAGTGTTGTTTTAATTTCATTTGCCATTTCAACAATTTCAATTGGTGTTTCTGGATTTCGTATGTATAAATTTAAGTGTTCCAATAAAAATATATAAAATAAATTTTGTTTAGATATTGTTACAGTATTTTCTGAGCTCATTTCAGTCGTTACATCATCAAAAACTTGAAGAAATGTACAAGCAGAAGATATTATTTCCCATTCGTCATCACTTATGCAATTTAAACTGTTATTAGTTATGGCTAATGTTGATAATATCGGTTCTTTTAATTTAACAATCCTTTCCATCATTTTAAAAGCAGAATTCCATCTAGTTTTACATTCTTGAATAAGTTTAAGAGGTTCAAATCCACTTTGCTTTTGAATATTTTGAAGTTTATGAAGAGCCCCAGAACTTTGTTTAAAAAACTCGACTATATTTTTTATTTTAGTCATAATTTGTTTTATATTATTAAGAGCATGTTGAATACCGATGTTTAAAACATGTGCAAAACATGGAACATGTCGCCATTTATTTATTCGAATAGCATTAACTATATTTGGAGCATTATCTGTAACGGCAGCCGATATTTTATTCTCAATGTTCCATTTTTTAGCTGTATCCATTAAAAAATTAGCAAGTTCCTCAGATGTGCACTTTTCATTATAATTAATGCATCCAATTAGTCGAGAGCATAATACAGTGTCTGAATTTATGAAATGAACAGTTAACGCTATAAAATGCTCGTTATTGATGGATGTCCATCCATCTGTTGTCAACGACAACGCAGTGACATCATTTAAGTCCGTTTTAACTTTTTCTAAGATACTTTCATACATTTGTAGAAGTAAACTATTTGAGATGGTCTTTCTAGATGGCATTGTATAATTAGGCGCAAGCATTTTAATAAGATTTCTGAACTCAGTTTCTTCTACAATTGAAAATGGATGGAAATGTTTCAGAATGAATTTAGTAATTTGTAAGTCTATAGCTTTAGATTTTGAAAGCGAAATAGGTTTTGAAATAAATTGTGTAATGGAACTTTGTCTAGATGAATTTGTTGATGGGTTCAACGATGATGCTGATGGACCAGCTGATTCAAACACTGTACTTACGTTTGTACTGGTAGATGGAGTGTTAGATGGATCATCTACATTTTCTTCGATAGTTGATGGTCTTGACAGTGGCACAGCTACGTGTTTTGTTTTTAAATGCCGTAGAAGGTTACTTGTAGATCCTCCAGAGTAACTGATTTCATGTCCACAATAAGAACATTTAGCAATAACATCAGATTTGACCGTAAAATGGTTCCAGATCGCACTTCGTTTACGTTTTAAATTATTCATGTTAAAGTATATCTCAAATATTAATATGTAAAACGCTTATTAGAAAATTGTATTTTATGACTTATAATTTTACTAAAGTTTTACACTCTTAAAGCCTGACAACTAGTGTACTGTGTAGCACTTAAGACAAGACACAACACACAACAATTATAATTATGATGGTTAATATATGATGACAGTGTAAATATATCCCTTAAATTTAGTACAGGTCTAAACATGTATTTTCATGTCATAATATTATTCAAATATTTAAATATTGTGTTCTAATTAAGATATTTTAGATTAATTTTAAATGCCAATTAAACCAAACTAATGCATTTTAGACTTTGAGAGTATAGAATTCTGTTAAATATTAATATCTTTAACAGTAGGTATAATATATAACATTTGTTAAGCTTAAGTATACACTCAGGCCTGGTTACAAGGGGGGATTTCAAAGTCTAGCCTCCCTTTTTCATTTCTATATCTGTCTTTATAGACTATACTTTAAAATATTTTATTAATGCTTGTAATTTAGGTAAGGTTAGCATACTTATAAGCAATTTTAATCGACCAATTTGTATGATTATTAGGTACTAATACTTACCTATTTAGTAAAATAATATTCAGAATATTTTGTTTTTCAAAATCAAAGGTAGGTACTTTAATAATTATAATATAATTATTATATTTATTTTGTAAATATAGGTACCTACTCATAAGTCATAGAAAACATAAGACAAATAAACAATATGCAACATTCCCTGTAAGCATAGCTAGTATTAGGAGAGTCGAGTTCAATTTATAAGTTAGATTAGTTATACCTATAACTTATACATGTTATAATGTCAAATGCATCTTTAACAGAATATAACAAAAATAAAAGAATTAATAAAATAAAAATAATTTAAGCAATTATTATAATTAATATTTGTTAAAAGTTCAAATATTGTCAAAATCAAGATTATAAAGAAAAAATTAAGTTCCTTAAAACTTTGAAGTTATGTATTATATTTTTTCAATTTTTTACATACATTTGAGCCTTCAATGTACATTGAGATCCAAATGTTGTATTACTACCTTAAACAATATCTATGTTACATTTATATTTTATACCTATATATAGGTATATTTGTATACCTAGTGTTATAAATAAGATTCACATTTTATTATTATAAAAATATACGTTGATTTCTAATTTGTAATAACCATTCATTCATACAAGTCCTTACTTTTCTCTGCACCTCACCCTTTATTTAAAAATGAATATTTGTATCTCTAAATAAATGTTAGGTGTATAACTTGATGTTAATTTATAACAAACAAACATTATTTTTCTCAACTCTGTTGGATTTTTTAAAATGGGACGATCCTATACATAGAGAGTTTTATAAAAGTCTAATTGCCGATTGAATTATAAATCATGTGAATCAAATGAATCAATGAACGAATCATTTTAGTGAGTCGAATCAAATGATTCGATTCATTTAAAAGATTCATTTTTCCCATCCCTAATAATAAGCGACGCTCCCGAACGAGCAGCCGTCGACCGGCCGTCGTCTGCGAATAGTGGGCGTGGCTTAACGTCGCGTGCTTGCGGATCGCGAAAACACCTAACAGCGCATTCTCTTGGACGTTGTATACGTTTCGCTTTGGGTGACACGTCCTCTTAATAATAAATATAAATAAAATATATATAAAACGGATACCTATTGATAACAAATATATTAAAAAAAAAATTAACAAGAATATCTGTGTGTGTGTGTATAATGAAATACGAATTAAACGAATAAAACGATCGATTGGGTGTGAGGCAATAGTCGTTTAATACATATATATATATTTATAATAATAATAAATATAAATAAAATACACATAAAACAAATATAACAAATATATTAAATATACATTCAAAAGAAAATTAACAAGGGGAATCATTTTTTGCATTTTTCTTCACTTTTTTTTATCATGTTATTTTAATTATTATTGCATATTATAATTATATTATATTATTATTATTATTATATATGGTAGGTATCATATATATATATATATATTATATTAAATAGGAGGTTGACTTGGCAAAATTAATTACACTAATAGGTACATTGCCATTATTGATTTGATTTTAAATATTGGTCAATTTGGCACTGTTTTACAATATACTTTAATTTCAATTTGCAAATATTATGTAGTAGGTACATTTTATTTTATTATGTTAAATAAATATTTTAAAATATACCAAAACAGAACTTGACCTGAATGTAATGGGAAGCAAATTTTATATAAATTATATATAATATGTATCATGTATAAGTGTTTATAGTGAATATTCCTTGGCTCCTTGCTCACTTACTTATAGGTAGGTAGTTAAAATGACATAGACAGTCATATGAGTACATTACACACACTTTTGTTTATTTATTAAAATGTATTATTATATTATATTATACCTACTGTGTATGCATATATATTGTTTTAATGGTGAATATTTACACTTAACATTATCATTACTATTAAAGTGTGCGATAGCACAAATGTACTTTCAACATATACCTATGTCAGCAGTAGTATTAAAATAAAATAAAAAATTAAGCTGTTTGAATGCATAATACAGATTGGACAGACACAGTGACTTATGCATTTTACTTACAATGATGAATTTATATTTTTATAAATATTACGTTATGTTATTATTATTATTTACATAAATAGTGTACCTATGCTTCTATGCTTAAATATATTATATTGATTGATTTTCCTATTGTCACTGTCATGAGGGGCAGTTGCCCCCTCTCGCCCCCCCCACCAGTTTACGCCTATGCGTTCAATTGTACATAACTTTGAGAAACATACTAATTGTATTCAGTAGTTAGATTTATATAATTTATATTAAATCAATCAAAACCTGTGCTTTATTACTGATAAATAAAATATTATACCTATCTTTATTTATTTGTGTGTATGGTAATAACATTATTTAATAAACACTATATAATACAAATTGTATTAAACATATGATTTTACTGGCAACGTTGGTATATTTTTGTTGTAGAAAGCAACATTTGACATCATGTGAGGAGATAAATTTAAGTATTGTATGTTTTACTCATAATTATTGCAGACTACCAAATTAAATTAAAACATTTTTATGTGGTAGGATTTTTATATTACTCAGATTAATTACCTATGCTCCTATTGTATAATAGTTACTGGTTACTCAACTAATTAAAAGCAATATTTCAATTATTATGTACTAATTTTCTATTTGAATCAAACACATAATATATTGCAAATGTTAAATATATGTTTTGGTATCAGCTTTGTTATTATGTTTTTTTGTAATAGTACTTATTAACTAACACTGAGTATGTTAAATTTGCTTATGATCAAATAAAGATTAATAATTAGGTAATAAATTTTTAAAAAAATTTAATTATATTTTTAAATAATATATTATATTGTAAAAAAAATTGGTACCTGCCTAATGACACACAATATGTGTATGTATGGAATACTTGGGTAATATTTTAAGAGACTATGCGTCTATGCTATAATGTATTTATTAAAGTTATATAGATCAAGGATGCACATTAATATTTAACTCATTTCATAAATTTGGTATATTAAAATAGTGTATATTCTATACTAAGGACAATGTATATATAATATAATATAATAAAAGCATGACATATTGTAGATAAATACATTAAAAAGACAATTAATACGAAAATCCAAGCTTCATCAGGGTTTTATGCAAAATTACTAATAACTTTCAAATTTAAATTTTAAAGATAAAAAAACATAACACATTAACAACATTATGTAATAAATGTATTGTGGACTATTTCATTTATTAAACTCACAATACTGACATTGTCCGCGATCCGACGCAGTCGGATTGCCTACCTGAGGGGTATTAGTAACACATAAAGTATATTCAATTTTTAGCAAATAAAAAATTCAGATTTCATTAATTGCGCCCACATAGTCTGCAATTCGACGCAGTTTATATTTATTTTTTACAATATTATCAATCATGTAAGGACAAAAGTATTTATTAGGTATTACGTTTATGTTAAATTTGCTCAAGAGTAATAAATAAATTATTAAATGAACAATAATGATAATTACATTATGAATCATCAATAAGATCGAGTTAGATATGAATTATGACCTCAATGATTTATATACATATAATAATTCATGATATAGAGATCATCATGTATGAGCATTAGTATTTAATTTTTTTGATAAATTATGAATATTATAAAATGGTGTATAGAGTATTAAACACATTATGTTCATAATACATAATAAAACATCACAGTGTAAACAGATATTGTAAATTAATACATCAAAAAGACTATAAATAAAGATATTCAAGTCTCATAACACTCGAATTAAACGAATCGCATGAATAAAGCAGTGTATAACAAAAAATTCGTGGCGGGTCGGAAACTGTTTATGTGCTCGAGATTTGCCACCAATTTTCAACTCAAACTGTAGTTGATAGGATTAGGCGTTAGGATAGGATAGGAATTAGGCAGGGACAACAAGATCGAATCCCACCCCGGTGGATGATCCGGCGGCGCTTTGATTAACACTGCGATTCATTTTTTTTCTTTTTTTTTCCTTTGTTATTCTAATTATTATTCCATATTATTATATTATTATTCTTTTATGTTAAATCAATCAAAACCTGTGCTTAATTAATACAAGGTTCATCAGGGTTTTATGCTAAATTCAAGTTTCAAGATAAAAAAATATAACAGTATTAAAACATGATGTAATAAATGTATTGAAGATTATTTCACGAATTACACTCACAATACTTACATCGTCCGCGATCCGACGCAGTCGGATTGCTTAGCTGAGGGGTTTAGTAACTCATAAAGAATATTCAATTTTTAGCAAATAAAAAATTCAGATTTCATTAATTGCGCCCACATAGTCTGCAATTCGACGCAGTCGGATTGCCTACCTATGCGATTTAGTTGTGTATAAATCGATTTTCCCAAAATATAGGACATTAAAATTTCGTTCGACTTAAACTTTTTCCCCTACAATACAACATCAGACTTTCGACGTCAGGAGGTATAACAATCCGCCGTAGGCGGATTGCCCAGCACAAGTATCGATTTGCACTGGTTGATGACTAATTGCTAGACACTCAATTACCATTATTTTATTCTCATGCAAATAAAAATCACCGGGCAAACGATACGATATGTATGCAATCCATAATTGCTCAGCCAGGTATAATATATTATATTTGCCCAGGTTGAGGACTGATAGCTAGACGCTCAATTACAATTTTTGATATGGTTTTTTTTTTTTTACATACTGCTACGTGCTCTGACGTCCTATACCAATAATATAATACATAAAGGGGTCCATACAGAGTAGGCCTAATTAATAAGATAAGAATCACTTTTATATTTTAATTACAGGACGTAGGAATGAATAAAATACCAAACAATATGAGGAGGGTAGCCATCGTACCACAACGGTGTTTAGCTAGGCCTGAAAAACAATATTAATAAAACAACTTTTAACACTAAATCTCAGCATAGGGAAACGAATAAACGTATCGGTGCGTTAAACCTAACCCAACCGTGGGTGCACAATTATATATTATAAATATAATTTTGATCATATCACGAGTTCTGAGAACTCGGATATGGCATTTGCGGTTGACCACATGCGTAGGCGGATGGTCACCGGACGTCAGCATCACACGCGCATCCTCTGAAATGAGTAATAGCGTGAGAGCGAATGACCTGAATACGAATAGGCCAGAAGGGACCTGGGTAGGAGATCAGGGGACACTGACTATATAAGGGGGCCCAGAAGAGGACTCCCGCAGACGTGATTTTCTAGAGTTAGCGCAAGCACCTTCACGTCACTTTACACCAAAAATCGTTCATTTGGACTTAGTTTATTTTCTAATTAAATTAATTATTTGGACTTAGAATATTTTCAATCAGTTTTAATAAAACACTTAGAAATATTTCGACTACTTTATTTCATCACGACCTGTATCTTTTCGACAAGATGCTGGCCCACTACAAATTTGGAGCAGTCGGTAGGATTCTTTCAAGAAGAATTCTTTGGAAGAATTTATTTATTTTTTTTAAATAAAAAAATAATTTTTTCAACTTCGGAATTTTTTCGAAATATTGGAAAAATTTTTCAAAGAAGAATTCGGGAGGCAATTCAATCACGAATCACTGTTGAAGAGGACAACTGATCACTGTCAACTTCAGCGACTCCGAGGAAGAACCGTACGCGTAGCGAGCCAACAGATTCAAAGTCGTAAAAAATTCAACAACCAGAAATGGAAGCAGCAACTCAAGCCGTCGTAGTGTGAGTTATAATTTTTTTTTGTAATGTAAAATAATTTTTAAGTGCTAGCTCTGATCCGTCTCCTTTGGAATTAATATTCCATCGTAAAATTTTTTGTTGTGAAGGTGTATATATATTCTCCCCGTAAAATAAAATAATAAATTTTTAACAATTAATAATAATTTTTCTAATTAAAAATAATTAAATAAATATTAAAATAAAAAAAAAATTAATTAAAATAATTTTTTTTTATTAGTTGGAGTTTTTACAATTAAATAAAATAAAATAAATTAAACAATTTAATAAATAATAAGTTATAAAATAATAATTTTTATAATACTTAGGAATTTTTTTCAAGTTCCGATTTTTGTGTTTAAATAAATAAATTAAATTAAATTAAATATTAAAGAATAAAATAAAGGAAATTTAAATAAGTAATAATTAATAATTAATAAATAAAATATTTTGTTGAAATAAAATAATTGCAAACAGTTATAAAATAATTAAATTTTTTTTTTTATTATAAAAGTATATCAATAATTTAATTTCGATAATTAATTATAAAGGTAATATAGAAATAAATAAATAATAGTTGAAAATCGAAGAAAATAATAAAATAATTTTTCGGACTTAGAAAAATAAAATAATTTTTTCAGATTAAGAAAATAAAAGTGAATTTTTAGAATATAATTAAATATTAATTGAGGATTTAAATAAATATAAGAAAAAAAAAAAGAGAGTGAACATAAGTAAATAATTTATTGAGAAATAAGAAAATTTTTAGGATTTTACGTTGAAATTAACACGTAATAATTATCATTTTTGAAAAAAATTTATAAGGGTAACCGTTGAAAATAATACGGAATAAATAATTTGTTGAGAATAAATAAAAGTAAAAGTGAATATACGTTGGAAATAATACGTAATAAATAATTGTTGAGAATAAATAAAAGTGGATAATACGTTGAAAAATACGGAGAAATATTTTATTGAGAATTAAAAGAAGTTGATTTATTAGAGAAATATATGTGTCACAATTGAGAATTTTATTGAAGGAATTTAAATCCTATTATTGAGTTATATTGAGTTATTAGAAGGACTTAATATTATTAAGTTAGCAATTAATATAATTTAGTAAAAAAAAAATCAAAAAAAAATATTAAATATTAATTTAGCCGTAATTTATTATTAAGGATTAAATAAGTTAATTTTATTAAGTATATGAGTAGAATAGACAATTTGTTTTAAGAATAGTTATTTTTTCGATGATTAATGAGTAATATAAAAATAAATTTATTAATAGTGATACGGAAGGTAGTATAACTGACGAATTAAACGATAGATTATCGGAGGAAAAAACTAATAGTGAAACTAAAGAAAAAGGAATTCAAGTGGAATTAAATATAAATAAATCTGATAAAAATATAACAGATAGTGAATTAATTACAGCGGAAGGTTACGGAAGTCCGCAAGAATTTGATAAAAATAAATATTTAAGTGAAATAGTAGAGAAAAGTTTATTAGATACAAGTATTAAATTTACTTCGATTAACGAAATCGAACAAAGGGTTATGGGTACGCGCACAAAACAGAATATAGTGCACACGCAATTACAACCAGTAAAAAGAAAACCGTACCTTAAAGTAAAAATGGCAGAAACTAAACTTTTATTAAAAGACATATCTTCATTAATACCAAATTGCGCTGACGAAAAAGATGTATACGCGTTTATTAGGGCATGCGATTACGCATGTGAGGCGATAGAAAAAGAACAATTACCATTATTAACTAAATTTATAGCAACTAAATTAACAGGAAAGGCGTTAGACGTATGTCGTTATAGGGAAACTTCGACTTGGGATAATATAAAATTTATTTTAAAAAACGCATTTGAACAACCACTATCCCCGCAAACACTTCAAATAAGTCTAAATTCTTTACGCATGCGAAATGACGAAGACGTACAATCTTATAACGGTCGCGTAGAAAAATTGTATTATAATCTATGCAGCGCAACGGTAGCAAATAAACCCGCGGAGGAAGCGAAAATTCTTAGGCAAGCGATAACGGAACAGGCATTGGCTATATACATCAATATCAATGGCTTAAAAATGAATTTACAAACAATAATACGTGCGAGAGATCCAAAAACTTTAGAAGTAGCTATGCAACTAGCCAGACAACTGGAAATCGAACTTAGTCATAGTACGGAAATAACGCAGAATAATGTAAAAAAGGAACAAAACGCGAATAACTATAATAATAATAAACGTTGGTCGAATAACTATCAGGGTAATAATAACGCGCAGAAATTTAATAACAATACAGCAATAATTTTAGACAAAATTATAATCGCGAAAATGACGGAAACTATGGACAAAATAATTTTAACAATAATTATCGCAATAATAACTATAATAATTACCCGCGTAATAATAATAACCAATATAGTAATAATAATCAGAATATCAATAGACAAAATAATACAGGATGATTTAATTGCGGTAGAAATAATTATATCGCGCGAGATTGTCGCATTGGCAGACAAAATAATATTGTTCGTCAACCCGTACAAAATAATAATAATGTGCAACAAAATAATGTTAATAATAATGCAACGCCGATAACTTGCACTTACTGTAATAAAATAGGACAAGACAGTGTTAGTTGTTATAGTAGGCAAAGAAATGAGCGTAATAATAATGTTAATCAGCCGGGAAACGGGCAGGCATCGATCAGCCAAATAGTAGCCGCACCGGAGGAGCAAATGTATAACGTTGCTTCAACATCGTCTCAGTAATACACGATAATCATTTTTCATTTCAATCACCTAATTTTAATACAGAAAATATTAGTCTTCTTTTAGATACCGGTAGCGAAATAAATTTTATAAAAATAGATAAATTAACTGGCGAAACTTTAGTAAACGAAAAAGAAAAAATATATTTAAAAGGAATAAATGACAAAATAGTATCTACCATTGGTAAAATTACAATAATATTAATATTAAATAAAAATGAAATAAAAACCGATTTTCATGTAGTGAATAAAGAATTCCCAATACCGAAAGACGGGATTCTAGGTCACCACTTCCTGTTGCAAAATAACGCAGTAATAGTCAATAGATATCGCGAATAATATATTAACGATTAAAAACGATATTAAACGCGAATTAAATAAAATATGTTTTACATTAAAACCGCGAACGGAAACAGTAGTATCTATATCAATAGCCGATCCTAATATGGAAAATAAAAATATTTTAATACACGAACAAGAATTAATACAGGATGTCTATTACGCTAATATAATAAATACAGTTAAAAATGGAAACACAGTTATAAGTAGGGCTGGGATTTCGATGCACTTAGCATTGTTTTTCAAAGCTTACTGTGCAATGCTCATCTTGTCACAAATTTGTTTTATGTACATTTGAATAAGAATAAGAAAGTTTATTTTGCATTTTTTTGCATTTTTTGGCATTTTTTAGTTTTTAGGTCATTTTCTTAATTTTTTAGGGCATTTTAGAGTTTTTGGAGCATTTTTTGAGTTTTTGGAAACCAAGTGCATGAATTTGAAATTTTATTTTAAGATTTTTACACCAACATGGTTTTTAAACCATATATAATGATATATTTATATTATATAAGTATATAACAGATTATAAGTAGGTACTCGTAATTCGTATTATATTATCGGTTTGTCGCCATTATCGGAGTATTATCGAGTAACCTCTACCCGCATTTCCTGTTAAATAATCTTAAATCGGTAAAATCGACGTCCGATGATATCGTTCGACGTTCAGTACGAGTTTTGTCGTAGTTAAAAAAATTTTAGTTCATAAAAGCAATTTTTTAAGGGCATTTTTCGGGTTTTTTTAGGGCATTAAAATCCCAGCCCTAGTTATAAGTATATTAAAATTTCGGAATCACCACAAAACATTTTCGAGGACGAATTAAATAAAATTTTATACGAAGATAATGTAGAATATAAGTAGGATAAAAATGCCGGTTCTAGGGACACACTATGCACACCATGCACACCATTGCACACCATGCACACCCTGCTCACCATGTACACCCTGCTCACCCCGGCGCACCTTGCTCACCCCTGCACACCATGCACACCCTGCTCATTCCTGCACACCATGCACACCCTGCTCACCCCGGCGCACCATGCACACCTCAGCCCACGCACCCGGCGCACCCCCGCACACCATCATAGCACACCATAGCCGCGTACCCCGGTGCACACCATTTACACTTATACTCGTTAATAAAAATTATTTTATCATACGGCGCACCATGCACACCATGGCACACCATGCACACCATGGCACACCACAGCACACCATTGCTCACCATGCACACCATGGCACACCACAGCACACCATTTTAATTTATACAAATTATTTTATTTTAATAAGTTCTCATATCATATTATGAAAACCAATAGAAAAAATTTACATAAATTATTTTAACCTGTTTTGTTATATCAAAAATGCGTATAATTAATTTTAACCATACGTATTAAGTTATCTTATCATATTATGATAACTGATATAGTGATAAATAGTTTTTATGATGGATAAGTAAAATATTTGCTCAGAATTATATTTAATTTTACTACACGTTAACATTTTGTACCGTCTTTGCAGGGTAAGAAAAAACATTTTTCACCTGCCGATTTTCCATTTGCTATTGTTATTTATAAAATATTTTAAGTGAAATAAAAGTAATGTATTATCTTTTCAAATGATTAAAAAATCTCCCCTAGGTCATTCCCATAAAGATACAATTATAATATTCAGTTATACACAGACGACGACTGACCATTTTCAATTATCATTTTGAAGTCACTCATCTATAAAACATATTATATATTGAAAGGAATATATTTATAAAATCGACCCTCAGTCATTCTTTTCATAAAGATACAATTATAATATTCGGTTATACACAGACGACGACTGACCATTTTCAATTATCATTTGGAAGTCACTCATCTATAAAACATATTATATATTGAAAGGAATCTTTATTTAAAAAGATTCACATTTCGATAATTTAGGCACCGTAAACATTTTACCACGCGATCAAAGCGGTTCTTCGGTAGGTGTTTTTAAAAGATTCACATATCGATTATTCAGGAGTCTTGGTGAAAGGCACCGTAAACATTTTACCACGCAATCAATGCGGTTCTTCGGTAGGTGTTTTTAAAAGATTCGCATATCGATAATTCATGAGTCTTGGTGTAAGGCGCCGTAAACATTTTTCCACGCTATAAAAGTGGTCCTTCGTTATTTTAAAAGAATCGGTTTTTAACAATGCAGACGTATGGGTACATGACAACGGGGTGCATGTTGTCGGGGATACATTTTTTGTGCACTTTGTGAAAAAAGGTGAAGAAGCATTCATATCGTGTTTTATCATTCTGATTTTTACCGCAGTACTGTTATAAGGTCGGCGAGACATTATTGCAATTTTCATAATATTTAAAGTGAGAAATATTCACCGATCAAACGTAAGTATTTAATTCTGTTTTATTTTTCATTTCATGTTTAAAACATTATTTTATTTCAGATGTCTAATGATAATTCATTCTCTTCACCGATTTTTCCCCCGAACATGGAAATCTCCCCTGTACCAGATTATGCATATGAGGTACAGCATGATAATCAACAAGGCGAAATGTTTAACATGTTTAATTTTGAGGTGTGTAGAAAGATAATAAGTTTATATATATATATTTTTTTTTTCATAACAAAATAAAATATATTATAATTATTTCAGACTCATTCCGGGGATAGCGGGTATAACACGCAGCGATATGGGGTTTTCTCCCCGCTGTCTAATATGTTCATAGAACCACAATACGTAATAGGACTACATGATGATGATTCTTTACCAGTTATTCTATCACCTGATTTGGCAGAACTTTTTTCTCAACCTGGTTGCGAACACAGCTCGACACCAGAACAGAGCATTTTGCAAATAGATTTTCTGTCGCCGGATATGTTTGGACCGTCACAACAATACAACATTTCAATCACGGCTCCGGGGATGAATGTCGAGTCAGAGGGGGAAATTTCTCCAAGTATATTAGCCCTCCCGCGTAACCGTAGGAAATTACGGTCTAAAGAATCAGACGTTGAAATCTGGTTTAACGACGGTTACGATGAAGCGTTGTATAATCTAATGTTAAAAAAAATATTTAAAAACATAAGTAAATAAAAATAATATTTTGTACACTTAATAATTTTCTTTTTCTTGTACACATAATCTAAAAGAAAGAATATCATATGTAGCCCACCCCCATTGGCTGAAACAGGTTGTATTGTATCGAATTTGGCTATATTGTTTGGACGTACTCTTTTGTGGTAAGAATCGCCAATTGAAAAAAGGGGGATGAAATCATTGCTACCTGTTTATAAAATGGACACACCATCCATAGATTATTCAGTCGATTCTACACTTATCTTTAACAACAACGTTCTCTCGTCAGCTCTTTAACAGTTTAAATATTTTTTTTTTCATTATCATTTTTTTCTAGTGTTTGTGTAGTATTACAAAAAAAAAAAAAAAAATGTTTAAGTGTATAAATTGTTCGTCTACGTTTTCGCGTAAATATTCTTTAACTAGACACATGAAAAAACATGAAGGTATTATTTTCAATTGCGAAAAGTGTTCGGCTACCTTTACTTATAAAACGCACTTGTCGCGTCATATGAAGCAAATTCACGGTATTTATTATGACAATTTTTAAATAACTTATGCAATAATATTTTTTATTTTTATTTTATTTTTCTATAATTATTTTAAATATTTTATAAGGTGTTTGTACACAACCGAGAAAAAATCACTCTGCCCACCCCGAAGTTGAAAAAGAACAGACAGACGATTTTTGGTTCAACGATGGAAATGAAGATTTGTTTGTTGAAGCCAATAATGATTTAATCCCCTCACGTACGTATTATTATTTTTTTTTTTATATGTGTTATTTTTAGTTTGTTCATTATTTTTATTTTTCTAGAAGATAACGTTGTTCCATCAAATCCGCATGATTATATTCAGATTGCAGATCGAATTTTTGTTCCGAATGAACAAGCAGGTCCCTCAAATCAAGGTAAACATTTTTAAATATTATAAAAATCCGATTAATTAATTAATTAATTTTTATAATTAGGCGTCAAAAATAGACTTGAAAATCGGGAAGCCGGTAATAACCCCAAAAAAATTAAGTTATCGGACAATTCGAGCGATTTGTGGGGCGATGATGATGGAAATGATCAAATGTTGGCAAATGTCTTGGATACAGCTGAGAAAGGTAAGATTTTTGTATTATTGCTTAAAAAGATCATAGGATATTATTTAAAAAAAAAAAAAAAAATTTTATGTGGGTTTTAAAAAAAAAAAAAGTAGAATGACCAACATAGTATCAAGGGGATTTACAAAAATTCAATCAATGTTCGGTGGAATAGCAGAGTGTTATTTTAAAAAAAATATTGACAAAATTTTTTCTTATAATGTCTTTTTAAATTCAACAAAAAAAGAATTGATCGAAATACTATCGGAGTGTGTTAAAAAACATCCGATAAAATTCCATTTAAAATTAGAAGCAACTTATCATAAACCTCATGTAGAATATTCGCATGAAAATAGGGCATTTAAGACGTCGGCCCGATAGGTTTTTTTAGATACTGACATCGATACATTAATCGAAGAAAGTTTCGATCGACTTCTTTTTGAGGAAGAAAGTTACTTAGGTAAAGGATCGGGATTTTCTTTGTCGTGTATCGATGGGTTGCTTCTATGGGTGTGTGAATACTCTCCTTTAGGGTAAGATATTAAATAAAAATAATAGTAAATTTAATTTAATTCTAAAAAACAATTTTTTTTTTTTTTTTTTTTTTAGATCGCCATATTTTAAAAAAATCTTCATCATACACTCCGTTGCCGCCATTTATTTTGAACAAGCGAGCTGTTATTAATCCTATTAATAATGATCGTTTATCGTTCAAGTGGGCAATATTGGCAAAGCACGTTTCAACGGGTACTTCAAAATATGTCGGGGATCATTTTTTATCGGAAGAATATCGTTACAATTTTTCTGGGTTAGATTTTCCAACTCCGTTAGGCGATGTTAAGATTTTCGAAAAAAATAACCCCGACGTTTCGGTGAATGTCTATGGTTTGATTAAGTATGCAAAAGAACAATCGAAACACCCCGTAGATAAAGTGGTACCGTTGAAAGTGTGTGATGAAGAAAAACGCAACCACTTTAATATATTATTGATGAGCGATAATGAAAATTTACATTATTGTTTCATCTCTAATTTTTCAAGACTTGTGAGCGCCCAGCGGACAGCTCATGCTCACAGAGTGTTGTGCTGTAAAAGGTGCTTTACAGGTTTCGATTTGGCCCCACGAAAAACGAAATTAAGTGGACAAGAAGCGCTCGATCAACACAAATTGATTTGCGGCCCACACAACCAATTTTACCGGAAATGCCTAAAGAAAATACTATGTTGGGGGTTTGAAGGGTGGCGTAATACTCAACGTCATCCGTTTGTGTTTTACGCCGATTTCGAAGCTATACTACCAAAGTGCCATGAAAAGAAGGGTGAAAACACTTATGCGATCCACTCGCATGAGCCAATGAGTTATGGGATTTCGGTAGTAATTTCGAATGACGTTCCGGTAGAGTTGCTCGAGCGCTTTGATATTCCACAGTCGCCGATCATATATCGTGGGTCTGAATCACATTCGTCGGTCGCCAAACATTTTATTCAAACATTGGTTAAAATTTCTTTGAATATTGCAAAGCTTATGAAGACCAATGTTTCGATCAAAATGACTGAGGATGATCGACGAATGCACGACGGTGCCACCCATTGCAATCTGTGTAGCACAGTGTTTACGGTACAAAACCATAAGACTGCTGACCACTGTCATTTGTCAGGTAAATATCGTCAAACACTGTGTAATACATGTAACTTAAAGCTGCAGATGCCTAGTTTTGTCCCATGCTTTTTTCATAACTTGACAAGTTATGATTCACATTTCATCGTGAAAAAGCTGGGATATGATACGAAAACGATCACTGTGATACCTAATAGTGAGGAAAAGTTTATTTCATTTTCTAAGTATATAACGAACGACTTTACTATTAGGTTCATCGATTCTATTCGTTTCATGGCGTCAAGTCTAGCGAGTTTAGCTGAAAATTTGATCACACCTGATTTAGCTAAATTCCGCGAAACTTCGAAACATTTCGACGTATCGGCAATGCGGCTAGTTACTCGTAAGGGGGTATACCCTTACGAATATACAGATTGTTGGGATAAGCTGAATGACACCCAGCTTCCGTCGAAAGAGTTATTTTATAGTTCATTGACAGAGTCTCATATAAACGATGATGATTACGCTCACGCTAAAAAGGTATGGAATCACTTTAACTGTAAGACTTTGGGCGAATATAGTGATTTATACCTTTTAATTGACGTGCTGTTGCTATCTGATGTTTTTGAAAATTTTCGTGACATTTGTATTTCGACATATAATTTAGATCCTGTATATTATTATACTGCTCCAGGATTTAGTTTTGATTGTATGTTGAAATACACTGGAATGAAATTAGAGCTCTTAAGTGACTATGAAATGTTACTAATGTTTGAGAAAGGTAAGTTTAAAAGCATAAAAGCTTAAAGTTTAAAAGTTTTGATATTGATTTTTTTATTGTTATAGGCATTCGTGGAGGATTGGTTCAAGCTAGCAAAAGATACGTTAAAGCCAACAATAAAAAAATGCTTGAATTCGATTCTTCAAAACTTAGATCGTGGATTGTTTATCAAGATGGTAATATAAATAATTAATTATAAATCATAAATAATATATTTTTTCTTTAGATAATAATTAAAATACGAAATTAGTTAATATATATCATACATCAGGTATTAGTTATATTTTCATAAAAAAAATATTTTTTTTTTTCTATAGCTAATAATTTGTACGGATGGGCTATGAGCCAATATATGCCCTATGGTGGGTTTAAATGGGTTGAACCGTCGTTGGAAGGACTTGATGAGCTTACTGATACTTCGGATATAGGGCGAGTATACGAAGTTGATATAGCTTATCCAGAGGACCTCCACGACAAGCATAATGATTTGCCGTTTCTTCCGGAAAACTTGATTCCGACAGGTTCCGTCGAATATAAATTGATGGCGACGTTGGATCATAAAAAGAAGTATATAATTCACTATAAGAACTTGAAGCAAGCTATCGCCAACGGGTTGATTGTAGAAAAGGTTTAATTTATTTTTAATTATTTATTTTATGTTTCCACGATTTTATTTATTTTTTTTTTTTTTCTAGGTTCATAGGGTAATCGAATTTCGTCATTCACCATGGCTTGCAAAATATATTGAATTAAATACTGAAATGAGGAAACGAGCAACCAACGAATTTGAAAAGGACTTCTATAAG
The DNA here is from genome assembly GCA_020882235.1 of Schizaphis graminum. Lineage (NCBI taxonomy): Eukaryota > Metazoa > Arthropoda > Insecta > Hemiptera > Aphididae > Schizaphis > Schizaphis graminum. The sequence continues at coordinate 19,599,662 of CM037035.1, read as the reverse complement.
CTTATGAATAATTCCATTTTTGGTAGGAATTAATTTATTAATATATGATTAAATATAATAACTAAATATTATTATAGGTAAAACAATGGAGTCAATGCGTAAGCGAATAAAAATGGAATTATCTTCATGCCCACGGAGGTTAAAAAACTTTTCAAAAAGTTGGTTTATAAAGACTGCCATTCATATGGCGATTATTTAATGGCGGTCACATTACATAATAAAATTATTAATTTTTGTAAACCCATGTACATAGGTATGGAAACAATTTAATATCGATTTCGCTCTATAATAAAATTAATTAATTCTTTGTGATATACATAGGCTTTGCTGTATTGGAGACTAGTAAGACGCTCATGTACGATTATCATTACAATACTATGAAAAGGCATTTTAATGATATAGAATTAATGTACACGGACACAGGTGATATTTATTAAAAAATTTCACATTTAATTTATTTAATTATTTAATTATTTTTATTTTTATAGACTCTCTAATATATGATATTTCGACTGAAGATTTCTATGAGGATCTTAAGAACAAACCGGGTCTATTAGAGTGTATGGATACATCGAGTCTACCTCACGACCATCCGTGCTATACTTCTGCACGGAAAAAGGTCCCTGGGCTATTCTCTGATGAAACCGATGGGCGTCTAATTAGTGAGTTCTGCGCATTGAAGGCAAAGTCGTACGCTTATATTATAGATGGAATAGAAATAATCAAGGCTAAAGGGGTTCGAGGACATGTGGTTAAAAATCACATGTCTTTTGAAGACCATAAAGTGTGTCTATTTTCTACTGATGAGGGTGATCACGACCCCTACAGAGAAAATGTATCTATTCGATCATATAACCATGAATTAAAAACAATAAGGTCTAGAAAGCTGGCTTTGAACAGATTTGACGAAAAAAGAGTTGTGTTAAACGATCGAATACATACTTTAGCACATGGTCATTTTAGAACAAAAATTAAATAGTTTTATGATTTGAATTAAATATATATATATTTTTTGTAATTGCATATTTATTATTTAATTTTAATATGTATTATATATTTTTGTAAAATAATTGCATGTTCATTATATAATTCAATATGTATTATAAATTTTTGTAAAATAATCGCATGTTTATTATTTAATTTTAATATGTATTATATATTTTTGTAAAATAATTGCATGTTCATTATATAATTCAATATGTATTATATATTTTTGTAAAATAATTGCATGTTTATTATTTAATTCAATATGTATTATATATTTTTGTAAAATAATTACATGTTTATTATATATTTGTGAATAATTATATATGTTTTATTTATATTAAAAAAAAAATACTTATATTTGTATATATATTTACGAATTACGCTTATAAATGATTGTATTTGTGTTATATTTGAAAAAAAAAAAAAATAATAAAAAAAAAAAAACATTGATAAAATATAATATTCGTTTATTACATATAATAATATATATTGTATACAATTAAATTTCATGAGTTGTTTATAAACCATTTTTTTAAAGAAAATATTTTATAAAATGTTCATTGTTTAGTATTAAATTCCATATGGAAAATACAGCACGGTAAAGAATCATCATCGCATATTTGATCCAATCGAGGGCATCCTATGTCTTCAATGTTAACAATTGAAACGTGTGGTATGAAGTCTATAAGAAGTTGCTTTTTCTGCTCACCTTTGACGTAAATACATTTAAATTTTAAAGAATTTAATATTCTCCCGACTTCATCATACTCGACATCTCCGTGTTCGATAGTTAAGCAGCGCGCACACCAGATACGTTACGTTACGTCACGTCACGTTACGGCACGGTGACGGTCGGAGACGTGATGTGACAGAACGTTAGCGTCACGCACACTAGATACGTATATATTCCGTCTACCCTCCCGGTAATCGTCAGACAGTCGTCGTCAATCTGCATTTTACATTTATGCTATAGTATAGTGTATTTGATCGTGATTTTTCTTTCATTAGCATTTTTTTTTAAATTAAATTTGTTATTACACCAATATTGCAATTTTACCATGGACTTTTCATCCGACGAGGAACTATTTATAATGGCGAGTATTGCAGAGGAGGAAGAGAAGGCGAAAAAAAAACGGTTATGGGTTCATAACATCAACACAAAAAGAGACGAGCATGGAGAATTTCATACGTTATTTCCAGACCTCCTTCAAGATGAGTTAAAATTTTTTAAATATTTTAGAATGAGTTCGAAAAAATTTTTTGAATTACTGGACATGCTGCCACAATTACAAAAGCAAGACACAAATTTCAGGCGCTGTATCCCACCGGATGAAAGATTAGCAATCACCCTAAAGTAAGTAAACATAATATATATAAGTAATATATTCATAATTTAAAAAGAAATGGTTTATTACTGTTTATTGAACTTTTTTCAATATTAAAAAAATATTACACATTTTTAAAAAAATGTTTAAACAACTGCAAAAAAATTATTGAAAAGTATATAAATTGTTATCGATTCCAAAGATTTCAATTTGACCTCCAGAAGTTGATGTGTCTGTTGTACAATGAGTAATTATACGATGTTGGCTAGTTGAAAAATCCATTGGTTTGCTAGGAGACACAGTTGGTGTCATATTGTTCGTTTGGTAAGAAGTACTTTGAAGTGGTGAGGCAATATTATGTGCAGTTAGCGTCATATTTGCTGTATCATTGAAGGAGTTGGATAAGCTGGTACTTTGATGTGGCGAAGCAATAGAAACATTATGTTCAGTAGAAAGATAGTAAGCTTTCATCTCCAAATCCGAGAGTAATGCACTAATTTTAGCTTTTGCTTCGATTTGAAGAACTGGTGGCAGTCTTCTAGTAGTTGCTTCCATAGCGGTAAAAAATGCTCCAATGTGGTCACTAGGCGGTTCTATCTTGGCTTTTTTTGAATCTATATAGTTTTGAAGAACTTGAGCTGTCGTTGGTTGTTGAGAAGTTTTATTATTTTTTTTATTATGTGAATTGCTGCCAAGAGATAAGGATATAGTAGAAGCGGGCGATGGGTTTGCATATGATGAAGTACTTGGAAGTGGCGATGGGACCTCATATGAAGAATTGCTTGGAAATGGTGACTGATCTGAACCTTCTAAAAATTGATTGGTTTCATCATCCTGTGTTATATTTATGCTGTTATCATGAGAATCAGATAAATTTCCAGTATCCAAGTTTGACTTTTGATTCCTTTCTTTCATATGTGGTGATAAAAACGACAATGTATCTTCAAACCTCCATTTAACACGAGTCACTGCACTCTGGCCACTTACTGTTTTTTTTTTAACAACATTTCGCCGATACTGGTCACGAAGACTGGTCCATCTTTTTTTGCATTCCGAGACTAACAAGTCATAAATTTATATTAAATTAATATTGACATTGTCCATACATCAATTATTAATATAGCGAATAATATTTATAAAATTAACATCATATAATATATAACATTAATTACTGTTAATTACTTGAAATAAATATTATTTGTTTAAACTATAATTGTTATTAGATATTTGATATTTATCTATAAACCATTAAATTTTCAAAATATTTTGACTTTTTTTTTAGCTATTTATAGACAAATGAAATTTTCAATTTTCAAATCATGAACATTTTTAACTATTTGGTAGTTAAAAATTTATAAATATTTTACTATCAAAAGCTAAGAATTGAAAATTTAATACTATGCTGTGCATAAGTTAAGCTTAGAATAATTATAAAAAAGTTTGAGGATTAGGTATTCAATTTAAAAAATTTTACGAGTGTTTAAAGTTTTAATTTTAATTTGAAATCAAAAATACACTACGTGTTAAATAACGTTTTACTAATAAATAATTTTCGTACAGCAGAGCGATACTCACTTACCCGCTTTTTTTATTATAAATATCAATAATTTTATTTTGGCTAAGTCAAAATACTTGAAAATATAATACAAATTTCCTCATAAGTTATTCTCATAATGATTCAAAAACTAATAGAATACATAGGAAAAATTTTGTTTTATTGGCATTTGAAGTTCAAATATTGACAAAAATTCGTCAAAATCATGAATATTTGCAAATTATTTTTAATTTATAATTTATAAAAAATTTTGTGTAAGTAGCTAAGAGCCGAAAATTAGATACAAGATTTTCTATAAGTTTGGAGTACAATAATTATCCAAAAACATTATATATAATATTTATTAAATTTAAAATTTAAAATTATTTTTTAGTTAAAAACTTATAAAACAAGGTTCTGCGTAAATATGTTATAATATTTAAATTACTATTATTTGAAAAAATACTTATTAGCAGAATATTGTATTGATTTTTTTTAATAAAATAAAAAAAAAACACATCATTGTAAAATTATACACAAGGTATAACTTTCAAATTATTTTGAACTAAATTTTTCTAGATTTTTGGGCTATGGAGACTCTATTGCAACTATTTCATTTAGCAATAGGATTGGTGAGTCCACAGTTCGCAAAATAATTTATGACACATGTAGAGCCCTATGGGAAGTTTTGCAGCCGATCTATATGCCCCAACCAAATGAAGAACAATGGAAACGAGTGGAAGAAAAGTATTGGCAAATCTGGAACTATCCAAATTGCATAGGTGCATTAGATGGAAAGCACTGCGTATTTGAAAAACCGCCAAAAACAGGCTCCATGTACTTTAACTACAAAAAAGAGTTCAGTATCGTCTTGTTAGCTCTTGTTGACGCAGATTATAAATTTATATCTGTAGACATTGGTGCTTACGGGAGGAATAGTGATGGTGGAGTTTTTAAATCATCATCCTTAGGAAAAGCCCTTGCTAATGGGAGTTTAAATATTCCTCCACCAAAACCATTACCACACTCGGATGTAATCGTCCCCCATGTGATTGTCTGCGATGAAGCTTTTCCACTAACTCCTAATACCATGAGACCGTTTCCAGGGAAAACTCTAGAAAATAACCGAGACAATAAGGTTTACAACTATCGCCATTGTCGAGCTAGAAGAGTTGTCGAAAACGCATTCGGTATACTGGCGAAAAAGTTTAAAATCTACAACAGGAAATTCAACTTTAAACCAGAGCACATGGACATAGTTGTAATGGCGACCACAGTTTTACATAATTTTTTACGAAACGATAACTGTCATTGGCAGCCAGGTGAATTAGAAGAAACAACACCTACAAGAGGATTGAATAATTTTACTGGTGTTGGAGGAAACAATCCACGAGAAGCCTACAATATTAGAGAAAATTTCAAACAGTTTTTTGTGTCGGATAATGGTTCAGTTCCATGGCAGTGGGAAAAGGCGTGTACCTAACCTTGTATAAATAGTATAGCTCTCAAAATATTTGAACTTTTTTTTAATTATAATTACAGATAACAATATCAATAAACTAACTCTAACAAGAGTACCTAATAATGTATGTGTACTATCTACTATCGTATACATTTTTATTTTATAAACATATTACCTATATTTAAACAAGTATATACTAGCATTATAAAAATATAAAATATGATCTACAATTAATAATCATTTTAATATTTTCAAACATAGCTGATAACAAAATAAACTTACCAGAAGTTCCAAGTGTTTTGGCTATTTCTTCCCATGCATTCCTCAGCAATCGCAAATCGGCGTGACCTTTTTCAGTGGGATCATAAATAAAAGTGTATCTACGTATGCACTCAATTAATAATTCGTCTTCCATATTTTAGCCAGTATAGGTAAATTACAATACTTTTTGTACAGACAACAGAGAAACAGTATGCTATTATAATTATAATATTAATATTGTAGCAGTAAGTACGTAGTTGGCTGTTGAACAGTTCCGTCCATACGTCAATTTTGCTCTAAACAGCAATATACGCGTCTGCTTACGTATACGTCACGCGCTACGACGTTACAACCAGGTTCTATGTTCGGAATTGAATTATTCGTCTGTAAGCTCAAAAGGCAAAGTTGTGCCGTATTTTTAACTTCCAAAGGTGGAAAAATGTCACATGATAATTCACTAGAGTTGCCGTTTAACGTTAGCGTGAACATGATAAAAATTTTAAACACAAGTGTCCACAGTTTGTTGTGTTATATTTCTGTACTCTGTTATAGTTGAAATTAATAATACATCCGCGGAAATATTTTTGTACTTCTAATGGCGGTGGTAAATTTCCAAAACTATCAAAATATTCGACTTTATTTCCAATTTTTTTATACGCTACCCAGTGCGTTCCTGTACCGTTTTCCGTATCCAAGTTGACGATTGCAGATTCTTTTTGCTTAGGACGTGTAGATAACCTGCCTCTTGAAAAGACTCCGATAAAATGAGGTATTTTCATCAAACGGGCGATTTTTATAAGTTCATAATCGTACAACGCTCTACTGGGTAACGTGTTTATTAGTTTTTTTTCGTTTTTTTCGTTTTCTTAGATTTTACACCCCCCCACTTTTATTTGGTGCAAGATATAGACCTGATCCTATTTTGTACGAGTTTTCTTTATACGGTGTGAGATATAATCCATTACCTAAATGTGACGGTGTATTTCTTTTAAATTCATTAGCCATCTTAACAACGTTGGCTACACCACCAGTTAAGGCCCCTAAGGCTGATAAACCAGCAAAAATCGGAATAAGAGGTAACACTCCACCTTTTTTTGGTACCGTTATTATCCTTGGAATTTTAGTTTTTTTAGTTTTGAATGTCTTTTTTGCGACAGCAACACATTTCTTTGTCAATTTCAACAAGTTTTTTTCACCAATATTTTTCTTTAAAACATATTTAGTGGCTTTAACCACGGCCTTAAAGCCGCATGCACCACCGACTGTTCGTTTTGCTTTCATTGCGGTAGTCACACCCCAAGCCACAACTTTTTCTTTTAAACTGGAATCCCCCGCCCTGAACCTGTCCCAGGCACGCTGTTCTAATATACGGTCAGCTTCGTTACGATCTGCGATAGAGTTACTACGTTCGTATGCAATGTCGTGGTCTCTACATGCAGAGTCCAAAAGGTTAATTCCCTTATCACCACGAGCTAGACGCTTTTTTAAATTTGTACCAGGTCCACAATATTGATAACCTATAAAGAAAAAATAATTTAAATTATCTGTAATTTTATTTTCGAAAAATAATGTTTATAATTTTACCAGGTACGTGAAGTTCAATCGGTAATTTGTTTATAAGCGTGTTAATAAGTCCACAGCCCTTATTCTTGCTGCTTCTTCGACCGAGTGACATTGTGTACTGATAACTACTTCATAATTGTCAAGATATTTATATAAAAATGAAATTCATCAAGCAAAAATTAAAGCTTACAGTTGAAAACGTGGATCCGCCTACTTTGTTTCAAAACTGTAGACATGGACCACTTTTGCCTAATACGATACGAGCTCTTATTGTCGGACCTTCAGGCTGCGGAAAAACGAATTTAATTTATTCTTTATTAACTAATATTAATGGAATACGATTTCATAACGTTTACATATATTCGAAAACATTGGATCAGCCTAAATATAAAATGTTGAGCGATATTTTATCAGACATAAATGGTGTTCAATTATTTAAATTTTACGAAAACGAAGAAGTTATCCAACCTGAAAAAGCTCTACCTAACTCTGTGTTCATTTTTGACGATATTCTTTCGGAGAACCAAAATACAGCTAAAACTTATTATTCGAGGGCCAGGCACAATTTAATAGATGTCTGTTACCTGGCGCAAAGTTATTCGAAAGTTCCAAAACAACTTTTACGCAATAATGCTAATTTTATTGTATTATTTAAACAAGATGAGACCAACTTAAAGCATGTTTACATGGAGCATTGCTCCGGCGATATGTCATACTCAGAGTTTAAAGAGTTTTGTACATCATGTTGGCGAAAGGGAAGATTCGAGTTTATCGTAATAAACAAAGACTGTGAACGTGATAACGGGCGCTATCGTCACGGGTTCGACACGTTTGTTGTTATATAAACTATTGTTTTTTAGAAAAATACTTCATTCACCAACATGACTGCCGATAGTGAAGTACTCGAAGAATTGATTAAAGCAAAAAATAACATTAAACGTAAGTACACAGCATTAAAACACGGAAAAGCTGATATTCAATCACTAGTATCAGAGACATTTAAACCGATTATCGAACCGTTAAACGAAATACAACATAATTCGCAACCTGCAACTTCTCAACTTTCTGAAATAAACAACGAATCCATTGCTACTACAGACGATCATATTCAAGACTCTGGTGACTGGTTTGATTCTTTTAACACAGATAAGACGTATGGTCCTAAAAAACAACGGATGTATAAAATTAGGAAAAAAAAATTAATCTCGTTCACAATACGCTGACTATTGGGGACGCTGTTTACACATTGACACCGGGACTTGTCAATTTAATATTTTCGAAAACTCCGAAATTATACACTGACAACGATTTAAAAACGTATAAAACTATATTAATTCAAACATCGGCACATTTAACAGCTGATGGAACAAAAATTAGACAAGGACACAAGGTGGAAAAAAATATAAAGATATAATCAAAAATCTATTTCCGTCTGGTAGTGGGTTATCTATGAATCTGCAATCACATAATTATATTTTTTGGAACAATCCGAACGAGCTTGTTTCTCGTTTAAGGCTGCTTTTAGCATCAAAGAAAGCTGGTAATACAGGTGTTTCAAACGAAATACTTTCGATTTATGAAGAATTACGTGAAGCAGGGTTAATAAAACGCATTCCAAATGTCTAAACGTGATATCGCTATAGAATTGCACAGACCTGCGAGAAAAAATTTTACAAGACGAAGAGTTAATATCATGAACTAAGATAATATGGACTGGCAACTACGGTAAAATATGCGGTCAGGTTTTAATACGGTGTTTTTATGGTGGGAGAAATTGTGAAGCTGAAGCGACATCTGTTGGACAAAAACAATAATATGAAATAAGCTTCAAATAGCATAATTAAGTGAACATATTGTAGAATATTGGAATATTATATCTATGGAATATTGCAAATAACTTGTTAAAAACTGTATTAAACTTGTCAGTTGTCATTAAACTATAATAAAACACATTATGAAACTTATATTTTGTTCTTATTAGTATACACCGCCTCTTAAGTATAAGGTAATCATTTTTAAAAATGTCCAGAAAGTGTTGTGTAATTAGTTGCAAAAGTTTTGATGGGGAATGCAGCTTTTTTAGTATTCCTAAGGCATCGTTTTCTTCTTGGACAGAAATTATTAAAACAATTAATGGGTGCGATACCAAAATTAAGTTTATTTGTGAAAAACATTTTCTTCCTCAAGATATAATAAAAACTTATGCTGGTGTTGAGGTATTGTACATAATATTATAATTAGAGTAAATATTAATCAAATTTTAAAAATATACAATTTTAAAAACACAATTGGTAAAATTTAAGAAGATGTCAGCACTTTTGCTTTTTCTCATGCAGAATCATTTTTTTTATGTTTTTAATTAATGTTGAGTAAAATCACCCATTACAAAGACGATATAGAATAATATTTTTGAAGGTAAAACATATCGGTTTGTTAAATATTGTCTCAAAACAAATTAAACATCATTTAAATTTACACAATTTTTTTATTTATTTTGAAAGTCAAATAACAATAAAATATATAATCAATTTGTCTTACCCTTATGAACATATTATCATCTATAATTTTAATCATAGTTGATTTTACTCTAAGATTACTTGAAAATCATTAATAAAAAACAATTTTAGATGAGTGTTTTATCCATGACACGGGTGTGTCTGAGGGAAAACAAATATTGCACAGACATTTTAACTGTTATTTAAACTTTGAAGTACATACTTTATAAAAAATAAATAAATAGTTACAAAAAAAAAAATACTAACATAATTTAGGGTTTGGACTTTCCTCAAAAAGTGAAACCTAGTTTGGCGAAAGGTGCAATTCCTCAAATTTTTGATACGGTTGAACATGGAATTGTTAATGCTGAGGTAAATTAAATGTAGTACATTTTGGTAGCTTACAATAAATATGTTAAAACTGATAACCAACCAAAAATATAATTTAATAGCAATCTACAAAAAGAGTTATTGAAGAAAGTCCTCAAAAAATTGTTAAATGCAGGAGACAATTGTCGTGGCCAGTTCAAAACCATCCGGCATTGAATAATATGAATATAACTGGTCATGAGGTAAGTAATTACATAAAAGGTTATTTACTTTTAACAATTAGAAAACGTTTAAACAGTTACTTCAATTTTAACTAAATAATATAAATATACAATGTTCATATATTTTGATAATAGGTTTCGGATAAAACAATTGATTGTTCTTTTTTGGAAAATATTAAAAATAATATAACGTTGCCAAGTGGTTGGTACCATTATATTAATACCGAAGTTCTGATATTTTTTTACACCAAACTTGATATGATGAATACTTTTGAAAAAGTTGTTGTTGAGAAACAAATTGTCATAACCAAAGATCAACGTGTAAGATGCTATATATTAGACAATATATTTAGTGAAGAAGATTTGCTATTGTCTAAGATATTGACGTTTTCAAACCTGGAAATAGAAAAATTAATACATTTATTAGATGTAAAACGTGTGTGTACAGGTGGCCCGAGTGCATTGAATTATAAGGGTATGAAATGTGTTGGTTTGAAAAGGAAGAACTAAGATTTAAAACAATATTTGATTGAATAAAATTCTTTTTTTATTTCTTTAGGTATTTTAGTAAAACATGGCATTAAACATAAAAACGATATTTGGAGACATGAGAAATGTTCATATTTATTACATAAGCCCAATGTGAAAAGGTGTACTTGGTGTGAAAGATTAAGTACAGCTTTCCGTGTAAAAAAACATGAACAAACTATAAAAAATAGAGTACAGCGAATTAGTACCACATTAACCCCAAATCGTAAAAAAACATTAATGATTTTAAAAAAGGCTAAACATAATATACAAAAATCCAATTTAAGGTAAGAAATCTATATACGCAAACATTGTAATTTGAACTTCTAAAAAATGTTAAATCTATAAAGGTACAAACAAAAAGTAGAAAAAATACAGATTCAATTAGTAGGCTTACAATCCGAAACGAAGAAGCTGTCTGCTCATGCATTAAATGACATTTTAAATAATAATAATATAAATGAATCACAACAGACTTTAATCAGAGAGATTGTAAACAGTTGTTTAGTAAAGCCAACTAACAGAAGGTACTCTGAAAATTGGATACTTCTTTGTATTTTGCTTCACATAAGGTATTATTATAAGTTATAATTTATAACATATCATATTAAAATTATACCAATAATTAATAATACAATTAATGTTTATCCAATAATTATTACTTAAAAGGTCATCATCAACTTACAATTTTTTAAGAGACCAAGGTATCTTGCCCTTACCTTGTTCTCGCACAATTCGCAACTATTTAGCAATGGTGAAATCTGATTGTGGCTTTGACGAAAAATTTTTCAAATTGTTCAAAACTAAAATGAGTCTTTTAAGTGATACTGAAAAACACGGCGTTCTCATTTTTGATGAAATTTTTTTACGTGAAAGTATTAATGTTGATACGAAGACGTTAAGTTATTGTGGATTAGAGGATTTCGGTAAAGACAATTCAAATTTAAATTCTGGGCAAAAAGCTGATCACGGTTTAGTTATGATGTTCCAAAGCTTGGGTTCCAATATCACTCAGCCAATTGCAGTATTTGCGTCAAAAGGACCAGTTAAAGGTTACTAAAACATAAAAATAACAATTATACATTAGTCATAACAAAATTACACATCAATTTTAGGAGTTGTACTTTCTCAATTAGTAGTTAAATCTATAGCTCTTCTTGAGAATGCAGGAGCAAAGATTGATGGTGTCGTAAGTGATGGAAGTTCAACAAACAGAATGGTATGGAGTGAATTTGGAGTCTCTGGTAAAATGGGAAAATTAAAAAATTTTTTTGTACACCCAATGAATGAAAATCGAAAGATATATTTTTTCTCTGATGCTCCTCACTTAATCAAAACAGTCCGAAACAGGTTATACAATAACAAAATATTAAGGGTAATTAATTATATTATTATAAAACTTAAGAATTATTTTAATGATTATTTAATAATAAAAATTAGATAAGTGATAAACATAATTACATTAAATGGGACCATTATGTACAATTACATGAACAAGATTTGAAACAAATTTCAAAAAGAGTTTGCTACTCAAGTAATTTCAATTTAAAACAAAGAAATACATATTGGGCAAATTAGATGTATTTTAATTTTTGATAATTATCCAATATTTCAGATTTTTAGTAACTCTGTATCAGTAGGCTTGAAATATTACAGGGACCATGAAAATGTACACAAATTAAAATTTAGTCAAGAAACTGAAAAGTTTTCAAAGTTATTTAATGATATTTTTGATTCATTAAATAGACGATTTCCTGCGGAGGGTATTAGGAGAAATTCTGCTGATTTTAAAGTAATAATATTCATATGAAAATAATAATAATAATAAAAAATAAATAATTATAACTTTCTACACTTAACTCAGGTTTTAGAAGAAGCTATGATATTCATTGATCAATGGGAATCTAATATGTTAAATAATAAAATAATGGAGTCAGATTTCTTAACTAAACAAACTGCTGAAGGACTTCGAGTTACTATCCAATCAACTATAGATTTATCAAAATATTTATTAGATATCGGATTCCATTATGTCTTGACCAATAAAATGAATCAGGATAAATTAGAAGTATTGAGCTATTTGCAATGTTAAGATGTTAAGCAATAATTAAAAAAAAAAATTATTATTCTGTTTTGATAGCAATTTTTTGGTTCTGTTCGACAAGCTACGGGTCCTAATGACCATCCTTCAACGCCAACATTTTTACAGGTTTATAAAATATTATCAGCTTACTCCATTTTAAAACCGCCAAAATCTGGAAACTGTACAATATTGGAAACTGCAACCCCCAAAATTTCTTTGAATGACATCAAAGAAGTTTTTAATGCAAATGAATCATTGAGATTCAAAAAACTTCAAAACTTGACTTCTAGACTTGATGAAATAGTAAATAGTGGTATGTGGGAAGCTGATGACATTTTTGATCATGATTACTGCAAATCATCAGTAAAAGAATGTATAACTTATTAAATATGTGGATATGTTAGTTGAAAATTGTCAAATCATACAAAATGTAATAATTGTAAAATGGCAATTCTAAAAGGTTAGATATAATCTTAATTTAAATTAAAAATAATAACTACTTTAACCTATAAATAAACTTACATTATATTTACATATTTAGCAGGAAACTCTTCAACAATTCCTCAAGCAACTTTAACTAATATGAAATCTAAAGGAGGTTTAATACATCCCAACCAAGGCTTTTTCAACCTGATTTTAGCCATTGAAGATTCTTTTGAAAAACATTGTAACAGTGAAGATGTATTCGAAAATTGTGTTGATGATGTTTTAGTAGGAAGTGGACATTTAACTGAATTCCCATGTTCTGAACACTAAAGTGAAATCATGACTTATATTATAAGTTATTACATTACACTGAGGATGAGACAACACACAGCTCTCCAAAACAGAGAACTGAAAAAAAAAAGCTGTGTATTAAAAAAAAAATCAAAATTAGTTAAACATTAATTTTATAGACATAATATAATACATATAACCTATCCATAAAACTTACATTTCAACATTTTGGATTAAAAATAAAAGTTAAATACCTACTATTTTGTAACCAATATATTCAATTCTCATGTATTCAATATTTGGTAGGTAAAACAGAATTGAATTAGTGACACAGTTGTAAAAATTGAATAGGTATGTAATACACTCTGAAATCTGAATGTGTAATAAATACACTACATTAGTGGCATTTATATAAATGCATTAATATCATAGAATAATTGTAACTATGAAAGTTTAAAAAAATACACACTATACACTATCAACAAGCGAAAACGGAAAAATTAATATACAAAAATTATTAGGCAGTACTGTAGTAACCAGTGCCCAGCAGGTATAAGAAACGAGAAACTTTAACTTATAAAGAATATAAAATATACTTACTATAAAGTACTTTAAATTTTAAATATTATTTTGTAAAGCAACCAGTGGAATTAGTGGAAACCATGCTCCACGGGGCACGGTCGTCGGTCGCACGGACCACGATAGTTACAAAAAACAACACAAGGATCGCCCCAATCCGATAAATTCCCCCTCTTAGAATACCACGTATTAAAACTTGACCGCACCGCTACCATCCGCCGGCCCAACCGTTACCAGTCCATATTATCTTAGTTCATGGTTAATATATATGGAAAAAACGATTTATGGCAGGCAGATTTGGTTGAAATGATTACATACTCTAAAAAAAATAAGGGCTACAAGTATATTCTATGCGTTATTGATTGTTTTACGAAATTTGCTTGGGCGTTGCCATTAAAATCAAAAACTGGTAAAGAAGTTTCAAATGCATTGTCTAAAATACTACTCACTCGTTCACCAAAACTATTACAGCTCGATAATGGAAAAGAATTTTACAATTCATCATTTGATATATTGATGAAAAAGTATAATATTCACAAATATTCTACATTTAGTAACATGAAAGCATGTATTGTCGAACGTTTCAATCGTACATTAAAAGAAAAAATGTTTAGAGAGTTTACGGCTAGAGGATCGCAAGAATGGATTTCTATTTTACCATTATTGATTAATGAGTACAATAATTCAAAAGATAAAACAATAGGAATGTCACCAAAGCAAGCTGATGCTAATCCTACATCAGTGAAAATAATGCAACGTAAAATAATTAAACGAAAAAATAAATTTAACGTTGGTGATAATGTTCGTATAAGCACATATAAATCTGTTTTTACAAAAGGTTATTTGCCGAGCTGGTCTACAGAAATATTCAAAATTGTTAAAATTAACGAAACGTTACCTACTACTTACCAGCTACAAGATTATAGTGGAAAACCGATTGCTGGTTGCTTTTATTCAGAAGAAATATTAAAAACAAACTATCCAAATGACTTTTTAGTTGAAAAAATTATACGTAAGAAGGGTGATCAAATTTTTGTTAAATGGCTCGGGTTCGATAATACACACAATAGCTGGATAAATAAAAGTGACATTAGAAAATAGTGTCAGTCGAGCTACAGTCATGAACGTGTTTGGTAGTTCTCAGTCTGGTGAAACAAATAAAATTATTTCAAATCTCGAACAGTCTATCAATTCGTTTTCGTCTAAATTAGATAAAATCCAGTATTTACTCGAGGAAAATCATAAATCGATAGCTGAGTATATGACAAGAGGTGAAGTATCATTAAAATCAATCAAAGAAAGTACAGAAGCGACGAAAATCATAATACCGGCTATACTCAGTCGTCTTAATACTATTGAAACGTATTATAAAGATAAGCCATAATGTCTTCGGTCATCTTGGACATGCAATGTGTTCTTGGCGTAAATAATAAATATATGATTAAAGAAATGTCTATTGTAGACATAGAAACATATGCAACTCAACACTGGATTTTTAAAAATCCACATTTGAAACAGGACAATAAAAGTCGAAAAACTAATAAATGGTTGGAACGTAATTTCCATCAATTAACTATCGAACACGGAGATGTCGAGTATGATGAAGTCGGGAGAATATTAAATTCTTTAAAATTTAAATGTATTTACGTCAAAGGTGAGCAGAAAAAGCAACTTCTTATAGACTTCATACCACACGTTTCAATTGTTAACATTGAAGACATAGGATGCCCTCGATTGGATCAAATATGCGATGATGATTCTTTACCGTGCTGTATTTTCCATATGGAATTTAATACTAAACAATGAACATTTTATAAAATATTTTCTTTAAAAAAATGGTTTATAAACAACTCATGAAATTTAATTGTATACAATATATACCCAGTGAACAAATATTCGTATGTTAAACGTATATTATACGAATGCCTATAAACGAAACTACGTATAATATACGGTAGTAAGTAGTGTTTCAAAGACTTATTTTATGTTTAAACTTGGGTCAAACGCGCGATATTAGACGAATAATTAACGTTGAATTTACGTATTTAGTATCGTGTAATTGACGAATAATAAACAAACATTTTTTGTTGACCAATAAGAATATTTTCGTTTATAACTTGTTTATATAAGGTCTAGAAACCGTGTAAGATTCAAATATTCTTGGTCGATTACTAATGTATAGTTCATATATTCTACGTATACTTTTGGTGAAAGATTCAGATATTTTTGGTGGATTACTAATATATAGTTCATTTATACTACATGTACTTTTAGTGTAAAATTCATATATATTTGGTTGATTTCTTATATATAATTCATATATTCTACGTATACTTTTGGTGAAAGATTCAGATATTTTTGGTCGATTACTAATATATAGTTCATTTATACTACATGTACTTTTAGTGTAAAATTCATATATATTTGGTCGATTTCTTATATATAATTCATATATTCTACGAATACTTTTGGGGTAAGATTCAGATATTTTTGGTCGATTTCTTATAATATATAGTTAATATATTTTACGTATACTTTTTGTGAAAGATTCAGATATTTTTAGTTGATTACTAATATATAGTTCATTTATACTACATGTATTTTTGGTCTAAAATTCAAATATATTTGGTTTAAAAGTAATGTTCATATCTTCTATACATGTATAAATTAGTAGTTAGTACCCATCTCAAATAATTAATAAATAACTAAATAAATTGAGTGGAAAATATAATCATAAATTAATTTTTACCTACATCCTAATTTAGGAAATAAGAATGACAATTCTAAAAATATATTGATAAAATAATGTAAAGTAAATACGTACAATTTTCTTTTAAGTATTATTAATTTTGTAAAATCAACTCATAAGCTTAACAATATAATTATTGAATGATGGGCCAATGAATAGTAAAATAACATAATATTGATATTACATTGCTAAAATATGTATTTTATAAAAATTATAAAAATAAGGCTTAATGATAAAGAACAACATAATATTAGTATATTGATATAATACGTAATATAATAACATAGTTAAAATAAAGAATTATTTAAAAATTATAAAAATACGCCTTAATAATAATAAAAAAATGAAAACTAAACAATATACTATTTATGATAGTATAGTATATGTAGTTAAAAATAATAAAAATGTGCCTTATAATATAATAATACAAAATGAAAAAAACATAACACTGCACTATTTACGCCTAGGTGCTTGTTTTAGCCAATCACTAATGCACCCTTTCAATGGAACTGATTCTTCAGGGAAAAAGTATTTTACAGAATCTGCAACACATTCAGTAATAATAAAAAATTAACAAATTTAACACCTGCTTAAGTTAATAAATAACAATTAAATAGGTAATGTAGGTACTTTAAACAAAAATCCATAATAAATATTATCACAATTCAACAAGAAGTAATAAAATCAAGCTTTATCTAAATAATAGTTTTAATTACCTTGTATATTATGTATACCTATACGAGTGATTCTTTTAAGTGGGGGTACACTAACTATCTCGAAAAGTATTCATGTTTTTGAAAATATTTTTTTACATAGTTCAAAATTGTTAAAAAAAGCAACGTTTTTATTAAAAAATTATGTAAAAAAATATTTTCGAAAACGAATACTTTTCGAGATAATTAGTGTACCCACTTAAAAGAATCACCCTGTATATGTATATATCTTATAAGATATATTTTTCTGAGTAGAATTTATTTATATTTTAAAGTATTTTTATAATAATTTATAACTTAATATTATCAAAAAATAAAAATAAAAATGTAATTAATTTAAATTAAATGGATGATAAAAATAATTATATTTGCTCACTCTCGCATATTAATGTAAATAGGCGAATAACTTTAAATTCACCATTAAAATCAAAATGCATCAACCATTAACTCACCAATTAATATCTTGTATAAATCCATGCGCACAAAAGGTAGTTTTTCACCTCTCCTGCCAACCATATTTAAACTATCAGCCACTCTATTATCCATTAGTATCCTCATCATTTCATAAGTGGTACGTCTGGTATCAAAACATTTCCCATTGCGTATTAATAACTGTGCCTAAATAGTAACTAAATAAGATTATAAGGTTCTTGTAAGAAATAAAATAAAATAATTAAAACATACTAAAATTTGTTTTTGCTCTTCATTGGACTCCAATTTATGTAGATCATCAATGTTTGAAACTGGAACTTTTAAATTTGATCCATACAAAGGCACTTTCTCCTTTGGTTGAGTAGCACTATAATTGGCACGATCAGTTAGCGATATAAGTAACTCTTGGTTTTTGACTATATCAACCTTAATTTCTTTGATACTTTTTTTTATTTCAGTAATTTCAGTAGCCACTAAATATGAAGAAATACAAGCTAAGAAAAAATAATAAAAAAAAATATAGATAAATATATTTTACCATCTTTAACCACATGTCCAATAAACATTAACATTTTTCCCATATTGACATTATCATAATCAATGAATTCATTTTCAGTCTCTGAAAATTACAAATAAAGTTATACAAAATTAGTATATATACTAAAACATTAATTGAAGTGTTTACCTGAAGGAATCTTATGTTTTTGATGATGAGTGGATTGATGATCTTCAGTGATCTGTGATAAGCTTTCACAGTCTTCTTCTCTTGTAGGATTAGTAAAAATATCTATAATATAATGTAAGTTAAACACATTCATATATTAAGTAAATTTCTATTAATGGTGAAAGTTACTTGGAGATGTCTGACGATTTAGATGAATATCTTCATTTATTTGAGTGAGTTGATTACGTGCAGTATTTTGTGATGATGGCTTACAGTTATTTTCAATTGTAGGATTAAAATAATGTAACACATCATCTTTAAGTGCAAAAAAATCCGGTGAATCGTTAGATCCCATGATATCAAAATCAACTTCAACAAAATACAAATTTGATTAATATTAAGAAGCAATAAGTATGATTATAATACAAATATAAATTGTATAGGTACCTGTAGGTCCAGGCGCATCGAAAATATTGTCAATTGAATTATTTTCTATTACAATTTTTTTTGAATTCATTTTATATTTTTCGTTGTCTTCGTGGTCACTTGAAGGTTCAAAATTTTTCTTTTTAAAACGTTTTCTTTTTTTGTTTCAGAATATGTATCTAAAATTAAATTATGCAAATTAATTTAAATATTGTTTATGTAACTTTGATATAAATATCAATAGCAAACCGTAAAATTTCCTAGGAATGCATTTGTGTTCTTCCCAAGAATCTGCAGGCCGTTTTTGAGAAGCAGTATATTTTGAGGCATTTATACTACCAGGCCATTGACACACAAAACTCTTTGATTGGAGATCAACAACAATCCAGCTACAAGGTACAACTTCTGTGACTTCAGATTCATCCACAAATTCAATAATTACAAATTTTTTTACTTTTAAACTTTCTGTCATAATTAAAAAATTAGCTGTAATGAATGAATCTAAATCCAGAAAAATTAAATACAATTATGAATTATATATAATTATTCAATTATTAAATGGTATTTACAAAAGCATATAATACAATTAATTTACCTGTCATGTTTAAAACGGTACCCATTACTTTATCCCAGTGATTGTCCACTTGTTCATATTGTTGTACCATGTTTTTTAAAGAAAAAGATGGTGGGCAGTACCACTGATATGTTTGCCCAATGATTGGGAAATCACCACTACATATTATCCATGGCTTAGGAATTACTAATATTTGACCATTGTCCGAGACAACAATGGTATATAATTGATTAGACTTTTGCATGCTATATAAATATAATTAATAACTAATTAGAAAAATATTTTAAAAATGTATTATAATATACCTATTAAATATGAATTTTGAAAATATCAAAGAATTACTGTATTAAACTTTTAAACACACATTTGATAAACTCACTCATTCAGTTGTGTGCAATAACGCACAAACATAAAAAGTTGTTTTTGGTGATTCTGTAAGAGGAAAATAGCAAGCTTTATATTGGATGTCTTCAATATTGAAAAGTTGAACTGAAGTTGATAATTTGCTACATTGATACATGCCAATAGATGTAGAAGGTAAAGGAGAGTCATATAAAGGAATTGTGCTTTTAAACGTTAAGCATACCAGGTATATTTCACCATTTCTATTTACTATATTTTTAACAAGGCATACTATATTTGAAGCCATGATAACACAGTCATCTTTTTTACTACTTCTACGTTTGGAATTCTGAACTCTAATTGTAAAGTTTTCCAAAATGACTGTTGAATACTGAGATACAGATTCAGATAAAATATTCCCAGGTAGAGGCCCTTGATAATGATGACCTTCAACAGATGGATACATTGGTGGATCTAAATTGGAAATATGACATTCACGTTCTTCTTTTATCCGGTTATATAATTGAACCAAAGGATTATGGCCTGGTTGAATAATTTTTTTTATGTGTTGTAAATAGTTCTCATAAGGGAAAGCCGAAAAATTGTCAAGTTTGCCATACTTTTTAGCATCATTGGCTAAATGTATGATTGAGTGAACATTATAAGAAACATTTCCAGAACCATAAACCAAACAAAAAGTTTTAAAAAAATGTTTTGCTAAGGTTTCAGCATAGTTATTTTGACTATAAACTGTTTTATTACATGTTAATATTCGCATAAAAATATTGAAAATCATAAAATTGTTGTAAGCCGGTAAACAAATTATATTTTTAAATAGATAAGGACCTGTATAAAGCATAATTTGACGTAACTCTGTACTTTTAAAAGTGTTGAACTCATTTAAATCAAGTGGAACTCTAGCAAAATCAGAACTTATACATTTTGAAATTATTACCATACGTTGATTTATAAGAACTATTTGGTCTTTAGACAATCGAACGGATCCATAGGAGTTTGGGACATTAGTGCCTCTGACCATACAACGAATAATTTTTTTCATGATCCCCAGAAGGCATAAGTGCATATAATCTAGTGGAATACATGAAACCAGCCCAAGGCCAGTAATTTTTAATAAAGGTGATATTCCAAGATGGTGTTCTTCATTTGATTGTAGTACAAACGACTCATCGGTACGCAATTGAGCTGTACCTTTTGGAAAGCATACACTACCAGATAAATATTCCCCTTCTTCAATACACTTCTCACATCCAAAATAACCAGAAAATGATTTAATCCGTTTCAAAAATGCACGAGCTGGTGCATCTGCTATTAAACCTTTTATTTGTACATTTAACAAAGTACTATTGTTTACTTGTACACCAAAATTCATTACATTTAACAGTTCACTTATAAAAGGAGAAAGATATTCATCATTATTTTGCGGCTTTTTTGCTCCAAAATAGGCACCAACTATAAAAGGTTTAACAGCATTCTTAATACAGACACCACATAGTATTGGCCAGAGGGATTTTCCTTTTTTGAAAATTGGTAATCCGTCAATATTAAACCATAATTCTAAAATGTTAAGCTGTCTAACATATGGATTAAAATTATATAAGTGAATTAATCCAGTCATAATTCCAAAATGAATATATTCACCCCCCTCAATAGTTGATATGACAATTTCACCTGACCGAGGAGTAGATAATAGTGTTCTCGAATCCATTGGAAGTGATCTCAAATATTCTATATTATCAACTGATTTTAATAGTTTAAGTAGTTTTGTTGCATTACTTCTAGCTAGCCTTGAAGATATTATGAATGATGCTAATTCAAATTGAAACAAATGGGAATTATTATCATTAGAGGTGCTCTTATAAGAATTAGTAGCAATATTAAAATTGAGACAAAGTTCATCCTCTATATTTTGTGAACCACAATTTGATTGATTATTAACTAAAACTGTTTCAGACAATACATTATTCAATACAACAGATTGATTATTAGATGTAGAAACAATATTATCTGTATTAGAGACAAAGGTTGAAGTAGAATCAGTATGAGCAATAGCATTAAAAGAAAAAGTATTGAAAATATTAGTTTTCTTGAAAATTTTTGATTTATTAGCCCTGCGTCTCTGAGAACTTTTAGATAAACTAAAATTGGGTTTATAAGGGAACTTAGGCATATTCTGAAAAAAAAATGAAATACCTCAATGTAAATACTACTGAACTAAATGTATTGAAGTTGTATAATTATGCAACTACATTCTACAACTATACCTAGGTACATTATAATGTATTAATACATAAAATGCGAGATAATATGTATTTATAATTAGAACATATCTTATATATATTATATAAGATATATATAAGATAATAAAAATCTCTTGTCACAATGTTTGTTACCAAACTCCTCTGAAACAGCTGGACCGATTTTCATGAAATTTGTTGTGTATATTAAGTAGGTCTCAGAGAGTGATGTAAACTATTTTTCACACCCCTATTTTTATTTTAAAGGGTGGCTCATATGGGGATTTTGAGATTTACGATAGAATTTTTTGTTTATAAATGGTTGCTATGGGGGTTATACGATTTGAGAATAATATTTATTTATAACAGAAAACCTTAAGATAAGTCTAGAACATCATCCACCGAATATTAAATAACGAATTGAACAAAATTTGAGTCATATAGAGTTGGTATATTTAACGAGCAACGAAGTGCACGGGATCAGCTAGTATAAGATATGTTCTATACAACTACACTGTATATTACTGCAACTGATACATGTATGATCATGAGTAAATTAATTATGTATAATGTTTAACTCTACTATCTATATCTATATTAGTAATATTAGTATATTAGTAATAACCAGGGATCGTAACTTCATACACTAAAAAATGCATAAATAAGCATGCATTCATACATTAAAAATTGTCAAAATACAAAATTACTATTGTTATGAAACGGATTTGTATCTCAGTTAGCATGTTTTTCTGTGTAGCAAAAGAAACATGCAGATGCATGAACTTACGAACCCTTGTAATAACTAAAGCAAGGAGTTTGATGCACTATAAAATTCATCAAAAATGTATTAAAAAATATTTACTTATGTATGAAAAAATTAAAAATATACAGTGTATAGTGTACAGTATAGACAATATAGTGAAAAATAATTGTGTATTAAAATTTTAGTGGTATAAGTTTTAAGTGGTATACAACGTACGTATAATTATATACACCAATAAAATAAAAATAAGTTTCTATATCATCTTTGAGATAAATTCACAGCTTAATAATAAAATTGTTGACACACATTCTTGAAACATTTAGGTACTGTATAAGTGCTTCATATTAATCATTTTCTATTAACTTTTAAAATATGCACTAAAACCATCAATTTTGCGTTACGTCAAATTAAAAACATCAAAATATATTATACTATAGTTTATTTAAATATTTATACCTATAATTATACATAAGTTTAAAGTTATAAGTTAATGCATGAAAATCCTTGCTGTACAGTAATAACAGTTGAAATAAACATACTTACGTAAGTTTAAGCTTAAAATGCTTAAATATTTAATTAGCAAGGTAATTCGCGGTAACAGAAGATACACGAGAAAGGGTAGCCCAGCTTCCTCAAAATTAAATAAAAATAAAAATAATAATTATTTGGTAAAGCGGAAAACACTGAACTAAAGTGAACTGACAGACGAGCAATGACAGTAGATGAGTAGACGACAGACGGTTATTATTGTTTTTACGTTTTATAAAAGTATAATAATTAATATTAAAACCACATAGAGGTACACGACTGTGTGCGTCTCACACACACATGCAATGGGCAATAACCAATAAGCATTAAGCGCGCCGCGTCTTAAAAAGTGTAAACTAGAGTATTGCCTTATCGTTCGTAAACCGCCGCCGCCGTTGCAGCTGACCGCTTGGGTTTTTTTTCATATATGGTCTATTTTTAGTTATAATCGTTTGTTTGTTTCACTATTTTCATATTAAACCGCGGTAATATGGTAGGTACGTTTTAAAATTTTAAAATTATTTATATGAATATAAATGTAAACTCGTCTATGAACTGTATATACAGTTATAAACGTAAGTTACGTATTTGTAGTACGACTGCACGAGAAATATACGGATGTATTTCTTCGTAGGTACCTTAACCCTAAAATGTACGTATCTCTTTACACCAAGATTACACTAATTTCGACAAACCAATTATAAACGTAAGATCAATGTAGAATATACGTATTTGTAGCACGAGGAATATACAGATATACTTCCACGTACCTTAACCCTAAAATTTACGTAACTCTTTACACTAAGATTAGGTACACTAATTTCGACAAACCAATTATAAACGTAAGATCAATGTAGAATATACGTATTTGTAGCACGAGAAATATACGGATATACTTCCACGTACCTACCTTAACCCTAAAATGTACGTATCTCTTTACACCAAGATTACACTAATTTCGACAAACCAATTATAAACGTAAGATCAATGTAGAATATACGTATTTGTAGCACGAGAAATATACGAATATACTTCCACGTACCTTAACCCTAAAATGTACGTAACTTTTTACACTAAGATTACACTAATTTCGACAAACCAATTATAAACGTAAGATCAATGTAGAATATACGTATTTGTAGCACGAGAAATATACGGATATACTTCCACGTACCTTAACCCTAAAATGTACGTAACTCTTTACACTAAGATTACACTAATTTCGACAAACCAATTATAAACGTAAGATCAATGTAGAATATACGTATTTGTAGCACGAGAAATATACGGGTATGCGTCTACGTATCTTCAACCTAAAATAAATTTATCTTTTCGTATATTATACATTTATCACACGAATATTAACTACGTATAAATGTAAACCAAAAATGCTCTTGATATAAACGTAGATTATATGGACTGTGTTCACTGGGTATTATTATATGTAATAAACGAATATTATATTTTATCAATGTTTTTTTTTTTTTATTATTTTTTTTTTTTTTCAAATATAACACAAATACAATCATTTATAAGCGTAATTCGTAAATATATATACAAATATAAGTATTTTTTTTTTTAATATAAATAAAACATATATAATTATTCACAAATATATAATAAACATGTAATTATTTTACAAAAATATATAATACATATTGAATTAAATAATAAACATGCAATTATTTTACAAAAATATATAATACATATTGAATTATATAATGAACATGCAATTATTTTACAAAAATATATAATACATATTAAAATTAAATAATAAATATGCAATTACAAAAAATATATATATATTTAATTCAAATCATAAAACTATTTAATTTTTGTTCTAAAATGACCATGTGCTAAAGTATGTATTCGATCGTTTAACACAACTCTTTTTTCGTCAAATCTGTTCAAAGCCAGCTTTCTAGACCTTATTGTTTTTAATTCATGGTTATATGATCGAATAGATACATTTTCTCTGTAGGGGTCGTGATCACCCTCATCAGTAGAAAATAGACACACTTTATGGTCTTCAAAAGACATGTGATTTTTAACCACATGTCCTCGAACCCCTTTAGCCTTGATTATTTCTATTCCATCTATAATATAAGCGTACGACTTTGCCTTCAATGCGCAGAACTCACTAATTAGACGCCCATCGGTTTCATCAGAGAATAGCCCAGGGACCTTTTTCCGTGCAGAAGTATAGCACGGATGGTCGTGAGGTAGACTCGATGTATCCATACACTCTAATAGACCCGGTTTGTTCTTAAGATCCTCATAGAAATCTTCAGTCGAAATATCATATATTAGAGAGTCTATAAAAATAAAAATAATTAAATAATTAAATAAATTAAATGTGAAATTTTTTAATAAATATCACCTGTGTCCGTGTACATTAATTCTATATCATTAAAATGCCTTTTCATAGTATTGTAATGATAATCGTACATGAGCGTCTTACTAGTCTCCAATACAGCAAAGCCTATGTATATCACAAAGAATTAATTAATTTTATTATAGAGCGAAATCGATATTAAATTGTTTCCATACCTATGTACATGGGTTTACAAAAATTAATAATTTTATTATGTAATGTGACCGCCATTAAATAATCGCCATATGAATGGCAGTCTTTATAAACCAACTTTTTGAAAAGTTTTTTAACCTCCGTGGGCATGAAGATAATTCCATTTTTATTCGCTTACGCATTGACTCCATTGTTTTACCTATAATAATATTTAGTTATTATATTTAATCATATATTAATAAATTAATTCCTACCAAAAATGGAATTATTCATAAGCTTATAGAAGTCCTTTTCAAATTCGTTGGTTGCTCGTTTCCTCATTTCAGTATTTAATTCAATATATTTTGCAAGCCATGGTGAATGACGAAATTCGATTACCCTATGAACCTAGAAAAAAAAAAAAAATAAATAAAATCGTGGAAACATAAAATAAATAATTAAAAATAAATTAAACCTTTTCTACAATCAACCCGTTGGCGATAGCTTGCTTCAAGTTCTTATAGTGAATTATATACTTCTTTTTATGATCCAACGTCGCCATCAATTTATATTCGACGGAACCTGTCGGAATCAAGTTTTCCGGAAGAAACGGCAAATCATTATGCTTGTCGTGGAGGTCCTCTGGATAAGCTATATCAACTTCGTATACTCGCCCTATATCCGAAGTATCAGTAAGCTCATCAAGTCCTTCCAACGACGGTTCAACCCATTTAAACCCACCATAGGGCATATATTGGCTCATAGCCCATCCGTACAAATTATTAGCTATAGAAAAAAAAAAATATTTTTTTTATGAAAATATAACTAATACCTGATGTATGATATATATTAACTAATTTCGTATTTTAATTATTATCTAAAGAAAAAATATATTATTTATGATTTATAATTAATTATTTATATTACCATCTTGATAAACAATCCACGATCTAAGTTTTGAAGAATCGAATTCAAGCATTTTTTTATTGTTGGCTTTAACGTATCTTTTGCTAGCTTGAACCAATCCTCCACGAATGCCTATAACAATAAAAAAATCAATATCAAAACTTTTAAACTTTAAGCTTTTATGCTTTTAAACTTACCTTTCTCAAACATTAGTAACATTTCATAGTCACTTAAGAGCTCTAATTTCATTCCAGTGTATTTCAACATACAATCAAAACTAAATCCTGGAGCAGTATAATAATATACAGGATCTAAATTATATGTCGAAATACAAATGTCACGAAAATTTTCAAAAACATCAGATAGCAACAGCACGTCAATTAAAAGGTATAAATCACTATATTCGCCCAAAGTCTTACAGTTAAAGTGATTCCATACCTTTTTAGCGTGAGCGTAATCATCATCGTTTATATGAGACTCTGTCAATGAACTATAAAATAACTCTTTCGACGGAAGCTGGGTGTCATTCAGCTTATCCCAACAATCTGTATATTCGTAAGGGTATACCCCCTTACGAGTAACTAGCCGCATTGCCGATACGTCGAAATGTTTCGAAGTTTCGCGGAATTTAGCTAAATCAGGTGTGATCAAATTTTCAGCTAAACTCGCTAGACTTGACGCCATGAAACGAATAGAATCGATGAACCTAATAGTAAAGTCGTTCGTTATATACTTAGAAAATGAAATAAACTTTTCCTCACTATTAGGTATCACAGTGATCGTTTTCGTATCATATCCCAGCTTTTTCACGATGAAATGTGAATCATAACTTGTCAAGTTATGAAAAAAGCATGGGACAAAACTAGGCATCTGCAGCTTTAAGTTACATGTATTACACAGTGTTTGACGATATTTACCTGACAAATGACAGTGGTCAGCAGTCTTATGGTTTTGTACCGTAAACACTGTGCTACACAGATTGCAATGGGTGGCACCGTCGTGCATTCGTCGATCATCCTCAGTCATTTTGATCGAAACATTGGTCTTCATAAGCTTTGCAATATTCAAAGAAATTTTAACCAATGTTTGAATAAAATGTTTGGCGACCGACGAATGTGATTCAGACCCACGATATATGATCGGCGACTGTGGAATATCAAAGCGCTCGAGCAACTCTACCGGAACGTCATTCGAAATTACTACCGAAATCCCATAACTCATTGGCTCATGCGAGTGGATCGCATAAGTGTTTTCACCCTTCTTTTCATGGCACTTTGGTAGTATAGCTTCGAAATCGGCGTAAAACACAAACGGATGACGTTGAGTATTACGCCACCCTTCAAACCCCCAACATAGTATTTTCTTTAGGCATTTCCGGTAAAATTGGTTGTGTGGGCCGCAAATCAATTTGTGTTGATCGAGCGCTTCTTGTCCACTTAATTTCGTTTTTCGTGGGGCCAAATCGAAACCTGTAAAGCACCTTTTACAGCACAACACTCTGTGGGCATGAGCTGTCCGCTGGGCGCTCACAAGTCTTGAAAAATTAGAGATGAAACAATAATGTAAATTTTCATTATCGCTCATCAATAATATATTAAAGTGGTTGCGTTTTTCTTCATCACACACTTTCAACGGTACCACTTTATCTACGGGGTGTTTCGATTGTTCTTTTGCATACTTAATCAAACCATAGACATTCACCGAAACGTCGGGGTTATTTTTTTCGAAAATCTTAACATCGCCTAACGGAGTTGGAAAATCTAACCCAGAAAAATTGTAACGATATTCTTCCGATAAAAAATGATCCCCGACATATTTTGAAGTACCCGTTGAAACGTGCTTTGCCAATATTGCCCACTTGAACGATAAACGATCATTATTAATAGGATTAATAACAGCTCGCTTGTTCAAAATAAATGGCGGCAACGGAGTGTATGATGAAGATTTTTTTAAAATATGGCGATCTAAAAAAAAAAAAAAAAAAAATTGTTTTTTAGAATTAAATTTAATTTACTATTATTTTTATTTAATATCTTACCCGGCCGACGCTGCCGCCACCACGGTTAACAACGTTGCCGCTGCTATCACTATTGGGTAAACAATGCGCGCTGCTAGCCTGAACGTTCGTCGACCAACACAATGCTAATTGTTTGTTGGCGAACAATTTAATCTGGTTAATGAAACTGCATTGACTCTCCGGTATTATATTCATTGTGTGTAAATTGTTATGAATATTTCGGGTGGCAGCAATCATTTCTTCAACGCACGCAGATTTTTCCACATAAACGTTCATACTTAAATATGACGCAATTAGGTCAGTTTACTCCATTACTGTAGATCGTACGACATTAGATTTTCGCGCGATCGATTCGTCGATTGCCCATTGCATATCTTGAAGCCTTAGTAGATTTTGCCTGCTCAAAAGCACGCGACATCCTTGACGGAGATGTGACTCGATTACGAGCATATTTTCGCCACGATAAGTAGTTTTGGACAGCGTGTTAATTTCGTCTTTGAGGAAAAGTCTCTCGCGACTTTTAACAGGTGGGTCGGATATAATTGAGAGAATATATCCCATCAATGAGTAAATTCGCCGCAAAAAGTCACTTGTTATGCTTACATAACGCGATGGTGTTATTATCTGTACGGATACGTTGAATACGTCCGACGGATCGAGTCCTATGTTGATAGACTTCCGTGCAGCGAAGTCTATAACGAAGTTCGTGGCGTCAATTAAATCGTTAGGTGGTGGTGGTGGTGGTGGTAGTGGTGACTGTTTAGTAGACGAGCGTTGTATATTTTTACTCGCAAGTCCACCGTAAACCTGAACAGGAATAGCTTGACCTGCCATTTTTGTTCCTTCACACTGTTATAATTAAACGCACTTGTCGAACGTTGGGCGGGCAGAGCGTCACTGCCGCGTGAAATATATTATATAACGATATTATCTTATAGTTAACAATAAATCTGCGTAATCAGTTATCGAGACTAGATCGACTTACGGCGCTCAAAACGTCAAGCGGCGAGTACAATATTAATTTAGCGCGAAAATTCGCACGTATACGATAAAAGGGTTGACGGACCGGATAGAGGGTGCCACGAGCTCCCTGCGCGCGCACTTATGTGTTATGTATATAGCTATGTAGGTATGTATGTATATAGTATGTATATAGCTATGTATGTATGTATGTATGTATGTATGTATGTATGTATGTATGTATGTATGTATGTATGTATATAGTATGTATGTATGTATATAGCATATAGGTATGTATATAGTATGTATGACGTAACGGGGCTGGCGCGGCTTGCCGCGGTAGCGGGGCGGGGTGGGTTATAGGGCCACGATACGCGCCGGCGGCGCCACGCTGGGGCGGGGGGTGTGCCGCGACCTGGGCCGCGGGGATTGCCGGGTAGCGGGGCGGGGTGGGGATAGGGTCATGATACGCGCGGGGCGGGGTGGGGATAGGGTCGTGATACGCGCGGGGCGGGGCGGGGTATAGGGTCACGATACACGCGGGGCGGGGTATAGGGTCACGATACGCACGGGGGGTAGTGCTCGTGACGTAGAACCTGCCGCACAGCCTGCCGCGTTTATTGTCGGGGGGTGGTGAAGCGGGGGGGATCCAGAACCGGCTATTTTACACTACTCAAATACAACAAACAATTTGAGCAATAGCAACAGCACCGTTACACATCCAAGTCATACATTGAAACAAGAAAACACGACTATAATAAATAAATTTAACGTTTGCAAAATTATAAATAACAACACATTTAATAGCACAGAAATAAATAATACAACTAAATTCACAGACGAAGCGGAAAGCGTTCAAAATAAAATTAGGTACGACAATTATATTGTTATAGCCATAGGTGTATTGTTAATAATCAGCATGTTGTTAGTAATATATGCGTGTAGATATAACTATATGAGACAATTTCGTTATACGAATGTAGAGGAACAAGTACAGTCCGAACGGTATGAGATGTCAGAAACCACATTATAAGACCAATAAAATAGAATAATATAGATACTTAGTTAAATAAAATATAAGAGATAAAGAATGTAAAAAAAAAAATATATAAAAAAAAAGGAAATAAAATATACGAGAGAGAAAGTAATATATACATTACAACAATAAAAAATAAACGTGTTATAAAATATGTAGTAGTTAATGTAAACATTTTAAGTAAGCGACTTATAAACATTATAGGGAAGGAAGAATGGACGTTATTTATGTCAACCAACCGGGCTCACAGAGGTTCAAGGTACCACTAATAACAGGTGTAAATATAAATGATATCCCGGATTTCGAAATACAAACGGTTACACTGGGGGAAGGACGCCAGGTGAACCTTAGGCTAAATAAAAACGGTGAATTTATCGGCGAAAAATTAATGGATTGCAATAACGATCCACGGTTTAGCAGGGCGGATCCCCTTTCCGCAGTAATCGATCAACATATTTGCTGGTACGAAGGATACGAGCATGATGACGGAGTAAATCGGCCAGGGGGGATAGAAGCAAATTAACGCTGTATTCTAAATACGCTTTTATTTGAACTCAGAGAGGGACAATTGTCGCGAACACCTATTCCATACTTTCCGTACACCGGGCCACCGGTTGAGGTCATCGAAGACAATCAGCCGGAAGTTCTTGTGGAATTTGAGGAATGGCCAATTCGCCATGAGTTATTATGTGTTTCACTACCACATTTCGGAGGGGGTGGATTTAATGAAAGCAGAAGGTTGGAATTCCTTATAAATTTGGGTCGTAAAATAAAACACCAACGTCATAGTTGCTTTTCGGGGGAGTGGGCAGAAATACCTTACTGTTACTATGAACACATTAGATCGGCACTTGATACCATGCGTGTACCGTTAAGGCGTAGAGAACGTACCAGCACATTGGAATATTTGAGGGAATTTATGACAAGATTAGTGGGCAATTTCCACGAGTATAATGAACCATTGTGTTGGAGTTTGAAAGAAGCCATAAAAAATGAAATGGAATATTTGATTACTATTGATGATTTTAATCGTTGGGAATTTTAACCATGAATTGACCACTTGTATACTATTAAATTGTACATAAATATTAACTTTATTTATATAATAATTAGATTATAAGTTATTGATAGAGTATTTTAATAGAGTAATTTAATAAAGTATGATATTTTAACATAAAAATATAGTACATTCATTATTTAAACAATTGTTTGGTAACACCAATATTACCTAATACACGTATTATGATATAGGTTATTTTTAATAACAGCTGTTCAAGGACAACTACCATACTCTATCGAAGAATTTAAAACCGAGACAAGCATATTTTATGAAAATAAAGATATCAGAATAATAGGAGCTCAATGGGAGCTAATAACTTATGTACCTTTAACAAATTACGATGATAGATATAAGCAATTAGAAGTAGAAATTAATACTATGACAAATCATTGTCAGGATAAAATGTCAAAACATGAAATTTGTTCTAGGTTTGAAAATATATTAAAAACAATGTTTAACGAAATATCTGCTCAAATGGAGCAAATGTATGAGTCAATCGGTAGATATACAAATAGTTTAGAAACAACAACCATGACCATTCATAAAACTATAACTATGGGTAGACGTAAACGAGTTCTAGTCAATATAATAGGTTCAGCAATGAAAACATTGTTTGGAATGTGCGATAGCGATTGTGCGAAAGAGACCACTGATCAAATAGGAATAATTGAAAAAAGTAACGAACGGATGATACATTTATTAAAAAATCAAACTACAGTAGTCAAATCGGCAGTACAAGGAATAGGGGGCGCGTCAATAGAAATCAATAAACTTTATAATGAATTAGAGGAAAAGCAAAATGAATTTAAAAAAAAAACTAAAATAAATAAATTAGTTAATCACACTTCAACTTTGGACACCTTGGTGTTAACAAATAGAATACATAGCATTTTTACCGCGTTATTTACACAATATTCTTATGAAACAGCGACCCTTAGTTCAATAATAACAGCAGCTAGAACGGGTGTACTACACTCCAGTTTAGTAACACCTCGGGAATTAGCAAAACAATTAACACAAATAAAAATTAATTTACCAATAAATTTAAATTTGCCTATGGGCACAGATCCAAGTGAAATTTACGAACTAAGTAAAATAACTAAAATGGCGGTCTTTTAAAAAAATAATAGAATAATTTTTCTAATAAAAATACCTCTAGTAACAGAACTGGAGCTGACCCTTTATAAAATAATACCTATACCGCACCGTGTCGAAAATAAAAACGATAATAAGGAACATAGTTTAATTTTAAAACCGGAATATCAATATGTCGGTATAACCAAAAATCGCAGGCAATATACCACTTTCACTGAAACACAATTATTACATTGTACAGAGACAGAAACATTTACTATTTGCCCAGAATTTCAACCTATACAGCACGAATCGATTAGACAACCATGTGAAGTAGCATTATTTAAAAATCCAGACCTTTTACCACTTACATGCGAAGCAGGAGTGATAGTAATATCGAAAAATATATTTCATAAATTAAAATATGCAAATGCATGGATATTCACCACCACTAGTGACACGTTGACTATATTATGCCAAGGGAATAAGGAACCGTATATAGTAAAGATTAAAAATCAAGGTTTAATAAAACTAAACCAAGAATGTAGAGCATATGCGGAGGATATAGTATTGAACCCAACGAGGGAAATAAAATCAAAATATTATATAAATTTTATTCCAAAAATAAGTGTGAGTGGCTTACCAGTAAAACTTAAAAGCGTGAAAAATATAAAAATACGAAAAACAAAATTTGATTCGCTTAAACTTGATAATGTACATGAGATGGCACACTCCCTGGACGAAATAGATAATATGATAGATGGGGAAATATTAAGACAGTCTGGAGTAGACAATAATAGCAAAAATTCATACCTTATGTATGTAATAATAGGATTAATAGTATTTTCATTGTTTTTATTATTTTTCATATATGTATCGTATAGATACAACTTGACCACTGGTAGAGCGTTAGGCCACCAACAAATGGCAGTAATTAATGATAACTTACCGAGAAGTCGAAGTACTTTTTATGTGGAATCCCCACTTAAAGAAAATAAAGCTAAAGAAAAATTACTAGGTGATACACCTGATAGATTAGGTATGGGCGGATTACCACCAATAATTACTGAATAAAAAAATATAAAAGTAAAACGATAAATGTAAATAAAAAAAAATATAAATTATTAGTAATTAATAAAATAAGTATAAAAAAAAAAAAAAAACCTTTGTAATTATTAAATATAATGTATGTAAGCTTGTGATGTCGTTGCTTGTAATAAAAACTTTGACAATTATAATTGATGTTGAACTATTTTTATGACAGAGCAGAGACACATAAATTCGTGATTATGGACTTTGAATTTTCAATGGTGGACAGGACAAGCATGGTGGTTATCTCAGGAGCTATCTCAAATAGCCTAGATCGCTTCAAAATTCGTAAGTTGGAAGGTAGACCTGTATTGTTACCTATCAACGAAGAACCAAGACCGATGAAAGACCGAGAGTTACAAGTAGCTATAAAAGAGATAAAGAAAGTATTTAGGTGTAAAACAGAGTTGAGAGATGCTTGTCTAGACCAATTAAATAAAATTTTGAATACGACAAGAAACAATTTGACACCTGGATATATTGAGAGTTACATTTTAAAAGGAAATAAGGAAAATGTAAAAGTAGTATGGAACGGGCACTCTGATAAAAGTATTCTGCATAGATTAGATTTAACACAATTTCCGATTTTAAACATAACATGCTATGACAAATTATTTAATAAAAATTTCACAATACAATTCGAAAAATTAAATACAAGACAAATAATATACGAAGTAGACATAGGGACATTTAACAAGTCGGGTCGCCTACTTAATTTGGTAGAAACGCACGACATGATTTGTAAAAAGAAACACAAAATTACGTATGCGCACGATCCACTGTGGATGTAAAATACACCAAATTTATTTTTGACTTTGTGATACGTAAACAAAGATATGAAAATTTAATAAAATACTTTTAAAAAATTTATAAATTAACATTTTATATATATAAATTTCAGAAATAATAATTGAAAACTGTAGTTAAATCAACCACAAAGTAATAAAACAAAATGAATAGATTGGAACAGTTAAGCACGGAAATTGCACTAAATATTGAAACACAATACCACATAAATCCAGAACAAGGAGATTGGCATAATTTTACTAATTGCTATGACTATCATATAGTCACCGCAAATAATTCGATTTTAGTACCCTACGAGGATGACAAAATTTTGAAAATGATATCTGCAACTAAGAGATTTTTATCAGATATGTGCGTCGACAGAGATTTGAGTGAGCCTTATTGTTATGAGTTAAACTATTTTTTAGAAATATTAACTAATCCTGCAGATATTTTGTATTATGATAGGTAATTATTCAAAGAAAACGGGTCATTTCGGTTTGTGCAGTTGACATATTATACATTCTTGTGATATAACAATAACAATGTGTCTGCGGCTGCATAGGCGTAACTAGACCTTAAAGTTAGGGGGGGCTTCAGCCCTAACATATTTAATATGAATAACAAATGTGGGGGGCTCCGCCCCCCACACCCCCTTTACTCGTTCCTCAAATAACATTCATTATTAAATTATAATATTATTTTATTATTATACATTTTGTATTGTGTATAGCATGTATAAAACAAATAAAAAAAAAGTGGTATTGAGGTAGGTAAACATTAAAATAGTAACATATTATATATTATTTTAGATACAAGATAATTCTTAAAACGTAAGTGAACGTTAAAGACATTTTAAAGATACTATTTCAGCTTAAGCCTCCTCTCAATATTGGCAAATTTATTTAAAATATCTTCTTTGTTTAGAACATTTGACAAATCTCTCTCGATTGCTATGATAGATAACTTTGAAAATCGATTTGGTAGCATGGTTGACCTTATGTAAGTATTTATTCGACGCATTGCTGAGAACGTTCTTTCACAAGATGCAGAACTTGTAGGAATTGAAAGCGCTAAATGTAGCATTTTGTATAAATTTGGGAAAACAGATTTTTCCACGATACCCTTTAGCTGCTTTAAATGTTCCTGATGATTGTTAATTTTTTCCAATTGAGTATCATAACAATTTTTTGCAACCAAAATTTCGGATTTTAAGTCAGTTTCATTAATATTTAATAAAGCCTGAAAACATAAGTAAACAAAATCCGACTAATTATAATATTAATGAATGGTATTACTTAAGTACATGACGTGTACATGATTTAATAATTTACCTTATACTGGTTTACGAAAATGTCGCTTTCTTTATAGTCTAGATTAATGAAGTTATCAATTGATATGGCCAGTTTAAGACTTTCTGGTGAAAATCTGTGTTTCATGTTAACTACAATACTATCAATCACAGGATAGAAAGCATGTTTTTTCCAATATTCTTTGGCATTATCCTCATATTGAATACCTCCATCGTCTGCACCAGTGGTTGTTGTAACATGAAAATCCTTTAATGCAGCAGGCTCTTGTCTTTTTCTTTTTGATACTAAAAAAAAATTAAGTTTGATAATTTTATTATTGTTTAACATTAGGTATCATATTTACTTTATAAAATAAGTATTCAAAATACTCACATGTAGCTATTGTTGAAGGCATTTCCAAATCTATATTATTTTCAAGAGAAAATGTGACTATTGTATTCCAAACATCTGAGTACGAATCTGAATTTCTACTATTTTCAAATGTATTTATAATTCCATTAATTAGACAAGCTGCTTCACCTAATGTCCCATTTGTATTTTGCAATTTATTGCTTAAAATATTAGTGATACCCAATACATAATTTATAATATGAAGATGAACAATAAAGGAACCATTTTGTATCATTGCTAAAATGCCTACAAAAAATATAAAATATTACTTATGAGTGTTACTGTCTCTTAAAATATATTTAATAATTAATATACCAACCAATAGCCCTGGAAATATCCCTATCATTATTTTCATCAACTTCTTTTTGTAAAACAATTGCAATAGATTTGAAATTTTCAATAACTGATTTACTATTCTTGTAACGACATACCCATCTTGTATCACTAATAGCAGTAAGTGTAATTTTTTTCATATTCAAATTTTTTTGCATGTCTTGCAGTTTTGTATTATTTGAAGGTTGCGAGAAGTGTACATAGATGGACTCTAATGCATTGAATACAGTTCTAGATTGCTAAATATAAAAGATATTAGGTACAATTTACAATGTATTAAATTTTAAGATACAGTAATTTTATTGTTGAATATAACTATATAAATATAAATTTCAATAAAATAAAAGTAAAATAACTAACCTTTATGTTTTTACACATATCTAGTATAACCAGGTTAAGTTTATGTGCCATACAATGTATATACACAGCATTTGGATAATAATCTTTTATCTTCTTCTGTACACCACCTCTAGAACCTGACATAACACTTGCTCCATCATAACTTTGTGCAATAATTGGTATTTTGTCCAAGTTAATTTTTTTTAAAAATAAAATAATAGCTGATGAAAGAGAATCAGCATTTTGGTTACAAGAAACATCCACAAAACCCAAAAAACGCTCATAAGTAATGAAGTCTTTAGCATATCTTATACAAATTGACATATACTCTTGTTTATGACACCTAAACAGCCATCAAATAGGTATTAATGAAAATAAGATTTTAATAGTTTTAACTTTAGTCTTTAAGAACCAATTACCTGGCTTCATCGCACATAA
The DNA here is from genome assembly GCA_020882235.1 of Schizaphis graminum. Classification (NCBI taxonomy): domain Eukaryota; kingdom Metazoa; phylum Arthropoda; class Insecta; order Hemiptera; family Aphididae; genus Schizaphis; species Schizaphis graminum. The sequence goes on along the minus strand of CM037035.1, from coordinate 19,561,884 downwards.
TTGAAAAAAAAGATACTTCATTAACTTCATCAACTATAATATTCACTAAATTGTCTGCACAGATCTCAATTAGCTGATTTTGTATCTTAGGACTAGTATAATTGATTATTTCATTACTAAAGATATCATTGAAGTTAGAATTATAGTCGGAAAGAAGCTTACACATCTCTTTAAAGTTTCCTTGAATATCAAAATTAAAATTACATAAGAATAAGAATAACACAAACTATTCTATATTATTGATGTACAATAAGTACAACAAGTTAGTTAATAGTTTTACCTTGGTTTAGTGAAGTATCGCTTTCATCGTGGCCTCTAAACGCTAGACCTTGGCGTGCAAGAAATAATAAAATATCGATGAGACCTTTAATATAGTTTTGATTTTTAACTACTACTTCACGGTGGGCATTAGACAATGAAGTATGTATAGTACCAGACTGATCTGCTAGTTTACGCATAGACCATTTTGTCATACAATTTATATGGTAAATAGTAGATGAGTGCAGTTGCAATTTTGATTTTGAACCTTTGGCAATACCTTTAGACCCACTAAGCTGTAAAACAATTTAATACAAATATAATACCTAATACTAATATTAATAATTAAGCAAGATAAAATATTTGTCTGTACCTATGTATACTTTTACTTACTTTTTTCCAGTTATTAAAACCTTTTGAGGTAAATGTTGCTTCTGGAGGTGTAGTACCAAAAATCCGACAAGGAAAGCAATACACTGAATCAGTTTCTAAGCTATATTCCAACCAATTATATTCAGCAAAGTATGATGCAGAAAATCCACGGTTTTGGGAACCATACAACTTTTTAGGATATGTCTATAGTGAAAATAACTTATAAATTACAGAGTTAAAGTATGGGTATTTTAAAATTTATTAACATCACAATAAATTATAATACACTTCACATTCCCTATATATTTAAATGAATACAAAAAGTAAAATATTTCCTTACTTGAAGTTTTGGCTGAGATGGACCAGTTTCTATATTTCCCAAATCTTTAGGAACCATCGGATCATGACTTACTTCATGTGACTGTACCACCGGTTTAGTAACTGAGCTAAATGTTGTACTACTTGAACTAGAAGCATCTGTTAGGCGATAGTACAGCAAATTAAAATGTTTAACTATTACCTAACTAATAAATTATTATTATATTAATAAACAAATTATGTCTTACCATGTGGATACACAGTACTTGGAGTTGGTTCCCGTGGTTTCATTTTAAAAATGTTAAAAATATCGCTTTTTTTCGACATTACTAAGTAGGTTACTACCACCAAGTGAGGAAAACAACAAGCGCGTAAAATCAGTGATGACCAAGATTAATTATTTAAACTTTAAACTAAACGTGGATTTCGATGAAAAACAGTCACCACTCCGTTTCAAACAAGAAAAATAATAACGACGTTGACTCAAGTACCAATTATCAGACACGAACACACAACTGCTGTACTCGGAGAATGACGAAGATAATAATATTATATAATCTGATTCTATTTTTAGCAAAATACCCTCATATGCGGTTCGCAGGCACAGCGATTATCGTTACTCGTTAAGAGGACGCTACACTGTCCATAATTTGTTTTTAAAAACCGTTTCACGCGGGCTAGAACCACTCAAGCAGTAGTCGAAGTTAAGCAACCAAATTTTCACACTAGATAGAGGAGAACATTAACTATGCAACGTTGTTTTTCATTTTTCGATATCAGTAATAAAAAAAAAGTTATTTAAGTTTGAAAAACTCAAAAATAAAGAATTTTTAAACAATAAGAACTTTTTTTGTACTTGTAATATCGAAAAATGAAAAACAACGTTGCACAGTAAATGTTCTCTTCTTTATAGTGTGAAAATTTGGTTGCTTAACTTCGACTACAGCCCGAGTAGTTCTTACCCGCGCAAAACCATTATTACATAAATATTTTACTTTTATGAATATTTTTGTATCAATAATGTGCTGCGGTCAACGGCAAGTATCCGAACAATCGTCACGATACCCCTACCACAATTATTCTACCGACCGGCACGTCGTGTTACGAGTCACAAGTACTAGAGTCGGCGGTCGTGGTCCTCCAAGTTATTAATAGATTATTTAGTCGTATTACCATAATAGTTATTTATTATTTAATCATAACGCGATAGTTGCGGCACGTATGGTTAAAATAAAGATAAAGATATTATAAAGAGCTTGCCGCGCTGAAAAATGGATTTAGTGCTTTTATGATTATAATAATATAAATAATATTATATTATTATTTAGTATTCTTATAACAGAAAGATTCAATATAAACATTATAAACCAAAAGTCATAACCAGATTTCACTGAGTAGTGAGTACTGAGTATAAATAATAATTGTATATATGTAAACAGAGTTTATTAGGTCATAGTAAATTATTGTTTCGTCAATATTATCGTTTATCAGTCTTCAAGAGTCAATAACCAACATTGTGTTCTGTCTTATGAGTTTTTGACACTTTTTTTTGTTACTTAAAATGTCACCAAAAAAGTTTCGTGCGAAAAGAAGGCCTGTTGGTAAAAAAGTTTTACGTAAACTTTTGAATAATTTAAAAAAGAACAAATCGTAAGTACCTAATAAGTAATAACTAATTTGTATTTTAGTCTAAAATTGTAATTTATTTGAAACAATTATAAATTATATTTTTTTTTAAATGTACGAAAATTGATTTTTTATTTACCTACTTTAAAGTGAAATATTTATTAAAAAATAAATTATGGAGTATGAACATTAAAAATTTTTAATCAAATTTAGGAATTTAGAAATCGCCATATCGTAAAAAGTTATTTTGTAGTTAAAAATGTATAAAATGTTCAATATTTACACCTATGGTTTGAAAACTCAATACAAGGTTCATTTTTTTCAAATTAATAAAACTTTAGGGGCCATGTTGAAGACAAAGTTGTTAGTGCTGAAGAATCACCAGTTCAAATTCGATTGAACAATGCTAATCAAAATTCGAGGTAATTACATTATTTATAAGGTACCTATATATAAGTTGTTGTGTATGGGGGGCAAATAGTGTTTGTGAAGTACAAGTCTATCCTGGTTTCCTAGATACTCTTATGATGCTTTTACATCATAAAAAAGCTATAAAAAAATCAAAAATCAAAAACACATATCATATACGCCATGAAAATGGTCAAGTGTTATTTATTATCTACTATTTTAATATATTTAATATTTTGGCGGCAAAATTATCTCAGATAAAATAAACTATAAATTAATATTTTCTCTGTAAAGATGAAAAGCTTTATTTCAAAATTTTCTATATTTTTTTATTGTTTGTTTTAAAAAAAATCACTTATTAATACATATTAAATTCTGAGCGGAGTTATGAATTATTGATTTTACAATGGTGCGTGTTTTTTTTGTGTCTGTGTACCCATAACTTGTCAAAATAATGCTTCAATTTAAAACTTCAGGAGTAGTTTTCGGTGGCAAATTGAATATCTTTAGTGCAATATAGAGGTAAAAAGTAAGAAGTTTCCAACAGTTTTCAAAAAAAAATCGGCGAAAACAAAAAAAAAATGACCAAAAAACGAGAATTTTTACGCAAAACCAGTTTTTGATAAAATCGATTTTTTTTATATAGTTGTAACTCAAAAACAAATCTCTGTAATTACTTGAAATTTTCACCTAATTTTTATGTTAGTATTATCTATACACAGTTAAATTTTCAAAATATTCTGGCTTTTTTTTTAAAGTTATTTATAGACAACTAAGATTTTCGATTTTTCTAAATATTTTCTTTTTGAAATGTCGATAAAAACATTTTAAATGCCCAAAAATACTTGAAAATTCAATTTAAGGTTTCTTATAGGTTTTTGTTTTTGCCGTTAAAACAAAAATAAAAATTTGTTTGTCAGTGTATTTTTTTATGAGTGTTCAAAGTTAAAATTTCTACGAAATATGTCAAAATTCCCATTATTCGCAAGTAATTATGAAATCGAAAATTCATAAAATTTTTATTATTTATATCTAAGGTTAAAAACTTCAACACCTAGTTTTCCTTAGTCGCAAGTTGGTGACTAAAATTATAAAAGTTTGTTATAAATTTGACAATTGTTTTAATTATAACTGATCTTAAATACGTATACTTTTGAGTTACAAAAAAATATAAAATTAGTTTAATCAGTTCAAATTCAATCGAATTTTAGTTTTGAGTCAACGAATGAAAATTATGAAAGCACAATTTCTAGTTGTAATATTTCTACACTATCATTGTTGCAATTAGAACCTACATCATCTTCGACCCCGACAAAGTAAATATTATCTGTAATTATAAGTTTTGTGTGTGTTTGTATATTTTAAATTTATATTCTTTTTGTTTTTTAGTACAAGTGTTCACCATCAACCTTCGCTAGAAGCTGAGTAAGTCTATTTTATTGATTATTTTATTTGTTTATTAATTAATTTTTTTTTGCTATAACAATCAAATATTGAAAAAAAAACTTGTTTATTGATTTAAGCGTAACATCACTATCATCGCATAAATTAAGTGTAGAAACATCAGAAAATAGCGCATATGAAAATAATGAATCTAATTTGTAAGTTCTAATAAATTATTCATATAAGTAACAATATTTCTCATAGGTAGCTATGTATTATTTTATTCGTATGTTAAATTAAAAACTAGTTTATGTGGTCGAAGAATTGTTGACATTTCGTATGTGTTTGAACAAGCTCAAATTCGACATAACGCACTTACAGACTGCTCTTTTGCGGATATGGATTTTAAATCTGAAGTCGTTAAAGGATTTTATTCTATATTTATTTTCAAATGTAGAGTTTGTGGAATTGAAAATAATATTTATTCCGAAAAAATAAAGCAAGAGTCCACTATGCCAATAAATAAGGCTGTTGTTAGTGCTTGCTTTGCTATAGGTAAGTACCTGTACTACTTATACACATTTTAGTATTTTTATAATATAATTTATAAACTTATTAGTAAGGAATGTAATAATATACGTCACGTCATCACACATTATTATTTGTTATAAATATTATAATTTATAACTATATAAATATGGTATAGGTATTGGCCAAACGCAGTTAACTGAGTTTACAGCATTTTTGGAAGTCCCTTCTCTGTCATGTAGTGGATTTAATAAAGTACAAGTGGAAATTGGGAATATAATTTACAAATCTTCGTGGGATGAAATGAAACAGGCTGGTGAAGAGGAAAAACGGATTGCTATAGAATGTGGTGATGTGGATTCAGATGGAATACCTATGTGTACCGTAATAGCTGACGGTCAGTGGTCGAAACGCAGCTATAAGACGAAATACGATGTCTTGTCCGGAGTAGTAAGGACACATTATAATAATTTAGTTTTAAGTAAATAACTATTTGTTGCATTTTTGTTTAGGCTGCTATTATTGGTTTAAAAACACAAAAAATACTTTTTATTGGAGTCCGGAATAAGTACTGTGTAATATGTCAAAGGTCTGCTAATAAAATGGAGGTGACGCCAAAACATGAATGTTTTCTTAACTGGACTAAATCTTCGACAAGCATGGAATCTGATGGTGTGGTAGAAGGATTTACAAATAGTATTGCTATGCATGGAATTAAATACAATAGAATCATAGGTATATTATTTTTAAAGATTAATAATATTTTATATTTTTTCTTTATTATTTCTTTATATATCTATTTAATTATATTTATACTTGATAGGTGATGGTGATAGTAGTGTGACGAAACGACTGAAAGAAATTTTGCCGTATGGACCGAATTTTTTCATAAAGAAAATTGAATGCCGCAATCACCTACTACGAAATTATGCCACCAAATTAACTATGCTCGCAAGAAACGCAAAATATCCACTACGTGTGCGCAAATTTATTTTATCGAATATCCTAAAGTTTCGATTTGATGTAATAAAAGCCGCAAAACATTGGAGAAATTTAAACAATTTAACAATGGCACAACAAGTTCAAGGTGTATTATATATTTTATTATAAGTGTTTACTGTCGCGTTACATTTTTATTATTTGTAAAAAATTTACAACTTATAATTAACTAACTAAAACAAACCTAACTTTTCAGGACTTCGCAACGACTTAAAAAATGCTCATTATCACCGTTTGGGACAGCATACGAATTGTGATGTGTATTATTGTAAGGGTTCAAATGCTCTAAATTCAATTTGTTTAGTTCAAGAAGCTGAAAACAGTGGAATGATGAGGGAGTTGCAAAATATTATGTCTAGGTTGACAATCAACGCAGAGAGCTTGATTGAAAATAAAACGAACAATTTATGCGAACAATTTAACTCTATAATCAATAAACACATTGCGGGCAAACGGATAAATTTTTGTGGTAGAAGAAGTTACAACACTAGAGTCGAAGCAGCCGTTATTTCTTTCAATTCCAAACAGTTATTACGAAAAATTCATAAAAAAACCTGCAATAATCATAGTCCTGGTATTTTGCATGTTTTATAATCGATGATGCCATCTTACAACTTTCAAACTACATTATTTTTTATTTTAATTGTTTAAGGTCAATTTGGAAAAAAATTCTTGAAAAATTATGAAAGAATAAGAATAAATTCAAAAAGAAGAAGACAATTATTTCCTAGTGGTAATAAAAAAAATAAACAATTTTCAAACGGGCCAGATGATGATTATGGCTTGGCTGAACCTTTAATTGAAGAATTTTCTTCAGACATTTTGGAAAAAAAGAAAAATGAATTTCTAATTTCATTAAAAAATGAAAACTTCCAAACTATTGAAAAAAATACAAGAGATCAAAATGACAGCGAAGAGTGGTATCACGAGCGAAAAAAAAGACTAACAGCTTCCAAATTTGGTCAGATATGTAAAATGCGTGCTAATACCAGCTGTAAAAATGCAGTATACAGTATTATATACGCTAATAATGTAAAATCTAAATCAATGCAATACGGACGAGATACAGAACTTATTGCACGCCAAAAAGCTGAAGAAATAATTGGCGAAAAAGTTGAAGTATGTGGATTGATAGTAGATCCTGATGAACCATACTTGGCGGCCAGTCCAGGTAAAATACATTTTTATTTTTTAGTATAATTTATATAAACATTAATTTACTTTGAATAGATGGTTTGATTGGTGATACGGCAATTATGGAAATAAAATGTCCATATACTGCTCGTAATACACCGACCGCAATTGAAGCTGTCAATAATAAAGTTGTAAGTTATTTAAAAATTACTATTTTTAATTTACCACAGGTATTAAGTGTTTTAACATATTTCATAAAGTTAACAAATTTATTTATTGAGTTTATATAATTTATAGTTACCATATTGTTCTGTCGTGGAAAATCAAGTGAAACTAAAAAAAGATTTTATTTATTATTATCAAATTATTGGCCAGTTGCACATTTCCCGACGAGATGTTTGCTATTTTGTAATATATACAAGTAATTGGATTAATATTGAAAAAATTCATTACGACTCAACATTTTGGAATTCTCATATGGTTGATAAGTTAAAAATGTAATTGATTTCCCTATATATAATATATATAACATACCTTATTAATTACCTAACTCCTTTAGATAATTAATTTCAATATAAATATTGTTACAATATTATAATTTTTTTTTTTATGTAATTTTAGGTTTTATATGGAATGTATACTGCCAGAAATTGTGCAACCACTTTATCCTAAGAGAATGTTAAAATCTGATATAAGAGAACCAGAACGAATATCTAATAATATATTAGCCTATATGAATAAAAAGAAAAAATAGTTAAAATTGATCATTTGTTAACATTGTTATAAATTAGGTAGTATTTACTATATTATTCTGTATTTTTTATTAACTCGACTATTTGATTTTAAACGTCGTTTTAACTATTAATTAAACTGTGACTTGTTATAATAACGTTACAAATGTTACTGGAAAAAAAAATCTACGGTCGAAACCGTACGTCGTAAGTACCTATTATATTGTCATGATTTTAATTTTTATAAAAAATGAATGGTCTACGAATAGCTAGCTAACTTTAAACTAACTACAATTTACAAATATGTAGATAAGTAAGTAAACTTCAGTTCTCCCAAATGAATTTGGGCTATTTGCATCAGAATGAAATATGCTAAATATTTTCATTGATAAAGAGGCACGAGCCGTAGACATATCTATGTCTATAGGTATTGATGTATTATATTTGAATAATTAATGATTCAATAAAAATATAAATCAATCTATGTTATAATACTATAATCTATATATTGGTACATATATTTAGGTAAGCAGTGGCTTACATTGTAATCGTTAGTTCTTAGGTACATGGCCCACGCGTGGGTATTTAAAATATTACGGCCGCATTTACGATTATGAATTTTATTTTGACGCTAAGTGTCTTGGACGAACGATCATAGAATAATGAAACAGTGGCACAGTGCTCCCGAACGAGAACTCGTCAGCCGACCGCCGAATGCGAATAGTGGGCGTGACTTAAACGCCGCGCGCTTGCGGATCGCGAAAACACTTAACAGCGCGTTCTCTCGGCCGTTATATACGTTTCACTTTAGGTGTAGCGTCCTCTTAATCGTTATCAGTTATCACCATTCACCTAACTAATAATCGACAATCGTACGTCTTTTCCAGTCTATTACAGACTATTTTTGTGTTTAGTTTTTTGACAACTTCTAAGTAGTATTTATGTAGTTAAAACTACTCGACATGATACGTCTTACACTGGGCCATTACATAACAGTTTCATAACCAAAAAAAGTAAATATTTTTCCAAGATATCAATAAAAAAAAAAAAATTATTTTAAATTAAAGTTGAAAAATGTAGCTACCGTTGGTGGGACTAGGAATTTTGACAGGGGGGGCTAAAATTTGTTTTGGGGGGGCTTAGCCCCCCCGAGTCCCTACCTAGTTACGCCTATGTGCGGCTGTGTGAACCTATTTGATAATATAACACGTTGGTTCAATCAATATTTTATGATAAATCCGGTTGGATTGTACGGCCCGCCCACTAACAACTTTTGACAATTGATTATGATGGAGCGAGTTCGTCACAATCCAAGTGATGGGGGATGATTGACCAAACAGTTAATAATCAGTTAAAGATAACGTCATTTGCAAGGGACAAACTTAAAATAAATAGTTGGCCATTGCATTTGGGGATAATATTTGATTGAGTAATCGAAAGAGTAAGACAATATTAAAAATAATATATAAATATTAATATTACAAATAATAATAAATATTACATTAGGAAATAATTATAAAAATATAAATTAAAGTATAAAATATAAAAATTATTATTCAATATATATATACACTTATACTTAGCGGAAACGAATCAGATATACTAGAAATATTATAAAATTATTATAATTAGAAACTACACATTACAAATATATTTTATTATTATATATTTTACTATTTTTTTATTCTATGGCAATAAATGCATTATTATCCACTAGACTTTAACTTTTGTATTATATAAATTATATCATTATTGTGCGTTAGGGGCTGCACAAGTAAAGCCCGGCACGGCGGAATAAGCGTACGCGTGTGTGTGTGCGCGCGAACGGGCGACACCAAACGACCCGCCGTGTGTTTGATTATCTCGTCGATCCTGTAACCTGGTGGAGAGCGGACTGTATAATAAACTTTAATGGGATGAGGAGGCTGGTTAACTCCTATAACAACAATATAACTCACGATGATGAGTGAAGGCACCCTAACACAAATATAAAACACTAGAATTTTGACGATTGAGAATATATAAATTTATTGCGTCGGTTCTGCAAATAATTAATCTTACGCACTAGGGTTAGTAAGAGGGGGCGCACGACCACAAGTCGATCGGCGGAAAACGATTGAAATAATAAAATAATACAAAATTACAACGTCGGATAATAAATCGACGACCAAATAATAACAAAATAATGAGCGCGTGTACGACCTGATAACCGGCGATGCTGATGTTGATAACTGGTCGATGATAACCGTCGGGGCGCTGATTGGAGCTGCGACAACTGCTCGAATGTTGATCATGGCGAAACGCGTCAACGACGATACGTACGGGCGTACTTTGAATCACTCGAACAGAGCGGATGGGAATAACGTAAAACCACCGGACGACGCGTGCTCGTATAGCAATAACGGTCGCGAACTCGACGACACGAACCGTTGCGCGTGGACGTCCGTTGTCACGGCGTAGACCGCGGCACAAGTGACGACAAAATGGCTGAATACGTTTTAACGTGTTCGCACGTCGAACTCGACGTCGCGTGGGAACGATACGCGAAAAGCGAAAAGGGGTGCACTACGCGGGTCGCACTGCGTAAGACGGGCGGGCGACGGCACAAAACAAATCAAGATGATGAGGATCACGGCCTCGTGTTTGCACAGCGTAGAACGGACGGGCAAAAGACACGTGGGTGAACGTTCCCGGCTTGGGTCGCGCTGCGTATAAACGGACGGGCGACGATACAAAATACAATAAGCCGGGTGGCAAGCGAGCCCAAAAACACTACGACCGCGAACGCGACAGGGCGCGAAACGACGATCAGCTCGGATGAGCTCAGACGGCCAAAAGCACAAAAACAATGGCGAAGTAACGGCGACGGGACACCGGATCGCAGACCAGTTCCGTTGACGGTAGAAATACGACAAAAGACGGCGGCGGGGCACCGGCGACGGCTAGCTTGGTCGCGGCGATATCGGGGGTCCAAAGGTTGGATTGCGCGTCGCGACGGCGACAACGCTCCGGTGCGACAACATTACGGCATGTAATTAATCGCGGCATGACCGCGCGAAGTTTAAATAATTTGTATCCAACAATTATATTATTAACCACTAACAAATTGAAATTTACATACTAACCAATTATATTATATAACTATATTAGATTATTGTATTATTCACTAACCACTTATTTTATTGTATATAAAAAAAAGAAAAATTTGTAAACACTAACAATTATATACTAACAAACTAACAATTATTTACTAACCACTAAAAATTATATATTAAGTACACTATTGTAATCAATAAATTTGTATTGTATAACTGAAATTTCATGAAAATGTTCAAATAATTGTAATATGATATTGTAAAACATACAAATAATTGTAAAATGTATTTTAATTGAAATTATTGTAAACAAGTTTTGTAACTTGTATTGTATTTTGTAAACTTATATAACTATTTTTGTGCTAAGACTTTTGAAAGATTTCTGTCTTGAGGACATAAACCTTTTTTTTCGTGGGGAGGTGCTACGTGCTCTGATGTCCTATACCCATAATATAATACATAAAGGGGGCAATACATTGTAGGTTTGACTATTAACATAACAATCGCCCATATACACCAATAAAAGATGTAGAAATGAACATACTACCGAATAACGTGAGGTGTGTAGCAATCACACTAAAACAGTGTTTAACTAGATCTAAAAAACAATAATAATAAAACAACTTTTTGACACACAATTATATATAATATAATTTATTATAATCAAATCGCGAGTTCCGAGAACTCGGATACAGCGCTTGTGGTTGACCACCTGCATGTGGGCGGATGGTCACCGGACGTCATCATCGCACGCGCATCCTCTGAAATGCGTAATAGTGTGAGAAGCGAATGACCTGATTACGAATAGGCCAGAAGGGACCTGGTTAGGAGATCAGGGGACACTGACTATATAAGGGGGTCCAGAAGGGGACTCCCGCAGACGTGATTTTCCAGAGTTAGCGCAAGCACCTTCACGTCACTTTACACCAGAAATCGTTCATTTGGACTTAGTTTATTTTTTCAATTAAATTAATTATTTGGACTTAGAATATTTTCAATCAGTTTTAATAAAACACTTAGAAATATTTCGACTACTTTATTTCATCACGACCTGTATCTTTTCGGCAAGCTGTTGGCCCACTACAATACAAAAAAGAACCGGGCAGGCGACGGGAAGCGATATTACACCAAATGATGACTGATAGCTAGACACTCAATTACCTTTTTCGGTACACATTTATTCTTATTGATTTCAAACAAGCACCGGGCAAGCATCAATACAAACTTTTAGTGACCTATTTCTATTTTCTAGATACCCAACTACCATTTCCAACCTAATTTCCCTTGAAACGATTCTCACTCGACCAGGTTATTATTAGGTATAATATATTATACCTGGCTGAGCAATTATGGATTGGATACATATCGTATCGTTTGCCCGGTGCTTTTTTGCATGAGAATAAAATAAATAAATAAAATAATGGTAATTGATGGTCTAGCAATTAGTCATCAACCAGTGTGAATCGATAAATGTGCTGGGAAATCTGCCTACGGCGGATTGTTATACCTCCTGACGTCGTAAGTCTGATGTTGTATTGTAGGAGAAAAAGTTTAAGTCAAACGAAATTTTAACGCCTTATATTTTGGGAAAATCGATTTATACACAACTAAATCACTTAGGTAGGCAATCCGACTGCGTCGAATTGCCGACTATGTGGGCGCAATTAATGAAATCTACATTTTTTATTTGCTAAAAATTGAATATACTTTATGTGTTACTAATAGCCCTCAGGTAGGCAATCCGACTACGTCGGATCGCGGACAATGTCAGTATTGTGAGTGTAATAAGTGAAATAATCCACAATACATTTATTACATCATGTTGTTAATGTGTTATATTTTTTTATCTTTAAAATTTAAACTTGAAAGTTATTAGTAGTTTTGCATAAAACTTTGATGAAGCTTGGATGTTCTTATTAATTGTCATTTTAATGTATTTATCTAAAATATGTCGTGCTCTTTTTGTATTATAATTTATAATATATTATCCTTAGTATAGAATGCTAATAATGCTACATGTTGACAAAACGACAGCAGTATCAATGTTTTAATAACATTTTCATTATTGGTGTACAAAAATATAAAATATTATCGCCATAAACCCAAGTACACGAATACAGTACTAAGCGACATAAACGTCGTCGAGAAACACTTTTATAATATGATATACAACACAACCCGTTATAGCTATACCGAGAACAACAAAACAATATAAATACGATAAATGAATAAATGGGCTTAGAATCAAACATCAGTACTCTACGTAATACAGTAAACGTGTAAATTTAAGCAAAGTAATAGGATAAAATATATCTCGTACATCGATCGGCATAATAATAATACAATTATTAATAATATTTAATAATTTAATACAATGCCATAGACCTTATACGGCATAGGAATACTGGCATAGAGCTTTTTCCTATGCGATCGCAGCGCATTCTTTATATAGTAAACGAACTATTATTCACGTTTTATCATATAAGAAGAATATACCTATACCGCACCGTGTCGAAAATAAAAACGATAATAAGGAACATAGTTTAATTTTAAAACCGGAATATCAATATGTCGGTATAACCAAAAATCGCAGGCAATATACCACTTTCACTGAAACACAATTATTACATTGTACAGAGACAGAAGCATTTACTATTTGCCCAGAATTTCAACCTATACAGCACGAATCGATTAGACAACCATGTGAAGTAGCATTATTTAAAAATCCAGACCTTTTACCACCTACATGCGAAGCAGGAGTGATAGTAATATCGAAAAATATATTTCATAAATTAAAATATGCAAATGCATGGATATTCACCACCACTAGTGACACGTTGACTATATTATGCCAAGGGAATAAGGAACCGTATATAGTAAAGATTAAAAATCAAGGTTTAATAAAACTAAACCAAGAATGTAGAGCATATGCGGAGGATATAGTATTGAACCCAACGAGGGAAATAAAATCAAAATATTATATAAATTTCATTCCAAAAATAGGTGTGAGTGGCTTACCAGTAAAACTTAAAAGCGTGAAAAATATAAAAATACGGAAAACAAAATTTGATTCACATAAACTAAATAATTGTTAGAGTTTGCAAATATTCGCACTTAAAACGGACTGTAAGTAATAATTAACTAAGATACAAGTATTAACAACTAAGAAACTTCCACTTTATTAGTCTCAATAACTTGAATAACTACACAATATAAAAAAAAACAATAAAACATAAGGAGTCGTCGTTGGAGCAACGGTTGACGGTTGACGGTCGACGGACTACTACTTGTAGTGCCGGCGGACCGCCTAATAACAATTCCCCCAGCAGGGGTAACAACTTAAAAATTAGTAATAAAAATTATACAATATAACATTCGACCATCCTGGCATACTAAGTGTCCTCACTTAGTTATTCTACCTATTTATATGTAATTATCCAGGTACTTGGGTCTGTGAGTTTGACGCTTGGTCCGCCCCATTGGAATCTCTTCCTCAGACTCTGGTTCTGACTCCACCTGTTGATTTGTAGTCGTAGACACTGGTTCCTCTGTTTCAGACTGCCCTGCTTGTTCGCTTTCTTTATCGTCATTTCCCTGTTCTGAGTCTTCATATATGGGTAAATGGTATGACTTGAGGTTGGACACATGTGCTGTAGTGGCATAGTATTTATCTCCTTTATTAGATAATGATGCGATACTATAACTGTCTGTTGGATATACTTTTGTCACCACCATAGGTCCTCTAAATTTGTCCTGTAGTTTTGTGGACTCTCCTGTTGGTTGTGGTGCCCTTTTTAAGTATACAATTTCACCTACATTGTATTTGATGTCCGAAGAATGCTTTGAGTTATACCTCAACTTCCACTGCTCATGTTCTTCCTTGATTCTTTCGCGTACTGCCATTTGAATTTGATGGGTGTCCTGCCACTGTTGACCCTCGACAGTTATACTTGACAAAGCACCTCTTTCAATTGAAGCATAGTAACCAAATAATGCATGAAATGAGGTATCCCCTATTGTCTTGTTGTATGCGTTATTGAGCTGACTTTCAACCTTGTGTAATACCTTGTCCCAATTTCGTTCATCTGACATGTTCACTTGAATTGTTGGAACTAAAACTGCATTTACTCTCTCCACTTGTCCGTTTGATTGGGGGTGGCGTATAGAAATCAATGCATGTTGTATCCCATTGGAGCTGCAATACTCAGTGAAACTTCTGGACGTAAAACAAGTACCTCTATCACTAATAATTTTCTTGGGTAACCCAAAGTCTAACACAAACATTTCAAAACATCTAAGAAATGCCTTGGTAGTTGTGTTCTTAACTGCATATACTTTCACAAATTTTGTCAAATTGTCGATGATGACTAGTACATGATTATTTCCTTTAGTTGACTGTACGAATGGACCTGTGTGGTCCACGTTCACCACTTCAAATGGTCTGTTACCAGGTAGTATAGGATGCAATTCACCTGGTCTTTTCCCTCTAGGTAACTTGGTTAATAGACATTCAGGACAACAGTTAATGTGGTACCTAACATATCTCCTCATCTTCGGGAAGTAGTACCTTTCTTGAATTTTTGCCACTGTTCTATCAACTGCAAAGTGACCCGATAAATCATGGTATTTTACTACTATACTCTTACGCATACTACTCGGTACTTCCCACAGGTACTTTACATTGTCTCCTTCCTTCACCACTCGATACAATAAATTATCCTTCAATAAGTATTGTTGGACTCGTGCAGCTTGTTGTTTGGTGCGACTAGTTGCTGGTGTTTTGAGAATAGATATCAATTCAGCCACTCTGGTGTCACTGTGCTGCATGGCTGCCACTTCATCGCGTTCTGACCTAACTGTCAAAACTTCCAAACAGTCTTCTATCACTTCGTCCATGGTGTCTGTAGCTTCTTCCGTTGGAGCTCTACTAGTGGCGTCTGCATGTGACATCTTCTCACCTGGCCTGTGCTTGATCTCGTATTCGTATTCGCTGAGCATGATAGCCCATCTGGCAATCTGTGAATTCTGCGTCTTTTTGGTATTCAAATGAATAGTGGCTTGACAATCTGTAACAATGGTAAACTTAATTCCTATCAATACATTTCGTAACCTGTTTACACTCCAAACGACTGCCATCAGCTCTAGCTTTGTCGAATGATACATTGCTTCAGTTGCTGTCGTCTTTTTCGAAACTGCATATACCAAATGCATTTTGCCATCTGGCCCTTCTTGCAGGAGCATGCCGCTTAAGCCCACTGCGCTGGCATCACAATGTAGTTCTGTTCTGTCTTTAGGATTAAACAATTTGAGTATTGGTTCGCTGACTAACGCTGTTCTCAACTCCTTGAAAACAATCTCTTGTTTTGGTCCCCAAGTAAATGAAGTGTCTTTTTGCAATAAGTCACTTAATGGTCGTGCTGTCTTTGCATAGTTTGGAACAAACCTGCGAAAGTAGCCAGTTAGTCCAAGAAATCGTCTCACATCATGTTTGTTTAAAGGTGTCGGGAACCGTTCGATTGCACTGGTCTTACGGTCTCCTGGTTTCAGTCCGTGTGTACTTAATGTAAATCCCAGGAAATCAACTTCGTTGCTGGCAAATCGACACTTAGTTTAAGCGTAAGTTTAGAGTCTTTCAACGCTATTAAGACATCTTCTAGTTTGGTTAACATGTCCGGTAAGTCCACGGCTGGAATTAGCATGTCATCGAGATACCATACTGCGGTATTTTCTCTCAGCTGTCCGAGTACCTTCGCCATCAATTTAGAGAATACAAACGGTGCGTTTGTTAGACCGAACATCATTCGTTCGAACTGACCAGTTTCTGTTGGTGTAATGAACGCCGATTTGTGTTTTGTTTCTTCTGTTAACGGGACCTGTAAGTATCCTGATGCGAGGTCAAGGACACAAAACATTTTTGCTTCAGTAAGCCCTTGCAACAGATCATCAATATCAGCTACTGGAAAGGTCTTTTTAACCGTTTGCTGGTTCAATTTACGGTAATCAACCACTAACCTCGGTTCTCCGCCCTTTTTAGTGACAAGTAATACTGGCGATGAATAACTAGAGTTTGTTTCGGTAACAATACCCAGCCTTTTCCATTCTTTAACTATGGAATCAATTTTTGTTCTTTCTCTCGGTGATGTTTTATATGGTTTGGCTGTTACAGGTTGATTGTTATCCTCAATATCCATTGACAATACATCTGTGCAGCCTAGTTCTTCCATATTAAGCGCAAAACAACATCGATATTTATTGATTAAATCTAATAGTTGTACCTTTTCTATCTCTGAGATCATTGTACCACAACTTACCATAGAATTGGTTATCTCTATTTGGTGGTTGTTCTTTTCTTGACACTGTATCTTATTAATATTCTGTATTCGTCCAACACATTCCCCTTCATTTATAATCTTGTCGTTCAGTGAATAGTTGGCCACTAATACTTCCATTTCTTCAGAGTCTACCATCGCCTTAATGATACCCAGTTCGTTCTTCTTAAGCACCTGCTTATGACTTGAGCGGGCAATTGTTGACTTAGTGGCACAAAAATCCTCCTTGGCAAATGGAAATATCAGATTATAATCAAAAATTACTTCATTACTAGTTTTAACAAATGTTACGTTGTCTTTGTCAGTAAATGAACGTCCCACTATCAAATCATTTTCCTGCGCCTCATCACTGACCACCCACAGTTCTATTTCTTCGGTTACTGAGTCGATATTCAACTTAGCATGAGTAATGCCACATACTACATTAGACTTTGTGTTACCATACACCGTTAATAATTTGCTAGTTGGGTTTATACTTAAATTAAACTTCTTAGCTACACTCGGATTTGATTAGGCAAATGTCGCATCCAGTGTCTATCAGTCCATAAGTTATTTCCATACATCCGTTAATTCCGATAGGCTTAATGTATTTAGACTTAGCGGTTGTAGTATTAATAAAACTTACTGCTGGAGTATTCTGATCTGATTGTCTACAATAATTTTTAGTATGCCCTTCGACTCCGCATTCTGTACACTTGAATGGTCGTTTAGGTTTTGGGCATTCTCTGCTTATGTGTCCAAAAGCATTACAGTTGTAGCAACGTCGACCCGTAGGTGTCTCCATTGTACTAGCGTGCTTATCTATGGGTATTTCATGTTTGCTAGGTTTATTATGACTGAAATTACTTGGTTTACTCATGTAAGATGTTTTTGAAGCTGGGAATCTACTATTTCTTTCATTCATTACTTCCTCGAATTCCCTGATGTCTGCCAACAGTAATGAAATCGATGTGTGTGGATTACTTAAGAGGTTGTTACATAATGCTTTCGAATGTAATCCGACGCATATCATTTTCTTAGTTTCCGCTGGTGACAAACCTAAGCCGTGACACAGTTTAATTTTATCGTGTACAAACGCAAACACGGTTTCGCCTTTGATCTGTACTCTAGACATCATACGTTTCCATCGTTCTGCTAAGCCTACTTGTGACATAAATGTTTCTTTAAATAAACTATCAAATTTTTCCCAATCGTTTAGGCAGGTTTGGTTAGCTAAATACCAATTCTTCGCTGCACCTGACAAGTTGGCGCGAGCTACTTCTAGTTTATACTCTGCTGGCCAATAATGTAATTTCGCCGTGACGTCAATAGAATTCAACCATTCTTCAGCTATCATACCGTCATTGGACTCACCATCAAATTTGTTCAGATTTTGTTTAAGATCGGGCAACATACTGAACTGTCGTCCAAGATTCAGATTCGCCATTGATTCGACTAAGACCTTGTCCCGTTCGCTATTTTTATCCATAACTAATCTCATGAGTTCGTGGATCCCCGCATATGTAATTGGATCTTGATTAGCCATTGTGACTTGATTTGTTTTTTTTTTTTTTGTACGCACGCACACAAAACACGACGACTTTATTTACACGGAACGGGTATGAGAGTACTACGTATTGCGCGGCGGCGTATTCGTCTAAAACGGTACGAATACGTATAAATATGTAATTAATACTTAAGAAAAACACTATACACTAATCGGAGTGCCGGTAATGTTTTTCACGTTTTGAATATATAATAAATACGTAAGAAAAACACTATACACTAATCGGAGTGCCGGTAATGTTTTTCACATACGGCGTATTTATTATTATTTTTTTTTTAACAACAGTGATAACTGATAACACGTTAGCGAGAATAATATTGATCGTAAATCGTATCTACGTTCACGACCGTAAATCGATCATACATAACCTCACTTTCTCTCTTTTTTTTTTTTTTTTTTACTTCGAGCTTCGTTTTGATGACCTTTTCGGCGTCTATCCCACTTCTGATGTTAGAGTTTGCAAATATTTGCACTTAAAACGGACTGTAAGTAATAATTAACTAAGATACAAGTATTAACAACTAAGAAACTTCCACTTTATTAGTCTCAATAACTTGAATAACTACACAATATAAAAAAAAAACAATAAAACATAAGGAGTCACCGTTGGAGCAACGGTTGACGGTAGACGGTCGACGGACTACTACTTGTAGTGCCGGCGGAACGCCTAATAACAATTCCCCCAGCAGGGGTAACAACTTAAAAATTATACAATATAACATAATGTACATGAGACGGCACACTCCCTGGACGAAGTAGATAATATTATGATAGATGAGGAAATATTAAGACAATCTGGAGTAGATAATAATAGCAAATATTCATACCTTATGTATGTAATTATAGGATTTAGTATTTTCATTATTTTTATTATTTTTTATATATATATCTTACAGATGCAACTTGACCACTGGAAGAGCGTTAGGCCACCAGCAAATGGCAGTAATTAATGATAATATACCGCAAAATCAAAGTACTTTTTATGTGGAAACCCCTCTTAAAGGAAATAAAGCTAACGAAAAATTACTAGGTGATACACCTGATGGATTAGGCATGGGCGGATTACCACCCATAATTACAGAATAAAAAATAATAAATATAAAAATATATATAAAACAATAAAATATGTAATTATTAAGAAAAAAAATTAAATTATTAAATTATTAGAATATAATTGATAAAATAAGCATAAAATAAAAATTTTGTAATTATTAAATATAATGTATATAAGCTTGTGATGTCGTTGCTTGATAGAAAAAACTTTGACAATTATAATTTAATGTTGAACTAATTTTATAACAGAGCAGAGACACATAAATTCGTGATTATGGACTTTGAGTTTTCAATGGTGGACAGGACAAGCATGGTGGTTATCTCCGGAGCTATCTCAAATAGCCTAGATCGTTTCAAAATTCGTAAGTTGGAAGGTAGACCTTTATTGTTACCGATCAACGAAGAACCAAGACCGATGAAAGACCGAGAGCTACAAGTAGCTATAAAAGAGATAAAAAAAGTATTTAGGTGTAAAACGGAGTTGAGATATGCTTGTCTGGACCAATTAAATAAAAGTTTAAACACTACAAGGAATAATTTGACACCAGGTTATATTGAGAGTTACATTTTAAAAGGAGATAAGAAAAACGTAATAGTAGTATGGAATGGGCATTCTGATAAAAGTATTCTAAATAGATTAGAATTAACACAATTTCCAATTTTAAACATAACATGTTACGACAAACTTTTTAATCAAAATTTTACAATACAGTTCGAAAAATTAAACACAAAACAAATAATATACCATGACAAAATATACAGGTATGTCAGCAATATTCCGGTTTTTGAAGCGAATCGCGCATCCACCCTCCGCCCATCTTTGTACTGTGACGTGAGCATTTCTCCGTTTCTCATTGGTCTGCCGTCGCCACAGCCGTTATAGCCGCCGCCACCGATGACTCCACCACCACTTTACCGCCAATCTAGTCGGAGAAATGCTTACGTCACGGACCTGCGTATCACGAGTTACTGACATACCTGTATATTTAGTCATGTAATATACGAAGTAAACATAGGGACATTTAACAAGTCGGGACGCCTACTTAACTTGGTAGAAACGCACGACATGATTTGTAAAAAGAAACATAAAATTACGTATACGCACGATCCTACAGTGGATGTAAAATACACTAAATGTATTTTTGACTTCGTAATACGTAAACAAAGATATGAAAATTTAATAAAACACTTTTAAAATTATAAATTAAAATTTTATATATAAATTTCATTTCAGAAATAATAATTGAATAAGCAACTATAGTTAACAAACAACCACAAAGTAATAAAACATAATGGATAGATTGGAACAGTTAAGCACGGAAATTGCACTAAATATTGAAACATAATACTACATAAATCCAGAACAAGGAGATTGGCATAATTGTACTAATTGCTATGTCTATCATATAGTCACCGCAAATAATGCGATTTTAGTACCCTACGAGGATGACAAAATTTTGAAAATGATATCTGCAACTAAGAGATTTTTATCAGATATGTGCATCGACAAAGATTTGAGTTAGCCTTATTGCTATAAGTTAAACTAATTTTTAGAAATATTACATAATCCTGCAGATATTTTGTATTATGATAGATAATTCTTCAAATAAAGCTGGTCATTTCGATTTGTGTAGTTTGCAGATAAATTCTTGTAATATAACGATGAGAATGTGTCTGCGACTACCTGAACCTATTTGAAAATATAACACGTTGGTCCAATCAATATTTAATGATAAATCTGGTTGGATTGTACGGCCCACCCACTAACAACTTTTGACAATTGATTATGATGGAGCGAGTTCGTCACAGTCCAAGTGATGGGGGATGATTAACCAAACAGTTAATAATTAGTTAAAGATAACGTCATTTGCAAGGGACAAACTTAAAATAAATAGTTGCCATTGCATTTGGGGATAATATTTGATTGAGTAAAACAAAAGAAATACAATATAAAAATAATATATACATAATAAATATTACGTTAGGAAAATATAAGGTATTAAAAAGATTTTTATTTTTTATTTTTACAAGAAATTTATAATCTGTACTTACTAGAACAATAAGCAAATGTGCATAGGGTATTTACATATGAATTGTTTGATGGAAGAAGCCACCCATTGGTGATACTACCTATTTTGTGTTCTTAGTTTTAAGTTAAGCTAATTTTATTTATTAGACAGAAGGTCTCGACACCATCTTCGCTTAAGCCGTCTAGTTTTTTAATTAGAGGATTAGGATGAAGATGTAGTGTGGTGTGAAATCTTTTATAGTAGCAATTAGCTTCGTTAAGTACTGTTGTTATTCTTAGATCATTATGAAGCGTAAGATTGGATACAAAGGGGGGGGGGGCATTTGTGATTTTTCTTAGGGCAATTTTTTGAATATTTAATTTTTTTGCACTACCCCAGAGCTGGAGCCTGTAGGTCCAGATGGGTTTTAGAAGAGTTTTATATATTATTAATTTTATATTTAGGTTAGTGAGTGTGTTTCTGTGTAGCAATGAGCTTAAAAGTGCGTAATCGATTATTTAATTGTAACCTTTTTGATTTTTTGTGTGGAGCCCATGTAAGTCGACGGTCTAAAATAAGTCCCTAGATATTTTACTGTTTGGGAATGGGGAATATGGATTCCATAGAGATTGACGTTTGGACATGGAGACTGTTTTAGAGTGAATGTCATGTGAAAGGATTTATCTTGGTTTACTTTGACTCTCCGATTAGTGTACCATTTTTCCATAAGATGTAGGTGATTTTGTAGGTTTCTAGAGGCTACCAGAGAGTCTGCATTGATGGAAATTATTGCCTTATCATCTGCATATTCTGCAGTTAACGTGTGAGGTGTCGTAGGTTGATCTGATACGTAAATGTTATACAAGGTGATTCTTTTAAGTGGGTACACTAATTATCTTGAAAAGTATTCATGTTTTTGAAAATATTTTTTTACATAGTTTCAAATTCTTAAAAAAACAACGTTTTTATTAAAATTTATACTTTTAAATATTTTTTATCCTTATAATTTTTTTAAGTTTTTTACTTTTTTGAATGACAACATAGATTTTTAATTTCATATTCCAAATCAGAATAATTTTCTGAGTATTTTGAAATAAAAAATTCGAATTTAGGGTGAGTAGTTTATGAGTTATACTTATTTTAAGTTAAGACAAGCGGAGTAGTGGACAAACATTTTGCGGGGTAACCTCGTACCACTCCACTCTGCTTGTCTAAACTTTAAATACGTATAACTCATAAACTACTAGCCCTAAATTCAATTTTTATGTATCAAAATACTCAAAAAATTATTTTGCTTTGGAATATGAAATTAAAATTCTATGTTGTCATTAAAAAAATATAATGATAAAAAATATTTAAAAATATAATTTTTTAATAAAAACGTTGCTTTTTTAACAATTTTGAACTATGTAAAAAAATGTTTTCAAAAACATGAATACTTTTTGAAATAATTAGTGTACCCACTTAAAAGAATCACTCTGTATAGTATCGGGGAAAGTATGCCTCCTTGAGGGACACCTGCATTTATAGGGCCTATCCTTGAGACAGAGGAGCCATAGCATACTCGGAAGTTGCGATTGGTTAAGTATGATTTAATGAGAAGGTAGTAGGAAGGGTGTAAGAATTGTTTGAGTTTGAATAGTAGGCCATGATGCCAAACTTTGTCGAACGCTTGTGAAACATCCAGAAAGACACAGGTGCAATACAATTTTTTCTCAAGGGAGAAAGAAATTGCATCAACTATCACGTGAGCTTGATGGATTGTAGAATGTGATTAGCGGAAGCCAAATTGATGATCTGGAAGAATTTTATTTTCATTGATGCTAGGTAAGATTCTTTTGAGAATTAATTTCTCAAGAATTTTTGCAAAAAACGGAAGTAGGCTTATAGGTCTATAAGACGTTGCCAGATCTTGAGGTTTATTGGGTTTTGGTAAGAGAATAAAAGATGAGAATTTCCAAATAGTTGGGAAATAGGAAAGTCTTAGTATAGCATTAAAAATATGAGTGAGGTGAATGATAGCTTTTTTTGGGAGATACTTAGCGACTTCAGCAGTGATTAGGTCATAGCCCGGTGATTTTCGATTGGGATATTTTTGAATTATGTACTTGACATCAGTTGGTGAGAAGAGTTTGACAGGAGTAGAGAGGGGAGTATCTAAAAACTGGTTTACTGTGTTTATATTGTCATACTTAATTATTATTGCGTTCTCAAATCTAATAATAATATTAAAACTTTAACTGATAAAAACACTACTGAATTAAATATTTTAGAAAAACAACTTAGAATTATTAAACTGGAAAATAAGAAAAACAAAGAGATTATAAATAAGCTTATTGTTGCCACTAAAGAGTTAGAAATTATGACGATCGAATCTAACATAAAAATATACTTAACAAGTCATTTTATTCAAGCAAACGTTATGATTGAATTATACTTAGCCGAGACCAATATGTTATTTGACGTCATACAGACAGCTAGGCTAGGCTTAATACATCCCAGTTTAATAACACCTAAAGCATTTTTGAAACAACTATTAGATATAAAGATCGGGTTACCGAGTGGTACTGATTTGCCAATTGATTTAAAGAAAATAATGTACAGGAAATAATGCCACTCTCAGATATAACAATATTTTACTCAAATGACAAAATTGTATTTAATTTACGTGTACCTCTAGTGTATCAACATGAACTTACACTTTTTCAGCTTATACCGATACCAATTTGTACGGATAATAAATGTTTATATGTAAAACCTAGTCATAAGTATTTAGCTATAAGTAGGTCAAAAGAATTGTATTCCACTTATGACGAAATTGATCAAACATTATGTAAACATGCTAGTGATTTCCTACTATGTCCTGAAGTTTATCCTTTACATCCAAGAAGTGTACGCCCCATATGCGAGGTACTACTACTACAAGATCCAAAAGAAGTTCCAGATAGTTGTGAGATCATGCATGTGCAACTACACACGAACTTGTTCCACAAACTGAAGTTCAAGAACGATTGGATTTATGCAACACCAGGTGAAACGATATTTATCACTTGCGATCACGATAAGAAAAGTGAAAACCACTTATTAGAGGGAGTAGGAATATTATCACAAAATGAAACATGTAAAGCGTATGCAACACGCGATTTATTAATTCCACATAAGACAGAAAACGAAGAGGAATACTTAGATTTTATTCCACATTCGAAAATTAAAGAAACAGAAGAAATACAAATTGATTTACCATCTACAATTTTAAAAATAAAACACGTGCATACCAATCAAATGTACGATCTGAATTTAGTAGCAAAATCGACGACAGACATTAAAGAAATAATCGAAAAAACGGCTGAAGTAGAAGCAGCCCAAGAAAATAAAAATAGACATAATTATTTACTTTATGTAGTGAGTGCAATAACAATGGTGAGTCTATTGTTATTTATAATAACTTGTGTTGAGAAGTTACCGTGGTTCAAGCACAAAACACATACAGAACCGGAACCAGAACCAACCATGGCACTGGAACCGATCGAAGAACCAGAACACACGGATATGATCGAAGATAGGCGATCCATAGTCATAGTTAATACAACACAAGAAACCGAAAATAAACAATGCACTACTATGTATCAAAACACGGGTTATTCAATGTATCCGCGGTTATGATACGGAGTATCATTCTAAAAGGGGAGGTATGTAGTAAACCGGTGTTTTTCACATTAAAACGAGGTTCCAAAGTCCAAACCTACAACAACATCACGCCACCAAAACAGGCCATTATTATTGGCATTTCATTGGCTAGCACCAAAGCTAGCACCACAATCACCTTCCCATTGACGCCATTCGTCCTCTCCTTATCATAGCATATTCCATATAAATAGGAGCCCTGATCACCCAGAGCTCCAGAGACTCTACAGCCGTCGAGCTATAGTCATTCCCAGTTTTATGTACTTGTATGAGTCGCGGACTTTGTAACAGCCACATCGCCGCTTATACGAGTACTTCCCAGTTATAGACTATTTTAAATACTTTCTCTCCGGTAGATTTACATACAGTAGATTTGTCGAAAAACCTTTATACTAATTATAAGTTAACTTTCAATAAACAGTTATTATTTTACAAAGTGTTAACTTTATTTATACTTATACTTATTCAACCTCCACCTTCTACGTTGAAGCAGAACGACACGTGCCACCGTCGTAAAAGAAGTATTTGCAGTAACCGAGTGGTGACAGCACGAGTACGAGGTTACTACATACAGCTCGTCTACCTGGATTATCTCCTATTTTATATTTATCTAATAATATGCCCAATTTATCGAAAATTATTTTTTTATACTCTTCATTAGAACTATAATTATGTTTTGAACTTTCTAATTTTATTTTCATAAAATTATTAACATACTTTTTAAATAAGTCTGTTGTTTTTTCTTCGAAATTCCAAACTTCGTAAATTTTTGTTATTATGTATCCTTTTTCCAAAGCTTATTAACTTCATCTGTTGTCCACGTTCCTATAAATTGTCTTTCGTTTTTAGAATGATCACATCTTTGATTTTGATCTACAGCACATTTATAACACAAAGGAAATAATAACTTTTCACTTTTTTCCAATTTTATTTTAACTGGAAGTACAGGATGATAAAGATTTCTTGGAGGTAAAATTTTACATTTAATTAATCCAAACCAATTTTTATCATATAATTTTGGTTTAAATATTTTTTCAGGATGACCAACAGGATAGTAATCATAATAATTCACAGTTGGATATAAACTACATACATCAATATAACGAATTTTTGTATTTTTTACTCTTAATTTTGTGGCGTTTGTTCTACCTCCAAAGAAAGCATCTCTAGGAATAATAGGGTCAGCTATATCAACTTTTTTCATTTTTTTGTATGTAGTACTATTTATCCAATCATATTTCCATTGCTCAACAAGATTATAACCTGCATTTTTTATTGTTGTACTTCTGTCAATTGTTTTTTGATACAAATCCTCCATTGTTTCATGATTTATATTATTTATAGTTTCTCTATCTTTATAACATTTAGTACAGCCGTGCCAAAAACAACCATGATATTGATAAACTGTTTTTGATTTATTATCAAATCCATCTACTTTAGCCCCTGCTATTATTTTTTCACCGCCATTTAATGCATGTGAGATATTTTTATTATTAAAATGTTGTAACCACGTTATCGATTGTTTTGAATAATTTTCATTTTTTTCTTTATCTAAAACAGCTATAGTATCTTTTAACAAATATCTTGATCTATAGATAGCCATACAAACACCTGCTATAGTTGTATATCGAAAAGGATCAATATTAGCAATTTCTAAAAATTGTTTTCTTAATTCTAAACATCCTCTTCGTTCAATATCTACATCTGAATTACAGTAAACCTCTAATTCTTCTTTAAAATTAAATATATAATTTTCATTGATTTTATCATCATACCATTTTTCAAATACTTGTTTATCTTCTGTTTTCATTGTTTCGTATCCATAATATTTTTTATCGGGTAATATACCAATATAATTTTGATTTTCTACTGTATTAAAGAAATGTGGAAAGTAACCTTTTTTCAGTTCTTTAAGACCAAAAGTTTTAGGAAAACTACTCAGTGGACCTTGAATAAAATTAGAACTATCTATTATTCTTATACTTAAATATTTAATTTCTAATAACATTAATTTTGTACCATTATAAATCGTAAAAGGTCTTAAAGTGTTATCCACCAAGTATTTTAATATAAATTGTGAATCGTATCCTTTTGCGTAATGTACTGTCTTAATACTATTCTATTACAATCAATACATTTGTATACATAATCACATATATAATTATGATTATCTAAACATTCTTGATTATAACAATATCTATTACATTTTTCACAATATATTCTATTTTTCGTACTACTTGAATGTTCAAACCTTGTACCAAAATCTGTACACAATTCAGTGGCGCAGGAACTATTTTTCATGAGGGGGGGCAAAACCTAAAAAAACCTAACAACTATTATAATATATTTATTTGTAATTGATGACAGAAAACCTTTCTTAATATTTTATTCTTTTAACATTGATATAGGTAGTATATCTATGTATACATATTTTTTTTATTTAAAAGTTTACCAGCTAGTTTAACATAGCAAAAGTTTACCAATATATAAATTTCTAAATTTAATGATTAAATTCATACATTTATATATTGAAAAAAAAACATGAAGCATATTTACTTTATATCTAAAGTCAATATAACAGTATCTAAATAAATATAATAAATAAGTTTTAAAAGAAATATATTTACTATATACCTGAAGTTGTATTCAAAAGTAACAATATATTATACAGAAACATAAATAAATGAAATATAAAAAATGTATTTAATTTATACCTTAGTCCTTAAGTTATATTCTAAAGTAACAATATGTCAATATATAAATAAAAATAAAATAATAAATAAATGTATATAAATACAAATAAAATAAACTGCAAAAAGGTTTATTTTTTAAAAAGAATTACTTATAAGATTAGTAAAAATTTCCAAATGTTGATTTCTTTGTGAAGTTCTGGAAACAAATTCTTTGGCAATTAAATTCAAATCAATTTTTGCTGTCATAGACTTATGAACGTGTAAAATCATCAAATGAGTTAATCTCTTTTGGGTCATTGTGGATCTCAGATATGTTTTTAGTCTTCTGAATGCACTAAAAGAACGTTCAGCAGTCGCTGCAGATGCTGGTATTGTTAAAATTAATTTAATAAGCTTGGTGATTTCAGAAAACAAAGAATCTTTTACATTTGAATATTCATTTCTCAAATGATTTATAATATCTGAAATACTAGTGATAGATACTATAGATGGTAACATAATAAGCTGTGCATGGAGTTTATTAATGTCAAAATCCTCACTCATATTATTTAAACAATTAGTAAGTTCTTGGTGAGTTCTTGTGTTTTGATCTAAAAGTATATTTTCTAATTTAACCAAGTTTTTTAGACCTTGTTGATTAAAACGCCTATCAATTTCATTTATCAAATAGTCAATTATTTCAAACATATCTTTCTTCAATTCACATATTGGTGATAATTTTGTAGGATTATTTGTATATTGAAGTCGTTTTGGTGTTTTTTTGATACGCTTAGTGTCATCGAGTGGTTCTAATTCATATATTTCAGCATTCAAATTCACGGTATTTAATATCTTTTCAAACTGTTCATTACTTCTGAATGTTAGTATTGTTTTCTTTAATGTATCTGCAGCTTTAATTGAATCTGATGCACAAAATTTAGGATTTTGTAATACTTTTGCTAATTGTTCTACAGGACCAAAAATATGTATTGCAATAGTAAAAAAAAAAATTGTTTTTAATTTTTTTAATTTTTTCACATATCCTCTAAGTGTGAATTTTCTTTCATCTGCTATACAAACACTCCCTGAAAGCATTTCATCTAATGTTTTTTGAACTCTGCTATAGTTATCTAAAAATCTTGTTAAACTTTTAACCCTTATAGACCATCTAGTTGGACAAAATGAAAGTAGATTTTGTTTTACACTACCCAATTCAGAGGAATTGTAACATGGCTCTAATACTATATTTTCATAGATACTTTTTCTCTTAGCAGATTCAAGAATAGCATTTGATACATCTCTGACCATAGTGAAGGTATCACACATAGCACTATTTTTTCTTGCAACTTCTTGTAATGCTAAATCCAGTGAATGATTACTACAGTGTACAAAACAACTTTTTGGTTGAACATCTTCAATTAATTTTTTAACCCCATTCAATTTCCCAGACATATTGGCAGCTCCATCAAAACAGTGGCCTCTTAAATTTGATGTAGATAAGGTAAATCGTATTAATATGTCTTTTATTGTGTCAAAAAATGTTAATGCTTTACTATCAGGTGTATTATATACACCAGTAAATACTTCATGTACTTCGAAATTTGAATCAACATAGCGAATGCATAATGAAAACTGTTCTACAGAAGAAATATCAGTAGTTGAATCAGGAATTATAGAGAAGTATTCTGATTTTTTTATTGATTGCACAAGTTCACGCTGTACATTTAATGACATTATTTCTAATATTTCATTCTGAATATCTGAACTAAGCCAATTATTTTTCTGTTGTATCCAATAACTTAAGCATGGAACATCTATACATCTTTCTTCTAATAAGGAAATAAAATTGCCATCATTATTAGAATGACCTCTAATACTTATTCCCATCTGACTAAGGTATCGCAAAGTACTAATCATTGTTAATAAGGCTGTAGATGCATTTTTTTGTTCTTCAATTTTTTGTTTTGATAATAAAGAAACGACTGATACATTAGTATTAATACTTAAAAGAAAATGTATAGAGTTGACGTGCATTTTACTATTTTCATTGGATTGAAATTTTTCAGATGCTTTTTTCCAGTTATTAAAACCATCTACTATAAAAGATAACTCTATGTGTTTATTTAATTTATTACTTGTCTTATGATAAAACGAAATACAATCAAAACAAAATGCACGATCTTTAGATTCATCATAATGAAGCCAGGCAAACATTTCAAACCACTTTGCACAAAATGACCTTTTTTTGTGTTTTGGAAAAATAAAATTACTTGATGGTTGATTTTTTGTTTCAATTATAGGAAGAATGGGTTGACTACTTTTTTTTGAAATTGAAGATGTTGAGGTGACATTACTGATATTATTTTGTAAATCCTGTTCTATCTCTGACTCCTGAAAAAAATGTTTGCCCTTTTCAGTATAATATACTTTTTCTAACAACTTAGAGCTGAATCAGAGAAATAAATGCCCAAACAACACTTAAATGCATGCATTTATTAATATAATACTGTCATTGTTTACTTAAAAAGTTTTTTAAATTTTTTCTTTAACAGAAACTAGTCTGTAGTCCGTACTGCAGTTAATAGTGTGAAACTATGAAATAACAGTCTTAATTATTATACGATTTAAAAATATTTAAAAGTTGTAATTTACTTTTATTTAACTTAATTTAACCTTATATAAAAAAACCTATTTTAAGTACATTGTACATAGTTAACCTTATATAAAAAAAATACTTATTGTAAGTGAAATATATTCAAAGTTAACAGTAAAATTCTTCTAAGATCAACTCAAAATATAAATTTTATTAGGCAAGTATAAAATATTTCTTCTTTTTAATTTTGGTTGGAAATTATAAACATTACACTGGAAATTATTTAAATTAAGGCCACTAGATACAAAAACCTGCTTTTAACCATTTATAATTAATCATTTTAATAAAATTAAAAAAGCATAATAATCTATGGTGTGTACAGTTGACATAAATACATAATAGTTAATACCATAATATAAAATTATAAAATATTAATATATTATAAATACAAGTAGGTAATCATTATTATTAAATTAGCTTAATTAAATCCAGTTTTGTGCCTATAACATATTTTGTTCCACAGTATACAAATATTAATTAACAGCATTAGTTGTTGAAATAAATTTTTATAGGAAATAAAAAAATTATTGATTGGTATCTAAAAAGTAAAATTATTATCTGTTCAACAAAAATATTGCTTTGTAGAAATCAGTTTGATTTAGGTATATTGATATATCATTATATCAGTAATATTTATATTTATAACACTTTATTTTACTAGACAAATAAATAATTACAACAAATAAAACAAATTTATTTGAAAGTATGTCTTAAACTTACATCGTTAGGTATAAGTTCCTGAATTTTCAGAGGTGTTGTTTTCGGTTTGAAAAAGTCTTTAATATTTTTTTTGGGATTGGGAACAGCCATTGCAGGTACGTGAGACGTATTTAAACAATTAAACTTAGTAAATATTTAATATTTAATATGAATTTTACTGTAAACTGTTATAAATTAATAATTATACTTTTACATTTACATTTAAACTGTATTCTGTAGCGACAGCCGACAGTCAACGCTCACAACAGCGTACTCATTTAATAGTCGTAATCAGTAATCACTAATCGCCAATCGGAATCTAATCGTAAACGATATAAACTGTAAAAACCCAAAAATAGCCTAATGATATTGGAATAATAAACAATATTGGAACTATGTTGTGAGAACACTATCCGGGACTGGTGGAACTTCCAATTGACCAATTATAAATATTTGATAAAGCTCTCCGACCGAAAACGTCTATAAAAATTACTCAATAACTTTATATGTATTATGTTATAATAATAATAATATTTAATACGCACATTCATGATAATGAGACTTATTTTGAATACGTAAACGTATAAATTAAACGTAAATTACGATTGTAATATTGTATTTTACCCTTTAATTTTAATGTGGTAGGGGGGGCAAAATTATACTTTTGCCCCCTCTGCCCCCCCTTCTCCGACGCCACTGACACAATTTACATATTTTGTATTCTTTAACACATTTATGTTTATCTTTATTTTGATATGGTTTATCACAATCTTTACAATAATAAGACGATCCGTAAAAACCTTTAGCTGATTTAATTACATCAAAATGGTTTCCATTTTTGTACAAATAAATTTTAGTTTCTTTATCATCGCCGTTATAAATTAAAGTATTTAAATTTTCAGCACATATAACATTTATTTGTATATCTAGTGTGCGTTCCACATTCTTAATATCAGTCAACGTAAAACCTTCTTCGTTATATTCTGTTCACATATTACATAATTCTAAAGCTAAACCTTTTTGAATTTTTCTACCTATCTTCAATTGTTTAATTTTATTAGAATCTAATTCATGTCCTAAAATGTTATTGGTTTTAGTAGATAATGCAACAACAATAGCTCTTGGGCAACATAAATTATCATCGTTATTAATCTGAATAATACTATTTTTTGTTTTAATATTTTCTGATAAATTTATTATTTTTGTTCGATTTGAACCTCTTGGTATTTTTACTAATTGAACTTGAAAAGTAGTTTCTGTAATATCAATTGTTTCATCTGAAGTTAATATGTTACCAACTATTGATTTTAAGTTGGTTAAAAAATTGTCAGATTTCATACCAGTAGATATAGTATTTTTTAAATTTGGATTCATCACTATAATATTTATTTGATCACCTTTTTCATAATTTGAATTTTTTTGGACAAGTTTTAACATAGAATCTAGAGCTTTATGTGTATAATCAATTTTGTTGCATTACTTAGTTTTAGATCTTTTATTAACGCTTCTTTAAAACGAATTTTATAATCAGCTTCGTGTATCTTAAATTTTTTTTGGACCTGTTTATTCAATTGAATTACATCTATCAACTCAAAAACCTCTGGTGTTTTTTCTAATGAACTATTAAAATAATTTTCTTCAGTGAAATATGTTTTTTCTAACTTCTGAAACGGATTACTGTTTAATGAACTATTATCAGTCTTGAAAATATCTTCTTTAAGTTTACGAAAAGGTTGTTGCTTGTTGATATTTGTTATTAAATTATCTTTATTAAGTTTGTAAATAGACCTTATACCATAACTTCTTGCTAATGATTTAAGCTCAGAAATTTTTAAATCACGAATTATATGGCCTTTCCTAATTCTTGATATAAGATCAATTTTTTTAAGGGTACTATACCCTTAAGTTTTGCCTCTTTTGCTATTGACTTAAGCTCAGAGAATTTCATATTTTCTAATTTTCTTATAGAATTTATTTGTTCCATTGTTGATTATAATTTTTATTTTCATTTTAGATTCTGAACGAAGTGATGAATGTATTGCTTTTACTATGATGTGTGTTTTTTTTTTTTTTTGTGTCTGACTCCAACATTTGGAGCAGTAATAATGCTCCGATTTTTGACTTCAGCCCCTCTTTGAATAGGGAATTGAATCTAGTTGGTACTTTAGGGGGGTCAAAATTAAAATTTTCTAATAGTTTTCAAAAAAATCGAGAAAAACAAAAAAAAAATGACAGAAAAATGGAAATTTTACGGAAAAACCACTTTTCGACAAAATCGATTTTTTGATTTTGCTGTAACTCAAAAACGAATTATTGTAAATACTTGAAATTTTCACCAAATGTTTATATTATGGTTATCTCTTTTAGTTAATTTTTCAAAATATTTTGACCATTTTTAAGCTACTAATAGACAATTGAAATTTTCGACTTTTCTAAGTTTTTTTTTCTTCAAATGCCGATAAAAATTTTTTGGGTGGCCAGAAAATCTTGAAAATTTAATACAAGGTTTCTTATAAGTTGTTCTTAAAGTGATAAAAAAAAATCCGAAATCGTTAGTCACAATTTTTTTTTATAAGTGTTTAAAGTTCGAATTTATACGAAATATGTCAAAATTTAAATTAAATTTCATACGCTCATAATGCGAATGTTGGCCATAGTAACCATAGTAACATAATATAAAAACTATACTATTTGTTTTAAAATAGAATATTTGACAATATTTAAATATAATATTATATCCTAAACTGACAAATCATCTTCGTTCAGAATCGTTTTTCGTATACAATGATACCTATCATTGCATTCAAATTTAACCTTCCATAGTCTGAGGTCCACCCCATCCCCTAAATATACAGCAGAGCGATACCCACTTACCCGCTTTTTATTCTTTTTATTTATTCAATTTCTTTTGATAGATTTTGCATTTGATGATTTTATTTCATTTTGTGTTGTATTTGTGTTTAAAGTTATTTTACTGATCTTTTCATATTTAATATCATTTTGTGTTCAATTTGTGTTTAAAGTTATTTTGTGTTCTATTTCTGATAATTATGTTAAAGGTTGTGGTTTGTGATCTTTTTGTGATTAAAAACATTTTTCTGATCTTTTGTGTTTAAAAACAGTTTTCTGATCTTTTGTGTTTAATAGCATTTTGTGTTCTATTTCTGATAATTATGATAAAGTGTAAAGTTTGTGATGATTTTCTGATTAAAAACTATCTTGTGATCTTTTTGTGATGAAATATATAAAGTGTACCAGAGTGCCCCACCTACTACTTACGTCTGTATTCATATTATGGGTGAGAATATTGCGTTCTTCACACACACATAATCGTGATCTACATCTGGAACAGATGTATTGACTGGGTATGAAGTACTTCACCCCGCTTTGCCGGACATCGTGCTGACCGACAAAACATTTCGATTACAACGCGCAAGACCGCCATCGGTTTACCCGTACGCATATTACCAAAGTGTACATGGTCTCGGCACTTGATACAAAATAAATCATTTTCATTGGGCCGTTCAAAATTTTATATTTTACCGCGCTTTTCGTCACCAATATTTTGATAACAATAATAGAATGATATTCATTATTAATCATAATAAATAATAATAAATATGTTATAAACAATAATTCAGTCTTGTATAAAATACTTTAGAAAAAGTATTAAAATACTAGAAGTGCCAACTATAAAGATAGCGAATTATTATGATTACAATCTACAATATTATTTTTATTGATGTCAAATTGTTGTGAAAAATAATTAATAAAGCGAATTTTGTGGTATTTAAATACAAGTATTTTTACATTTTATAAAAAATACTTTTGAAAAGTATTCAGAATACTTAAAAAATACTGTAAAAAAATTGTATTTAGAATACCAAAAAGTATTTTATTACAAGTATTCAAATACTTATATTCGAATAATTTACCAGACATTTAAGTTTTACATTTTAGCTGCAATACGTTTTTATATTTGTATGTCTATACTAAGTAATTCTACTAATATACTAATATACTAATAAAATCTTTATATAGCTTATAAGATATAGGTACCAAAATTAGTGTTTGTTTTTATTATTATTTCTTGGTATTATTTCTAAGTATAAATTTATCAAATTTACCCATGTCGTTTGTCAACAAAATTTTGGATACTTCTAGTGGAAATAATTATACACTTCGTCCAAATATTCTAAACTTTGAACAAAGTGATAAATGGGTAAATGAATTTTTAATGCTGACTAACACTAATTGGATTGTTAGAAATTACAACAAAATTAGTGAACGTTTTGTATGCAGGTACATACATTTTATAGAATTAATAATGAAGTATATAATCTATACATTATGTACTTAAGACTGTAAATTATAATATTTTATATTTCAGAAAGGATTATGTATGCCATCTCAGCAGTTTTAAAAAAATTGACAAAAGCAAAAATAAAAACAAATCTAAAAATATGAGTTGCCCTGCTAAAGTTAATATTAAAATTTAAAAATTAACAACTGATACTGTCAAGAAGGATAAATATGTTAAAGTAAAAATAATAAGACATACCTGTGTCACATCATCTATTAATACATCTACTATTAGTAGATAGTAAATATCTATTACATTCAAATATTACTTATTTTGAAATTCTTTTTTTACTGCTTATAGGTACTTAATACCTATTTATACTCATTGACTTATGTGTAGGTAATTATTATTGAAGTATATGGAATCGAAAATAATAAAATATCTTATAACTCTTTCCATTAACAGAAATTTGGGTTAGAAGGAACTTTGTACAAAAATAAAAGTGAGTGACTTTTAATTTATAAGTACCAATTCGTAGGTTTTAGTATACAACTGTTGTCAATTACACCTATAGTGTAAAAAATACAAAATGTAATACTTGAATCATCTTGGATTTATATAAATTTGGCATAAATACAATAAAATAATAAATTAATAAATTAATAATAAATAATAAATTGTATTTCATAAAAATCAATAACCATATCATTGTACTAGTCATAATGATTTCCAACAAGTTACATAATATGTATAATTTATGCACTGACACAATTTATAATTTAAACTTAATACATAGGTAAGTAATAATATTATTATACATTTACTACATTAACTCATATGAATATATTAATATATTTATACAATATTATTAATGACTAGTTCCATGAGATTTAGCATTTGGTTGGTTCTTGTTAACATTAGTTTGTAAACTTCTCTGACGTTTATTTTTTTTTACTTTTTCACCTGACGGTGGTCGACCTACAGCTAGTCGCTTGCTTCCTCTAGTTACTTCTAGCCTTCGACGACTTATTGATGTTGGCTGAACGTGTATTTTAGCCCTAGACATATGACGAATAGGTATCTGTTTTCCTTTGGTAGATAAAAATGTTTCCCAAGAAGTTCTTGTTTTAATATTTGTTAATTTTTTTAAATAAGTATTGAGTGCATCAGTGGATGATCCGAATTTATTGTGATGTTCTGTCATAAGATCGATGATTTTTTTGAATTTGGTTGCATTAGTTGGTGAATTTATAATTTTGGTTTCTGAATCCATATTGTCTGTCATGTCATAGCTGGTATTAATTGAAATTGTATTATCTTCGAGATTTTGGTATCCATTTGAATTGATTGTATTTTTGTCCTCATTTTGCTCAATACTGGGATTGTATTCTAAAGAATCATAAAATGATAACGGTAGAGCATTTTCTTCAAAAGCCAAAATTGCCATAGCATGTCTACTCTCAGGTGTAACTGGAGGCATATTAGGTAACTTTTCTCCATAAAAAAAATAAACTGCTCCTTGATGTTTACAAAAACTTCCCAAACGTCCTTTCTCACAAGTACAGCACCCCAAAGATATATTTACCTCATACATTTCACCTGTTTTTTCACTAGGTACAATAAACACATTATTGTCTACATTTTTAATATTTTCAACTGCTAAGTATCCAATTTTTCTTTTTATTGTGTTCAAAAATAAGCGTGCTACATTACAACGACCATTACAAAATTTTCTTATGCGCCGGATATAATACTGTTCCATTACGGTGCATGTGAAATCAATCAAGGAAATTACATTATACGCTTTATTTCGGGACAAAACTATGTCCTTATAAATTCTAACACATACCTCACTAAAATTATTAGTCTGATGACCATGGGTTTCATAATTTCTAAAAGAAAGACACCATATTTCTTTACGGCTCCAATAAGAATCAAGATACTTCACCCAATTAGGATACTTCAAAACATATTCATTGCTATTATCAATTGCAATCAAATAAGCACTCGTTGACATTTCAACTGTTGGTGCAGTTAAGATTTTGCTGAAATAATTGTATAAAATTGGACGATCATATTTTTCAATATGATTTTCGGAATTCCACAACCATCTCCAAATAGCTTGAGAAACATGAAAACGGCATAGTAATTGCTTAGATTGAGGCCATACTACTTTTAAAGCCTCCCTTTCTGCTTTACTATCATCAGTGATGAATATTTTTGGAAATTGTTGACATTTAAATCCTTCAATACCAAAACATTTTTGAGCTAATTTGAATCCATTTTCATAATCAACAAATGACTGACCCTTTGTAATTATAACTGCCAATGGGATAGCTCCAACGGCACAAGGTGTAAGCATAAACGTTATTGAATGATTGTTGGCATCACATGATGCCGTACTGTCAACAAACACAATGTCTTTCGAATAAGCCAAAGTATGTGCACGTTGCATTAAAGGAGTGCAAATGACAACTGAAAATGGATCTTCATTAATTACAACTTTAATTCCATTATTTTCATAAGATGAAATTTTTGATTTGAGTTTCTGAAAAAAATATATATCATTTATATTATATTAGTTTCATAAATATTCTGATTAATCTTAACTGTTTATACTTTTTAGTTATTTTATTTTATAACAATTCCTATACATTCTAACACCGAAAATTATAAAATAAAGAAAATACATGGAGGGACCAAATTCCCATTTTATAAAATATTTCCATGTTGAAAAAAAATATAAATACATACAATATCTATATATGGTTATTTGTTTTGTAATCTGACACTTTGACTACCTATTACCAAGTATCATATTATGTTTATATTTAACTACATTTTCATATATAACTTTGAATAATGAATTAATTGTAAAAAAAATATTGTGATATTCCTTTGTTGTTATTTTCAAACCTGGAATTTATTAGTTATTACCAGAAAAAGGACTTAATGCCCAATAAAATCAAATATGTATTTAAAAAAATGCACTTGTGCATCAAATTCATCCAAAATTAAAAATAT
Organism: Schizaphis graminum; assembly: GCA_020882235.1. Lineage (NCBI taxonomy): Eukaryota > Metazoa > Arthropoda > Insecta > Hemiptera > Aphididae > Schizaphis > Schizaphis graminum. The sequence goes on along the minus strand of CM037035.1, from coordinate 19,523,060 downwards.
TCCATAAAAAAAATTACACCAACAAATTATACTAAAAAATTATATATATATTTTAAATATTACCTATATTAACAAAATATTATTTATTAAATTAAAAAATGCACTAAAAATTAAGACTGAAATATATTATGATAAATTATAATTTATACTTTGATCATAAACATTGTGAAATGTAGGTAATGTGTAGGTACTTATTTATTTATTTTATTTATTATACAATAAAATGAACCAAAAAAAAAAAAAAATATGCAATTGCATGAAAGTCCTTGCTCTAGTTATAACTTCATGTTCATACAAAACTTAATAAAACTTGCATATAATCACATAAGTATATAAAAATTTCAATAATATCATAGGTAATATAGGTAATATACAAATACCTATTTGTTAGAATGCAATTATGTTTTGACCTCCTAGTTTAACTAATAACTAATTATTAATTATTATTTACCTCAAAAACACCTATGCCAATTCTTGGGCCTAAGTTATTTTGTCTCCATATATCATGCCAATATTGGACAGTTCTATATTTAGGATTTAAGGAAGCATTAGCTATTGCAATTTCATTGCCCTCAAGTTCCAATCTGCCTTCATGGTACATAATAGCTTCTGTAATACCTATACAAACATAAAAATATTGTAAATTTTCAATAGATATTCAATCCGAATACATTAATTATAAAAAGATAAATAACCATGTCCATCGCTGAAATAAGATTCAAATAATTTTCTTGTCTCCTCAGAACTTTTGAGATTGCCTAATGCTTCAGCTGTATTTATGGTGTGAGAATGTTGGAAAAAAATATGAATTTCTGCCACTAATCCTTCCTAAACAAATGAATAACCCATAAAATGTAAATAATACACAATACTAATATTTAAAAAAAAATAAGTAACTTACCTTACCTAGGTTAGGAACCTACCAGTATTGTATAAAATAATTTAATAAAAAAAAAACATTTGATTGCAATTATGCTTACAATTAATATATAATTTTTAGATATTTTAATAAAAAAATTTAGATACTTTCCATCAGTATATAATTTATATAGTTATATAATAAATATTGAATCGCATAGGTTACTATTACAATGCATGCAATGTTTATGAGAGTAGAACAGATAATTATTAATATATCAATAGACACATTATGACCTAGATAGGTAACTTTAATATGCTATTGCAGTGTAGACTGTATATAACATACTGTCCAATAATATCATAATATATGTATTATTATACTTACTTTAACATATTTATCCTTCTTGACAGTATCAGTAGTTGTTTTTTTAACTTTAATATTAACTTTAGCAGGGCAACTCATATTTTTAGATTTTTTTTTATTTTTGCTTTTGTCAATTTTTTTAAAACTGCTGTGATGGCATACATAATCCTTTCTGAAATATAAAATATTAATTTACAGTACATAATGTATACATTATATACTCCATTAATAATTCTATAAAATGTATGTACCTGCATACAAAACGTTCACTAATTTTGTTGGAATTTCTAACAATCCAATTTGTGTTAGTCAGCATTGAAAATTCATTTACCCATTTATCACATTGTTCAAAGTTTAGAATATTTGAACGAAGTGTATAATTATTTCCACTAGAAGTATCCAAAATTTTGTTGACAAACGACATGGGTAAATTTGATAAATTTATACTTGAAGGAGTTTCCATTTTAAAAATTTTAGCAATTTATACTTGTACTATTAATCATCTTGTGGTCGTGTTATAGAATATTATTATCATAATACATAATATAGTATCATATCATAACATAAAATTATATATTCTATTCTATTTTTAGGCTTGATATTTTAATAGTTGATACTTGATAAGTGATAACTATAATAATAAATCTATAACCATGATTATCTCAATAGGAGACGAATAGGGATAATTTAAATAAACTAATAACACACACATTTAAAAATATATGTATATTATTATATAGGTAAATGACGAATGTATTTTTAATCCAAGAAATAATAATAAAAACAAACACTAATTTTGGTACCTATATTTTATAAGCTATATAAAGATTTTATTAGTATATTAGTATATTAGTAGAATTACTTAGTATAGACATACAAATATAAAAACGTATTGCAGCTAAAATGTAAAACTTAAATGTCTAGTAAATTATTCGAATATAAGTATTTGAATACTTGTAATAAAATACTTTTTGGTATTCTAAATACAATTTTTTTACAGTATTTTTTAAGTATTCTGAATTCTTTTCAAAAGTATTTTTTATAAAATGTAAAAATACTTGTATTTAAATACCACAAAATTCGCTTTATTAATTATTTTTCACAACAATTTGACATCAATAAAAATAATATTGTAGATTGTAATCATAATAATTCGCTATCTTTATAGTTGGCACTTCTAGTATTTTAATACTTTTTCTAAAGTATTTTTTACAAGACTGAATTATTGTTTATAACATATTTATTATTATTTATTATGATTAATAATGAATATCATTCTATTATTGTTATCAAAATATTGGTGACGAAAAGCGCGGTAAAATATAAAATTTTGAACGGCCCAATGAAAATGATTTATTTTGTATCAAGTGCCGAGACCATGTACACTTTGGTAATATGCTACCCGTACTGGCCGTAACCCAGTAGACAAATCTACGAATATTCTACGTATATTAAACATACACTTAAATACGTATAATATACGTAGATTTAGATTATTTAACCAATAATTCAAGTATATTTGCAGGTCAAAAGGGAACTATTTCACTAATATTCAACGTATAATCGCGGTATATTTTTCATATAAAATTCGTTTAATATCAGTTGAATACTTTGTCGCGACATGTAAAAATGGAATATTTTTCGTCTATTATACACATAGAGTTGGTAAAAAAATGGTGTATATTTCATAGCTAACATGCCTAGTGAAAGTGAAAATACGAATAAATAATGTGTATTATCAGTATAAATGTTGTATATTGATTGTGTATTATAGGTATATACTAAGTATAGATTTGGCACATGCTAAGTGTATAATAGGTTTATATGTGGTGTATATATGGTTTAATGTTTATGCTTAGTATATAACAGGTATATACTAAGTTTAGATTTGGTACACGCTGTTGTATTAAGCTTTAAAGTAAAAGTCATTTAAATAAGAAATGTTAGTATTTAAGAATTAGATTAAATAAACAATCATAGGTTATTAGCCTATTAGTAGAGAGCCATAGGTAATAAGTAAAATTGCGTAACTATTTCTATTAAGTTAAACAAACGCACAAGTAGGTTAAAATAACAATCATAACAATTCAATATAACATTTTGTAACTAGGGTAAGAAAACAATAATATAAATATTATGCTTAGTCAATAAGATAACTAGGTTAAGACATGCAAAAACATAATGTAATTAATATAATATAAGGAGGATGGAAACTCCAAGACAGGGGTCAGTGGTGGTGATCGTGTGACTCGATCACCACTGAACACCGCGTGTTAAATAAAGTATTATTAAATATTTCGTGTGTTATTTTATTGTATATTTCGAGCAATCGGAGTATACGACAAAGTGGAGCCCAACGTGGGGCTCGAACCCACGATCCCGAGATTAAGATTCTCGTACTCTACCGACTGAGCTAGCCGGGCTTATACCGTATAAGTTATACGGCTGTCGGAGTATACGACAATGCTAAGTGCATAATAGGTTTACATTAAGTTCATATTATGACATTATGTAGTGTATAAAATGTAGTCTCAGTGTATTTATGGTTTAGACTTGGTGTGTAATAGGCTATAACTTATAAGCAAAGCTGGGCACTAACTTGTTAAAAGATTACAGTTAAGATATACATTTACAATATTAAAGTAACTTTCCAACTTATCTAGTTGCATTTAATTCATAATAATTTTACAACTCAATCATAGTCGAATTGAATGTGTAAAATGTTGTGATTGATACAATTTAGTAAGATATCTTATAAGTTTTAATTTATTACTAATTTATTTTAATACTTTACATAACATGAATTATTGGGTTTTTTATTTTATATTTTAAACTATAAAAAAAACTAATTTCTAACTTCTACTCTAATTTAAGGTACCTTTCCCCAAACTAACTTCTAAATTGAAAATTTCATATAAACTAACTATAATACTCTAACTTTAATAATTTATATGTTTAAGTAACTTAACTTTAACTAGTTGAAAAAAATTAATTAAGAAGATTCAGAGTTGATATAGTATATTTTTCTTGTATAACAGATGTATAATCAAGGATACATTTTTGGTATATAGTACTATATACAATTTAGTCAAATTTTTCAATTATTGGTATAGTGATAATACGCTCTGTACATTTTTGATATAAGAGTATGAGTATCTATGATCAGTATAAAAAAGTTATTTATTTTTTTAACAATATTAAATACAGTATTATAGTTTAAGTAATGCAGTATAAAAAAAATAAATAAAAATAATAAATAATTAGTGTTTGCAATCTTATACATTAATTTATTTATTTCCTACTTGGCGCTTGTTTTAACCAATCACTAATATGGCCCTTTATTTCAATTAGTGATACTGTTGAAAAAATATCTTTGACACAATCTGAAACACAAATAATCAAATTATATGGAGTTCTCTAATTATACCACACAATTAAATGGAAAGTTTTGGATTGCATAAACATATTATCTAAATAGGTAATTTATTATGTTTTTGGCAACTCTGAACTCATTTTTAATGAACAAAAATATTTAGTTGTAAGATAAGATAAAATTTAAAAAACAAAAATATGAGTATTTATCTATAATACAAGTATATATTTTGTATTTAACAAATGCTGTTTTTTGTCCTCTTCTTCCTTCCATATTCAAAAATTCAGCCACACGATTCTGCATTATGAGTTTCATAGCCAAATAAGTGGTTCGTTTTGCATCGAAAGATCTGGCATCTCTTTGTAAAATTCGAGCCTAAATATAATCAAATAATGGAATAGTTAATAGTATTTAATAGAATCAATTATGATAGCTTACCAATGTGCTGAGTTTGTCCTCATCTTCTTCAATATAATTCAATTCAGAAATGGTTTGAACAGGAATTTTTAAGCTAGCTTTATCTATAGCTTGTCTAGTATCAACAGTAGACACAGTACGACGGTCATTTTCAAACAAACTATTTAATATTTCCTGATTTTTGATTACATCAACTTTAATAATATGGATTTCTTTTTTTAACGTTTTAAGCTCCTTTGAAACTAACGAAAAAATAAATAGTATTTGATAATTATTATACATAGGTAATTTAAAGGGTTATATACCATCCATAACAGCATGACTAACGTGACCATACGTCCCGCGTCAAGATTAATACAGACATGTTTCGAGCAAAAATTTAGATGTGCTCACACTAAGTCCGAGGCTATTGTTGTAAATGTTTTGGCGCCTATGGCAATACATGAGTTAAATGACCATCTCCGTAAAGCGAATTGCATTACTTTACTTACGGACGCTTCAAACCATGGTTCTACAAAATTATTCCCTGTCTTAGTTCGTTACTTTTTACCGTATGAAGGAGTGCAAGTAAAGATTTTAGAATTTCAAGAGCAACCGGGTGAAACATCAGATATAATTGTGGATTATTTAAAACAAGTATTGACTAAAAATGAACTGACGTCAAAAATTGTGGCGTTTTGTGGGGACAATACTAACTGCAATTTTGGAGGAAAAAATAGAAAAGGAGTTAATAACGTTTATGCAAAGTTAAACACCTCTCTTGGAAGGACTCTCATAGGAATTGGATGCGGAGCTCACATAATCCACAATGCAATTAAAACAGCTGCAGATTGTTTACCTGTTGATTTTGAATGCATAATTGTAATAATTATAATTGCATTATTTTACATTTATAGCGTTCGTGTTGAAGCTCTTAAAGAATTTTGTAATGAAGCTAACACATAATACAAAAAACTTCTTGGTTATAGTAAAACTAGATGGCTTGCGTCGATGCGTGCACTGGAAAGAGTTTTGAAAATGTTTCAGCCATTAAAAAATTATTTTTTGAGCATTGATAAATGCCCGAATATACTGAAAGAGTTTTTTGAAAATCCCAGCTCTGTACTATGGTTGAATTTTATGCACGCACAATCAGCTACTTTTCATCAAGCAGTATTAAAGATCGAGGGCCAAAACGAACTTCAAAATAATTTAGATCAAAAACAAAATTCATGCTATCTTCCCCACGCCAGCCGTAATATAATGGTAAAATTACAAGAAACTGGTGATATAAATAATGAAAACGTAAAAACTGCAGCATCTAATTTTTATAAAACAAGCAAAGAATATTTGGAGCAGTGGTGTCAGTTCAACGAAGAAGTAAAACAATTTGAATGGGCAAATCTGAGAAAGGTTCCCTCGTGGGAAGACGTACAAAAAGTGATGGACTTACTTATTGAACAGAACTTTATAAGTAGCAGTCAAGACACAGGAGTGTTTGACGAGTGTCTGTGTATTAAAAGCCATTCTTATAAAAAAGGGTAACATACACAAATCATGTCAAGAGTTCCATTCTTACATACAAACCAAACAGGCTACTTTAAAGCAGACTTGTGGATCCGACAAATATAGGAAACCAGCCGAACAATATAGGTACTCTATTAGTTATTTTATATTACTTTTTTTTATTATTATTATTATTATTATTATAATACTTATTAATATATTAGTTCTCTTTTTCTGTTGCCATTTTTTATACAAAAAGTTTGTTTTTTTTCCAATAAAAAAATTGTTATTTTTCGCAAAATGATATGATTTTCTTATTAAAATGTACAGGTGTCTCGCTTTGAAGAAAAAAAAATATGGTCAAGTTAAGCATGACCAATGTTGTTCAACATATTGTAAATACTTATGTTTTCATCTTGACTGTAGTCTATAATAAATACAAAATATAAATGATTAATCCAAACTTAATGGGCTAGTGGAACAAAATATTTATTTTATTTATTTGTATAGGAATTTAAATTTTCATTATTTTTTAAATGTTAAGCAGTATTTATATTCTCATAATAAAATATGATTAAAAAAAAAAAATGTATAATATGTATAATATTGAATTATTAAGTAGTCTTTTATACCTTTTGTAGTATTATCTTGTGGAAACATTTCTGGACTAGATACAGTACAATTTTTAGCTGTATAAAAATGGAGGCCTTCATCATCATCATGATCAAAAAAATCAATTGGTTCTACAACAGTAAATATTTTGTCATTTAAAGTGTATTATTTTATATTATATCTTTAAAGTAAATTTTAATAAATTAAAAATATTTAGTATAGTTTTTATATGTGGATGTCATACTTTTTGGTTTTTGAATGTTAGGAGTTTGTTGAAGGCTTTCATCATCATCATTGAAAAAATCAATCGGTTCTACAACAGTAAATATTTTGTCATTTAATGTGTATTATTTAAAATATTACCTTTAAAGTATAAAAAATCGAGAAAAACAAAAAAAAACACAAAGAGATGTTTATGTTTTTTTCTAAATATAAATATTCTGACAATCAAATAGACGTGCATACAGTGTTTGATATACAAAACAGGCAAGTTTCTCTACGCATTGATTAACACTGATGACAGCGTAGATATAGGTATCAAACCTATTCGGAGGACTATATTATTATGTACATCTGTCTAGCGCCGCAAGCAGCGAGTTCATGTACCAGAGGTAATTGAATAATTATTAATCATGGTTCAAAGTAAATCAAACCTGGGTTACATCAATATTCATAAACCGAAAGTTAATTACTAAAATAATGAACATTACGACGTCGATTATTACAATATATTAATACGCTACACTAAGTAATTATTACTACCTACTAACTTTACGATATGTCGAATAGGATTAAAAAAAAAGCGGGTTAAGTGAGAATCGCTCTGCTGTACATTAGGGGGTGGGGTGGACCTCGGACTAGGGCAGGTTAAATTTGAATGCAATGATAGGTATCATTGTATACGAAAAACAATTCTGAACGGAGATGATTTGTCAGCCTAGGATATATTATACATAAATATTGTCATATATTCTATTTTGAAACAAATCCTAACATTTAAGTAAAAGTTTCAAGATCCTTCGTTTGGTAAATTTTTAAAAATAACAAAAATGGAAAATTATTTATTAGTAAAACGTTATTTTACACGTGTATTTTTGATTTCAAATTAAAATAAAAACTTTAAACATTCGTAAAATTTTTAAATTGAATAATCCTTAAACTTTTTATAATTATTCTAAGCTTAACTTATGGACAGCATAGTATTAAATTTTCAATTCTAAGCTTTTGACAGTAAAATTTTTATAAATTTTTAACTACCAAATAGTGAAAAATATTCATGATTTTGACGAATTTTTGTCAATATTTGAACTTCAAATGCTAATAAAAAAAAATTGTGCCTATGTATTTTTATAATTTTTGAATGAGAGTTAGAACAAGTTATGTAGACCCTTCAATTAAATTTTCAAGTAATTTGTCCAAGCTAAATTTTTTTTATCAATATTTATAAAAAAAAAATAAAAAAAAATTGAAAATTTCAATTGTCTATAAATAGCTCAAAAAAAGTCAAAATATTTTGAAAATCAAATCACGTAAAGAAAATGGCAATCTAAATAACTGGTAAAATTTTCAAGTATTTACGACTTATACTGTTTGAATAACAACAAATATCAAAAATCGTTTGAGGCTAAACCGTTATTTAACGCGGTTTTGTAAAAATTTAAATTTCAAACCCTCATAAAAATTTTTTGTCTGAATCCGGTAGAGTTTTTTTTACAGATAATTGAAGAAAAATGTATGGAGAACCTTGTATCAAATTTTCAAAACTTAGTTATAAAAGAAAAAAATTTTACGATTTTTCAACCGCAAAATTACTTGCAAATTTTCGCAATTTTGACATAATTCGTATAAATTCAAACTTTAAGCACTTATAAAAAAAAATTGTGACCAACGATTTCGGATTTTTTTTTATCACTTTAAGAAAAACTTATAAGAAACCTTGCATTAAATTTCAAGATTTTCTTGCCAGCCAAACAATTTTTATCGTTATTTAAAAAAAAAATACTAAAAAAAATTAAAAATTTCAATTGTCTATAAATAGCTCAAAAAAAGTCAAAATTCTTTGAAAATTTAACTGTGTATGGAGAACGCTAATATAACCATTTGGTAAAAATTTCAAGTATTTACATCGATTAGTTCTTGAGTTTTAGTAAAATAAAAAATTCGATTTTGTCGAAAACTGGTTTTGCGTAAAAAATCCCGTTTTCCCTCATTTTTTTAGGGTTTTTCCTGACTCATTTAAAAAATATTGAACATTTTTAACTTTTGACCCCCCAAAGTACCAACTAGATTCGATAATACTCCGGTACGTTTCTTTCCAACCGGGATGATTCGCTGCTTCGTGGTCGTGAAACCTTCGTAGCAGAATCTGGGCCTTTTCCGCCGGGACTACCACTCCCTCTTCTCCATTCGCGATGGATTGGGGGTGGCGGTATAACACCTTGTCCCGGATCACGTACAACTTCCGAAGACGACCGAACATTGCACCGTCCCCGGAGAGTTTGGCAACGATCTCCCGTATGTTCGGGTCATTCTGTTGCCACTCTCGGACGTCTTGTAATGTAACGTTTCCGTCATCACTCTTCGGCTGGATCGCTCCACAGTGGGTGACACCCACACCGGATCCTCCGGACATGCCGGACGGATCACCGAAGACTCCGAATGTTTCTCCGGACACTCCGGGCCGAATCACAGGGGGGTCGTGGATATTATTCTCCAACGATTCTTCGTCCACTGTATTCGGTCCCACCGGACAACGGGATAGCGCGTCAGCTGCTTCATTTTCTACTCCGGGTACGTGCCGGATTTCAAAATCGAAAGCTCCAAGTTGTAGCGCCCATCGCGTTAGTTTGCTGTTGGTACAGCGAGCTTGCTGTAACCATCGGAGTGCCGCGTTATCTGTAAATAGCATAAACTTACCAGACTCGAGATACGGCCTGAACCGGTCAACCGCCCATACTATGGCTAGACACTCACGTTCAACTGCCGAGTATCTTCCCTGTGCTGAATTGAGTTTCTTGCTGGCGTAGGAAATGATTTTCCTGTCGCCACTCTCCCCCTGCTGGAAGAGCACGGCACCAACTCCGACTTCGCTTGCGTCGGTCTGTAGATTGAATGGCTTACCCGGAAGAGGAGGGCAGAGCCGTGGTGCGGACACCAAAGACTCCTTCAACTTCCGGAACGCCTCTTGCTCAATCTCTGTCCAACGCCACTTGGTCCCTTTGGCCAACAGACTCGTGAGCGGTGCTGTGATCTCGGCGTAGTGTGGCACGAACTGGCTGTACTAACCACAAACGCCTAACACGCGCAACACGTCTTTTGTCTTCTTTGGAACCGGTAACTCCTGAATCGCCGTTAGTTTTTCCGGTTCCCGGTCTATTCCTTCACCGTCCACGACGTGACCTAGGAATTTGATCTGTGCCACCCCGAATGTACATTTTTTCGGTTGGCTCGTCAGACCGTAAGACTGGAGTCGCTCCAAGACTCTCTGCAAGTGGTTTAGATGTTGATCGGGACTCTCCGAGTATACCACAATATCATCCAAATAAACCAAAACAAATTTGCCTACTAACCCACGGAAGACTTCGCTTACCAAGCGACAGAATGTGGCGGGGGCGTTCTTAAGTCCAAAAGGCATTACTCTAAACTGGAATAATCCTCTTTGGGTCCTGAACGCCGTAAGTGGACGTGTCTCTGGGGAGAGACCCACTTGCCAATATCCTGATTTCAAATCCATGGTGCTGTAAATCTTCGCTCCACCCATTCCTCGGACCATGTCATGTAAGTCCGGCATCGGGTGAGCGTCCGACTCCGTCTGCATGTTCAGACGGCGATAGTCTACACAAAATCTGCGTGAGCCATCCTTTTTCTTCACGAGTACTACCGGTGCAGCCCATGGGGATATACTAGGTTCCACAAAACCTTGTTCTTCCATGTCTCGCACCATCTCGGCAATCACCTCGTTCTTCTCTCGGGAGTACCCGTAAGCGTTTAGAGCCACCGGATTTGGATCCTTGAGACGGATCTGGTGCTCTATTACCCGAGTTCTGCCTACCTCTCCGGAGAAAACCTCCGGATATTGGCATAGGACTTCTTTGACCCGCATACCGTACTCTCCTTCGGGTAAACCTGCGGTCGTTAAGTCCACTCCTACGGTGACCGGAGTTACTGGATTTCTCCAACTCACGGAAACACGTCTTTCTTTCCCTAGGTGGATTATGCAACCACTATAGTCCCAAGCGACTTGTTGCTCCACGAGGAAATCGTGACCCAGGAAGACATCTCCAATGAGATCGTCTAACACTGCGGCCCTGAAACTCACCTCCAAATCCACTATCCGAGCCCGAAATTCGGAAAACTCCGTAATTTCCCGGGTTCTTCCGTCCGCCATCCGGACAATCTCCGGTTCTTCGGTAAAACTTCGGCCAAACTTCTTTGCCACCCACGGTTTGACATAAGTCCTCGCCGCTTGGGAGTCCAGTAGCGCTTCTACTGCCCCGAGTGCAAACTCAAGTTCTATGGCCGGTACCGGAACATCCGATACTCTAGTTTTCCCCGTTGACACCGTTGCAATGGCTGGAGACTCAAACGCTTCGGTCCGCAGATCCGAAAAGCGTTGCCGCAACTCAAACTTTGAGTCCGTGTCTGAGTCTCTCCTTTTGCAAATTTTCCGTGGATAAGGAACTATTTCTTCGGGAAAATCTTCGGATGTGACCGGACAAATTAACAACTGCTGTGTTAACTTATCTTGTTCCGCATCACTCGACACATTGTCCGGGACATTTTCCTCGGAAAAATCACACACCTCGGTGAGATCTTCACTTTTGTCCGGAACATTTTCGATCCTACTCAATTTTCCATACTTCTTGTCCGGGTGGTTTGACCACCTCTCCGTCGATTTGCCATTTGCCCGACTCATTGTCACGAACTGTGGTTCCTTTTTCGGAACGTCGCTTTCAATGAGTTTTCTCGGGTAGCTACGGCGTTTTCTCCGGTGTTTTTCCGGAGGCTCAACGGTTTTCACCGGACAACTCCTCACTCCGGACGTCCACTTCGGGTAACCGAAGTTTTCCTCCGGAGGATTCCCGTTCTTACCGGTCTTCTCCGGTCCAGAACCCTTCTGGCCCGTTTTCTTCGGACCCTTTCCCGAGTCTCCGGTCCGTAACGCTCCGAAGTTCCTTTTCTCCGGGTCAGTTTTGGTAATTTGTGGTTCCTGTACCGGAACGTTACCAACTGCCGAAGTAGAACTTCGTTGCCTACCCCTCTTCGGACGACTCTCGATTTTTCCGCCGGTTACTTCCTGGCCAGCCGGGACCCGGCGGTCCCGCCGGTCGTTTTGGCGTTTCCCGACTCCGACTTCCTCCTCGGACATGCAGCTTGCCAGTGGTCATGACTACCACACACTCTACATCCTGTCCCGGAAGACAGTCGTTCCTTCGGATTAGGCACCTGGGATTTGCTAGCATGCTCAGCTTTTCTTCTGTCCAACCATTTTAATTTTGGTGGTCCGCTGGTGCTCTCTCCCGCCTTATCCGATACTACGGCCTTACTACCATCTAAAATGTGTGCAAACGCACGTAGTTCGCTGAACGATTTCAGCCGTTCAATGCGTGCATGAATTCTAAATTCATCACGCATGAGCCCAATCACCGTCATCACCACCGCTTCTTCAGTCAGACCAAGATTTAACCTCCGATACAGCTGGTACTTGTGAAGGACATACCCTCCCAGTGTTTCGGCCTTGGTCTGAGCGGTACTTAACAGTTCCGATTGTAGACTCGACTGCAACTCGTCCCCGTTGAACTTTTCCAATAGTTCAAACTTGAACTCTTGCCATGGCAAGTCCAACGCCCTCATGGTTCCCCACCATGTTCCTGCCTGTGCCTTTAGCTGAGGGGCCAACACGGTCACCCATCGAGCTATGTGGATACCAGTTTCTTCGAGTATTGCTTCGGCCTGGAGCAAAAACCGCACCGGGTCTTCCTCCCTCTTACCAGCAAACTCTGGTATCGACGCACGGGCCATATTCAACTCATTTTGAGGAATGAGCAGGCTGTCCGCGAAGTGAACTCGTTTTTCACCGGAGATATTACTCCTTAACGCTTCCACATCACTTCTACCGAACATTTCACCGGACACTCCGGACTGGTTACCGGAAGCTCCGGGCAAACTCCGATTTCGCGAGTTTTCTCCGGTCAATCTGCTTCGAATGTTCGCCCAACGGTTCTCAAAACTCACCTCTTGAGTTTTGACCGGACGATTTTGATTTTTGTCCGGGCAATTTTGATTTGCTCCGGATAAATCACTAGTGGAGGGTAGGGGGGTGTTACCACCACTTGCGCAGCTTGCTTGCGCAACTCGTTCGGTCGACTTACGTTTTTCTTCGGCTAACTCCCGCTCCAAGCGTTCCACGCTTTTGCTAAGAGTAGCGATAGTACGTTGCTGCTCGTCAACCGTCGCTTCTACCCCCTCCAGTCTATCTAACATCTGTTCCATGAACTGGTTTATCAAATCTCCGTCGGTTTTGACCTCTTCACCACTGTTCTGGACCTCCGATGTACTATCTTCCGGTACCTGGGCTGACATTACGTCACTTACCCCAAACCGTACTGATCTTGGATCCATATTTTCCTTAGACCTAATATACTCCTCTAGAAATAGAAGTTTATCGGCCTTGGACCCCCCGGTCTCAATACCACGTTTCGATAACTCCCGGTTAATATCGACAATATTTAACTCACTAATGCATTTGCTAGCCATTACGGTGAGTAAATTTACTTGCTATTATCTACCTAATTAAATTACGATAGATACGATATTAACGTAAATCGGGCGAACGGTGATAGAGATACGTACTTTCCAACCTATAAATAGCCTAAATCTAATTTAGCACTGTAGGAATTACACTAAATTTCGCAAATTCTGCCAAAATTTAACACCTTAGGTTAAATAAGTACTTATATTCTATTAACTAAAATTAATACGAATAAATAATTAGGAACCGGTATGATCAGGACACCTATGTAGGTTCTTTTAACCCGATATGTGCTAATTTACTTTAATTTATGTAAAATTAATTTTATTAAAATTAGCACTTACCTTACTCCTTTTCCGACTGCGCCAATGTAGGTGTAGGGCTGGTTCGGAATAATAAAACGTCGCTTTCAATGATATGTAATGACACTATATTGTAACAAATTAAAATAACAATAGTAACGTCCGGCGACCGTGTATCTTAAAAGACTGACCCCGCGACTCGACCGGTCGCGGGTCGCGCTCTCGCGAACTTAGATAAGCAGTCACGGTCGTTGCGATAACGACCGCGACATGATGAATATCATTGTATACGAGAAACGATTCTGAACGGAGATGATTTGTCAGTCTAGGATATATTATATTTAAATATTGTCATATAATATTCTATTTTGAAACAAATAGTATAGTTACTATATTATGTTACTATAGTTACTTTATAGTATCTGTTTATATAATTAAAAAAGTATTTGGCCAACATACGCATTATGAGCGTATGAAATTTAATTTAAATTTTGATATATTTCGTAAACATTTGAACTTTAAATGCTTAGAAATAAAAATTGTGACTAATGATTTCGGGTTTTTTTTTATCACTTTAAGAACAACTTATAAGAAACCTTGTATTAAATTTTCAAAATTTTCTGGCCACCCAAAAATTTTTTATCGGCATTTGAAGAAAAAAAACTAAGAAAAGTAGAAAATTTCAATTGTCTATAAGTAGCTTAAAAATGGTCAAAATATTTTGAAAATTTAACTGTAGAGAGATAACAATAATATAAACATTTGGTGAAAATTTCATGTATTTACAATGATTCGTTTTTGAGTGAGTATCGCTCTGCTATATATTAGGGGGTGGGGTGGACCTCAGACTATGGTAGGTTAAATTTGAATGCAATGATAGGTATCATTGTATACGAAAAACGATTCTGAACGAAGATGATTTGTCAGTTTAGGATATATTATATTTAAATATTGTCATATATTCTATTTTGAAACAAATAGTATAGTTTTTATATGTTACTATGGTTACTTTATAGTATCTGTTTATTAATAATCAAAAAATCAATTTTGTCGAAAAGTGGTTTTTCGTAAAATTGCCATTTTTCTGTCATTTTTTTTTTTGTTTTTCTCGATTTTTTTGAAAACTATTTGAAAATTTTACTTTTGACCCCACCCCTCCCCAAAGTACCAACTAGATGAATTTTCCTATTCAAAGAGGGGCTGAAGTCAAAAATCGGAGCATTATTACTGCTCCAAATGTTGTCGTCAGACACAAAAAAAAAAAAAAAAAACACACATCATTGTAAAGCAATACATTCTTCACTCCGTTCTGAATCTAAAACACACATCATTGTAAAATCAATACATTCATCACTCCGTTCAGAATCTAAAAATATTTGGTATAGCTTTTATACGTGGATGTCATACTTTTTGGTTTTGGAATGTTAGGAGTTTGTTGAAGGCCTTCGTCATCATCATCATCATCATCAAAAAAATCAACGGATTCTACAACAGTAAATATTTTTCATTTAAAGTGTATTATTTTACATATGTTTGATGTATTAAAAAAAAAAATATATTTTGTTTAGTTTTTAAATGTGGATTTCATACTTTTTGGTTTTGGAATGTTAGTAATACGATTCTGGATCTCAGTGTGTTGAGTGACTATTACTGTTCGCGCGCCGTCACCGCCTTGCTCTCAACAGCATTGTTTGTAAAGACTTCACCACCACCGATCTACACACACACACACAAACATTCGCGCGCATCAGCCGCTATCTTCGTATTTATTTTTGTTTATTTATTATAATTATTAGTGTGTGTGAATTATATAATTACCACGTTTATATGCAGCAGTTAATGCGGATTGATTTAATGCGCATTAAATTAATGCGCATTAGGGCGCGGGTTTACATGCACCTAAAATATCAAGATTAGACGTCGAATTAAATTTAAGTTAATGCGATTGTTTTTTAGTCCATGTTTTATACTTTGTATTCCATGACCAAATCAATTATCATACTTTTTATCACAGTGCTATCTTTCAATATTAATAACTTAAATTTCTGTTAGGTTGTTTGGTATTAAATTTCAAAATTTGTGACTTGTTCCTATTTCTTTGAAGATTTTATAATTTAGTAACACAATTACTTAATTTTCATCACGATGATAAGTACAAGAAAAAAACGAGTCATTTGGCCAGACACTGCTGTCAATACGATGATTAATATTTTTGAGGAAAAAAAAAATATGGAGCATTTAGATGGATCATGATATCGGAATGAAGATATTTTTAAGATGGTTGCTAATGAATTAAATAAGCAACTTATAAGTGAATACACTGTGAATGAAGTAAGTACACAATTTAGTTAAAAGCTTGGTACTTTTCTGTGTCATTGACCACCAAATACTCATTCAATTTGACCGACTGTCTTAAATATATCATATATCATGTTGCAACATGTTATTTTATTATGCATTTTATATATTTTTTAGGTAAGGATTAAATGGAAATCTTTGAAAAAAATGTTCAAGGAAATGCAGTTAAAAAATAATACCAGTGGGCACAACAAAGTCACACATAAATGGTATGATCGCCTCAGTGATCTCATTGGTCATAGAGCCATCTTTGAACCGATGGCTAATGGAGTTGATTCAATCTTAGACCTAAACAACGATTCAGTTCTTGAAAATTCCACTCAAAATGTTATCGAAGGACCCTTTAATTGAGGAAGATCAGTCACTTTTTGCAATGCCGGATAATGACTATACTGCGGATGATGACTTAACACCAGAGCAGACTGGTAAAATGACCAAAGTCAGTATCAAACTCCCAAGAACTGCTCCTTACAAAAAATCACTGAAAGCATTTTCAAAAGACATTGCTGAAGAGGCCAAACAACTGCAAAATAACTTTTTGCTAAACAAGATCAACTAATGGATACATTTTTCACAAAACAAAAAAAATGGGAAGAAGAAGTCTTAGAAAAAGAAGAGGCAAGAGCAGTAGCTGATAGGATTTCAAACGAAAACATTATGAACAACTTGATGGCAATTCTTGCTAATCAACCTCAATATCCAATTCAGTACCCATATTATCCAACTTCTGATTATCCCCCCTCAAATACACAACAATAAACTATCATATTCTAACTACTACAATATTATTTTAAGATTGAGTAATATATAACATATTATATTAGTTTATATACACTTATAGAATTTTTAGTATTAAGTTTTAAGTATTAATGTATAAGTTATGAAGGCTATTCAGGCCATTGTTATTATTATTTTTTTTCATTAATAAGCTTTTATATAAATTGTTATTTGCTAAATAAAACACAAATGTTGTAACATTTAAATAAAAAAACAATAGTTTTTATTAATTTATAAATTGTGAATACAAGATGATCTTAATGCATAAGTATCAGCCATATAATTTTTTAAATGTTCTCTTATAATGTACATTGAGTTAACATTTTCATTCCTATATGTCAATAGCCTACTATTAGGTTGTGGAAACATAGCATTTATTGCATTCACACTTCTCAACCAAGATGAATTAAATTCTTCATGTTTTCTCTCAACAATGTTATGTAAAATTGCACAAGCTGAAACCACTTTGGGTACAAATGAATAATGTATATCTATTCTTTTCTGAAGACAACGCCAACGTCCTTTCATTCGACCAAATGTATTTTCTACAGCCATTCTAGCTGAACTTAGATAAGTATTGAAACTATCTTGTTCATTGGTTAATTTACCAGTGTATTCTAACATAAACAAAAACATAAAATATTATTCAGTTTAGTAAAAATATATTATAAATAAGATAAAATATGTCCAGCAAGGGTGTACCCAGGAATTTTTTAATTGGGGCTGTAAAGTAATTATCATTCTGATGAAAATAGTTTAAAAAAAATGAGAAAACCCATCCATTATTAGCTCATAATATATTTAATTGTATTAGAAATAACATAAAACACAGATATTTCCAAAATACAACATTTATCTCAAAAATTGTTATATTTGGTCTTTTTACCTTTCATAATCCAGGGTAGTAGAGGATATGCAGGATCGCCTAATATCATTAATGGTACATCAATTTCTTGTATTTTACGTATTTGAGTAGGGATGAGCATATCCGCGTTTTTAAATAAGTTTGAATCATTTAAAACAAAAGCATCATGGCAACTCCCTGGATGTTTGCAGCATATATCTCTAATTCTATAAATCAAATTATCAAAATATGTACCAATTAAAATATAATCACATTAATATATCTATTAATTATTAACTGATATTCATAGTCAACAACTGCTTGTAGAATAATTGATGTCCACCCTTTACGATTAACATAATCTAATCTGCCATCTGCTGGTGCCATAATAGGAATATGTGTTCCATCAATCATTCCCATCACCTATAGGTTAAATATTATTTTAAATTAAATACTTAATGAATAGCTCAAGTAAATGCAACCTAAATCACACAAGTATGGATGTACCTATTTAATTATTTGAAATCTAAATACCTTTTTTAAAATATTTTAGTAATTTTTGAACTATGAATAATATACTATTATACTAATATAGTATGATAATATATAAGTAGACACTTCATTTACAAAAATATTCATTAATTTTTTTTCCTATGGGATTTGAACTGCATTTTTTAGATTTTTTGGTATCAGAATTAACTACTTCTGTGGAACTTTGTTTTAAATGTTCAATCTTTAGGTATAAAATTTGAAATTTTATAAATTTTTAAACACAAAATCATTTTTTAATTTTAAATTTGATAAATGTTATAAAAAATCAAACTTTAAATGCTTATAAAAAATTTGTGCCTATGTATTTTTAACATTTTTTATTTGCTATTTTAGCAATATATCAAAAGCTTTATATTAAATTTTGACGTTGTTTGGCAGATTACTTTTCAATTGATTAAATACAAAAGTACTTTATGTTATAACCATTAACTTCAACTTAAATACCTGAACCCTCCCAGTTTTTTTTCTACATCTTATTGTATACTGTTTGAAGAAGGGAAAAATATGTCAATGTATCATCACAACTATCAGCTGCACAAGATCCTACTAAATTCAGCGAGTGGGCGGAACAAGGTACATATTCAATTAAAGGATTTAACTCTTTAATCCTTGCCTATATGTGGACATTTGTGTTTAGAATTTATTGACAATTATAAAAAATTTATTTAAAAAATTTAATTACTACGATTTTTTTTAATAGAACAATTCTGTTAAAAAATGTATTTAAAAAATAATTAATATAAAACGGAAGATGATCTAATACATTGCCATAAGAAAAAAAAGAACAAAAAATATTAATGCAACTAAAATTCAAACAGTTAACGGTCGATGGAGAATTTCATCAAAATGTTTCATTTGTAACACAAATAAAAGTAAATTTATAAAAACTCCTGAGATTAAACACTCTAGTAACTCAATAATTTCTAATAAAAAATTAAATGATACAGATAAATTGTTATTAGCTAAAGAACTTCATAAACCAGTTAGAATACGATTTCCTAAAAGGAGAATTTTTACTAAAGGTATTGATGATTTATGGGCTGTTCATTTAGTTATAATGAGAAATTATTCAGATCAAAATGAGGGTTATTGTAATATAATAACTGTTATAGATACTTTTTCAAAATTTGCATGGGCTTTTCCACTAAAAAAGAAAGATGGAATTAGTGTTTCAAAAGCTTTTGAAAAAATAATAGAACAAGCCAAAAAACAAAATCATCAAACACCAAAATTACTTCACGCAGATAAAGGTTTAGAGTTTGAAAATAAACATTTTAAAAATGTTTTGAAAAAATATGGTATTCATATGTATCATACACAAAACGAAGAAAAATCAGCAATTATTGAAAGGTTTAATAGAACATTAAACGGGAAAATGAGATTATGTTTTGAAGTTCAAAAATCTAAAAAATGGATAAATATTTTACCACATTTATTAGATGAATATAATTTCAAAGACATACATCGATCAATTGGTATGAAACCTTGTGAAGTAAATAAATCTAATGAAAACGATGTTCTACACAAATTATTTCTTACAAAAAATAAACCTAAACCAAAAATTAAATTAAGTGTGGGTGATAGAGTAAGATTAAAAGCTTATAAAAAAACATTTGGTAATAAATATAGTAATAATTGGACAAGAGAAATATTTATAATTAAAGAAATTTTAAACACAAATCCTATAACATATAAAATTATAGATTTAAACAATGAAGAGATTGAAGAAAGTTTTTATAACGAAGAGTTGCAAAAAACTAAATTTTAAATGTTATTTTTAATAAAAATTATTCTATTAAAAATAATGAATGTAAAAAAATAATAATATTCCATATAATAAATGGATGATTTAAATGAAATTGAAACTTTAGTTAAAGAGAATGATAATATTAATAAAATGGATAACAAAAAAACATATCCTACCAAAAATTGTGATAAATGTAATTTAACAATTGGTTGCAAAAGTTGGGCTTCTCATTTGAAATCATATCGACATCAAAAAAATGATAAAGATCAATCAATTGTACCTTTTAGATTTGATAAAACATACAATGGTATACCAATTAATCATGGAAAACAAAAAAATTATAATTATTTGAAATTAATGAAAAATGATATAAAAAAATATGTGAAAAAAAATTCAAAAAAAGATAATTTATATGTTAATTTTTGTGCTTTTGAATACTATGAAAATACTGAAACAGTTAAATATAATCTACATAAAATTCCAATTGATGGAAATATATTCATTATTGATCAAGGGGACGATCAATTTGGAAATGGAAATCCTTATATTTCGAAATTATTAAATTCACCAACTTGGTTAGAACTTTGTAAAATAGCTAATGATTTAATAATTACAACATGTGATTATACTCATCATTATCTAGATAATATTAAGATTGTTGAAGATTTAGGAAATATTAAAATGTGTAAATTTAGTATGGGATCTTAATATTAAAGGTGGACACTTCTTTCTTTTTTTAAAAAAAGGACCTTAGTTAAAGGAAGCGATATACATAATAAATATCATGCTCGGATAGCTCAGTTGGTAGAGCATTAGACTTTTAACCTAAGGGTCCAGGGTTCGAGTCCCTGTCCGGGCGATTATTTATTATATTTAAATACTATTTTTTAATAGAAATTATTCTATTAAAATAATGAATGTAAAAAAATAATAATATTCCATATAATAAATGAATGGTTTAAATAAAATTGAAACTTTAGTTAAAGGAAACAATAATATTAATAAAATGGATAACAAAAAAACATATCCTAACAAAACTTGTGATAAATGTAACTTAACAGTTAGTTACAAAACTTGGTCTAGACATTTGAAATCTATTCGTCATCAAACAAATGATGTAGATCAAACAATTAAACCAAAATTTAATAAAACATACAAAGGTATAGCAACACAGCAAATAAAAACAAAAAAAGAGAGATTACCAAAACCACATAAGGTTTTCAATTTTAGTGCAAAAATGTTTGAAAAGAAAGATAATCAACCTATTCGACCTATTCTAAAAATTGAAGAAACTGCATTTCAAAGTAGATTAATAACTTATATTATTAAAAATGATATGGGTATTAAAGATGTACAACTATTTTTAAATCGTTTAGATAATCCATTAATAGGACGCATTAAACAGGCAATAACAAAAACAAATTTAAAAGTAAATATTATGTTTCTTGCTATATATAAGAGAGGTAGTGAAGAAAATATGGAATATAAAGAATGTAATTTTAAAACAAAAAAGTTGGTAAGTGAGTATCGCTCTGCTGTACATTAGGGGATGGGGTGGACCTCGGACTAGGGTAGGTTAAATTTGAATGCAATGATGGGTATCATTGTATACGAAAAACGATTCTGAACGAAGATGATTTGTCAGTTTAGGATATATTATATTTAAATATTGTCAAATATTCTATTTTGAAACAAATAGTATAGTTTTTATATGTTACTATGGTTACTATGGCCAGCATTCGCATTATGAGCGTATGAAATTTAATTTAAATTTTGACATATTTCGTATAAATTCGAACTTTAAACACTTATAAAAAAAAATTGTGACTAACGATTTCGGATTTTTTTTTATCACTTTAAGAACAACTTATAAGAAACCTTGTATTAAATTTTCAAGATTTTCTGGCCACCCAAAAAATTTTTATCGGCATTTGAAGAAAAAAAAACTTAGAAAAGTCGAAAATTTCAATTGTCTATTAGTAGCTTAAAAATGGTCAAAATATTTTGAAAAATTAACTAAAAGAGATAACCATAATATAAACATTTGGTGAAAATTTCAAGTATTTACAATAATTCGTTTTTGAGTTACAGCAAAATCAAAAAATCGATTTTGTCGAAAAGTGGTTTTTCCGTAAAATTTCCATTTTTCTGTCATTTTTTTTTTGTTTTTCTCGATTTTTTTGAAAACTATTAGAAAATTTTAATTTTGACCCCCCTAAAGTACCAACTAGATTCAATTCCCTATTCAAAGAGGGGCTGAAGTCAAAAATCGGAGCATTATTACTGCTCCAAATGTTGGAGTCAGACACAAAAAAAAAAAAAAACACACATCATAGTAAAAGCAATACATTCATCACTTCGTTCAGAATCTAAAATGAAATTTTAACACAAAATTCTAACTTAAATGATTTTTATACAAATGCAAAAATTAAAATTGTAAATGAAATAGAAGATTTTGTGATGAAAAATTCTCAATGGAGACTTGATCAAATTTTGAGTTTGGGAATAAATATAAATAAATATATTCTTTTTAAAGGGTCTTCGTATATTCCATTACCTGAAGATATTCAAAATAAACATGCTATTATAAATGTTAAAAATGAAGATGATAAATGTTTTCTTTGGTCAATACTCTCTGCTTTACATCGTTGTAAAAAAGACCCACAAAGAGTTACGAAGTATAAAAAATGGAAAAATGAATTTGATGAAGAATTAAAAGATATACATTTTCCAGTAAAAACCACAGACGTTCCAAAATTTAATAAAAGAACAAAAGATATTTCTATTAATATTTACTATCTAGAAAAAAAATCAAAAAATAAACATATAATTGTACCATTAGAAATAACTAAAAATGAAAAAACTAATCATATAGATTTGTTGTATTTAAGAAACTTTGTGGAAGTCAAATGACAAAAGATGTTCATAAAAGATTTTTATGTAAAATGTGTTTAAATAGTTTTGATACAGAAAATAAGTTAAATGACCATAAACATTATTGTGCTAATAATAAAGCTGCTAAAATAGTTCTACCAGAACCTTATAATAAAACTTTAGAATTTAAGAATTATAATAATTCCTTAAGAATCCCCTTTGTAGTTATAGCTGACTTTGAAGCTACATGTCAACCAAATGATACAGAAGCTTTTATAAAATGTTATCAAAAACATATACCTAATATTTTTTGTTATTATATTAAATATAGTAATGGTGATTATAAGCCCCCTGTGGTATATTCTGGTCCAAACGTAGCTCAAGAATTTATTAATTTTATAAAAAATGAAGAAAAAGATATTTCAAAAATATATGATAAAATAGTTCCTATGGAAACGTTAAATGTAGAACAATTAAACAATTATAATAAATTTGATAAATGTCATATCTGTGAAAGATATTTATTAGAATTACCTCCAAGGTTAGAGAAAAAATTTAAAATATTTAACAAGGCTATTGAACACTACATCTAAGATAATATTTATGGTTTACCTTTAGTTAACAAAAAAGTCTTAGGCAAGTTTAAAGATGAGTTGAATGGAAAAATTATGACAGAATTTATAGGTTTAAGATCTAAATTATATTCACATCGAGTCTTAGATACTGAAAAAGAAATTAAAAAAGCTAAAGGTGTTAAAAAAAATGTTGTAGAAAATAAAATATGTTTTAATGATTTTCAAAATATGTTAAACAAAATTTATTTAGAACTAAGAAACATGATATTTTTACTGTAGAACAAAACAAAAAAGCTTTAAGTGTTTATGATAATAAAAGGTTTATTTTGGACAATGGTATTGATACATTAGCTTGGGGACATTATAAAACAAATATAGATAGAAATAATTTTGTAAACCATCTCAATACAAATTAAATATCAAAATAAAAAAGATTGAATGTTAATATTTTTATACAATGTGTTTACGTGTAGTATAAATAATATTAATAATAATAATTAATAACATTTCTATAATCAATTATAGAAATATTGTTTTTCAATTTTCAATTATTAATATCATAAGTTTTATGAAAAATATTTTTGGGGAAATATTGCATTTCAATTTTTAATTATTTATATTATTAGTATTATGAAAAAATATTTTAATTATTATTGTATTTCAATTTTTCTGATCTTTTTGAACATTGTTTTGTTTGTGATCTTATTCTGATAAAATAAGAGCTGCGCCAGGAATGGTACATATATACTACTGATAAGTCATAATTAGATTGGTGAAACAAAAAAAATATTTATTTATTAATTATATTACAAAAAAAATTTTTTTTTAAGATTGATGTTTGTTCGAATAATCTCCGGGCCAGCACACGTTTTCGATAAGCTATTGTTATTCTAAGAAGTGTCCAGGCATTTTTATCTATTTCTGGATTATTCTCAATCAACTCATTAATCACTTTTATCGCTATATCACGCCAATGGGTCAATTCTTCCCAGGTCTCTGTTCCTATGAGTTTTGGCCAAGCCTGGGCAAGTTAGTCATAATTTCTGACTAGTTAAAGTTAGAATATTAAAAAAAAAAACTAACTAGTTAAGTACCTATATAAGTTACTTAAAAAGTTTATGATATATAGTAACTTAGTTAAATTATAAGTTGGTTGATTAAAATACCAACTAAGTTAGAAAAAAGTTACTAAAAAGTTAGTAACTAAAAAAAATATATAATGTATATACCTATGTACCTATATAAATATATAAAAAAAATATAATATAAGTTATTTATCTTTATTTTGTAATTACTAATTATTCCAAAAAGTATTTATTAAATTTTAACAATAATGATTTTTCAAAATTATGATCTGACGTAGACCCACGTCTTTGTTCTAGGAAGTGGCCTCCGGCACTGAATAGGCGCTCTACATGAGCACTTGATGGTGTTGCCGTATTATATTTTATATAAGCTTGTTTAAATGCTGGATGTGAGAATAGATTTATATTTTGATTTTTAGGAAATAATATATATTCTTGTAAAATGTTTGGACTATGAATTTCTTCAAATTCCAAAAAATCATCATTTGCATTTTGAATTGTATTCTCTTCATTTTCGTTATCAGATTTATCAATGAAATTTTATATAGTATTTTTCAGTTTTTCTTTTAAGTTACCTATCAATATCACTGGAGTTAGCCCAATTCCACTTGAATTTTGGAGTTAACAAGGTTGCTATTTGACACTCATTTGATTCAAATGTATCCTTAAATCTATAAACATTAATTTTATTCAGGTAAAAATATTTGTAATTATTAATGACTAAAGGTTATGAGAATTTAGAAATATGTATTATTAATATGTAATAATTGGTACTACTTTTTATTTATTACTTTATTCTTAAAATAATACCTTTATGTAACATACCTTTTATTTAAACCTTCCAATAAAAGTTGAACTAATAATAATAATGTGCAATAAGTAAGATCTTCAGAGAGCATTGATATCTACTCTTACTATTTTATTTTATGCAGTGTCGATAAAAGGTATCCAATACTAATATCACCTTGTAGAATATACAAACCAGTTGCAATTGGTTTCATTACCTAAAATAAAAATTCAAATACAAATACAAATTATAAACAACTATATAGGTTTAATGTACATACTTTACAATATTCATTCAAAAAGTTGACATCATGTGGCTTTGATAAACATGGTATTAGTAAATCAATACAAATTGTGTCTACTTTTTCAATATGTTTGCAAATTAAACTTATAGCATCATAAAATGCATTCCATCTATAAAAATGATCAATGTAAATTAAATACTTGATACAAAATTAATTTTCATTTATTGAAGTAATAGAGTATTTACTATTTATAATTAATTGTAATAGTAAAAATAATAATAATAATAATACTAATAATAATTATTAATTAGACTATACCGTGTATCATTTGGTGTAATCAAATATCGACCCAAAATATTCTTTATTTTGTCACCGCTTAAAGAACTTTGATTTTGTTTATTAAACAGCAATTGAAATTTTGAAAACACTCTGTGGCTAATAGCTTTAAATGTTTGATTTTGTTTTTGGAAGTTTTGAGTATCTGTTGTAACAAGTAAGTTTAAGGTATGTGCAGCACATCGAATATGTTTAAGAAGTCTAAAATTTGATCTTTCAACTGTATTTAATATCTCAAAAATATCTTGTGTTTGAATAATTGGTTCATCAACTATTTCGTCTGTTTAACAGTTATTTTCATCTTCTTCAATGACGCCAAAAACTCTAAGTATAAAATATAAATTAGAATCAATATCCATTTATTTTTTTTCACTAATACAATTTTTAATTTATTAACTGACTAATTTTATAAACATATTTTTAATTTTAAAAGCATTTTTAAATTATTTTACCTAAAAGCTTTAGCAAAATTACTAGCATTGTCAGTTATAATATGTGTAACTTTAGATGCAATTTTAAATTCATTTAATACACTTTCAATAATATCCACCAGTTTATCATAAGTATGTCTACCATATATTCTTCTACAAGATAAAGCATTAGATTTGCGCTCTAAAGTATTCACATCTAGCCAGTGTACAGTAAAACCAATAAAAGCTCTATAACAAATTAAATAACCTTATATATTAAGATTTAATATTAAATTATTAGTTAGGTAAATATCAATTGACAATTAGTAAGCTAGATGTAGTGTGATCACAAGATATAAGCATTTACAGTATATTATTAAAATAATAATTAATTTAAACAATAAAAATTATAATTACCATCGAAATGCTGTCCAACAATCACATGTGATACATACATATTCAACTTTAGACAATGTACTTATCATATCATCAATCATAGTTTGAAAATGTTCGTCTATATTTCTCATTAATGATCTTCTAGATGCTGGTATCAAGTTAGTAACAACGCACAATAATTAAAATATATAAAATAAGTGGCGATTCTCGCTCACACAATAAGTAAAGAAAAATCACAAAATTGCGGCGATTAGCACCAATAACGCAAATAAAATAAAGTGGCGATTCGCGCCCAATATAGTAATATAAAATAAAATGGCGATTCGAGCCCACGCCAATATTTGGTCCGCGTAACAGTAACGCAACACTATTTACGAAGGTACTATCGAGACTGGCTGAATTACGGCGGCCGTGCTAAATATTCGCGTTCCAGCGAACCGGCTGCGGCTGATAGATAACGCGTTGCCGCAATCTTATTATATTTTACAACTATATAATTCACGAACGACAATTTACAATAATATAAAAATAAAATAAACAATTAAAAACGACAATAATATTCATGTGTATGTGTGTGCGTGTGTGTATGTGTCGATCGGCGACAGCAGCGCAAACATTGGACGTAGGTATACAATAATAATTAAGAATATGGTGTAGGTACCTACCATGTACCTACTTTAAAGTTTAAGACTAAAACTTTGAAAATACATTACAGGATCAGTGGCGTACAGAGGTATTTTGAGAGCAAATACAGTTAAAAAGTTACCACCAATCCATGTTTTTTTTTAATTTAAAAAAAATATTCTCATGGAAATAAATTATTATAAACTATAATATATAATATTATAGTCCCCTACTAAGAGCCGTGTCAAGCAATTCAGCGCCCCGGGGGAATTCACGCCTCTTCCCTGCAATTTGGGCCATAGGTAGCATATTAAGAGCAAATAAAGGCGCCCCCTTACTTTTACAAAACTATGGCACCCGGGGGCAGTTGCTCCCTTTGCCCCCACCCCCTAACACGGCTCTGTCCCTACCTTTGACGGTGGTTAAAAAGCGTCTCCTTTAACAAATTATTCCTTTAACTATGCCGGGTTAAAAATGGGATGAGTATGTAAGTTGATAGTGGTATAAAATTAACCAACTAATATTAGAGTTTAAAAATAAAAGTTAAATACAACTTAATAAACATATATGTATCTAAAAATATTCAACCAGTATCTACTCTGATTATTAACCTCACCTAACTTCATACGCGGGTGGGTACTTACCTAATTCTGATTAATTATTCCCAAAGTAACCTTCAGGTCCGGACCACCCCCCCCTTACTTAAACACACACACATGCAACATGGTAATTTAAATTTATTCAAATAAAGATTTACTATTTTTTTGAATTCGTTTAATTAATTTTGTCATCCGAACACAAATTCTATAAATATCGATAAAAACATTATGCTCATTAATAATCATCTTGAAAATATAATACGAGATCCCTCTTAAGCTTTACCTAACGCAAATAAATGAAATATCAAAAATATTTACCTTCCTAGTCACAATATTTATTATAATTTATAAGCAATTAAAATAAAATTTACAAAATTCGTCAAATTCACGAAAATTTGAAAATTGGTCGTTGTAAAAGAGACATACCATTTTTAAAATTCTTGCCTAAGATTTGAAAACGTAACACTAGGTTCCTCATAAATTTTATTTTTCAATTTCTATTCAACCAACCGTATTACTTAGTAAAAGTAAAATAATTTACTTTGATAGATAACCAAATGTTTTTGTTATAATATTTATGTTAGGAGACCCCCCCTCTCACCCCAAGATTGCTTAAAGAGAGGGGGTAATCGGGTAATCAACTCTATAGTATATCCTGTAAGTTTAAATTGTTATATATTATTAGCTGTTGAATTGAAATAAAAAATTTAATAGGCCAGAGCAATATAAATATATCATACACTTAGTAATATACGCCAACCACTTCCTTCGCTCAGAATTGCTTTTCGTTTGTAATGATTTATCATTGAATTCAAATGTATTTCAATGATACTATGATATAATTATAAATTATTTATAATGTATAATGATTGAATACGAGAAACGATTCTGTATTTCTGTGCGAAGAATAAATTACAAACCATATTTTATGATATTATTGCTATTAAAGTAATTTATTTTACATTAGCAATACAGTAGATTAAATACATTTTTGCCATAAAAATTGCATTTTAAAATATCATTGTGTGTATAAAATATATTAATATATTATTAAAGTTTCTACTGGTAGTTGGTACCGACTAATATTTTTAAATCACATCAAAATAACAACAATGTTATTCTTCCTTTAAATACCTAATTTCATCCAAATTTGAATTTTGAACTTATATTCGATAAAAAAAGTATACATGTATATATTTTTAAGAATTTTTGGTTACGGTATGAATCATTAATGAGAAACTAATGAGTTTTAAATTGTCAATCCTTACCTAAAAAAATTGAACATTTTATACATTTTTAGCAACATAATAATTTACAACTTTTTGAGATTATTATGTATGGACAATATTGTCATGTTAGATTTTTAACATGATTATTTGGGTTGTTTTAACCAAATAAAATAATAAAAGCTGTAACAATGTAACATGTTTGATCTCATAACGCCAGTTTGACCATTCTTTTAATAAAACACAATATCCAAATAAAATTATTATAATTTATTAATTATGTTTATTTAATAATTAATAATGATAACCTAATATTATAAATCTATTTTAATGCTGTTTTAAGATAATCTTACAAATTTTCACCATCAATAAAAATAAATTATTTTATTATGAACTTTACAAAATGGATGAAACAAAACTTATTAAAATGTATTCATTGTTTGTCGATAATATTTCCACCGAGAAGTTATTATTTTTTCTTAATTATACTCACTTTCAGAGTATTTATTTATTTATGTATTTCAAATCTGATTTAAAAATTGTTTTTCTTGGGTCCCAATATAGATAGTTACGATTTAAATATTAACGATAAAGCTGATTTTGTATCCACTGTAATCAGTGATTAAGGAATATCGTCAATTTATTCAATAGGTGTATTTTATTTCTTCCTAACTTGACGACTAATGACTAATGTATGCCTATGGTTATGGGTTGTGTTGGTAATAACTATATAAAATATAACTAATAATATATTCGTAGTTATATATAATATAAATAATGAATAATAATAGTTAAGCTTATTTATTACAATTTAGTTTGTCAATTCAAATTATTGAATTACAAAATATATAATACCTATTATATTCTTAGATTATAATATAAATTAACATATACCATTAGTAATATAAAAAAAATTAAAAAATAACAATATGCTTAATAATTAATAAAAATTCTCTGAAATCGTTCAACATCAGCCCGGCACATTGGACAGCGTATAAGGTATTCATTATTTAACCTGTCCTTACAGATTCCACAAATCCAAGCATGCCCACATGGTATCACTATAAATTGACTGGTATTTTCTCCTGGCATACTCACCAAACAAATCACACATGGTGTTCCATTTACAGCATGTTGAGCAGTCTCCTCCTCAACAACTTCTTCAATTTCATTCACATCATTCACAATATTGTCACCATCTGGCTGATTCTGATCACCCATTCCAAGAGCCCATAATCGCTGCCTTTGTTCATAAGAGGAACAAGAATATGTGCATTTTACTAAACATTTCCAGACACTTATAACACCTGCATCAAGTTGTTCGGATGCTATCTTTATTCGTCTTGAATTTATTAAATACTTCGACTTTAAATTTCTAGTTGGCTGGAGACCATTAGCCAACTGCGAATGTGCTCTATGGTAATTTTTGTTAAGCTTACACAATTCACATAAAAGTATAAATAAAACTATATTTAATAAATTATTATTATTAATTTTCATAAATTAGGTATGGAGTTATAGTGGGGCACCATAAATGCCCGAAAAGTACTGTGTCAAGTACTGCCTATATTAATTACATGAACTGAATTATGAATACATAACCTATATATTCAGTTCAATATAAATAACATAAACTTACCTAGAAAAACCCATAGATTTGGGTGTGTAACAGAAAATGTACATCTTAATGAATTGTGAAAACTCTCCAAATTATTGTTTGTCCTTCTTGGCAATCTATTTACTGACACAATTTTTGTTCCAACGCTCCGCAACCAACCCTAATAGCACATTAACCCTCCTAGGAAGGTCTGAGGACAGTCTATTCAGGCAGCATATACCATAACGGGAGGCTCCTGATTTGGTTATTAACCATCCTGGAAGGTCTCAAGACGGTCTATAGACTTCCAAACGTCCGAGTTCAGACCACATACACGACCTTCCCAACAGGAACCTAATATGACCCTTTTTTATAATACCTAATTAGGTCAATTTTATTTTAATGCCCGTTGAGGTCTTAATTATTGCCAAACACGGTCCTATATGAGACGTTTTGGTTCTTAACCCTTTAGTTACCTATTTAGTACCAAACTGTCTTTTAATAGCTGTTGAAAAATTCCTAGTAATTTCCAAAAAAGAGAACAGCTAATATTCTTTCTAACAATGATACTTATTAATATCTTTTAATGCCTATTATTTAGGTTAATATGTTCTTCTAGTGCTTTCAAAAATACACTAATAATTACTACTAAATAAAATTGTATTTCAATAATACATGATGTATTATTCAAGCAGTATAAGTTTAAATAAACAATAAAAATAAAAATATATACATAGTTAAAACTGTGAATACTTTATTATAATAAAAAATTATCATCTTTCTACATTAATAAAAAGTTATAAAAGTTATAAAAGTTTATAAAAGTTACTGATGTACAAATATATTCACCTAATTAAAGTATTTAATATATAATTTGGACAAATGCTGTGAAAATATGAGAACAATAGATATATAATATAAATATGTACCAGCTGTTAATAATATAAATAAAACAATAAAGTGCCTATTAATTAATATAACAAGAACATTTTTAGGTACAACAAAATAGATAATCATACAAAATAAATACAATAAATACATAAGTTTAACGTTAAAAATTATTCAATTAAAAATTAATTTATTACATTACTATATTATATAAATAAAACATCTTGGTGCTAAATGTTTAAACTATCAATAACAGAAAACATATAATGCATAATTAAATTCTCATCTACCTACAATAGGCAATAAAAATTACTTAATAAATAATATATAATTAAAATAATAATAATAATAATTTGCAGCTATGAAAATACAATTGATTTACCAGTTGTTAATATGAAAAACAATAAAATTTTGTGTAGAAATATTATGTTAAATAATAAGTTTAAAAAGTAAAATGATTCAAAAAGCATAAAAACAAAACATGGTATATAAATAAAATAAAAATATGAGTACAATAGATATATAATATGTACCAGCTGTTAATATAAATAAAACAATTAAGTCCCTATTAATTAATATAACAAAAGCATTTTTAGATACAACAAAATGGATAATCAAACATACAATAAATTCGTAAGTTTAATGTTAAACATTATTCAATAAAAATTGAATTTATTACATTATTATATTATATTAATAAAAGATCCTGGGGGCCTATTCTCAAATCAATCGAAAAGGGTTTTCGATCAAAATTCGGTCGAAAGTGTATATATTTACGACCAATTCATAAATCCATGGGGTCTATTCTCAAATCGGTCGAAAAGGATTTACGATCAAAATATGATCGAAAAAACATTATTTTCGATCGATTTTAAAATTCTTATTCTCAGAACAGTTTTCGATCAGAGTTTCGATCGTAGCATTCGAGTTTTGTTTCGACTGGTATTTTGAAATCGAAAAACTCAGTTTCGATCGTTTTCTTCGTTTGTTCCTCCATATAGCTCTATAAGCGCGAGATAATAATAGCTTATACGGATATTTAGTTTAAGAGTTTAAGGGTTAACAATTTTATTTTATTGGATGTCAGAATGGCTAATGATGATATTGATATTATGATGCAATTTAATATGATGCAAAATAACATGTTTGAAGAATGGTTTACTGATCTCGAAGATACATGGTGCAAGAAAATCCATTTGATGGTAAAGATTTTATCCACAAATAATAATTAATTAGTGTAGTTAAATTATCAAGAGTTAAGTGCTTATTTATTATATACATTTTTATAATTTCAGTTTTAACTAATAGACAATTTATGGGAACCTATCGATTAAGCAAAGTTCTTGTTAAAAAATTAATGGAAAATTTATTACCATTTATGAAAGCGTCAAACACATTAAGTGTGCAAAGAAAGGTAGGTTTAAAATATACCTACTATATTAGTTAGGAAGTTTCAGATGTTACATAATATTTCTCGTTAGTTATTTGTAGAAGACTGAAATAAAAGTATATAACATATCATACTGCTAAATACGGTTATTTGTCAAATTATTGATGCTCAATAAAGCCTCAATTTAATGAGTAGGTATCAGCTACCGATAAATTTTTTTAAATAATAGATAGGTACTATTGATCATGTATAGTAAATACTAGGCGTGGTATAATAAATAATTTAAAGTTAATGACCTCAGTCGTCGTATTTTAATTTTTTTTTGAGGATATTTAAAGCCACGAGAAATGTTCATTTTTATCAATTATTGTCGATAAATAATTATTCGCTCAATCATTTGACTTGTAAAATAAAATTAAATGTAAGTTGTTAATTGTACGAATAAACAATTTTAAACGGAAATTCACAATGCATTTTTATAATTGTTTTTGAAGCTAGAATTTTGACAAAATACGTCAAAATCCTGAAAATTTTCAAACTATTTTTCAATTAAAAATAATTAATTCATAAAAAATAAACGTTTCATACCTTACATAAGACAATTTTATTGAATATTCCTCATATATTTTTCTACCTTAAACTAAAAAAAAGTTTACCGAAATATTACGCTATCTATAGCCAAGAGAAATTTTCTATTTTTATTAATTTAAGTATAATTGCATACTTAGCTGGCACATCTTTGCTGCTGTGAATCGTTTTTTATACAACGATATCATTTAATTTTAATTTAACGCGTCCATTACGATAACATAATTTAAAACTATTATGCAGCAGAGTGATACACACTTGTCCACAATTTTAATTTATGACAACATATGAATCTATGATATGAATCTTGAATAATATGGTCAAGCTGTCAAAGTCCTACTGGCTATTGATTTTTAAAATTACACATAAATAATTGTTTTACACTTAGATTCTCACAGCTTTGAGGTTTTATGCAAGTGGTAGTTACCAACAAGATATAGGTGAGCATAGAGGTGCAGCTCTCAGTCAAGCATCTGTCAGCAGGTGTCTTACAGAAGTAACTCAAGCTTTGAATAACCCTCAAATTATGAACAAGTATATTCATTTTCCAGCAAATTTGTTAGAACTGAATATTGTTCGTCGGGGGTGAGTTACTTTTTAATAATAAAAATATGTTAATTGTTAATAGTTTTTTAAATAGTGTCATACATTAAATGGATCACATGGTATAAATATAAAATTTACATCTTCATTTATCATAATATTATATTTCTTTAAATTGACCAGTACCTACTATAGGTAACCTATACTCTATAGCTAACCTACCTATATACTTTTACTAATAATTTGACACTTATGATTTTAAAATATCAAGTTATTAGTTTGAATATTTCCCTCCAGATTTTATGACAAGTATTCAATTCCTGGGATTGTTGGAGTTATTGATGGAACCCATATAGCTATTGTCCCTCCAAAGTCTGATGATGAACTATACCCTGAGCATATATATGTCAACCGAAAAGGTTATCATAGTATAAATACACAACTTGTAAGTCCTTAAACACACTTAATATTATTTAGTACCTATAATTAACATTGCATAAAAACAAACAACTCGTTAAATATTATTTAATTTAATAACAATTATAATTTTGTTTTTATTATAGATATGTGACTCGAACTTAAAAATATTGAATGTATATGCAAAGTTTCCAGGAAGTGCTCATGATAGCCATATATGGCGTTTAAGTGTTGTACAAGATGTATTAAGACATTTACATTATATTGGTCAAACATCATATTTTTTGCTTGGTGATTCTGGGTATGGACTTAAACCATGGTTGATGACCCCAATATATGAACCCCTGGAAAATAGTCCAGAAGCACAATATAATAAGTGGTTCTGTAAAACCAGGTCAATAATTGAGCGTTGCAATGGTGTGTTGAAAATGCGTTTCAGATGCCTTTTAAAACACAGAGTTCTACATTACTCACCGGGAAAGGCAGCTAGTATTATTAACGCATGCGTTATATTACACAACATTTGTATAGAAAATAATTTACCATTAGTAAATATTGACGAAAGGGAAGATATTAATTTCGGAATATTTAATGATTTACCAGTAATCAATAATGTGAACCAAATTAATCCAGAACTTACAGCAGGAAAAAGATACCAACAACAAATTATTTCTAGATATTTTCAATAAACACTTCTATATTAAACAAAATAACATTAAAAATTAAATTATTAAATTATATTTATCATATATGATATCTAATTTTTTTTATTAATTATCCAAATAACTTTATCAGATATTTTATAAATTTAGTATGAGGTAGCATATTGTAACATATTTTGATAAAAAAGATTAATCTTAAAATAAATTATATAAGGTATATATTATTTTATATTATTATAATAAATTGATTTATGATATTATTTAATATTATAAAACCATAAAATATGTCAACGAAACAGTATTACATTAGGTACTTCTTTTCTAGTGCAGCTGCGATTCTTTCTTTTGCTTCTGTTCTCCTTTTTAAAAGATGAAGTTTAGCAATATAATAAGATTTTAAAATTTCATTTCTTGCATCATTTGTTTCTACTATATGCATAGAAGCATTTACAGATTGTTTTAAGACACCAATTTTGCTAAAATATTTTAAATTTATTATGTTAGAACTTAGAATGTTGTAATTTTTAAATAAATATAATATATATATTACTTTAGACTCTAAAGTTTAGAGAAACAAATAATTCAAATACCTTTTTGAGTTATCTGTTGGTAAATTTGGTAGACCATTAACCTTACCAGCAAATTTTATATTATTAATAGCCGTTGTGAAAGAATCATCAACATTTAAGTGGGTTGGATTTTCTTGGATAAGTAGGTTGATATCACTTATATCTACACTGATGGATTGTTAAAATAATTAAACTACTAGCATAATACACCTATGTCATATTACATTTAAATAACATTAACATATGTCTTTAAATTATCTTCAATTTCAGGTAAAATATTATCAACCACAGGTCTAAAATTATAATATTATAACACATTTTAATTACATATTATATTCACAATAATAATAGAGTCTGTAACTTGTAGCCTAAACATTGTATTGTGTATATTTTTAATTATTTTTTTAATTATTCACTTTATAGTAAATAATAATCTGTTTGTAAAAATAATACTTTGTAAAACAAAATTAATAGGAAAATTGGTCAATAAGTTATGTGAGTAACATCAAACCAATACAAAAAATTGCGGTCAGCTGAATCTAATAATAGTTTTATTTTTAGCAATACTTTTGTTAGATTAGCTGATATTAGGACTATTTTTACCTTATAAAAGTAGTATTTTATAAATATATGTTACTTACAATAAAACACAATTAGACTCATCAATCTGTTCATCCTCTATAACCATTTGATAACCTTCAAAGCTTACAGCAGGTTCAGCAGTGTTTGGATGTCCACTAATAGGTACCTCTCCAATAATATTTAAAATTTGATCTTCCCATTCGTCAGTCCTTTCATTTTCATTGCCCCCCCACCAGTTCTTCTACAACTTTTTTTATATTCAACACTTCTTGTTTTAACATTACTTTTTAAGTCTATCCAACACTAAAATTTTATAGCAAGCAAATATTATGTTGAAAATGAGTTATAAGATTGTACAGTCTTCTATCTTTGTAAATAATAATAATAAAAATATTTTGTGTGGTTCACAAATATTGAGATATTCTTGTAATAATATAATAATATTATGTATACTATATCTACAGTATATTTCCATATTTTCATGCGCTTCCTATGGATTCAACAATTAGTCAGTAGCATGGCTACTTCATTATTGAATATTAAATTGAAAATAAATTTATTAATTTAATATTATAACTACATTTTTAAGTCATTTTTAAACAAAAACTGATAAAATTCTATAAAATGTATAAATATTTAAAATGCTATTATGAAACACAAAGTAAAAGTATAACAAATATATCTATCTAAATTGTATATTCATTTTTTGGAAATAATTTTCAGAGTAAAAAGATGATAAAACTAGTAAATAATGAAAATGATATGATTGATATGAATAATAATTAATACTTAATAGGTACCCAAGAATAAACATTTACATAATAAAACAAATTTTTTTAATGTTAAAAATAATTATATGAGCATTTTTTTTTTTAATGAATGTATTAAAACATTTTTAAGGCATTTCTCTTGTTTTTTAGAGCATTTAAATGCGTTTCCTAATTATGAGTATTAAATTCAAATTTTTACATTGATCACATCATGCGTTTAGAAAACTGTCTTGCACTCTTGAATTAGAGTACAATGAGCACATATAACAATAGTAAATAGACAGGCCCATATTTAGGGGGGGGTCACGGGTAGGCACACGCCCGAGGAAAGCAAAATACTTTAACGAAATTAATTTTTAAAATGTAATGGAAAAAAAATAATCGCATTATATTGAACTATTGAAAAAATTACATAAAAAAAAAAAAATTGTATGTTTTATTACTTAATAATTTGTTAATTAAAAAAAGATTTACATTTTTTTTAACTTAAATGATTTTCATTTAGGTATTAATTGATAAGTTAGATTTTAATATTGAAGAATCTTGATCGTGGAATCGTGGATGAAATATTAATATTATAGTAGTATTGTTAGTAGTGGGAGGGGGAGTGGCATAAATTATATGCCTAGGGGCGCCAAATTTTTAAATATGGCCCTGCAGAATAGGTATTGAGAAGTAGGATTAATTACTTTTTTCCATTTTGATGGATTTTTAGTGGCTCCTACAATCGAATTCAGTTCATCGCTTATTTGTTGCCACAGTTGTTTAGAATTTTTATTTGTAAATGTAGAACTAAATTTTCCTTTTTGAAGTTCCGGATGAGATTGCATGAAGGAAATTAATGCTTCCTTCTGAGCAAATGAAACCGACTTACCTTTAAATTTTTTCGACATTTTTAAATATGGTAAATAGTCTTATACTTTGAATAATTAATGTAGATGTAGTTGGAATTTAATTTGAAGCGTGGACAACAATTTTTTTGTTGCACAGTTGCAGCTAGACGTGTATAATATCAACGGACGTCGGAACAAAGAACGTCGCTCGTAATTAATAAACAATTTATTGTGATCAGCTGTTGCGTACACCGTTTTCTCATGGAATAATAAGCAATTCAGTGATGTGATAGCATTCCGATAGTCGAAAACTAGATCGAAAATCACATATTCGATATTTGAATTTTCGATCACCTTTTGAGAATAGTGTAGATCGAAAAATAACGATCGAATCAATTATTTCGATCGAAAGTTGACAATCGAATAAATATTTTCGACAACCAATTTCGATTGATTTGAGAATAGGCCCCCCATATTCGATTAATAAAATATAAAATAACTGTATTTTCCAGAATTTTGCATCAAAAACCGTCAAATATGTGCTAAAAAACAAAAAAAAAACGCAAATTATGCACTTTTAAATTAAAAATGGTAAAATATGCAATTATATGCAAAATAAAATTTTGATATTTTGAATATAGATATCATGAAACACATTTCTGTATAAGAATGAAAGCTATTGGACAACTTAATCATAAACATCCTAACCCTATAAGTAATGAGTCATTACTTATTTGTTTCCATAAGTCTTTAGAATGTTTATAAGTAAACGATG
This sequence comes from Schizaphis graminum, assembly GCA_020882235.1. Classification (NCBI taxonomy): domain Eukaryota; kingdom Metazoa; phylum Arthropoda; class Insecta; order Hemiptera; family Aphididae; genus Schizaphis; species Schizaphis graminum. Next base: position 19,483,847 of record CM037035.1, on the reverse strand, counting down.
GGCTAAACTTGCCTTTTTGTAGTTCTGGATGTTCTAGCATGAATGATACTAAAGCTTGTTTTTGTTGAAGTGTTACTGATTTCCCCTTAATTTTTTTTTGAGCATTCATAATTGACATAATTCTTAATTTAAACTAGGTAGTATTATAATGAATAAACTAATACCTAAGTAAAAACTTGAAATAGCGAAATAATAAAATATAGCAGCTAAAATGTTTTATTTTATGGAATAAAAACAGTTTTTAGTGATAACCAATTTGATAATCGAAAAACCGATCGAAAATAACATTTACGATCTACAATATTCTATCACTGTCTGAAAATACACTCGATCGAAAAACAGCAATCGAATAGACTTTTTTAATCGAAAATCAAAGATCGAAAAAAGCTATTCGACCGATCGTTTCGATTGATTTGTGAATAGGCCCCCAGGTGCCAAATATTTAAATTATCAATAACAGATCAAAAATACAAATATTATTTGTATATAAAAATTACTTATAAATACAATTACCAATTGTTAATATGAAAAACAGTAAAATATTTTATGTATAGAAATATGATGTTAATTAATAAATTTAAAAAGAAAAATGATTCAATTAAAACATGTTATATAAATAAAGTAAAAATATTTTCAAAATTAAGAGTCTTCGATATTATCATTTGAACTGTTGTTGACAATATGTCTTTCATACCTTTCTTTCGCATGTTTTAGCCACCCTGATACTGCTTTGTGAGCAGAAGAATCGCTGGAAAAAATACTCCTCAAAAGGCTACTTCCACTATCGGACAAATTCAACATCATCCCAAACCATCAATTTGGATTCAGGTCCAAGCACTCCACCATCCACCAACTCCACCGCACTGTCGACTTAATCTCTACCAGCATGGAATCAAAACTTTACTGTGCGGCTGTGCTCCTTGACGTGGCTCAGGCCTTCGACAAGGTGTGGCATGAAGGACTTCTCTTCAAACTCAAAAAATTCCTCCCTGCCCCCTACTACCTTCTCTTAAAATCATACCTCGAAAATCGCACCTTCTGTGTTCGCGTTAACAACAGCTACTCGTCAAACTTCCAAATACTAGCTGGAGTCCCTCAAGGAAGTGACATAGCTCCTTTCTTATATTCTATATTCGCCCACGACACTCCGACCTCTCTTCATACATCACTGGGTACATATGCTGACGACACAATAATCCTGGCTTCAAACCATGACCCCCAGGTAGTATCTCTCCGACTACAAAATCATCTCAACTCGATTCAACTATGGTCAAACCGCTGGAAGATCAAAATTAATGAAGCTAAATCATCCTTTATCACTTTCTCTCTTAGACCAGGTGACTGCCCCTCTGTATCTTTTAATAATAACCAAATCCCAATCACCCCGACAATAAGATACCTAGGTTTGATCTTTGACAGGCGCCTCACATGGGCCCAACATCTTAAAACAAAAAGAAAAACAGTCAACTCCAGACTCCATTTACTCCGCCCACTTCTTAGATCCAAGACATCATTAAAAAATAAACTATTAATATACAAAACCATCATCAGACCTGTCTGGTCCTATGGCATCCAAATTTGGGGCTCTGCCAAACCCTCAAACACGAGAACAATCCAGGCATTCCAGTCTATCTGTCTGAGGCAAATTGTCTCTGCTCCATGGTTTATCACAAATAATAATCTGCACAAAGATCTAAATATACCATTGCTCTCTCAATTAACAAAGTCTCACTACGTCTCCTTTCATTCCAAATTATTCCAACACTACAATCCATTAATAAAACGCATATCTTCTCTAACAATCCCTGATAACCCCCAGAGACGTTTAAAACGCTCCTGGCCTAGAGACCTTCTAATTTAATCTGTCGGGTGGCACTACTGAGTGCCCTCCCCCATCTGTTATTCTCGATATGTAAATAATTCATCTCAATTACTTATTGTACCAAATTGTTGTATAGATTGTAATTATATTTTAAATAAATAAAAAAAAAAAAAAAAAAAAAAAAAAAAGAATCGCTGGAATTTTTAACGTTTTTGAGAATAGCATCTATAACAATATAATATATAGATTATAAAATATTAAACATACTTAGGACATACATTTTAATAAAATAATAGACTCACTTATAATTATTTTAAAAAGAAATGAAGTCTTGATAGGTTCCTTTTCTTTTTTTGTTCATTGGACATTTGCCTGTTAAGGATACTTGTCTTCCAAGATTGTTTGTAAATATTAAGTCCATAATTGATTTAGTTACTTTCCCAATGTTTGAACCATGGTAGCATTTAAACTTTTTTATCTAAAAATATGAAGTATAATAATTAAAATGTATATATATATTATATAATATGGACTAATACATACCAGTTTTTTACGGAACACATCATCATTTTTTAGAGTAAAATTAATTTCTCTTAAAGAGTCTAAGTCGTCAATAGGAAATTCTTCAAGTATAACATCATCGCCATAGTCATCATTATCATCAATACTTTTATCTTGAAACTTAACAATTTATAAAACATCTTTTAGTAATTCCTCTTGCCTAGACATATCTAAAACGAGTTTGTTTATTTTGGTATTCATTTCTGTCAGTTTAGTAACGACATATAGCTGTGAAGTTTTATCATACCCAACTAAAAATAAATTCAAACAAATAACATCCAAGTACAAATTAAATGTATTACAAGAACAAATATACATAAAATTACCATCTAATGATATACTCAAATGTAAATTTAATTTTACATACAATAATTTACCTTTTTTTGGCTGCATGACTGGAGATTGGGATGGATGAATGGAAAGAGGTTTCTTGCTACAGAATTAATTTTTGAATTAGGTGAAGTCACAGGAGAAATCAACAGTGATGGAGATAAAATCACATTATTTTTTTCTGTTAAGCTACTTGCAGACAGGTCATTATAGTTATTGATAACTGTAATTGAACCAACATTTTCTGTACCATTTTCATTTTTATTAGATTGAGATTTTTTTGATTGTGCTGAAAAATATATTAAAATTAATTATTAAATATGACCTTTAATATAAACATATTGTAAGTACAGATTTATAGTATAGGTACCCAACTTATATTTATTTTAAAACTTACTACTCAAATAAGGTGAAGACTGGTTTATAAGACTTGAAAACATTCTGCGTTTAGGACTTTTATTAGTTGACGAAGTTGAAATATTATTTTTGAAATGCTCCGGAGTTTGATCATCTAAAATAAAAAAATATTATTTAAACCAATATAGGTACTGGTATATCAATGTATTATACCAAGTGTTTCCATAAATGGATGCTTCGGTAATGTTTGAGAAATAATTGCTTTGGAATTTTTAGCAGTATTTTTATTATCATTTGGAGAAAATTCTACTAAACGTTTTACTTTTTTTGCTGCCAATATACGTCTTTTATACTTTGAAAAGTATTCATCTTTTTCTGAATTTAGATCCTCTGTTTCTGAAAGTTCAATAGCTTGTTTAAGTTTTTGCTTCGCTCTGATAAAATCATCTAGAAAATTTTAACATATTTTTAATTAAGTATAATATTATAATTCATAACACATTAAATTTTTATTCTATATGGATTTACCCGATGAAGCCCAAATTTTATTTATCTTATATGTTTTCCATACTGGGTTGTATGGTTCAGTATTGAATACCATTTTGTCATATTTTTTTGAACTTATGTTTTTGAGGTCTGGGAAATAAGACCGTAATTGCTTGGACAAAATCCAATTATGTGGGATGAGTTGTAATCCATCATTGAATTAAATTACTACATATTTTCTAGAAATAAAACATAACAATTAATATCAATATTTGTCATTTCTAAAAACAGTACTTATTTAATATAATATACGTATGTAAATTGTATGTATCATTGTATAACTATTTCAAATGTTTAATTCTATTCAGTAAATAATAAAGCATTAAAATATTAAGTATATCTTAATTTTCATCTTGATTAATAATCCTATACAAATAACTAATACAATCTTTATTTACATTTAATTATTTTTGCGATATATTTATTACAATTTAAAACTAACAGAGCTGTGGCCTTTCCTCCTGCTCTATGTGCAAAAGTGGAAAAGCAGCAAATTTAGAATTATTTTCTGGGATAGGAAACAGATAATATTTTAGCATAATACATTTAACTGGCCACATATTCCTATGTGAAAGTTTTGAAACTTCAAAGATGCCTAAATATGATGATGAACATGGAAGTGAATAAAATGATTTTTTGTTCATAAATTCTTTACCAACAATGACATAATCTTTAATATCATTATTATAACAAATATTTTCTATTATAACGATTCTTCCATTTTTTACACCACAGCAGTTATTTGCTTTATTTTGTGCTTCAAATTTCATTCTATCAATTTCAATATTGAGTATTGAGGAACTGTACATCCTTTTATAAGAGGCCCAGAGATATGATCTTTTAAAAAAATAAAATCATCTTCAATATCATTATTGTTTAGGTTAATTCCACAATTTTCTAACTCTTGAAGTCTACGTCCAATTTGTTGTAATAGTTTATCATCTTTTTTGAGTAATTTTTTTAAATTTTGCATATAGTTTTCAAAGGGAAAACAACTGAAGTTATCTAAGCATCCAAATTGTTTAACATCATTGACAATATGTAAAAGGCCATGTATATTATGTGAGATATGATGTTCACCATAAATAATTTTAAATGTTGAGACAAAATGTTGAAGTAATTTTTGAGCATAATCTAGTTGAGATTCTTCAGTACAAAATTTCTTTGAAATCAAAATTGATATGGCAACATGCAATGTAAGAAAATTATTGTAAATTTCTAAAGATAAAATATTTTTGAATATAACTGGTCCTGTATATAATAACTGCCTGAATTCTGTTGCTTTCCATTGGCGGTAATGTAAAAGGCTTCTGGGCTTTCTTTGAAATTCAAATGGAGAAAAATATTTAATTGAATTTTCTAATTGATTAGAAATATTTGTAACCTTACGAAATGGTAGTCGAACACGTAACTCATCACAACACCATAAATTTATGAGTTTTTTCATAACTCCAAGGCAGATTAAATGTAAATAATCTAATGGGATCTGTGTTACGAGCCCTAGATGTGGAATTTTTTCTAATGCACTGGTTCTTAAATGGTAATCGTCATCAGATTTCATTAAAAATGCATCATCAGTTCGCTGTCTACCAGGGGTATCAGAAAAACAGATTCTCCTGTTAATACTTTTACCTTCGTCCCAACATTTGGTACAGCTTGAGTACCCTGAATGTCCTTTTACACCTAAAATATAGGACTTTGCCGGCGCGTCTGCACATATTAGTTTTATACAGAATTGATATTTCCTATCCTTATGATCTAAACCATTTTCAATAATATCTCTTGCCTCTTTAACAAAATAATCTAGAAACTCTATTGCATTTTCTGGTTTTTTATGCCAACCGTGATAGATTCCAATAATAAAAACTTTATTTGAACCAAATATTCTTCCTAAAATGGGCCATAGTTGACTGCCAGACGATTTACTTATGGGAAGACCGTCAATTCCAATTCCAATTTCAATTTTTCCAGTTTCAACTTGCTCAATTTCATTTAAAATATTGATAACTCCTTTTTTAAGACCATAATGCCAATATTTTCCAAAACTTATGTCATAAATCTCTAATTGTCTAGGAGTTTGTAATAATGTTCTTGGATCACTAGGCAAGTCATAATGACATGAATGAGTTTTCAATATGCTTAATAATCCACGTAGTTGTTTTTGATTAATAGATTCTTTAACTGCCCATGAAGCTATTAATTCTTTGAAAGTTACTTCTTTTTTATTAAAATTAGATGGAGGAAAAATTGATGTGTGATGTTGAACTACTTGATCATCAGAATAATATAATAAAAATGTACTTCTATCTTGAAAACTATTGTCTGTATTTATATTATTTGAAATGTCAGTAACTTCTTTCGCAATCGCAATTTTAGAAATAACTGGTAAAATATTATCTGGAAATAATGCATTTATAATATTCTTTTTTTGACTTTGAATTCTACGTCGAAGCTGTCTGGAAGAAATTTTATTTTCTGTACGCACAAGCCTAAAGTAATAAAAGTAATACCTATTAAAATTTTAATTTGTTTCACGACACCTTATGTTTTTATTTCTATTTTAAAATACTATTGCAATACAATGGCTGGATAAAAAAAGGTTATTGTTATAAGTTATCATTTTATATCAATATAAAATTGTTATATCTACAAAGTAAATGTGTTTGATGTTCAGAGGGGTTAGTCAAAGCTGGTCAATATACTTAATTATTGTGTAGTGGTTAAAAATATAAAAAAATATTACTACCTAAATAAAGAATACTGTATCCAGATTTTTTGGGAGGGGGGGGGGCTCAGTCACATATTACACATTTTACACTAAAAAAAAAAACATAATAACTTTAAAATAAGTCATTAAAAAAAACTAAATAGGTTTCCTGAAATTTTGTGGTGGGGGAGGGAGGCTGTAAACAACAACGCTAGGATAAATCAAAGATATAGTTATTTGTATTATTTTTCTTCAGCTTCTTATAGTCAATATTATACTAAGTATTACCTAATAGGTACACACAATTTGTTGCTTATTATTAGTTTTGTAAAAATACTTTTGAAAAGCATTTGAGTAGAGTATTTCAAATATTATTAAAACATTAATCTAATATTTTTTTTTACACCTAATCAGTTATCTATGTAAGAAGGTAGGTATTACTAAAAAATGTTTAAGTATTTGAGATGCATTTTAAGTGAGTAGGTACCTTGGTACTATTTTGTCAATCAGTAAATTAAGTAATACTAGTAAACAAGTAATAATATAGTTTTTTCTATTTGTGTACTTAGGAAAGGTTAAATTAATGACAAGCGTGCGTTAGGAGGGGCTGCACAAGTAAAGCCCGGCACGGCGGAATAAGCGTACGCGTGTGTGTGTGCGCGCGAACGGGCGACACCAAACGACCCGCCGTGTGTTTGATTATCTCGTCGATCCTGTAACCTGGTGGAGAGTGGACTGTATAATACACTTTATTGGGATGAGGAGGCTGGTTAACTCCTATAACAACAATATAACTCACGATGATGAGTGAAGGCACCCTAACACAAATATAAAACACTAGAATTTTGACGATTGAGAATATATAAATTTATTGCGTCGGTTCTGCAAATAATTAATCTTACGTACTAGGGTTAGTAAGAGGGGGCGCACGATCACAAGTCGATCGGCGGAAAACGATGAAATAATAAAATAATACAAAATTACAACGTCGGATAATAAATCGACGACCAAATAATAACAAAATAATGAGCGCGTGTACGACCTGATAACCGGCGATGTTGAAGTTGATAATATGATAACTGGTCGATGATAACCGTCGGGGTGCTGATTGGAGCTGCGACAACTGCTCGAATATTGATCACGGCGAAACGCGTCAACGACGATACGTACGGGTGTACTTTAAATCACTCGAACAGAGCGGACGGGAATAACGTAAAACCACCGAACGACGCGTGCTCGTATAGCAATAACAGTCGCGAACTCGACGACACGAACCGTTGCGCGTGGGCGTCCGTTGTCACGGCGTAGACCGCGGCACAAGTGACAAAATGGCTGAATACGTTTGAACGTGTTCGCACGTCGAACTCGACGTCGCGGGCGAACAATACGCGAAAAGCGAAAAGGGGCGGGCGACGGCACAAAACAAATCAAGATGATGAGGATCACAGCCTCGTGTTTGCACAGCGTAGAACGGACGGGCAAAAGACACGTGGGTGAACGATCCCAGCTTGGGTCGCGCTGCGTATAAACGGACGGGCGACGATACAAAATACAATAAGCCGGGTGGCAAGCGAGCCCAAAAACACTACGACCGCGAACGCGACAGGGCGCGAAACGACGATCAGCTCGGATGAGCTCAGACGGCCAAAAACACAAAAACAATGGCGAAGTAACGGCGACGGGATACCGGATCGTAGACCAGTTCCGTTGACGGTAGAAATACGACAAAAGACGGCGGCGGGGGACCGGCGACGGCTAGCTTGGTCGCGGCGATATCGGGGGTCCAAAGGTTGGATTGCATGTCGCGGCGGCGACAACGCTCCGGTGCGACAACATTACGGCATGTAATTGATTGCGGCATGACCGCGCGAAGTTTAAAATAATCTGTATCCAACAACAAGGTTATGTTAAATATAATTATTTTAAATACTGATCTATCTAAACTAATAGCTAATATAGGGAAAAACGAAAAGGCCAAGTAGAAAAAGTAAAAAGGAAAAGTAGAATATCTAGAGGGGGTCTGGACGATAATTAATTTGAGTTCTAGTTTGTGTAGCAGCTAGTAGATTGAGAATTTTTATTTCCATTAATTTGACACAAAAGACTGAAGTACCTACCTGCATTTATTTGTTTGAATATTTCCTTAATTATTTTATTATTATAGGTTGATACCTAAAAAAAGTGTAATGTTTATTTTTATGTTTATTATTAATAGCTAATGAAACTAAAAACACTTGTTATTTTAAAATGTATGTAGGTAGAATATAATAATATGGGACAAAAATATTGATGTACCTACTTACATAATATGGCTAAAATGCACTTTACCACGCCCCTCATGAATTTTGAAATTTTTTTTTTTAAAAGACGTGTTTTTTAACGCTGATTTCGAAACTGTTTGAATTTTTGTGCGGAAACCATTATTTTGGAAGTTATAGCCTTCCAAAGTTTGCGATTTTACGTTTATACGCATGCGCGCAACACTATTTTAATGCAGCGCGGAGGTACTTGAGTTTGGCGAACGGAGCCACTATACACTTGAAGTATACTTCAACTGGTCATCAAGCCAGGTGACCGGAGCCGACAGATGCTCGTTACCCGACTAGTAATTACCCTGTGACCTACTTAAGGTGGTGTTGCATAGCAAGTCGAGGGATATTTTCGATTTGCGGAGCGGAGCGACGGCGCCGAGGAGCGCAGCGACGAGTGCCGCTAACAAGGCATCACTGCCCATACTATGATGCCCATACAGGCGAAGGGAGCCACTATACACTTTTTATACTTTAACTGGCCATCAAGCCTGGTGCCCTAGACATTCAGCATTGCATTAGCCTATCTACCTGATATAATTATCATACACGTTATATACACGCTCCGCGCGGCAGTAATGTAGTGGTATTGCGCGCATGCGTATTAACGTAAAATCGTAAACTTTGGAAGGCTATAACTTCCAAAATAATGGTTTCCGCACAAAAATTCAAACAGTTTCGAAATCAGCGTTGAAAAACACATCTTTTAAAAAAAAAAATTTCGAAATTCGTGAGGGGCGTGGTAAAGTGCATTTGTTCCCATAATATACCTTATAATTTTAAAAACATAATTTTATTTGAAATATAATTAAGTATATCTATTTTACCTTAATGAATTGTTATTATGCTTTATTTTCATTTTCCTCATCAATTTACTGTGGATTAGATTGTGTTGTTTACATTTGCCCCAATTCCCCTACTATATTTTGTAAATGAACATATTTTATAGATGAAGGTTTTAGTATTTTAAGATTAATTTAAATCATTGTATCAATTGCAATATAAAATAATGTTTATATATGACATAAGTAACTAACATAACTAGATATCTAATGTCATAATAATTAGTCAATCATCATTTTTTTGTTCAAAATAAAAAAAGATGAACCTAGATTTATTTATTTTTATTCATTACTCTAGTGTCTAATTTTCATAATTAAAGGAGTAGGTACCTAGTTATTTAATGTTAAAAAAAACTTAATTTAATGTACCTATTTACCTACAACATTTTTCAACAACTTTTATCAATGAACCATAAATTAAAAAGCTGCTATTAATTATATTAACAGCTAACAACATTATAATTATACTTAGAGCCCCGCTTAAAGCTATACTTTTTTATATAGACACAGCCACTGATATAGGTTAATATAGGTTTGAATAATGTTTATGTACATCCAGTGTTTTGTAGTAACTTAATTACTTTGCTGTAGTAATTTAATTATATTGTATTTAAATCAAAGCGTTCGAAACAAAATAAATTACTTTTTAAAAGTACCTAATTTATATAGAGGAACGTGTTATTTTTCATATTATTAAAGCAAGTTATGAATGTAGAACGTATGACGTTAAACAATCACCTCGAAAATTAGTTAAATTACCTATTAGTTATTACTACCTACTTATTAAGTATAGTCCGCGATTGTGTACTACATTTTTAAAAAAAGTAACGTTGTGCCCAGTAATAAACATCCGTGTAAAGTAATTACACATAAACTTTTGAACCAGGCTTGTATTTATCTTAAAATACAAAATATAACTTAAATAATACCTATTCAAAATAAATGACATACCTGATTCCAGAAGTTTCTATCATATCGTCATCTGGCTCTGAGGAACTCATAATATTGACACAATTTAGGTAGAATTTAAAACAAAACAAAACACAAACGTTTCACACTTTCACGTGACGAACTATATCTAAGGCCTAAGCAGTAGCCAGTAAGCATCAAGCAAAAGCGTAGGCCGTAAATACTAAACTGTAGATTGTGCAGGACGCAGACGCCGGACGGACGGTCGCACGGTGTAGTAATAAGGAACATCAATTGGATGGAAAGGAGGAAGAGAGGAAGACATGATTAGCTATACTAACGATAGTCGACCAAAAAACCCAGGCGGCCAAGCCAAATCGTGGTAATATGGCTAATAATATCTCGTGAAATATATCTATAATACGATTGGACGTCGTAACCACATATTATTATTATGTTATCTCCGTCTTACACATGATATATACTATATATAGAAGATTTTCGTTTACCGTTTATGATAGTGCTGTTAATTATTTGTATTTTAAAGTGAATTAACCATAGATAAAAGATAAAGAATTGACCTATTATCAAACTTTAAACATTATCTGTGTTATCTAGTTAGATTTGTACGGTGTTTACTGTTTATATAATTCGGAATAATAATACGATAGTAATAATAGCTAGCAGTATAGTTTATACGCCTTGTAAAGTTGTACCTATTTACATTTCAAATTAAAAAAAAAAAAGATGAATTTTATTTATACCTATCTTAAAATTTTAACCTACCTAATTAGGCACCATATTGGACAGACTGACTGACCAAATGAGGACCTTCCCAAGCACTATATTATAGTACATATTATATATATGTATATTTAATTTCAGTAACTGAAAAAATGTAATAATAATTGTTAACCTAAATGGGACACTCCCTGGAAGTTCCTATTACTTCCCATCGGGAAGTTCCTACTAGGAAACAATTTGGAATTAATCAGGAGGTTCCTGGGACAGTCGGTGTTGTTAGGGAATATCTAAAAACACAAAACAATTATATTATTAATACAAATAATAGTATTTATACTAATATTTACCTTTGGTAGTAGTTAAAAAAATCATTCATTTGTACATTATGATTAGTAGCAAATAAATTAATAAGTTGAAATCCATGTTCCATTTTGTCAGCTGGCAAAAGTGGTAAGCACATTAACATTTTAAGGCATTTTAACGCATGGTCATTACTATTTATAGTATGTAGATGGTTCATAGTAGATGTTTAGGATTAATCGCCTCTCTTAGTCTCATCCTTACTCCCTATTGTTTGTTATTTGTATACTTAGTTTTATTTGTATTTGTGTATTTTTGTAAACGGTATCTTCCTATCGCAACTCAAAGTGCATAACACCGAACACCGACGTTCGGGTGAGATACCTTACGTGACCAGTCAGTTGTTACGTTGTTGTCGTGATCGTCGTTTGAGTCGTGGTATGTCGGCTACAACAATTTTAATTTTGTTTTTATTGTGTGTGAATTATACCACATAATATCGTACCGTTTTGTTTTTTGTGCTACCATCGTTGTCAACCGTTTGACACCGCCAACTACCGGATACACCATACATACCATTCACCCTTTGCCATCTACCAATCACGATCATCATTCACCATCTTCACGTATCGTTATTATTTTGTTATTATTATTTTATTATATATCTATACCTGTTATCTACCGCATATATATTGTTAGAAGTCATTTAAAGATTTATTATAAGATATATTAAGTAGTCCCTCTGTCGGCCGGCATACTTTTGTGCCCATTTATATCCCTTATATATACGTACTAATTTATAACCAGTCTATTGGTTTATTTTTTATTATTTTGTTTATACATATTTAATTATTAATCAATAGTATTCCACCATTGTGGTAATTTACCAACAAACCTTTGTTTTATTTTTCTATACATATTTTTTTTCATACAGTCCACTTTCATCCCAAACATTGGTCCATTCGAGCCTAGGATCTTATTCATTAAATAATATATCCTAAGTGATTAATATAACTAGTTAGTACCTACTACCTATTTACCGTTCACCGAGAAAAGCCACCATGAAAATTCATGTTTCAAAAAACTAGTTCATTATATGTATATATGTGTAATATATTACGTACGGGTTTTAATTATTTTATAGAACACTCCGTAATATTCGTATTAGTATTAATTTATTATATAATTGTGATAACATATATATATTTATAATAATGCACTGTAACAAGAAAGAGCGAATTGGACTTTGACCCGTAGTCGAGCGCTGACCAATATTATCATTATTAGCAATTAAGATAATTAGTGTATCTGTGTTTATGGAAAAATAAATCACACGCCCGATACACGCAGACTAGGTCAAGGCCAATACGGATTATTTTTAAGACACCGGGTTCAGTTTATTTGCATAACAAGTAGATATAACCGATTAGTGATTTATCGATATTATTAGTTGCAATTCGAATAGGCATTTTTTAAAATTGTTTTTTTTTTTTCACCATGGGAGTTTTTGAAGAATCAAAAATTCGCTTATCGGATTTACAAAAACGTATTGATAGGGTACGTAAAGCGGGAGATGCTTTGACAGAAACGCCCAATGACAAAACGGCGAAAACCCGCTTTCATATGATGTACGCGACAGTTTCACGTCTTCAAGAGGAGTTTGAAGCTCAACTGGCAATCATTATTAAGCAGCTCGGCAAACCGGATTCGAAATCTGAAGACGATTTAACCCTACCTGAGGCTATTCGAGAACGTTTTGATGAAGCATATTTCAGTGTTATGATAGTAGCAGATGAATATATACCAACAATTCAACAACATCCCCGAGCAGACGATACGTTCATTGACCCTAGTTTTTCACGTCAACCTACCAAACTTATACCGTTAGAGAAATTGTCTATACCACGTTTTAAAGGGGATGTGAAAGAATATACTAGTTTTCGTAACTTATTCGACACTGTCGTACACGACAACTCCGATATACGTCCAGTGGTAAAATTTAGTTATTTAAAGGCGTATTTAGAAGGCGAACCGTTAAAGCTCATTACCAACTTAACGTTAAGTGATGATAATTATGAGCTAGCTCTAAAGACATTAGATAACCGTTACTCAAATCGTAGGATTATTGCGCAAAGTCATTTCAACCAACTTTGGGAGATGCCAAAAGCCATATTTGGTGATGCTAAAGCTATACGACAGATGCTGAATACTATCGTGGAGGCGGTTGGAGCACTCAAAAACCAAAAATATGCCGTCGACCAGTGGGACCCAATCTTACTACATTTATTTGAAATGAAGATGGATACTCCGTTGCGAGCTCAATGGGAACTCTTAGTAGACCACGACGATGACCCAAGTGTTGAAGACTTTGTAACCTTTTTAACAAAATATTGTAATGCTGCTTCCGCTGGCCAGTCTGGAGGTGGACGCGAAAAGGCAACCAAAAAACCATTTGGGAAAACTACAGTTTTGCATGCAGCAAAAACCGATCACCGCGAACCAAAGAAACAATTTACTTGTCAAGTGTGCAAAGCTACACCTGGTCACCTGTTGATTGCATGTCCAGTATTTAAGGAAAAAACACCACAGGAACGTTACGAAGTAATAAAGGAACTTAGACGTTGTTTTCTGTGCTTCAGCGAGCATACAGTATCACAGTGCAAACATACAAGATTGTGTTCCGAATGTAATGGACGTCATCATTCTTTGTTACATTTTAAAACTACCATTGACACTCCACAAACGACCACCGTAAATACCATGTTTTCATCAGCACAAAAGGGACCACCTCAATACTGCGTACTCATGGCCACGATAGCGGTCTTGGTACAAGATTCCAATGGTCACTATCAAGAAGCTCGAGCTCTATTGGATAGTGGAAGTCAGAGTAGTTTTATGACCGAACATTGTCGCAACCGATTGAAGTTAACATGGGACAAATGTAGTGTATTCGTACAGGCGATGGCTGGCATGCAAGTACCACCTATAAAAGCTCGATCGAAAATAATTATTAGACCATTAAAACACGACACGCCTCAATTAACAGTGGAAACCTTTATACTCCCTCGAATCACCGGACTTATTCCCTCTGAACGTGTGTTAAAGACGGAATGGCCACATGTACAAGGATTAGACCTAGCCGATCCCAGATACAATGAACCACTTCCAGTAGATATTCTACTTGGAGCCGACGTTTTCCCTTATATTATAAGTGGAGATCGTAGAGAAGGTACCAATAACCAACCAGTAGCTCTTCAAACCGTGTTTGGATGGACACTTATGGGCCGCTCAACGCCGACGGGCTCTAATACTACTACTTCACTTTTTACATCCATTGATCCTGTCGAGACTATATTGCGTAAATTTTGGGAAATTGAAGAGCTCCCGACGGCGTCTAAGACCAGTCCATCAGAACAAGAATGTGAAGAAATTTATCGTTCTACTACCACTCGTCAGTCAGATGGTCGATATATGGTACATCTGCCATTTACTCAATATCCACCACCCATTGGGGACTCCCGTCATCTTGCACTTAAGCGTCTCACACTTCTTGAATCTCGTTTATCAAAATCAAAAGAGTTACAACAAAACTATGACGAAGCCATGCAAGACTATTTAGATTCCGGTCACATGCAACACGTAGATACCACCAAAATTACCGACACACCGTCCTATTATATCCCACACCACGCTGTTGTGAAACTAGGAAGTACGACCACTAGAACACGGGTTGTATATGATGCTTCTGCCGCCTCTTCAAACGGGAAGTCGTTAAATGATTATTTGTTCATGGGCCCTAAGCTCCAACAAGATCTACCTGGAATTATTCTACGTTTTCGCCTGCATGCAATAGTGTTTACCACCGACATCAAACAGATGTTCAGACAGATTTTAGTCACTCCAAAACATCGACCATACCAACGGCTTCTTTTTAGATTCCAACCTTCAGAACCAGTACAGACATTTGAGATGACAACTGTCACGTTTGGACAGCGGTCTTCACCATTTCTGGCAATCAGAACACTGCATCAACTTGCACAGGATGAGGCGAAAGAATACCCGAAAGTTAAAATTGTCATTGAAAATGATTTATATGTAGATGATGTTGCAACAGGAGCCGATTCGGAGGCAGAAGCCCTACTACTTCAACGTGATATAATACAAGTATTCGAACGTGGACAATTTGAACTCAGGAAGTGGGCTAGCAATTCATCTGCATTGTTGGAAGCAGTCCCACCCGACCATCGGCAAACCGACCCTTTTACTTTCGATGAATCGACGGCTGACTACACCAAGGTACTAGGTCTAAAATGGGAACCACAGTATGATATGTTATCTTACCAATACCAACCCAACCCAGTACGTTTCAGTAAACGAGCAATTTTATCGGAAATAGCACGTATTTATGACCCTATTGGGTTACTGACTCCAGTCATCACTGAGCTTAAACGTCTTATGAAATATTTATGGTCAGCAGGCGTTGGATGGGATGACAGAATACCCGAAGATGCAAGTGAAGCTTGGACACGTTACCACCAGGAATTACCACTTATTGGATCTTTACGTATAAATCGTCGAGTAACTACTGATGATGCAATATTTGAAATCCATGGTTTCTGTGACAGTTCGGAGAGTGCGTACGCTGCTGCAGTCTACCTCTTAGCACGTAAACCAGATGGTACGGTTAATTGCAAATTATTGATGGCCAAATCCAAAATTGCTCCGGAAAAGAAACTTTCTATTCCGCGACTTGAGCTGTGTGGAGCGTTACTTCTAGCTCGTTGTCTGGAATACCTTCGTACTAATTTAACTTCCTTACACATCATCAACATAACCGCATGGTCAGACTCCACCGTAGTTCTGTCTTGGATCCAGACACCTACGTCAAGATTGAAAACCTTTGTGGCTAACCGAGTAGCAAAAATTCAACATATGTCATCAGCAGAATCATGGAGACACGTGCCTACCACTCTAAACCCAGCCGATTGTGCCTCTCGAGGTGTAACGCCAAAAGAACTGGTGAACCACCCTCTGTGGTGGCATGGTCCACAGTTTCTCAAACAACCGGCAGATACTTGGCCTCCATCAATTTCTTTCACTCAACTTGATCATGAAGAACATCAATCAGAAGAAAAATTAGTTACGTTATTGACAGTTCACCCTGAAGAAGAATGTCGACTATTACACGCGTCAGCCGATCTTCCAAAAGTACTTCGGCTCACCTCATATTGGCTACGAGTCCGTAAATTATTGACCCACCAAGTTAGTTGTTTTGATCATAACAAAAGACCCGGAGCGAAAGAAAAGGAGGAAGCGTTACACGCTTTGCTGAAATGGGTACAAAGAACATACTTTGCGGAAGATTTGAAACGCCTCATTTTAGGTCACACTTGTACCACAAAACTACGATTACTTAAAGCTTATCTAGACCCAGAGGTGGGTCTACTCAGGGTGGGCGGTCGTCTCCAAAACTCTGAATTACCTTATGAAGCAAAACACCCTATCTTACTGCCTAAACAATCGCAATTAACTATACTACTCATTGATTATATCCATCGTCTTCACTGCCACCCAGGACCTCAAACAACACAAAATATTTTACTTCAAGAGTTTTGGATACTATCAGCCCGAAGTGTCATTCGAAAACGTCTCCGACAATGCATATCTTGCTTTCAAGCCAGACCTAAGCCAATGCAACCAAGTATGGGAGATTTGCCACGTTCACGATTGGTAGGTACTAAAGCTTTTGCACACGTAGGAATTGATTTTGCTGGACCATTTTTGGTAAAGGCTGCTTTACTTCGGCGTATACAGGTTACTAAGGGCTATCTATGTATCTTCGTGTGCATGGCTACACGCGCGGTACATTTAGAGTTAGTGAGTAATCTATCCACGGCCTTATTTCTGGCTGCCCTCCATCGTTTTATCAGTCGTCGTGGTAGATGCACTGACATTTATAGTGATTGCGGAACCAATTTTGTCGGGGCAAAAAACCATCTGGAAGAAGTGCAACAGCTCCTACACTCTCCTGAGACAGGACTGGGTATCGTTAATGCACAGATTCAATGGCATCTAAATCCACCGGCAGCTCCACATATGGGAGGTCTGTGGGAGGCAGCAGTTAAATCAGCAAAAACCCTCCTTCACCGTACCATCCAAGAACAGATCTTAACCTACGAAGAACTGAACACAGTGTTTCACCGTATTGAGGCCATTCTCAATTCCCGTCCATTAGGAGCAATGTCATCCGATCCTAACGATTTTCAGCCACTCACTGCCGGACACTTTCTTACCATGGAACCTCTCGTTACGGTCCCTGCACCCGCACTACCCACCTCCGGACCAAAACTTAATTTACAACAACGATGGGCACTGGTTCAACGGATACAGCAACATTTTTGGGAACGATGGCAAAGAGAATATCTACATACTATCACAGTTCGTTCAAAATGGAACTGTGATCAGCCTAACCTTGAACCTGGTGACCTAGTTCTAATAAAAGAATCCACACCCCCTCTTACGTGGAAGACTGCCCGAGTAGTAGAAGTCCACCCAGGAAACGATAAGGTTGTGCGTGTCGCTACCATTCGAACAGCTAATCGAACTCTGCACAAACGTCCAGCTGTTAAGTTGTGTCGTCTACCACTCGAAAAGTGAAGGCCAGGTGGCCTCCAGGTGGGCGGTATGTTTAGGATTAATCGCCTCTCTTAGTCTCATCCTTACTCCCTATTGTTTGTTATTTGTATACTTAGTTTTATTTGTATTTGTGTATTTTTGTAAACGGTATCTTCCTATCGCAACTCAAAGTGCATAACACCGAACACCGACGTTCGGGTGAGATACCTTACGTGACCAGTCAGTTGTTACGTTGTTGTCGTGATCGTCGTTTGAGTCGTGGTATGTCGGCTACAACAATTTTAATTTTGTTTTTATTGTGTGTGAATTATACCACATAATATCGTACCGTTTTGTTTTTTGTGCTACCATCGTTGTCAACCGTTTGACACCGCCAACTACCGGATACACCATACATACCATTCACCCTTTGCCATCTACCAATCACGATCATCATTCACCATCTTCACGTATCGTTATTATTTTGTTATTATTATTTTATTATATATCTATACCTGTTATCTACCGCATATATATTGTTAGAAGTCATTTAAAGATTTATTATAAGATATATTAAGTAGTCCCTCTGTCGGCCGGCATACTTTTGTGCCCATTTATATCCCTTATATATACGTACTAATTTATAACCAGTCTATTGGTTTATTTTTTATTATTTTGTTTATACATATTTAATTATTAATCAATAGTATTCCACCATTGTGGTAATTTACCAACAAACCTTTGTTTTATTTTTCTATACATATTTTTTTTCATACAGTCCACTTTCATCCCAAACATTGGTCCATTCGAGCCTAGGATCTTATTCATTAAATAATATATCCTAAGTGATTAATATAACTAGTTAGTACCTACTACCTATTTACCGTTCACCGAGAAAAGCCACCATGAAAATTCATGTTTCAAAAAACTAGTTCATTATATGTATATATGTGTAATATATTACGTACGGGTTTTAATTATTTTATAGAACACTCCGTAATATTCGTATTAGTATTAATTTATTATATAATTGTGATAACATATATATATTTATAATAATGCACTGTAACAAGAAAGAGCGAATTGGACTTTGACCCGTAGTCGAGCGCTGACCAATATTATCATTATTAGCAATTAAGATAATTAGTGTATCTGTGTTTATGGAAAAATAAATCACACGCCCGATACACGCAGACTAGGTCAAGGCCAATACGGATTATTTTTAAGACACCGGGTTCAGTTTATTTGCATAACAAGTAGATATAACCGATTAGTGATTTATCGATATTATTAGTTGCAATTCGAATAGGCATTTTTTAAAATTGTTTTTTTTTTTTCACCATGGGAGTTTTTGAAGAATCAAAAATTCGCTTATCGGATTTACAAAAACGTATTGATAGGGTACGTAAAGCGGGAGATGCTTTGACAGAAACGCCCAATGACAAAACGGCGAAAACCCGCTTTCGTATGATGTACGCG
Organism: Schizaphis graminum; assembly: GCA_020882235.1. NCBI lineage: Eukaryota > Metazoa > Arthropoda > Insecta > Hemiptera > Aphididae > Schizaphis > Schizaphis graminum. The sequence continues at coordinate 19,464,326 of CM037035.1, read as the reverse complement.
ACAGTTTCACGTCTTCAAGAGGAGTTTGAAGCTCAACTGGCAATCATTATTAAGCAGCTCGGCAAACCGGATTCGAAATCTGAAGACGATTTAACCCTACCTGAGGCTATTCGAGAACGTTTTGATGAAGCATATTTCAGTGTTATGATAGTAGCAGATGAATATATACCAACAATTCAACAACATCCCCGAGCAGACGATACGTTCATTGACCCTAGTTTTTCACGTCAACCTACCAAACTTATACCGTTAGAGAAATTGTCTATACCACGTTTTAAAGGGGATGTGAAAGAATATACTAGTTTTCGTAACTTATTCGACACTGTCGTACACGACAACTCCGATATACGTCCAGTGGTAAAATTTAGTTATTTAAAGGCGTATTTAGAAGGCGAACCGTTAAAGCTCATTACCAACTTAACGTTAAGTGATGATAATTATGAGCTAGCTCTAAAGACATTAGATAACCGTTACTCAAATCGTAGGATTATTGCGCAAAGTCATTTCAACCAACTTTGGGAGATGCCAAAAGCCATATTTGGTGATGCTAAAGCTATACGACAGATGCTGAATACTATCGTGGAGGCGGTTGGAGCACTCAAAAACCAAAAATATGCCGTCGACCAGTGGGACCCAATCTTACTACATTTATTTGAAATGAAGATGGATACTCCGTTGCGAGCTCAATGGGAACTCTTAGTAGACCACGACGATGACCCAAGTGTTGAAGACTTTGTAACCTTTTTAACAAAATATTGTAATGCTGCTTCCGCTGGCCAGTCTGGAGGTGGACGCGAAAAGGCAACCAAAAAACCATTTGGGAAAACTACAGTTTTGCATGCAGCAAAAACCGATCACCGCGAACCAAAGAAACAATTTACTTGTCAAGTGTGCAAAGCTACACCTGGTCACCTGTTGATTGCATGTCCAGTATTTAAGGAAAAAACACCACAGGAACGTTACGAAGTAATAAAGGAACTTAGACGTTGTTTTCTGTGCTTCAGCGAGCATACAGTATCACAGTGCAAACATACAAGATTGTGTTCCGAATGTAATGGACGTCATCATTCTTTGTTACATTTTAAAACTACCATTGACACTCCACAAACGACCACCGTAAATACCATGTTTTCATCAGCACAAAAGGGACCACCTCAATACTGCGTACTCATGGCCACGATAGCGGTCTTGGTACAAGATTCCAATGGTCACTATCAAGAAGCTCGAGCTCTATTGGATAGTGGAAGTCAGAGTAGTTTTATGACCGAACATTGTCGCAACCGATTGAAGTTAACATGGGACAAATGTAGTGTATTCGTACAGGCGATGGCTGGCATGCAAGTACCACCTATAAAAGCTCGATCGAAAATAATTATTAGACCATTAAAACACGACACGCCTCAATTAACAGTGGAAACCTTTATACTCCCTCGAATCACCGGACTTATTCCCTCTGAACGTGTGTTAAAGACGGAATGGCCACATGTACAAGGATTAGACCTAGCCGATCCCAGATACAATGAACCACTTCCAGTAGATATTCTACTTGGAGCCGACGTTTTCCCTTATATTATAAGTGGAGATCGTAGAGAAGGTACCAATAACCAACCAGTAGCTCTTCAAACCGTGTTTGGATGGACACTTATGGGCCGCTCAACGCCGACGGGCTCTAATACTACTACTTCACTTTTTACATCCATTGATCCTGTCGAGACTATATTGCGTAAATTTTGGGAAATTGAAGAGCTCCCGACGGCGTCTAAGACCAGTCCATCAGAACAAGAATGTGAAGAAATTTATCGTTCTACTACCACTCGTCAGTCAGATGGTCGATATATGGTACATCTGCCATTTACTCAATATCCACCACCCATTGGGGACTCCCGTCATCTTGCACTTAAGCGTCTCACACTTCTTGAATCTCGTTTATCAAAATCAAAAGAGTTACAACAAAACTATGACGAAGCCATGCAAGACTATTTAGATTCCGGTCACATGCAACACGTAGATACCACCAAAATTACCGACACACCGTCCTATTATATCCCACACCACGCTGTTGTGAAACTAGGAAGTACGACCACTAGAACACGGGTTGTATATGATGCTTCTGCCGCCTCTTCAAACGGGAAGTCGTTAAATGATTATTTGTTCATGGGCCCTAAGCTCCAACAAGATCTACCTGGAATTATTCTACGTTTTCGCCTGCATGCAATAGTGTTTACCACCGACATCAAACAGATGTTCAGACAGATTTTAGTCACTCCAAAACATCGACCATACCAACGGCTTCTTTTTAGATTCCAACCTTCAGAACCAGTACAGACATTTGAGATGACAACTGTCACGTTTGGACAGCGGTCTTCACCATTTCTGGCAATCAGAACACTGCATCAACTTGCACAGGATGAGGCGAAAGAATACCCGAAAGTTAAAATTGTCATTGAAAATGATTTATATGTAGATGATGTTGCAACAGGAGCCGATTCGGAGGCAGAAGCCCTACTACTTCAACGTGATATAATACAAGTATTCGAACGTGGACAATTTGAACTCAGGAAGTGGGCTAGCAATTCATCTGCATTGTTGGAAGCAGTCCCACCCGACCATCGGCAAACCGACCCTTTTACTTTCGATGAATCGACGGCTGACTACACCAAGGTACTAGGTCTAAAATGGGAACCACAGTATGATATGTTATCTTACCAATACCAACCCAACCCAGTACGTTTCAGTAAACGAGCAATTTTATCGGAAATAGCACGTATTTATGACCCTATTGGGTTACTGACTCCAGTCATCACTGAGCTTAAACGTCTTATGAAATATTTATGGTCAGCAGGCGTTGGATGGGATGACAGAATACCCGAAGATGCAAGTGAAGCTTGGACACGTTACCACCAGGAATTACCACTTATTGGATCTTTACGTATAAATCGTCGAGTAACTACTGATGATGCAATATTTGAAATCCATGGTTTCTGTGACAGTTCGGAGAGTGCGTACGCTGCTGCAGTCTACCTCTTAGCACGTAAACCAGATGGTACGGTTAATTGCAAATTATTGATGGCCAAATCCAAAATTGCTCCGGAAAAGAAACTTTCTATTCCGCGACTTGAGCTGTGTGGAGCGTTACTTCTAGCTCGTTGTCTGGAATACCTTCGTACTAATTTAACTTCCTTACACATCATCAACATAACCGCATGGTCAGACTCCACCGTAGTTCTGTCTTGGATCCAGACACCTACGTCAAGATTGAAAACCTTTGTGGCTAACCGAGTAGCAAAAATTCAACATATGTCATCAGCAGAATCATGGAGACACGTGCCTACCACTCTAAACCCAGCCGATTGTGCCTCTCGAGGTGTAACGCCAAAAGAACTGGTGAACCACCCTCTGTGGTGGCATGGTCCACAGTTTCTCAAACAACCGGCAGATACTTGGCCTCCATCAATTTCTTTCACTCAACTTGATCATGAAGAACATCAATCAGAAGAAAAATTAGTTACGTTATTGACAGTTCACCCTGAAGAAGAATGTCGACTATTACACGCGTCAGCCGATCTTCCAAAAGTACTTCGGCTCACCTCATATTGGCTACGAGTCCGTAAATTATTGACCCACCAAGTTAGTTGTTTTGATCATAACAAAAGACCCGGAGCGAAAGAAAAGGAGGAAGCGTTACACGCTTTGCTGAAATGGGTACAAAGAACATACTTTGCGGAAGATTTGAAACGCCTCATTTTAGGTCACACTTGTACCACAAAACTACGATTACTTAAAGCTTATCTAGACCCAGAGGTGGGTCTACTCAGGGTGGGCGGTCGTCTCCAAAACTCTGAATTACCTTATGAAGCAAAACACCCTATCTTACTGCCTAAACAATCGCAATTAACTATACTACTCATTGATTATATCCATCGTCTTCACTGCCACCCAGGACCTCAAACAACACAAAATATTTTACTTCAAGAGTTTTGGATACTATCAGCCCGAAGTGTCATTCGAAAACGTCTCCGACAATGCATATCTTGCTTTCAAGCCAGACCTAAGCCAATGCAACCAAGTATGGGAGATTTGCCACGTTCACGATTGGTAGGTACTAAAGCTTTTGCACACGTAGGAATTGATTTTGCTGGACCATTTTTGGTAAAGGCTGCTTTACTTCGGCGTATACAGGTTACTAAGGGCTATCTATGTATCTTCGTGTGCATGGCTACACGCGCGGTACATTTAGAGTTAGTGAGTAATCTATCCACGGCCTTATTTCTGGCTGCCCTCCATCGTTTTATCAGTCGTCGTGGTAGATGCACTGACATTTATAGTGATTGCGGAACCAATTTTGTCGGGGCAAAAAACCATCTGGAAGAAGTGCAACAGCTCCTACACTCTCCTGAGACAGGACTGGGTATCGTTAATGCACAGATTCAATGGCATCTAAATCCACCGGCAGCTCCACATATGGGAGGTCTGTGGGAGGCAGCAGTTAAATCAGCAAAAACCCTCCTTCACCGTACCATCCAAGAACAGATCTTAACCTACGAAGAACTGAACACAGTGTTTCACCGTATTGAGGCCATTCTCAATTCCCGTCCATTAGGAGCAATGTCATCCGATCCTAACGATTTTCAGCCACTCACTGCCGGACACTTTCTTACCATGGAACCTCTCGTTACGGTCCCTGCACCCGCACTACCCACCTCCGGACCAAAACTTAATTTACAACAACGATGGGCACTGGTTCAACGGATACAGCAACATTTTTGGGAACGATGGCAAAGAGAATATCTACATACTATCACAGTTCGTTCAAAATGGAACTGTGATCAGCCTAACCTTGAACCTGGTGACCTAGTTCTAATAAAAGAATCCACACCCCCTCTTACGTGGAAGACTGCCCGAGTAGTAGAAGTCCACCCAGGAAACGATAAGGTTGTGCGTGTCGCTACCATTCGAACAGCTAATCGAACTCTGCACAAACGTCCAGCTGTTAAGTTGTGTCGTCTACCACTCGAAAAGTGAAGGCCAGGTGGCCTCCAGGTGGGCGGTATGTTTAGGATTAATCGCCTCTCTTAGTCTCATCCTTACTCCCTATTGTTTGTTATTTGTATACTTAGTTTTATTTGTATTTGTGTATTTTTGTAAACGGTATCTTCCTATCGCAACTCAAAGTGCATAACACCGAACACCGACGTTCGGGTGAGATACCTTACGTGACCAGTCAGTTGTTACGTTGTTGTCGTGATCGTCGTTTGAGTCGTGGTATGTCGGCTACAACAATTTTAATTTTGTTTTTATTGTGTGTGAATTATACCACATAATATCGTACCGTTTTGTTTTTTGTGCTACCATCGTTGTCAACCGTTTGACACCGCCAACTACCGGATACACCATACATACCATTCACCCTTTGCCATCTACCAATCACGATCATCATTCACCATCTTCACGTATCGTTATTATTTTGTTATTATTATTTTATTATATATCTATACCTGTTATCTACCGCATATATATTGTTAGAAGTCATTTAAAGATTTATTATAAGATATATTAAGTAGTCCCTCTGTCGGCCGGCATACTTTTGTGCCCATTTATATCCCTTATATATACGTACTAATTTATAACCAGTCTATTGGTTTATTTTTTATTATTTTGTTTATACATATTTAATTATTAATCAATAGTATTCCACCATTGTGGTAATTTACCAACAAACCTTTGTTTTATTTTTCTATACATATTTTTTTTCATACAGTCCACTTTCATCCCAAACATTGGTCCATTCGAGCCTAGGATCTTATTCATTAAATAATATATCCTAAGTGATTAATATAACTAGTTAGTACCTACTACCTATTTACCGTTCACCGAGAAAAGCCACCATGAAAATTCATGTTTCAAAAAACTAGTTCATTATATGTATATATGTGTAATATATTACGTACGGGTTTTAATTATTTTATAGAACACTCCGTAATATTCGTATTAGTATTAATTTATTATATAATTGTGATAACATATATATATTTATAATAATGCACTGTAACAAGAAAGAGCGAATTGGACTTTGACCCGTAGTCGAGCGCTGACCAATATTATCATTATTAGCAATTAAGATAATTAGTGTATCTGTGTTTATGGAAAAATAAATCACACGCCCGATACACGCAGACTAGGTCAAGGCCAATACGGATTATTTTTAAGACACCGGGTTCAGTTTATTTGCATAACAAGTAGATATAACCGATTAGTGATTTATCGATATTATTAGTTGCAATTCGAATAGGCATTTTTTAAAATTGTTTTTTTTTTTTCACCATGGGAGTTTTTGAAGAATCAAAAATTCGCTTATCGGATTTACAAAAACGTATTGATAGGGTACGTAAAGCGGGAGATGCTTTGACAGAAACGCCCAATGACAAAACGGCGAAAACCCGCTTTCGTATGATGTACGCGACAGTTTCACGTCTTCAAGAGGAGTTTGAAGCTCAACTGGCAATCATTATTAAGCAGCTCGGCAAACCGGATTCGAAATCTGAAGACGATTTAACCCTACCTGAGGCTATTCGAGAACGTTTTGATGAAGCATATTTCAGTGTTATGATAGTAGCAGATGAATATATACCAACAATTCAACAACATCCCCGAGCAGACGATACGTTCATTGACCCTAGTTTTTCACGTCAACCTACCAAACTTATACCGTTAGAGAAATTGTCTATACCACGTTTTAAAGGGGATGTGAAAGAATATACTAGTTTTCGTAACTTATTCGACACTGTCGTACACGACAACTCCGATATACGTCCAGTGGTAAAATTTAGTTATTTAAAGGCGTATTTAGAAGGCGAACCGTTAAAGCTCATTACCAACTTAACGTTAAGTGATGATAATTATGAGCTAGCTCTAAAGACATTAGATAACCGTTACTCAAATCGTAGGATTATTGCGCAAAGTCATTTCAACCAACTTTGGGAGATGCCAAAAGCCATATTTGGTGATGCTAAAGCTATACGACAGATGCTGAATACTATCGTGGAGGCGGTTGGAGCACTCAAAAACCAAAAATATGCCGTCGACCAGTGGGACCCAATCTTACTACATTTATTTGAAATGAAGATGGATACTCCGTTGCGAGCTCAATGGGAACTCTTAGTAGACCACGACGATGACCCAAGTGTTGAAGACTTTGTAACCTTTTTAACAAAATATTGTAATGCTGCTTCCGCTGGCCAGTCTGGAGGTGGACGCGAAAAGGCAACCAAAAAACCATTTGGGAAAACTACAGTTTTGCATGCAGCAAAAACCGATCACCGCGAACCAAAGAAACAATTTACTTGTCAAGTGTGCAAAGCTACACCTGGTCACCTGTTGATTGCATGTCCAGTATTTAAGGAAAAAACACCACAGGAACGTTACGAAGTAATAAAGGAACTTAGACGTTGTTTTCTGTGCTTCAGCGAGCATACAGTATCACAGTGCAAACATACAAGATTGTGTTCCGAATGTAATGGACGTCATCATTCTTTGTTACATTTTAAAACTACCATTGACACTCCACAAACGACCACCGTAAATACCATGTTTTCATCAGCACAAAAGGGACCACCTCAATACTGCGTACTCATGGCCACGATAGCGGTCTTGGTACAAGATTCCAATGGTCACTATCAAGAAGCTCGAGCTCTATTGGATAGTGGAAGTCAGAGTAGTTTTATGACCGAACATTGTCGCAACCGATTGAAGTTAACATGGGACAAATGTAGTGTATTCGTACAGGCGATGGCTGGCATGCAAGTACCACCTATAAAAGCTCGATCGAAAATAATTATTAGACCATTAAAACACGACACGCCTCAATTAACAGTGGAAACCTTTATACTCCCTCGAATCACCGGACTTATTCCCTCTGAACGTGTGTTAAAGACGGAATGGCCACATGTACAAGGATTAGACCTAGCCGATCCCAGATACAATGAACCACTTCCAGTAGATATTCTACTTGGAGCCGACGTTTTCCCTTATATTATAAGTGGAGATCGTAGAGAAGGTACCAATAACCAACCAGTAGCTCTTCAAACCGTGTTTGGATGGACACTTATGGGCCGCTCAACGCCGACGGGCTCTAATACTACTACTTCACTTTTTACATCCATTGATCCTGTCGAGACTATATTGCGTAAATTTTGGGAAATTGAAGAGCTCCCGACGGCGTCTAAGACCAGTCCATCAGAACAAGAATGTGAAGAAATTTATCGTTCTACTACCACTCGTCAGTCAGATGGTCGATATATGGTACATCTGCCATTTACTCAATATCCACCACCCATTGGGGACTCCCGTCATCTTGCACTTAAGCGTCTCACACTTCTTGAATCTCGTTTATCAAAATCAAAAGAGTTACAACAAAACTATGACGAAGCCATGCAAGACTATTTAGATTCCGGTCACATGCAACACGTAGATACCACCAAAATTACCGACACACCGTCCTATTATATCCCACACCACGCTGTTGTGAAACTAGGAAGTACGACCACTAGAACACGGGTTGTATATGATGCTTCTGCCGCCTCTTCAAACGGGAAGTCGTTAAATGATTATTTGTTCATGGGCCCTAAGCTCCAACAAGATCTACCTGGAATTATTCTACGTTTTCGCCTGCATGCAATAGTGTTTACCACCGACATCAAACAGATGTTCAGACAGATTTTAGTCACTCCAAAACATCGACCATACCAACGGCTTCTTTTTAGATTCCAACCTTCAGAACCAGTACAGACATTTGAGATGACAACTGTCACGTTTGGACAGCGGTCTTCACCATTTCTGGCAATCAGAACACTGCATCAACTTGCACAGGATGAGGCGAAAGAATACCCGAAAGTTAAAATTGTCATTGAAAATGATTTATATGTAGATGATGTTGCAACAGGAGCCGATTCGGAGGCAGAAGCCCTACTACTTCAACGTGATATAATACAAGTATTCGAACGTGGACAATTTGAACTCAGGAAGTGGGCTAGCAATTCATCTGCATTGTTGGAAGCAGTCCCACCCGACCATCGGCAAACCGACCCTTTTACTTTCGATGAATCGACGGCTGACTACACCAAGGTACTAGGTCTAAAATGGGAACCACAGTATGATATGTTATCTTACCAATACCAACCCAACCCAGTACGTTTCAGTAAACGAGCAATTTTATCGGAAATAGCACGTATTTATGACCCTATTGGGTTACTGACTCCAGTCATCACTGAGCTTAAACGTCTTATGAAATATTTATGGTCAGCAGGCGTTGGATGGGATGACAGAATACCCGAAGATGCAAGTGAAGCTTGGACACGTTACCACCAGGAATTACCACTTATTGGATCTTTACGTATAAATCGTCGAGTAACTACTGATGATGCAATATTTGAAATCCATGGTTTCTGTGACAGTTCGGAGAGTGCGTACGCTGCTGCAGTCTACCTCTTAGCACGTAAACCAGATGGTACGGTTAATTGCAAATTATTGATGGCCAAATCCAAAATTGCTCCGGAAAAGAAACTTTCTATTCCGCGACTTGAGCTGTGTGGAGCGTTACTTCTAGCTCGTTGTCTGGAATACCTTCGTACTAATTTAACTTCCTTACACATCATCAACATAACCGCATGGTCAGACTCCACCGTAGTTCTGTCTTGGATCCAGACACCTACGTCAAGATTGAAAACCTTTGTGGCTAACCGAGTAGCAAAAATTCAACATATGTCATCAGCAGAATCATGGAGACACGTGCCTACCACTCTAAACCCAGCCGATTGTGCCTCTCGAGGTGTAACGCCAAAAGAACTGGTGAACCACCCTCTGTGGTGGCATGGTCCACAGTTTCTCAAACAACCGGCAGATACTTGGCCTCCATCAATTTCTTTCACTCAACTTGATCATGAAGAACATCAATCAGAAGAAAAATTAGTTACGTTATTGACAGTTCACCCTGAAGAAGAATGTCGACTATTACACGCGTCAGCCGATCTTCCAAAAGTACTTCGGCTCACCTCATATTGGCTACGAGTCCGTAAATTATTGACCCACCAAGTTAGTTGTTTTGATCATAACAAAAGACCCGGAGCGAAAGAAAAGGAGGAAGCGTTACACGCTTTGCTGAAATGGGTACAAAGAACATACTTTGCGGAAGATTTGAAACGCCTCATTTTAGGTCACACTTGTACCACAAAACTACGATTACTTAAAGCTTATCTAGACCCAGAGGTGGGTCTACTCAGGGTGGGCGGTCGTCTCCAAAACTCTGAATTACCTTATGAAGCAAAACACCCTATCTTACTGCCTAAACAATCGCAATTAACTATACTACTCATTGATTATATCCATCGTCTTCACTGCCACCCAGGACCTCAAACAACACAAAATATTTTACTTCAAGAGTTTTGGATACTATCAGCCCGAAGTGTCATTCGAAAACGTCTCCGACAATGCATATCTTGCTTTCAAGCCAGACCTAAGCCAATGCAACCAAGTATGGGAGATTTGCCACGTTCACGATTGGTAGGTACTAAAGCTTTTGCACACGTAGGAATTGATTTTGCTGGACCATTTTTGGTAAAGGCTGCTTTACTTCGGCGTATACAGGTTACTAAGGGCTATCTATGTATCTTCGTGTGCATGGCTACACGCGCGGTACATTTAGAGTTAGTGAGTAATCTATCCACGGCCTTATTTCTGGCTGCCCTCCATCGTTTTATCAGTCGTCGTGGTAGATGCACTGACATTTATAGTGATTGCGGAACCAATTTTGTCGGGGCAAAAAACCATCTGGAAGAAGTGCAACAGCTCCTACACTCTCCTGAGACAGGACTGGGTATCGTTAATGCACAGATTCAATGGCATCTAAATCCACCGGCAGCTCCACATATGGGAGGTCTGTGGGAGGCAGCAGTTAAATCAGCAAAAACCCTCCTTCACCGTACCATCCAAGAACAGATCTTAACCTACGAAGAACTGAACACAGTGTTTCACCGTATTGAGGCCATTCTCAATTCCCGTCCATTAGGAGCAATGTCATCCGATCCTAACGATTTTCAGCCACTCACTGCCGGACACTTTCTTACCATGGAACCTCTCGTTACGGTCCCTGCACCCGCACTACCCACCTCCGGACCAAAACTTAATTTACAACAACGATGGGCACTGGTTCAACGGATACAGCAACATTTTTGGGAACGATGGCAAAGAGAATATCTACATACTATCACAGTTCGTTCAAAATGGAACTGTGATCAGCCTAACCTTGAACCTGGTGACCTAGTTCTAATAAAAGAATCCACACCCCCTCTTACGTGGAAGACTGCCCGAGTAGTAGAAGTCCACCCAGGAAACGATAAGGTTGTGCGTGTCGCTACCATTCGAACAGCTAATCGAACTCTGCACAAACGTCCAGCTGTTAAGTTGTGTCGTCTACCACTCGAAAAGTGAAGGCCAGGTGGCCTCCAGGTGGGCGGTATGTTTAGGATTAATCGCCTCTCTTAGTCTCATCCTTACTCCCTATTGTTTGTTATTTGTATACTTAGTTTTATTTGTATTTGTGTATTTTTGTAAACGGTATCTTCCTATCGCAACTCAAAGTGCATAACACCGAACACCGACGTTCGGGTGAGATACCTTACGTGACCAGTCAGTTGTTACGTTGTTGTCGTGATCGTCGTTTGAGTCGTGGTATGTCGGCTACAACAATTTTAATTTTGTTTTTATTGTGTGTGAATTATACCACATAATATCGTACCGTTTTGTTTTTTGTGCTACCATCGTTGTCAACCGTTTGACACCGCCAACTACCGGATACACCATACATACCATTCACCCTTTGCCATCTACCAATCACGATCATCATTCACCATCTTCACGTATCGTTATTATTTTGTTATTATTATTTTATTATATATCTATACCTGTTATCTACCGCATATATATTGTTAGAAGTCATTTAAAGATTTATTATAAGATATATTAAGTAGTCCCTCTGTCGGCCGGCATACTTTTGTGCCCATTTATATCCCTTATATATACGTACTAATTTATAACCAGTCTATTGGTTTATTTTTTATTATTTTGTTTATACATATTTAATTATTAATCAATAGTATTCCACCATTGTGGTAATTTACCAACAAACCTTTGTTTTATTTTTCTATACATATTTTTTTTCATACAGTCCACTTTCATCCCAAACAGTAGATATTAATAGACAGTTCAAACACCGCCACCGCCACCTGAACCGCCAACTATAGAACAATCGAACGTCAACTATAGATAATACGACTCCGAACACTACCTTGATATCTCAACCAACCACGTTGAGTGGTGGTTCTAGTTCATTTGTCGGTGCCGCCTGCACCAATTCTACCGTCGTACTCGGTACGGCGATTGTCCATATTACAGACGCTTGGAAACGAGTACATTGCGTACGAGTGCTGCTCGATAGTGGCTCGCAGATTTCGGCCGTGACTAGTGATTGTGCCGCACGGCTTGGACTTTCGAAACGTCGTTATAAGTCTGACATCGTTGGTTTCGCGCAAAATCCTGTGTCCCACGTGCAAGATGTAACCAGCTATCAATTTTCGTCACGTTTTAAATTGGACTACTTATTCCCGTCAGTCGAATTAGTTATTTTAAAACAAATTACCGCTGCCATGCCGTCTACGCGGTTGCCGATAGCCGTGCGTCAACAGTACCAACACCTCCGTTTCGCGGACGAGAACTTCGACATCCCGTCGTACATCGACGCTCTATTCGGCGCAGACATTTTACCTAGTCTTATTCGCCCTCACGTGGGTGTGGAGCATCATCCGGGTTTACCATCGGCCCTCGACACACAGCTCGGCTGGATAATTTTCGGTTCATTTTCCACTCCGAGCAAGTCACCTCCAGTCACGCTGACCACCACAATCGCTCCGCCTGCAATCGGTGATTTGTTACAAAAGTTTTGTTTGGTCGAAGAACCCTCCGCGCCTACGTCGCCCACCACGGAAGATCAATGGTGTGAAGAGTATTTTATAAAATCTACCTCGCGTGATTCAACCGGTCGATTCTGTGTCGCCCTACCTTTCCGTCATTTGTTCATCGATTCAAGTCAGCATCACGGTTTCGGCGATTCCGAGCGTTAAAACGTTTTCATAATTTAGAACGACGATTGACTAAAGACTCCGAGCTGTACGCTGCTTACCGTAAGTTCATGTCCATCTACCAAGCCTTAGGACACATGGTTCCCGCCTCCGAACCCGGTAAATATTTTATTCCGCATCACGCCGTGCTCAAGGCCGACGGTGATATATCCAAAATACGGGTCGTATTTGACGCTTCGTCTGCTTCGTCGTCCGGTCGCTCCTTGAACGATATATTGTGCACCGGACCGAAGTTACAAGTCGATCTACGCGACATTTTACTTCGTTGCCGCATGCACAGGTACATTTTGTCCGCCGACATCGTTAAGATGTATCGTCAAATTCTAATCCGTCCGGAAGATCGAAGTTTTCAACATATTTTTTGGCGCAACTCGCCTGACGACGACATCATCGAGTTTCAACTTTGTACTGTAACGTACGGTCTCAACTGCGCGCCGTATCTCGCCATACGTTGTCTTCACGAACTCGACCGACAAGACGGTCATCGCTTTCCGTTAGCAAAAGACATCCTTACTCGAGCTACCTACGTCGACGACATCGTCATCGGAGCTGACACCGAAGAGCTCTTACTTCGTCGAAAAGAAGATATTGTTGGTCTATTACGCAGCGGCGCCTGCACATTGAGCAAGTGGACTAGCAACAGTACCGCCGTACTCGAATCCGTCCCGTCCGACGATCGAGTACAATCTATGTCTTTCGATCCACGAGAGGAACACGCCGTCAAGGTTCTCGGCCTACATTGGGACACCAACACCGACAGCTTCGCATACCACACCAGCCTTCAACAAACGTCGTCCACAAAACGTCAGGTGTTGTCCATCATCGCGCGTTTGTTCGATCCCGTCGGCGCGCTCGGCCCGATGTTGTTGTGGGCAAAATATTTCATGCAGTTATTATGGTGCTCAAAACTCGGCTGGGATGATCCGATGCCCGACGAGTTGCAATCGATGTGGCAACAATTTTGCACGGAGCTGCCGCTAGTTTTCAATTTGAATTTACCGCGTCACATTGACGTCACATGCCACAAGGACATCCAGTTACTTGGCTTCGCGGACGCGTCAATTAAAGGTTATGCGGCCGTCATTTATCTGCGCATTGTCGACACCGTCGGCAACATTTCTGTGAAGTTCATCACCAGCAAAACGAAGGTTGCCCCCTTGAAGAGTTCTGCCGCCGATGAATCGCTATCTATACCGCGCCTAGAGCTGTGCGGCGCCCTGCTACTCGCGCGCACGCTTCATCACGTGCACTCCGTCTTGTCCAGCGAAATTGCCGTATCACGTTTGCGAGCGTGGTCGGACTCATCAGTTGTTTTTTCATGGTTGACGTCAGACCAAAAACATTTTAAGATTTTTGTAACCAACCGGGTTGCCAAAATAAGTCAATTAGTACCTGAATGTAGTTGGAATTACGTATCAACGAACGACAACCCCGCGGACCCAGCATCTCGCGGACTCTTACCGAAATCAATGTTGTCCTCGTCCATCTACTGGAACGGTCCTGAGTTCCAACGTCTCCCTGAAGATCAATGGCCACAATCGAAATTTATTCCGCTCGTTCCGGAACAGCTGCCGGACACTCGGCCTAACGTCATCGCAACATTGGCCGTCAACACTCAATCGTCATCATTGGACTTCATCAGCCGTTTTTCGTCGCTCGACAAAATGCTACGAGTGTTGTCGTACGTCTCCCGTTATTTGTCTTATTGTTTACGACGACAGCCGCTCCGTGTCGGTCCTATCACGTTCGCCGAACGACAAACGTCGTTATCGATCATCGTACAACGTACACAACAACATTATTTTTCCGATTTGATTAAAATGTTAAAAATCCAATCCATGATTTCGCCGCCGTCCTTGGCACAACTGGTGCCCTACGTCGATGAGAAGGGTATCATCCGAGTCGGAGGCCGTCTGCGCTTTTCCGATGCCAGTCATGACGCGAAGCACCCGATTTTGCTGCCGCGATCTTCGCACCTCACCGACCTGATCATCCGCCACTATCATTCGTCATTTTTGCACGGCGGCTCCAAATTGACACTGTCAATGTTACGTCAAAAATTTTGGATCTTATCTGCCCGCGCTGCAGTTCGTCGTGTCATTTTTTCGTGCTTTCCGTGCACACGCCACAAGGCTGTCCGCCCTCAACCGTTCATGGCTGACTTACCGTCCTACCGAGTTCAACCTCATCGTCCGTTTTCACACGTCGGTATGGACTACGGAGGGCCGTTCCTCGTTAAGGAACACCGTCGTCGAAATGCACATTCCGTCAAGGTCCTTATTTATTTGTATGTCCGTCAAGGCGGTCCACCTCGAAATCGTGTCAGACTTCAGCACTGACGCTTTCCTCGCAGCCTTGGACCGGTTCGTTGCCCGCCATGAGATTCCGTCTAATATTTATTCTGACTGCGGTACAAACTACGTCGGCGCCGCGCGCCAGCTAAAAATATTGTTTCGTGACGCCCGGGCCCAAGATCGTCTATCGTCGCACCTAGCCTGCACATGGCATTTCAACCCGCCTGTCGCGCCACATTTCGGCGGACTGTGGGAGGCCGGTATCAAAAACGTCAAATCTCACCTAAAGCACGTCATCGGCCAACAAGTGCTAACAAACGAGGAGTTCCTCACCTTGACCACACGCATCGAGGGCATTCTAAACTCCAGACCGATTACGCCGATTTCATCCGACCCTCATGATTTGAACGCATTAACGCCAGGATACTTCCTGATTTGACAGCCGATCCATGCCATGACCGAACCAGACACGACCCATGTTCAAATCAACCGACTCAATCGATGGCAACTAATTCGTCAGTGTCATCAGACATTCTGGAAAAGGTGGTCACGCGAATACTTGTCTACACTCCAGAGTTGACCAAAATGGTTCAAGTCATCCCCGAACTTAGCGATCGGCGACATGGTCATCGTTGAAGCCCCGTCTCGACCACCAACCGAGTGGCGTTTCGGCCGTGTCATAGAGGTAAGATAAGATAAGATTTGATTTTTTTTTTTATTATTTCGACACCAATTTTCTTTTGCTGTATCTTCATCCTTATATTTAATATTTTCAATGGATTTCCTTTTATTTTTAACCCCGGAGAACATGTGTATCGGCTCTATAGTTGATCCATTTAGTGACTGGTCAGAATTGTTTGGACTAGTACTGTCTTCATTTGCTTCAACTCTCATGTATGAGTTATTTGACATTGAACGAATAGTTAAACAGCCAAGAGATCGATCGTCATTGAAGAAATCACAAACTTCATTATCTTCATTGGAGAATTCATTTATTTCGTTGTCGTCATAGGATAGTTCAGTTACTTCATTGCCGTAATTGGATAATTCATTTACTTTATTATCAGAAGCTTGTGCTATGATGCATGTACTTGGAGATATCGAACGTAAGGTGTAGCCATTCAGTGACTGATCAGAAACTACGGAGTGCTGAATCTCTTTACTTCCCACAGTATCTTGAAATGCAGTAGTGGCTTCATAATTGGTATTTATAATTGGATTATTTAATAAATCAAAACAAATACTACAGATTCTTCTGGTTTCATAATTTTTCCGATAAAATGAACAACCATCTAAAGCATGAACTGGATGTCCACATTCAACACATTTATGCATACTATTAACTGACGGAAAATGACCAGCACTACACATAGGACAGTTTGAAACATTTGTGGTCGTTTGTGTATTATTCACAAACTCGCCATGTTTTAATAATGCACTACCTTTGAGTGAAGTGACACGTCGTTCAATAAATGATTCCAGATTGGTTGGTAAAGTAATATCTTTAAATGTAGTATTTTTTATTTTATTAAACATCGACTCAACTGCTGCTGACGATTTCGTTGGTTTTCCATAACCAAATAATGGAACCATTATACCACTCCATAATGGTAGGAGTTTTAATTATTTTTTTAACAAAGGAATTATTGAAGGTAAATACAAAGGATTTATACCAATACCTTCTTCGATATGATTTTGGCTTTCATCATATATATTATTTGCCCACGATATAAATGGGTTCATTGTATCTTCTAAACCTTTTTCTGTATCAAATGCCGTTTTGATAGTATCTTCCATATTTTCTGAAGTTACTAACAACTCATCAAATTGAATATTTGTAAGTCCACTTGAAACCATCTCAAGGATTTTCGTCTTATGTATCTCACATTGTGTTTTAGATCCAGTTATAATGTTGTATCCATCTGATCCATTGGATGCAACTATAAATATTGAAATGAGTAATGACCGTATTTCGTCTAGACTTTGGCTTTTTATTATCAAACATGTTGCTCTAAGGTAAATTTCCTTTAATCTTTTTGAGGTAGTTACAAATGATGACCATTTAGTTATATTTTTAATGAAGTGAGCTATATCAATCCTTACAAAGCATCGTGGCAACCAAAAGTTAGTATCAGAAACATTTTTGAGTAATAGTTGTGAGCAAACACAAATATAATCACTGAGCGACGTATATTGTGTGAAACTTCGCACTAATGCAGACAATAATGCAAGAAACATATCACTACAAGTCTTTTTAGGTGGTGAAACGTCACTTTTAAGCCACGAAGCAAGCCAATGATAAATCGAAATATTGTCATGCTTCTCTGATACCATAGAACATACCGTGAACAAATTTTTCCTTAAATCGTCATATACTACTGCTTCGTATAGATATATAGTCTGTGTTTTAATTAGACCAAGTTTATTAAACCGTTTTATAACATTTCCAGTAGCATCGACTATCAATGATGGATAGGATGAATTTTGAGAATATGCTCTATAAAGATGAATAAGCTCTGGCGTATATAAATGAAGAAAAAAAGGATCTAATCCAATTCCATGAATACAATCTTTATACATATCCTCCAATTTCATAATTAAAATAGCAGTAATTGTATCGGAATTTCTATTCCTCGATTTAATTTCTTTCGATTTAGCTACTCGCAAAGCATTACTTGTTGGGATAATTGGAGGTTCTGATTCACCTAAAGTAAATTTAATTACATTTTTTTAAAGTATTCTATTTGTAATTTATGGTATTTATATTTTAAAATCTGATCGAAGTGATGAATGTATTGATTATATCAACGATGAAAAATGTACTATAACAATTTATAGGAATATGAAAAAAACGCAAATGAAATTCTTAAAAGTTGTATTTGGGTAGCCATGGTAGATATATACGAATAGTCAATAGGTCATATATGAATAACAGAAGCGGAATAGGTTAAATAGGAAATGGTAGGTAAAAGGAAAAAAAATATTCATCTTACATTTAAATACTTCATAAACATATTGAAGTAGGTAAGAAATTTAGTACGTAAGCTTTATTTGAAAATGGAATAAAAATGACACCTACATTTCAAAATTTACCGAAATTTTTTTACCGGTAAATTCCACATCTCTAATTATAGGCACAATTTTTTTTTTATTAGCATTTGAAGTCCAAATATTGACAAAAATTCGTCAAAATCATGAATATTTTTCACTATTTGGTAGTTAAAAATTTATAAATATTTTACTATCAAAAGCTAAGAATTGAAAATTTAATACTATGCTGTCCAGAAGTTAAGCTTAGAATAATTATAAAAAAGTTTGAGGACTATTCAATTTAAAAAAGTTACGAGTGTTTAAAGTTTTAATTTTAATTTTAAATCATAAATACGCGTGTAAAATAACGTTTTACTAATAAATAATTTTCGATTTTTGTTATTTTTAAAAAATTACTTGACGTAAGATCTTGAAACTCTTGCTTAAATATTATATCATTAATCTTCGTGTGAAACACAAGGATCAATAGTTGAAAAATATTTTGTACCGCATTGATATATACATTTAGTTTACCAAAATGTACTCTATTGTTGAAAATCCCTATATTCACATATTTAATGATCTAAAAATAGTGTATTAATTTTATCCACTGATTTATTATAATAACAAAACGTTTTTTTCTTTTATAACTAAGTTTTGAAAATTTGATACAAGGTTCTCCATACATTTTTCTTCAATTAAAAATTACTAAACGTAAGATCTTGAATTTTTTACTTAAATGTTTGAATTAGTTTCAAAGTAGAATATATTACAATATTTAAATATAATATATCCTTGACTGACAAATCATCTCCGTTCAGAATCGTTTTTCGTATACAATGATACCAATCATTGCATTCAAATTTAACCTACACTAGTCCGAGGTCCACCCCAACTCCTAATGTACAGCAGAGCGATACTCACTTACCCGCTTTTTTTTATTTAATTCTCAATACATTTATACTCAAATTAATATGACCGAATATCCGTTAAAGGATCACAAAATTAAATGTATTATCATAAATTAAGCAAATCACCTTGTTCCATAAGACGTAATGCTTCTTCTTCTCTAAGGAATTCAGAAGATTTTCCTTGTTCCAACAATTTTTTTAGTTTTACTTCTTTAACCGCATGTGTCATTCGACGTTTTTGGTTCTTATCATGAGGACCATAAAAATTACCCACATATTTACATTCAACTAAAACTCTAATAAGATAATTATAAATATCAATAATACAAATAAAATGAATCCGTATATTAATAAAAAAAATAGAATAGTTAATAGTGTTTACCTAGAGTTCGGAGAAGGTTTATGACGCACAGTTCCTTTGAAATTAGAATGACATATTTTACACCTTCCAATAATGGTGACATACACCTCTCCAATCGGATATACTTTGGCCCGTTTAAATACCAAGCAACATTGCAAATGTGTGTGTTCCCAAAAGTGCTCTGCTATTATATGTGTCCATTCTCCTTTGGGTAAAGTCATATAACTTCTTGTCTGATTCTGACGTTTATATGCTATTTTTATCGGCTCAATTACTTTCCATTCTTCAGGTGATAATGTGATGGTAATTTTTTTACATGGTATATTATCATTATCATCATCAGTAGTAAAATCACTATTACTACAATTAGCTAAATAAATAATTTAAAGTAAATAAAGTTGAAATATATTTATTTTTTGACTAATAGGTATTAGGTACATATATATTATACACACATTCATTAATAAGTAATACTTCATCTTTGATCGGTTCTAGTTCTTCATCTTTATATAAACCTATTATGTTTAGAACACCTCCCCGATTAGTTTTGACAAATAAATGGAGAGCTGAAGCTGACACTGCATAATTTAAATATTTTGATAAATCTTTCCAAACAACATCGGATGGATAAGCGACTCCTAAAAATATATGGAATAAAAACAGCTGTTTAGTCTGTATCTAAAATAACGAAAAATTAAAGTTAAATTTGGTGCAATAGTATTACCAAACACAGATTCTCAGTTATAATATTAAAATGTTAAACAAGTAAAATTTGTTTACTATGTGTGATTTTTCAAACTAAAATTTCGTACGCTGGAGCTACATCAAAGTTTGAAACTCATTTATGAAAAAATTAGTAACTATGGATTTGTTTTCGTAAAAAATTATGTTATATTCTTGTTGAAATATACAATTAATATTAGTATGCATACATTGTAAGCACACGGATGCACGTATGAATATTATATATCATAGTTTAACTTTCTATTGTAATGTGAAGCAATACTTATTAATACCACACATATACATAGGTATGATTATGTGACGTCAATGACGCGTATATATAGGGCTCATTTTGTGTACAAGAAGTACTCTCGCTCTTGGGTCACTCTCGGATACTTATTGACACGGTACGTTGTACGGAATCCCGGAAAAAAATCCAAGGAAGAAAAAACCACGGAAAAAATAACCAAAATAAAAAACCAACAAAAAAAAAAAAAAGGAAAAAAAAGCGGGTGAGTATCGCTCTGCTGTACATTAGGGGGTCATTGTATACGAAAAACGATTCTGAACGGAGATGATTTGTCAGTCTAGGATATATTATACTTAAATATTAAAATATTGTAATATATTCTACTTTGAAACTAATTCAAACATTTAAGTAAAAAATTCAAGATCTTACGTTTAGTAATTTTTAATTGAAGAAAAATGTATGGAGAACCTTGTATCAAATTTTCAAAACTTAGTTATAAAAGAAAAAAATTTTACGATTTTTCAACCACAAAATTACTTGCCAATTTTCGCAATTTTGACATATTTCATAAAAATTCGAACTTTAAACACTTATAAAAAAAAAATTGTGACTAACGGTTTCGGATTTTTTTTTATCACTTTAAGAACAACTTATAAGAATCCTTGTATTAAATTTTCAAGATTTTCTGGCCGGCCAAAAAATTTTTATCGTTATTTAAAAAAAAATACTAAAAAAAATTAAAAATTTCAATTGTCTATAAATAGCTTAAAAAAAGTCAAAATTCTTTAAAAATTTAACTGTGTATGGAGAATGCTAATATAAACATTTGGTGAAAATGTCAAGTATTTACATCTATTAGTTTTTGAGTTATAGCAAAATAAAAAATTCGATTTTGTCAAAAACTGGTTTTGCGTAAAAAATCCCGTTTTTCCGTCATTTTTTTTTGAGTTTTTTCCGACTCATTTAAAAAATATTGAAAATTTTTAACTTTTGATCCCCCAAAGTACCAACTAGATCCGATTTCCTTTTCAAAGAGGGGCTGAAGTCAAAAATCGAAGCATTTTTACTGCCCCAAATGTTGTCGACAGACACAAAAAAAGAAAAAAAAAACACATCATTGTAAAATCAATACATTCATCACTCCGTTCTGAATCTAAAAACCAAAATACATAAAATAAAAGTTAAATAAAAATTAATCAACTATTAAGACTATTAAGTAATGTAAGTATAATATAATAATAAAAATAGTATAATATAAAAAGTAAAAAATATGAATATATTTAATAATATTAATATATCAGCTGTTATAATTAATTTAAAATATTTACTATAAAATGATAAAAGATATTATCTTAGTCCGTGATATAAATTATCATCGATACCTAATCGTATGAGCAATTGCTTTTAAAAATGTTAATATATCTGTAGTATTATAATAGTGTTATAATTTATACATAATTATTGTTTTATTTTATTTTTAACGTCTTCATTAATTTTTCTTTTTTTTTGTACTATACCTAATGACGCTTGTGCCAATTTTGTTTCAAGAAGAGTTTCAAATTATCTTGTCAATATTTATTATATTATAATATTTATTTTACAAATAGATGGAATAATGCTCTGGGAATCTTGATAAACTTGAGGTCATTGGACTATATTTTTATAGATTAGATTATTAGATTAGACTGTCAGTTTATAGGATACTCCTATTCAGTGGCGTAGCCAGGATTTTTTTTAGGGGGGTTTTTTTTTTAGTAATAAAATAAAATAAATCTACAACCGTATTGAAATAATAAAATAATTGAATGATAATGATTATTATCACCAGTGGAGTCGATAATGTGAATACAGCATAACAGAATACATTTAACCACGAATAAATGATTGTATTTCTTTATTATAAAAATTATATTTTTGATAAAAATACGGCCGAAGGGGAGGGGGTTCAACCCCCAAAACCCCCCCCTGGCTACGCCACTGCTCCTATTAGGAGTTATAGCCTATAGGATATTAACACCATTAATATAAAATACTTCACAAATGTATTGTTATGAACTGTATAACAAGAATATAATTAATGCATACAATATGAATATAAAACAATAAATGACTGTTTAATAAAGTAATACAATAAAATTATAATAATAAATAAATTCTTGTTCTACAATAATAATAACACACTATTCAAATATGTATCTAAAAATTTGAAAAAAAGTCTATACTTTAATATAATACAATATATTTAAAATTTGGCGGTGGTATGATAAGTGGTATGATCTATGATAACAATTATGATATTATGTGATTTTAGCTCGTATAGATACTATATAATTTATATTTTGGTTTTTTTTTCATTGGTTTTTTTTTCTATTTTTTTTTTATTTTGGTTATTTTTTCCGTGGTTTTTTCTTCCTTAGATTTTTTTTCCGTATACCGTTGTACGACGTGTGTCTATATCTAGTTGTATGTTATATTTATATTATGCTGTTATTATAATCATAAAATCGTGTTATCATTTGTGTTAAATACCTCAATATCCAAGTTCACTCAGGCTTCAATTTCAACAATTCTAATAATATGTAGTAATTTGTCAAAACAGCTATTTTATTTAAAAAATAGGAACGAAGTAAAACAGAAGTTGTTAAAAAATTGTCACAAAGAAATTGTGAAGTAATTGGATTTGAAACAAAAAAAAAATAGATTATTTTATTTAGCTTGTACTGGTATGTAGCTCTATTGGGAGCCCTCCTACATCGTGCCATAATTTTCATGTTATGTAAACCTCCTAATCACTAATACTTGTGCTTAATTGTATAGTTGTATATTTCGTATTAAAATTAAAAATAATTAAAAAATAAAAAAGAACTTATACTATTATTATTAAATTAGTTTTTTTTATTCAATCAGGTATTTTTTTTAATCTAATTTAGACTTTTAAATTGTTTTATTCAAGTATGATTTTTTATTCAAAAATAACTTAAATTCGTTAGCAACTAGTTATTATCTTCAATCAACGCCAGCTCAATATTAATATTCTCTTGAGTTATGACTAAATTTATTTTTTAAGGTATTTTTTCCCAGGCATACTAACTACATCATAAAAATTACCTACACTACCAACCATCTGCTGGCTTTAAATTTAAGAAACAAGCTTATTAATACCATTATTTTAAACTAAGTTATAATGTTTTATTTTATACTCTAGTCTCTAGTAATATAAGTGTATACAGTATATAGTATATAGTTAAGTTATATGAATATTGAATGTACTTACCTATACTGCAGTTGAGCCTTACAGGCATTTACAAATAATTGTTGAATAAAAAAATCATTTTTTAAGTAAAAAAATCTAAATTGATAAAAACAGTTAAATAAAAAAAAATCATTCTTCAGTATCTATTCCGATGTAAAAGCAAATCTAGTTGTTGCATTGGGGACGTGCGTGAAGTTGCCACCCCCCACATTAACCCAGAAACTTTAAACCTTTTGATCCGTTTATAGGCACTTGAAATTTTATAATAAATTATTGACGTTTTTTTGTAATTTGTGATTGATTATTTTTTTTTCCTTGTTAAAAAAAGCTTGTAAATAATTTAATATTAGGTTCCACATAAGTTGCTTCTTTAGAGTTAGACATTTAAAATTCTTAAAATAATATTTTTTTATAATCTTTAGAATGCCAAATTTGATCAAAGATTTGTTCAGATCACGAAAATGTGTACAAAAAATATAAACATTTTTTATTTTAATATCTAAGAATTTAAATTTAAATTCAACTTTCCTGCTATGTTCTTCTTACTGTTAATAAAGGAAAATGTTAAGTGAGAACAAAAAGTTGACTTCCCTGATCGTGAGATTGGTGAGCAAAACGGGCGGTTTTCATTTGGGTGAATGACCCAAAATAATATATCGTTTGGGTGAATTTATACATATAATTTGAGCGAAATTTACACGGGACCCTAATGTATTCAATATATCGTTTGGGCGAGTTGTAAATATATTTTTAAAAAAAATAATTTTTAGAGACTTAGCTAACTCTAATTGATATGGTTAAAAATGCATTATATTGTTATTATCTTAACATTCTTAACTAAATTTTTTTTATTAGCATGGTATCTCATATGCCCATTTGTTTAATAAAATTTATTATATTCTTATATAAATATTATCATAATAATATATTGTATTAATTTTGTAATTATTTTATACATGTAACATGTACATCTTAAACAGTAGCGGCTCGTGGGCGCTGGTGATGGGGGTGCGACTTTAAAATATATAATACATTAATGCCCCTAGTCATATCAAATTAAGTATAATGAAAATAATAAAATGAAACACAATACACATTACTATAAGCCTTATTATTTTATTCATCAAATCATTATGGTATATTAATATATAATTTAAAAATAACTTTACTAATTTATGGAGATATTTTATGAATAAAAACCATGCGCCTGTTTTTTTGTAGATAAAAAATGTTCGATGACCTAGTCGCAACTTGCAAGTCGCAGTAGAAAATAGAATTGAAAATAATATTAAAATAATATATAATTATATCATGGACCAGTCGTCAAAAACGCGTATACAAGACCGCAGTTCAAATGTACACGCATGTACAATAAAACGATTATCATTTATGAGATTTCGTTTATTATTCATTATAATTTATAATATAGATGATAATAATATTATTAGTATACTAATATATTGTGTTTAAAATAATAAAAACGTTTAAAGATAATAATCGACAATAACAATAGCGATTAGCAACCGACAACGACGAGCATATACAGTTAATTTTAAAAATAAACACTATTATTTTACTGTATGAACGACGCTGCCGGTTATCCAGACACTGCTCGTGTGTGCATGCGTACCAGCGTACCCATATGCTCCTGGTGTCTAAGGGAAACAAATTAAATGTTCGCATACGACAAAATAAACTAGAAATTTAAAAATTGCAGTCTTAATAAAAATTATTTTTTTAAAAATATAGAATTAAAAAAATAAATTAATTTTCTTCTTTTAATTAATTTTAGTAGGGAGTGCGATCGTCCCGTCGTCCAAGCCACGAGCCGCCACTGAATTCTTAAATTATTATATTAACCGACGCAAGTCGTAAACTAGGTAGCATTTTGTGGTAATTTTAAATAAATAAAACCAAATGTGTGAATAAACTCTACAATATTATACCAATACTGAAATTAATATAAAAACTGCTTAGTTTATATTAAAAACGTTCCGTCAAAATATTAAATATTATCATCAACCAATACTAATAATCATTAATGGAACTATATTTAAAATAATACATATTGTTCGGTTTACACCTGATAGATGATTAAATACAGAGCCTGTATATTTTACATATTAGATACATAAACAGTAATAATAGGCATGTTCTTAATATTAATAAAAAATAATTTAGTTGTACTTACTATTACCCGATCCATAGTCTTTGATCAACTTATCTTTATAAATCACGACACCTTCAATAATAACTTCACGTGATAATACTCCTTTTTTTGGCATTTTTACATCAATATTCAATGGAAACAAAAAAATTAAATGCACATAATACACCTATATGAAGACTGAATGTGGAATGAGTTATTTATGATAACAAGTAACGTTTTGTTATTATAATAAATCAGTGGATAAAATTAATACACTATTTTTAGATCATTAAATATGTGAATATAGGGATTTTCAACAATAGAGTACATTTTGGTAAACTAAATGTATATATCAATGCGGTACAAAATATTTTTCAACTATTGATCCTTGTGTTTCACACGAAGATTAATGATATAATATTTAAGCAAGAGTTTCAAGATCTTACGTCAAGTAATTTTTTAAAAATAACAAAAATCGAAAATTATTTATTAGTAAAACGTTATTTTACATGCGTATTTATGATTTAAAATTAAAATTAAAACTTTAAACACTCGTAACTTTTTTAAATTGAATAGTCCTCAAACTTTTTTATAATTATTCTAAGCTTAACTTCTGGACAGCATAGTATTAAATTTTCAATTCTTAGCTTTTGATAGTAAAATATTTATACATTTTTAACTACCAAATAGTGAAAAAATATTCATGATTTAGACGAATTTTTGTCAATATTTGAACTTCAAATGCTAATAAAAAAAAATTGTACCTATGTATTTTTATAATTTTTGAATGACAGTTAGAACAAGTTATGTGGACCCTTCAATTAAATTTTCAAGTAATTTGTCCAGCTAAATTTTTTTTATCAACATTTATAAAAAAAAATGAAAAAAAAATTGATTATTTCAAATTCCTATAAATGGATCAAAAAAAGTCAAAATATTTTGAAAATCAAATCACGTAAAGAAAATGGCAATCTAAATAACTGGTAAAATTTTCAAGTATGTATGACTTATACTATTTGAATAACAACAAATATCAAAAATCGTTTGAGCCTAAACCGTTATTTAATGCGGTTAGGTAATTGAATATAATACATTAAGAATAATAAATAAGTACCTATATACAATATTAAAACTTTGCGACCTGCTTTATAAGCTAAGGCTGTAGTGCATTTGTATTAATAATAAATGTAAAAGTAATAATGATTTCATTTGAGTATAATACTTTTTTCTATCAAATATATTGTACAAAACCCCTTTAAATAGCAGGTAATTCTGGTAATTTAAATAAATCAAACCATAATGGCTAATAATTAGCTACAAATAAATATTAATTATATTGATTAGGTACATAATATATTTATGATTAATCATAGAACAGCATTTAAAAAGTAAGTAATTAGTAACTGATAGTTATCCATTGATGATGGTGATTTTTTAAGTAACTTGCTTTATAATCTTTGCATAAGCTACAAACGGTTGGTAAAAAAAATTCGAAATTCGAACTTAAGGCATTTCCCCAGCCCCCCCACCAAAATTTTGATTTAAAAAAAAAACCGAGGCTCTACAAACGAAAAAAATAAGATTATAAACCAATACAAACCGGCTACAAACGGTTGGTAAAAAAAAAATTCGAAATTCGAACTTAAGGCATTTCCCCAGCCCCCCCACCAAAATTTTGATTAAAAAAAAAAACCGAGGCTCTACAAACGAAAAAAATAAGTTTACAAACCAATACAAACAGGCTACAAACGATTGGTAAAAAAAAAATTCGAAATTCGAACTTAAGGTATATCCCCAGCCCCCCCACCAAAATTTTGATTTAAAAAAAAAACCGAGGCTCTACAAACGAAAAAAATAAGATTACAAACCAATACAAACCGGCTACAAACGGTTGGTAAAAAAAAAATTCGAAATTCGAACTTAAGGCATTTCCCCAGCCCCCCCACCAAAATTTTGATTAAAAAAAAAAACCGAGGCTCTACAAACGAAAAAAATAAGATTACAAACCAATACAAACCGGCTACAAACGATTGGCATTGTTAAAAAAAAAAAACATGTGTTGGGGGGGGGGCTGGGGAAATGTACCTCCAGGTTATCAGGTCGTACACGCTCATTATTTGTTTATTATTATTTATTCGACGTGTTTTGTCATATCAATTATACTTGATTGATTTATTATTCGTTGCTGTTTACTTTCGACGTGCATTTTGTATTATTATATTGTTTGGCCGATCGGCTTGTGATCGCGCATTATTATTATCACTAACATTAGTATGTAAGATTATTTTCGAATGCAGAATATTATAATAAACTGTTCTATTGGTATACTGCAAACGATTGTTTTCATGTTTGTATGTTTAGGGTACCTCGCACCATCATCATATTAATATTAGTTTATTGTTTCCAATCAGCTCCTAATTCAGATTTTTAAATACAGTCCACTTTCTCCCCTCCCACAGGGCTATCGATCTAACGTAAATATAAACACACGTTTCACCGGCTTCTTGTGCAGCCCTACCGCACAACTACTGTAAATTAGTAAATATTTTTACTTATATTTTCATCGCTATATAAAATGATGACAAATGTAAGATTACCGTAGTGTGCGGTCTCCATAAACCCCTACTTCAAATTTTTTTTGCAAAATTATAACTTTTATTCACACCAAAATTTTATAATAGAATTACACCGATCATTTACAAGCATTAGATGTTCAACCGTTCATTAGCGACATCTTTGTTTCTTATATTTTTAACACGTTAATCTCATTTATATAATATTTAAACGATCGATTTTAGGATTATTATTTTTTCTTGTACTTTTTAACTCAGTACTATAATATTTTCATAATGTTTAAATGTAAGTTGTGTCCAACGTCTTTTACACGAAAAGATAGTTTGATTAGACATAAAAAAAACATGCGGGCGTACGGTTTTCATGCACTATGTGTATTTCAACATTCAGTCGCAGATCCGCTCGTACTCGTCATATGAAAAACATACACGGTATGTATAAATTATATTTAATTAAATATTTTTCCAATAATTTAATTATTTTACAAAGGAATCATTCATGAAAATCGGATTATTGAAATAGCCCCTCAAATTTACGTCCCCGATAATCAGGCTGGACCGTCAAACCGAAATGATGAACCATCGAATGCCATATCCGATGACGATGATATTGACAATATCTATATGGCTGCAATGAATGCTTTTGAAAATGAGGATAGTACACGAGGTTAGTTTAAAGCACTTAGATTTCGTAACCTACATAATAATTTATTTCGATCTAGGTGCCTCTTTATCTAAGCATTCAAATGCGGATGATTTAAAATCTGATGACATCTGTATGGCCGCGATGGATGCATTTGAAAATGGACTGGATACTGTGCAAAGCAAGTTTTTAAACTCTTTACTTTAAAATGATAATTTATAACAATCAAATCACATTTTTTCGTATATTATCGCCATGTTAAAATCATAAACAATAGGCGAAACCGAATATTTTGATGTACATGTTAGGCGCGAGTTATGTTATGTATCCTATACTGTGCAAGTGACTTGTTGCACATTTATACCGATAATGAACATAATATTATTACGTATACGACTTGTCGCACATTTTTCCCAATAATGATAAAATTTATCACATTCAATGTGATAATAATATCACGTAAGTGACTTGTCGCACATTTTTCCTGAATAATGATAAATGTGATCGTAATATAAGCGACTCGTACATTTTTTTCAATAATGATAATTAATATTCCGTAACTAATAATTTGATTTAAGTTATTATACATACGCAAGCGACTACTCGCTAACATGTGCATCACCGTGTGTAATCTATATGAGGCGTGTAGAACCATATCGGCCCAACCCACAAAAAATCAAATTGCGTATTATTTCAAAATATGTTACAGAATTATATTTTATTTCAGTGCAAAAATGGCCCAAACCTAAAAAAAAATTTATTCGCTAGATAGCAGCACATAATTCGTTTTGTCCTTAACATTTTAGTATTAACTTTGGGGTAAAAATGGCCCATCCCAATGATAGATTAATAGGCCATTTTTATTTCTAAATTTAACCTAGTGACTGTGGAATAAGTTATTTTTGTATTATATTATTTTCTGATAGTGCTGGCTGATAATAATATTATTATCAATAATGTTGTTTTATGCAATACTTACTAATTAGTAATTACTAATAGGTACTTAAGTCTTTAATTAACAAAATATAAAACTTTTATAATATTAATATGAACATAGAAGAAATTAGTGATGTTCTCCAAACCGGTAAGTAACAAAAAATGTAGACATTTATATACCTATATAAATCAATTAATTATTTTAATGACTTATTGTAAACAGACTCAGAAATGGAATTTTCTGAGGATTCTGGTTCAGATTATATACCACCCAACATTGGTAATCAATCATATACCAGTGATTCAGATCATAATAATATGTCAACACACTCTTCTGAAGACCATCAGGCTGTTCCAAAAAAGCGTTCAAGAAATGTACATCTTTGGAAAAAGAATGTTAGAAAAGCTAAGAAGATTCGTGGAGAAGCTTATATTGGTGCTACAGGAAAAATTAATAATGCAAAAACGTTTGAACCAATAATTTGTAAGTGTTTTAAAAAATGCCACAACTTTATACCAGATACTAAACAAAAAGAAATTCATAAGAAATTTTATGATTTGAGTACTTATGATTTACAAACTTCTTTTTTATTTGGTCTTATTAAAGTAATTAATAAAAAGAGAACATACAAAGGAACTGTCAATAGTGACATAAGGTCATTTTCTAGAGAATTCTATTTACCCACAGGTGATGGCACTGAAGTAAAAGTGTGCAAAATGTTTTTTAAAGAGTTATTTTCTATATCAGATGGTAGAATTACAAGACTTTTGATACCCAAACCTGTTGGAGGTACTCCACCCCAAGACAAAAGAGGTAAACACTCTGGCAACAGAACAAATGACACAAAAATTAATAAAGTTAAAGATTTTATAAATACATTTCCTAGCTATGAGTCACACTATTCAAGGCTAAAAAATTTAAATAGGAAATATTTATCGTCAAATTTAAATTTGAAAATCATTTATAATCTTTATAAAAATGAAGCATCAGAGCCAGTTTCTTTTTATGTTTTCCAAGATGTATTTAACAAACAGTTTAATTTACATTTTCATGCCCCAATATCAGATAGTTGCAAAAAGTGTGATTCTTTTAATATGAAACTTAAATTTTTGACTGATGATGGTGAAAAAGCTATTATTGAAAATGAAAAACAGTTACATCACAGGAAAGCTGAAATAACCAGAGAATTTATGAAATTAGATGCTACAGAAGTCAAACTAAACAATAATATTACATGCATTGCATTTGATTTAATGAAGACGTTAGCAACTCCCATTGTTTCCACTGGAATTTTCTATTACAAAAGACAGTTATGGACTTATTGTCTTGGTATCCATGATCTTGCAACTGATAATGCAACTATGTATGTTTGGGATGAGTCATTAGGTTCCAGAGGTCCTCAAGAAATTGGTTCTTGCATTTTACATTATGTAAAAAATTTTGTGACTACTACCAAATTAGTAATGTATTCAGATCAATGTGGCGGTCAAAATCGCAACATAAAAATGGCTACTTTATGTAATTACATTGTTGCTAGTCCATCAATTACTGTAGAGGAAATTGATCACAAGTTCTTACTTAGTGGTCATTCATATTTACCCTGTGATCAAGATTTCGGATTAATTGAAAAAGAAAAGAAATTCCACCTAGATGTACATTTACCGAATGACTGGATAACAGTCATACTTTCTGCAAGAAAAAAAAAACCATTTAAAGTTGTCAACATGACTTCAAATGATTTATACTCAACAAAGTCATTAGAAAAGCAGATAACCAATAGGAAAACTGATCTAAATAAGGAGAAAGTACAATGGTTAAAAATTCAATGGCTAAATTACAAAAATGAACAGCCATTTAACTTTAATTACAAGTATTCTAATGACACAGATTATCCTTTTTACTGTAACTATATTGGTAAAAGAAACTCTAAAATTCAAACCTATACAGAAAATTTAGATCTTTTATATCCAAATGGGCACACTGTAAGTCAATTAAAAAAAAAAGATTTAATTGAACTACTTCCATTTATACCCCCCATAAAACATCAGTTTTATTTTGATCTCAAAACAGATAGAAATGATGATGATAGTTTTCCATTTATTGAAAATGAAGATGAAGAAAATGAAGAACTATAAGTAAATATTTTAAGTTAAGATGCAATAATAATTCAAAATATAATTTTATTTTAGTGTTATAATAGTATGCTGTTGTGCAAAGAAAAAGCAGGCTGTATTATGTTTAATTGTTAATATTTTACTAAATTATTAATAAGTAACAAATTGAAAATGTTAATGTTATTACTTTTGATGTTAATATTGTTTTTTTATTATTTTTTATTAATTTCAGACCAAAAAAAGAAGGCTGATTATTTGCTTGTATTATTCATAGATTACTTAACCTAGGACATGGTTTTTAACAGTTTTGATTGTTTTTGTTTTTATTATATTTGATTACTAATGTCTTATTAAACTACCAGTAAGTAAGCAATATAATGTTATAATGTTATAATTTTGAAATGAAAATTCTAGCTATTTTTATTTTATTTTAACATAAATAAAACAATGCTGATTATTTGTTATGTATTATGTACTATGTATTATTAAATCTATTAGATTATCTATGCAGGTATACATTGGATAAAATATAACATTTTGGATTATAAAGTCAGTCTAATTGAGATTATATATTTCAAATAATTTAGCTTTTAGAAAGTTAGAAAATAATAATATTATGTTCCTTCTATAAGATGGGCCAATCCACAAAAGTTATAATTTACTCGATAGTTTCTAAAATAAAAAGTGGCCCAACCCACATTAAATCTTAAACAAATTAAAGATTATGATGATTTTATACATGGTTTAAGAGGCAATAATTAACTTAGATGTATGTGACTACATCAGTTTTATTTGAGTTAACCCTTAAAAAAAAAAAAAAAAGTCATAACTTAGATTGCCTCTGTTGTATAATTTCACTTTTGACGGTTGGCCGATATGGTTCTACACGCCTCATATAATCTAAGATTAAAATTATAAAAATAAATAATTTAGATATATTTACAATTTTAGGTAATAAACGTAAACTTACAGAGAATACTTAAACCACTGTGAAAGATAAAAAAATAAGGCTTCAAAAAGTGAATACATTAAGATTTATAGAAATTCAATCGTCACACAGCCGTAAGGTTGTATGGTATTATTACAAAAATCTGAATAATATACAGAATTATTCAGAGTTCTTCGAGTCCATGAAATCTTCGTTGTTAGAAACTATTAATAAACATAATTTTCCTATTAAATTTAATTTAAAACTGGAATCTACTTATAATCGCCCAAGCGTTGAAAATTCGTCCGAAAATCGAGCATTCAAAACTTCAGCTAGAGAAATTTATGAGGTTTCAAATTTCGGAGCAATAGTCGATGATTCGTTTACGAAATTATTAGCAGAAGAAGAAACTTATTGTTCACGTGGTAGTGGGTTTACGCTACAATCTATCGATGAATACTGCTTGGTGTTTATAAGTATACACCGATGTCTGGTTCATCGTATATAGAATTACCTAAATCTATCGCTGATAAACGGGCTATAATCAATCCTGAAAATAATGACCAGCAATGCTTTAAATGGGCTATATTGGCCAAGCATGTTACGGGGGAAAATAAATTTCGGGTTGGTAGAAATTATACCGATCATGAAGATAAATATAGTTTTGAAGACATTTCTTTTCCAACAACACTTAGAGATATTTTAAAATTTGAAAAAAATAATCTAAATGTTTCTGTTAATGTGTACGGACTAGAAAATAAATTACAGCCACCGAAAAAGTTCTCATCATATGAAATTTTTTCACTCAAAGTCGTAGATAATGAAAAACGAGATCACTTTGATCTATTATTAGTAACGGATAATAACAATACGCATTATACATACATTTCAAACTTTTCAAGACTAATTCGTTCACAAAAAACTAGTCATGAAGGTCAAGTTGTATTCTGTAAACGATGCTTTTCGTCGTTCGATAAACAGAACTTAAAGTATAAATTAAGCGGGCAAGCTGCGCTTGAACATCACAAATTAATATGCGGTCCACATAAACCTATACGTCCAAAAATGCCTGCGGATGGAGAAGTTCTGGAATTCACCGTATGGCAAAACACACAGCGACATCCTATAGTAATTTACGCTGATTTTGAAGCACTACTTATAAAATCAAATGAAAGAAAAGGAGAAAATACTACAATCATTCAAAAACATTGTCCAATGAGTTATGGATTTTTAGTTAAGGCGTCTGATGATGTTCCAACCGAGTTATTAAGAGAATTTAACATACCAACAAAACCAGTTATTTATCGAGGTAGTGAAAGCAGACCAGACGTGGCAAAGAATTTTATTGAAAATATCTCCGATGTGGCCGAGAAAATTGAAAAACTACTGGAGACAAATATTATTTTAAATATGAGTGATGATGACAATGCTAAACATAATTCCTGCTTTAAATGTAATTTATGTAAATGTGATCTTAATACCTATACCTGTGTACGCGATCACGATCATTTGACTGGTAAATTCAGACAGACCTTATGCAGTAGATGTAATTTAAGTCTTAAACAACCGAAATATGTACCCGTTTTTTTACACAATCTCTCCAATTATGATGCACATTTCATAATTAAAGAACTCGATTACAACTCGAAAAGAATTAATGTAATACCAAACAGTGAGGAAAAGTTCATTTCGTTTTCCAAATATATAAGTAATACATTCAGCATCAGGTTCGTTGATACATTTCGTTTCATGTCCACACGCTTATCAACTTTAGCTGCAAACCTTGTAACACCGGACTTGGAGAAATTCCGTGAAACTGGAAAACATTTCTCCAATAATGAAATGCCACTTGTCACCCGTAAAGGTGTTTATCCATATGACTTTACAGATGATTGGTGTAAGCTTGAACAAACCTCATTACCGCCGATCGAAGATTTTTATAGTACTCTGATTGAAGAACATATCAAGGATTCGGAATATCAGTTTGCGGTAGAAGTTTGTAGCCATTTCAACTGTAAAACGCTGGGCGAGTATTCAGATCTTTATTTAAAAATTGATGTATTACTTCTGTCCCATGTTTTCGAAAATTTCCTAGACCTCTGCTTAAACACATATCACCTAGATCCAGCATACTACTTTACAGCTCCAGTATTTTCTTTTGATGCAATGTTAAAGTACACGATGATAAAATTGGAATTACTCACAGATTATGAAATGCTCCTCATGTTTGAAGATGGTAAGTAAATTGAAAGTTTGTTATTTGTATAATATACACAGAATTACATTTTTTTTTCTCTATAGGTATTCGAGGTGGACTCACACAAGCCAGCATGCGGTACGCGAAACCCAACAATGAAAAAACACCAAATTTTAACCCATCAGATCCCAAATCATGGCTTGTTTATCAGGACTGTTAGTTTATTTATTATTAATGATAAGTTAAGTTAAGTTAAGTTAACTTTTTTTAACTCTAGGTAACAATCTTTATGGCTGAGCAATGAGCCGTTTCATGCCTTATGGTGACTTTAAGTGGGTCAAACCATCACTCGATGGATTAAACGATTTGACCGAAAACTCTGAAATAGGGCGGATTTATGAGGTTGATATTGCTTATCCGAAAAAACTTCACGATAAGCATAATGATCTGCCATTCCTTCCGCAAAATAGCATTCCACCAGGCTCAAAAGTGCGGAAACTTATGGCTACATTCGAGACTAAAAAAAATTATATCGTTCACTATCGCAATCTGCAACAAGCCTTGAACAATGGACTAATCGTTGAAAAAGTAAACTTTGTTTGTTATTTCTAAATTATAAATGTTTAATATTTATATATATTGCAGAATGCAGGTGCATAGAGTAGTTCAATTCAAGCAATCGCCGTGGCTTGAACCATATATAGTTTTAAATACTGAAATGAGAAAAAATGCAAATAATGAGTTTGAGAAGGATTTCTTCAAACTTTTAAATAACGCTGTGTTCGGTATGTTATTTAAAATTCTAATTATGACTATTTTTATTAATTTTATTTGGCTATCATTTAGGAAAAACGATGGAAAATGTTCGCAAGCGTTTAAATATAGAGCTTGTGTCTAGCGAAAGACGTTTGCAAAAATTAATAAATCGATCTACGTTTAAACATTGCACCACGTATTCCGAAAACTTGAATGCTGTATCGCTGGAGAATAAAATCATTAAATTTTGCAAGCCTATTTATATAGGTAAATAATCACTTATAATTTGTTATTAACAGCTATATTTTAATATTTTAATTTTAAACAGGTTTCTCAGTGCTGGAAATTTCTAAGACATTAATGTATGATTACCATTACAATGTTATGCAAAAACATTATGGAGATAATATTGAGCTTATGTATACAGATACAGGTAAATTATCATTCTTATTATTATAATGATTTTTTTTTTTTTTTTTAATATTATTTGTATTATTTTAGACTCACTGGTATACTTTATTCAGACTGAAGACTTTTACAATGATCTGATGAATAATTCTAACTTACTCGATCGAATGGATACCTCGAATCTA
Source organism: Schizaphis graminum (assembly GCA_020882235.1). Classification (NCBI taxonomy): domain Eukaryota; kingdom Metazoa; phylum Arthropoda; class Insecta; order Hemiptera; family Aphididae; genus Schizaphis; species Schizaphis graminum. Next base: position 19,427,427 of record CM037035.1, on the reverse strand, counting down.
CCCCATAACCATCCGTGTTATATTTCCGAGCGAAAGAAGATTCCAGGACTGTTTTCTGATGAAACGGATGGGGAGATTATGATTGAGTTCTGTGCGTTGCGAGCCAAGTCATATGCATACATTATTCAAGGTAAAGAGAAATCAAGGCTAAAGGAATCCGTGGGCATGTGGTAAAGAACCTATTGAACTTTAAAGATCATTTGCGATGTCTATTTGGTGATACAAGTTTGAAAGTAAAGACGGATAATGTCTGTATCCGTTCATTTAAACATCAATTAAAGACTATCAAATCAAGCAAATTAACTTATAATAATTTTGATGACAAGAGGGTTATACTCGAGGATAAAGTACACACTTTAGCATATGGACACTATCGAATTAAGTATGTTATAATAAAAATATACCCTCTTCAGTTATTCTAATTAAAATATTTTTATAGGGAGGCTGAAACAAATGAACAGTCGGAAGCAATGGTGGATGAGATTTGAAATAAAATTTTATGCAAATAATTGTATTAATACTTTATTTTTAAAAACTGTATATTATTTAAATCATTGTATATAATGTAGAATATATATTATATGATATTCATAATTTATATAATGTAAAATATAATGTATACATAGTAGAGAAAAAAAAATATTTACAATTTTAAGAGATAAAGATACCATTTTTTTAATGCGAATACTTTATACAATGTACATTGTTGTGGATTGAAATCCTTATGAAAAATACAACATGGTAGTGTTTCCCCGTTCAATTGACAAAGCTGTGGACAATCTAAGTTTTCAAAGTTGAAGACGGTAGCGTGTGGCATAAACTCGCTGATAATCTGTTGTTTCTGCAAACCTTTAACGTAAATTCTATCGAATTTTAATGATTGAAATATTTTCTGTATTTCTCCATACTCGACATCACCATATTCCAACGATAAACCATGATATAGACGTTTCAACCAACTGTTTACGCTTCGACTTTTTGCGTCTTGTTTTAAAGAAATATGTTTAAATATAAAGTGTTGATGGGTCCATGTTTCAGTGTCTGCTATAGACATTTCTTTAATAAAATACTTGTTGTTAACTCCGAGAATGCAATGAATGTCCAAAATAGCCGATGACATATTGTTAACCTGACTCGCCGTATGGAATATTGAAAAATAATTCACTGTACCAAACACATTCACTTCTGAACAGTCACTGAAATTATTTTTTAATTTCATTCTTATTTATCCATGAATTATGAGAATTATCAAATCCTTCCCACTTAACATATATCTGATTCCCCTTCTTTCGTAAAATTTTTTCTATTAAATAATCATTAGGATAATTTGTTTTATATATTTCTTCGGAGTAAAAACAGCCTAGTATAGGATTTCCATTGTAATCTCGTAACTGATAAGTGACAGGGGTTGTTTTATTTATTTTAAAAATAGTGAAGATTTCTGTAGACCAATTTGGTAAATAACCTTTTGTAAAGACACCTTTTTGTTTGCTTATTCTAACTTTATCACCGACTTTAAATATGATTTTTTTATTTTCGATTTTTCGTTGTTTTATTTCTACTGGAGATGGATTTGTATCAGCTTGCACTGGTGACATTCCAATAGTTCTGTGTTTAGAATTATTATATTTATCTAATAACATTGGCAGTATAGAAGTCCAATTAAATGATCCGCGCGCTGTAAATTCTCTGTACATGAGCGCTTTTAGTGTTCTGTTAAATCGTTCGACAATACATGCTTTCATGGTGCTGTAGACGGAATATTTCTTCACATTATATTTTTTCATCAACTTGTCAACTGTAGTATTGTAAAACTCTTTCCCATTATCGACATGAAGCAGTTTAGGTGACCGTTTGGATAATATTTTTAGCATTGCATTAGATACATCATTTGCCGTTTTTGTTTTTAACGGTATAGCCCAGGCAAATTTCGTAAAACAATCAATCACATAGAGAATATATTTGTAACCATTGTTTTTCTTTGAAAGTGGTATCATCTCGACCAAGTCTGCCTGCCATAAATCGTTTTTCCCGTACACATTTACTCTTCGTCTAGTATAATTTTTCCTAGCTGGTCTGTGAAGTTCGATTGCTATGTCACGTTTAGACATTTGGTATTTTCTTTGTTATACCGGATTTATAGAGTTCTTCAAAAATAGATAATATTTCGTTTGAAACTCCGGTATTTCCTGCAGATTGAGAGGCTAAAAGAAGTCTTAATCTATCAACCAACTCATTCGGATCATTCCAATATACTAAATTATGCGTTTGTAATTTCACACCGGTCCCCGAGGAAAATAGTTTACAAATAATTTGTTTATACTTTGCACCACCTTGCTTAATTTTTGTACCGTCCAGCGTTAAATGTGCTGATGTTTGAATAAGTATTGATTTATATGTATTTAAATCACTATCAGTATATTGCATTGGATATCTAGAAAACAATAACTCTACAAGCCCCGGTGTTAGCTGATAAGATGAATTTTTGATAATTATTTCATTGTTTTTAAATTTCACTTCTTCATGACCTAATTTAATAACACCATCAGATTTTTTTCTTGGACCATATATTTTATCTTTCTCATTTTCTTCTAATGACCGGAAAGTTCCAGTTCGATTATCTGAAGATAAATCTTCAATTGCATTCGAAATGTCATTATCATTACCTGCTTCGGAAGTCTGTGGTGTCGGCGATTGCAGGTTATGTAATTTTTTCAGAGGTTCGATTATTGGTTTAAATATTTGTGATACATAGGATTGAATATCAGCTTCACCTCTTTTTAATGCTTCGAATAATTTACGTTTAATGTTTTCCTTGGCAATAACTAATTCGTTCAACACTCTACTATCGCCTTCCATGGTTAATAATGAACTATAGTGTTTTATATAACAACAAACGTATCAAAACCATGTCGATACCGTCCGTTGTCACGTTCACAGTCCTTACTTATTACGACGAAATTGAATCTCCCTTTACTCCAACACAAAGTACAAAACTCTTTAAACTCGGGATAATTCATATCACCAGAGTAGTGTTCCATGTAAACGTGTTTTAAATTAGTCTCGTCTTGCTTGAATAATATTATCATGTTGCTATTATCTCGAATAAGTTGTTTGGGTATGCGGGCGAATGATTGCGCCAGATAGAACACATCAATATTGTTATGCCTACAGCGTGTGTAGTAAGAACGTACGATATTTTGATTTTCACATAAAATATCGTCAAATATAAAAACAGAATCTGGTAATGTTTTTTCTGGTGGGATAACCTCATCGTTTTCATGAAAAGTGAATAACTGTACTCCGTCCACATCTTTTAAAATTTCACAAAGCATTTTATATTTAGGTTGATCGAGTTTTCGAGTATATATAAACGTTATGAAATCGTATACCATTGATATTAGTCAATAAGGCATAAATTAAATTCGTTTTACCACATCCAGAAACGAATGGATCTTCGCAGGAAAAATTCCAAATTATTCCAATATGGCGTCACTACACTGTTATCACACGATATATTTCTTATCACAAAATATAATGCTTATCATGAAATAATTTTTAATTTTTATTAAATCATTTATATGATATTTATATTTTATAATGACATCATGAATAACTAAAAATATTATAAGTTGCAATAACGATTTATTTAAAGGTATTCAGCATGAATTAAATTATAACTTGTAAGGTAGTCACTTGGCAGAATGTGTGGAGGATACAAACCAGGTATTTTATTCATATAATAATATTAATAATTATATTACAACAAATTGAGTGTTTGAATAATGTTTTAAAAACTTATAATAGGTATAATGTATATAATATTATAAAATATAAATCACACTTCTATACATCTTGTTATAAAATCTAATGAATACTATAATATAAAACATTTGTTTGTTCAAATAAATTGTCATTTATCACCAAAGTCAATAAAATAAAAATTAATAATAACTGGTAATCAATTACAGTGATACCACACTATTAGAGCGGCTAAAAATGTTCTTAATAAAAATGTTAATGAAAAGAACCTGATGAAATTAGCAACAAAATGTGTTGCGGTGGCTAAAAAAATATTCCGTAAAAACGGTAAGAAAATTCGAGTACCTCGTGTCATACCTATACCAAAAACTGGTGGTATGTTACCGTTGATATCAATTTTTGCTAGCTTATCTGCACTCGGAGCGCTAACGGGAGGTATTGCTAACGTTGTAAAAACCGTTATTGAATTTAATAGAAGTGAACCTTCACATTTGGGTAGAGGATTATATCTCACCCCTAATAAAGGTGGCTCGTATAAAATCGAGACGGGTAAAGGACTATATCTCGCTCCACATGGAGGTGGGTCGTATAAAAGAAAGGGCATCCGTAAATCTTTAAAGAAAACTGTAAAACGGAAAAAAAACTGATTCCTACGTAACCCAAAAGAGCGCGATTATGAAATTATAAAACATGCACGAATAATGAAAATACCTCATTTCATCGGAGTGTTTTCTAGAGATAGGTTACCTTCACGTCCAAAGCATAACGAATCAGCGGTTATCAATTTGGACATTGAAAAAAGTACAGGAACTTATTGGGTAGCGTATAAAAAAATTGGAAAACAAGTTACATACTACGACAGTTTTGGTAATCTACCGCCTCCACTAGAACTACAGTCGTACCTTAGTGGATGTACCATACAATATAATTACACTAGACATCAACGTTATAACACATATAATTGCGGTCATTTGTGTTTGAAATTTTTATCGTGTACACGATAACATTAAATGGTAATTCCAGCGAAATGTCGTATGATATTTTCCCGCCGTTAGAAGTAAAAAATACATCGCAACTGTGCCTGTTAAGCCTGCAGACAAATAACTCTATACCAAACATAGAACCCGATTGTAATACAATAGGATTTCGCAATTCACTTGGAAAATGTGTAAATGTGACTATACCTACGGGATCATATGAAATAATTAATTTGGAGTCAATGATTCAAAAACTCTTACCGAATCATGTTACTTTGTTTCAACTCAAGGCTGATGGCAGTACATTAAAATGCTCAATGACGTGTAGTCATGATATTGATTTCACGATTGAACATAATATATCGAAAATATTAGGTTTTGAAAATAAAGTTTACTCTGCAAATACAAAACACGAATCTGAACAAATAGTTAACATAATGAAAGTTAACTGTATAAAAATAGATTGCAATCTAATTTCTGGTTCATTCAGTAATGGGATACCAAGCCAGACGATACACGAGTTTTTCCCTTCATCGCCGCCTGGACATAAAATCATTGAAGTTCCAAAACATTTAGTTTTCTACCGGCTTAATTCCACGTCTATAAGTAAAGTAAATATAGTGTTAAGAGATCAAGATAATAACTTAATCAATTTAAGAGGGGAGCCAATCACAATTCGTTTACAAATTAAACATAAAGATGTCTATTAAGTTCAACAATTATATAAAAAGAAATGTGATCAAGAAAATCAATAGTTCAACTAACAAGATTAATACGTCAAGACGTACGCCGATCGTAAAGAAACTAACCAAAAACAATCTATCGTTTTTACGTTCTTTAAAAGTACTATAATCATGGATGATGTGTATTTGGACGTAGCTGATGGCTATGATGATGATTATAAAATAACTCAAATGCAGTACCACTCTTTTCTTCCGTATTCGACTACAGCTTTATCCAATAACGATGAAGTTAGAATATCTATTCAAAATATGGACGCTTACACTTTGCTTTGCGAGAGCTATCTTTACATTGAAGGTAAATTAAATATACCTGCAGATATTACAGCAGAGAAGGGTGAATTCAATTTTACAAATAATGGCTTAGCGTTTTTGTTTTCTGAAATCCGATATGAAATTAACGGTGTGGAAATACAAAAATTAAAATCTCCTGGAATATCGTCGAGTCTTAAAGGTTTTTGCTCGCACACTCCGAGTGAATTGAATAATCTACAAAACGCTGCTTGGGACGTAGATATGGATGCCAGTGAAAATAAACATTTCATGTTAAATAACAAATTTGCTGGTTGCATACCACTCAAACACTTGTTTGGATTTTGTGAAGATTATAAAAAAATACTACTCAACTGCAACCAACAAATCATTTTAAACAGATCATCTACAGATTTTGATGCGTTATACGTTTTGGCGACAAATCCTAATGAAAAACTTAAAAAAGTAGCGATTGAATTGAATAAAATTATTTGGAAGATGCCCATCATCAGAGTTAGTGACAAAGAAAAAATAAAACTGTTAAAAGTATTAGACTCTTGTAAACCACTTGCATGTGCGTTCAGAAATTGGGACTTGTGCGAGTATCCAGTTCTCCCTCAGAACACTTCTCATTCGTGGACGGTTCTACGTGCTCTGATGTCCTATACCCATAATATAATACATAAAGGGGGCGATACAGTGTAAACCAGTGGTGGGCAAACTTTTTTAATGGGGGGCCACATTGTTCAAGAAATTCTAGAGGAGGGCCAGAAATATAGAAAAAATGCATTATTTGTTAAAGCTTTGAATCATATTATTATATATTTTTACACACAAATGTTACAAATTACCTTTTACCTTAAATTTAAATAATAATGAATTTAACTTTTATTTGAAAGCCCAACCATGGTAGGCGTGTGAGACATGTGGAATTGTTTTTGATCTTCCATAATATTTTCGAAAGCAGGTTCCATCTGTGACGAAGCAACTTTCAACAGTGAGAAAAGGTGTTCATCAGTCAATCGGTTTCTGATCGAGTTTTTCCGCAATTTCATGGTCGAAAAAGTCTGTTCACACACATAAGACGACGCAAACATCGCCATAATTTTCTGGGCGTGAGCAATTATCTTTGGGAATTCAGCTTTCGGAAGTGCTCTATAAAAATCTAGTTTTGTGGAATTCAAGAAAAATTGCTTCAAATGGGTGGTACTGCACTGCATTTCAATAATTTCCAACTGCAATTCTGCAGATACATTTTCTGGATCTACATTAAAGGGCATCGAGAAAACATCTAATGATGATTGAATTTTCTTAAAATCTTGAAACCTAGTTTGAAATTCTGTGTGAAGTTTTTTCAACGCCTGACTGAATTCTTTTAGTTTGTTCGCACTGACTGGTGACATGGATTTTAAACGCAGAAAGTGAGTTAAATCATTCTTCTCCATGCAGTTATAAAACAGAAAAATCTGTGTTTTAAATGATTTCAGACAACCCCAAGTCTCATCTATAAATTGGTTCTTTCCTTGCAATTTTTTATTTAATTTGTTATAGTGTTCGAGCAAATCGGTAAAAAATGCAAAATCGGTACTCCAATCTTTGTCTTCGAAGATTTGGAAATCAGACCATTTGTCTGTTTTATTCTTTAAGAAATCTTGTATTTCCTCTTTTAAATTCCAAACCCGTTCAAATGCATATCCACAACTTAACCATCTTACTTTCGTGTGATAAAGAAGGTCAGAATAATCTGCGTCAATTTCAATCAGAAATTCTTGGAATTGTCGATGTACCAAGCCCCGAGATCAAATCGTATTAATTAGTTTTGAAACTACATTAAGTACATGGGTAATATCTATTGCAGCTTTACAAAGAACGTCCTGGTGAATTATACAATGTAAAAATACAACATCGTGATTAGGATTCTGGTTCCGAAAAATACCTGAAAATCCCACGTTTTTCCCAACCATATTTGGGGCTCCATCTGTAGTTATATTGCATAATTTTGAAATAGGCGCATTTAAATTTTGAAGACCTTCGAAAAATTCGTTATAAATTATTTGCCCCGTCGTTTTTCCTTTTAACGATTGCAAACAAGCTAGCTCTTCAGTAATATTAAATTCGTCATCAACGCCTCTAATGAATATTAATAATTGAGCAGTGTCACTTCTGTCCGTACATTCATCCATCGTCACGGAAAAATATTTAAAGTTTGCTATACTCTGCCTAAATTGAGTCGACAAGTTTAATGCAATGGCATCAATTCGCGTTGTTACTGTTTTTCGAGATAAACTGATAGACTCAAACTCTTTAATTTTTTCTGGACATAAAATTTTACTCATACTCACCATACAATATTTTACAAATTCTCCTTCCGAGTATGGTTTGTTATTTTTAGCTATTTTATAAGCCACAACATATCCAGCCAGTGTAGAAGCTTTTTGAGCAGTATTTTGCTTTATAAACACATTCCGTTGAGTAGATATTGTTTTTTTTAGGTTTTCCGCATTTACCTTTTTTTCTGCGTCATCCATCAAAGCATATTTGGTTTTTGAATGTTTGGTGTTGAAATGACGAGCAAGGTTAAAATCTTTAAATACCGCCACTGCTTCATTACAAATAAGACATACTGGCTTACAATTGTATTCCGTAAAAAAGTATTTCCAAGCCCACTCTTCTTTAAACACTCGACACTCGGAATCGATTTTTCTTTTTTTATACGCCATTATTCCAAAAGCACAGATTTTCTTTTAAACGATTATGAATATAAAATGTTACGCAAACAAGCAAGAACAAGAGACAAAATTAAAACAAAATTAACGTAAAACGTACGGCTCGGTCTGTGACAGCTGACGAGTGACGAATGAGTTCACTATACGTACTACGAGTATAACACAAGGAATAACGATTAAATATGACGACAGTGCAACGACTGATACACAATAACATTATATCAATTTACTTATATACATATGTACAATTGTCGTACATCATACATATTATTATACAATAACTACGATAAGGACGCACCAAACCGAGATCCGGGAAATATATTAATATGAACAAAAATAGAAACTATATAGTATATACCTATTATCGTAGTACCTACTATCTACATTCTACATTCTACTTACACCACCCTATGAGGGTACAACCACAAACAGTCCACGCCAATCCATTTATATATTTAAAACTATTTTCTTAGATCATTTTCAGAATATTTCGGGAATTTTTTTTATACTATACGGGCCATATACTATCCGTGTCGTTGGACCCTCGGCGGGCCGGATTAAATTCTTTCGCGGGCCGGAGTTGGCCCGCGGGCCGTACATTGCCCACCACTGGTGTAAACCTAAGTAATAGGATAGTAATCAACCATATATTATAAAAACATGACTCGTAATAAGAATAGTACAAAGTGGAAATACTTAGAAATATATAATGGGGATTAGATACCTGCATACCTGAGAGGTAACAGGTTAGGCCTAGGAGATCAGGGGACACTGACTATATAAGGGGGCCCAGAAGAGGACTCCCACAGACGTGATTTTCCAGAGTTAGCGCAAGCACCTTCACGTCACCTTACACCAGAAATCGTTCATTTGGACTTAGTTTATTTTCCAATTAAATTAATTATTTGGACTTAGAATATTTTCAATCAGTTTTAATAAAACACTTAGAAATATTTCGATTACTTTATTTCATCACGACCTGTAATTTTTCGACAAGCTGTTGGCCCACTACAAATTTGGCGCAGTCGGTAGGATTCTTTCAAGAAGAATTCTTTGGAAGAATTTATTTTTTTTTTTTTAATAAAAAAATAAGTTTTTCAACTTCGGAATTTTTTCGAAATATTGGAAAAATTGTTCAAAGAAGAATTCGGAAGGCAATTCAATCACGAATCACTGTTGAAGAGGACAACTGATCCCTGTCAACTTCAGCGACTCCGAGGAAGAACCGTACGCGTAGCGAGCCAACAGATTCAAAGACGTAAAAAAATTCAACAACCAGAAATGGAAGCAACAACTCAAGCCGTCGTAGTGTGAGTTATAATTTTTTTTTGTAATGTAAAATAATTATTAAGTGCTAGCTCTGATCCGTCTCCTTTGGAATTAATATTCCATCGTAAAATTTTTTATTGTGAAGGTGTATATATATTCTCCCCGTAAAATAAAAATAAATTTTTAACAATCAATAATAATTTTTCTAATTAAAAATAATTAAATAAATATTAAAATAAAAAATTAATTAAAATAATTTTTTTTTAAGTTGGGTATTTTTACAATTAAATAAAATAAAATAAATTAAACAATTTAATAAATAATAAGTTATAAAATAATAATTTTTATAATATTTAGGAATTTTTTCAAGTTCCGATTTTTGTGTTTAAATAAATAAATTAAATTAAATTAAATATTAAAGAATAAAATAAAGGAAATTTAAATAGTAATAATTAATAAATAAAATATTTTGTTGAAATAAAATAATTGCAAACAGTTATAAAAATAATTAATAAATAATAGTAACATAGAAAATTTTTCTAACAGTCAAAATAATTAAAATTTTTTTTATTATAAAAGTATATCAATAATTTAATTTCGATAATTAATTATAAAGGTAATATAAAAATAAATAAATAATAGTTGAAAATCGAAGAAAAAAATAAAATAATTTTTCGGACTTAGAAAAATAACCGTGAATAAAATAAAATAATTTTTTCAGATTTAGAAAATAAAAGTGAATTTTTAGAATAGAATTAAATATTAATTGAGGATTTAAATAAATATAAGAAAAAAAAAAGAGAGTGAACATAAGTAAATAATTTATTGAGAATTAAGAAGATTTTTTAGGATTTTACGTTGAAATTAACACGTAATAATTATCGTTTTTGAGAGAAAATTTTTATAAGGGTAACCGTTGAAAATAATACGGAATAAATAATTTGTTGAGAATAAATAAAAGTAAAAGTGAATATACGTTGGAAATAATACGTAATAAATAATTCTTGAGAATAAATAAAAATGGATAACACGTTGAAAAATACGGAGAAATATTTTATTGAGAATTAAAAGAAGTTGATTTATTAGAGAAATATATGTATCACAATTGAGAATTTTATTGAGGGAATTTAAATCCTATTATTGAGTTATATTGAGTTATTAGAAGGCAAAGTGGTAAGACCTTATATTTTGTGAATTTATAAAAGACAGTGAAGTCTTAAGTTTTTATTGAGTTATATTGAGAATAATTGTGAATTTTTATTAGGCAAAGTACCTATTTTATATTGAGAGATAATTGTGAATTTTATTAGGCAAAGTACCTATTTTATATTGAGAGATAATTGTGAATTTTATTAGGCAGAGAGTCCTATTTTTGTGTTGAATAAATAATTGAAAAAATAATTGAGAATTTTAATTAGGCAGAAATAAGCCCTATTGTGTTGAATAAATAATTGAGGAAAATAATTGTGAATTTTTAGGCAAGAAATAAGACCTATAGTGTTGATTAAAAATAATTGAGAAAAATAATTGTGAATTTTAGAGGCAAAGGCCTAGTATTTGAAAAATATATGAGAATAATTTTGGAACAAAAACGATAATAATTAAGTTAGAAAAAAAAAATATATTATATATTAATTTAGCCGTAATTTATTATTAAGGATTAAATAAGTTAATTTTATTTAAGTATATGAGTAGAATAGACAATTTGTTTTACGAATAGCTATTTTTTCGATGATTAATGAATAATATAAAAATAAATTTATGAATAGTGATATGGAAGGTAGTATAACTGACGAACTAAACGATAGATTATCGGGGGAAAAAACTAATAGTGAAACTAAAGAAAAAGGAATTCAAGTGGAATTAAATATAAATAAATCTGATAAAAATATAACAGATAGTGAATTAATTACAGCGGAAGGTTACGGAAGTCCGCAAGAATTTGATAAAAATAAATATTTAAGTGAAATACAGTGAGTTCCGCTTAATGTGATCACTGGTTTATAGAATCAACCGTTTATTAGAATTAAAAATGAATATCCCAAACCAAATCATATATTACTAATGTTAAATTAATCTTTTATTAGAATCACTAAGTACCGGATAATTGAATCACTTTTATGAACAATCTTATCGTTTTTATGATATTTCAACCTGATTATTTTATAAAAACCATTTTATTTTTGAATTTATCAGTATTATTGTATATTGTTGTACATTATGTCAATCAGTTATCTTTGTACATCGCGGCGTCGTGTACTTGTGTCATTTAGTTTATTCGGTTTATTGTAGTTCGTGATCAGACGTATTTTTTGAAATGTCGACCAAACGAAAAGATTTAACTATAAAAGAAAAAAAAGATATACTCGTTCGTTTTGATAAGTTGAATAAATGTTCTCAAAGAGAAGCTGCATTAGCTCTGAAAATTCCTCAACCAACGTTAAACAAAATTTTAAAAAATCGTAAGGACATTGTTGAACATGAAGAACAAAATTTGCCTCTTTCTCGAAAACGAAAACGAAATGGACAAAATGTTGATGTAGAAGAATCTTTATTACGATGGTTTCAACAAGCTAGAAATTTAAATGTACCGATCAGTAATTCTATTTTACAAGAAAAATCTATAAATTTAGCTTTGCAATTAAGTGAAGACAATTTTAGTCCAACGTTCGGGTGGTTGACTCGTTGGAAAAACAGAAACAATATTGTTTTTAAAAAAATATGCGGAGAAAAAAAAGATGCAAATTTTGAAGCTGCAGAAAATTACTTAAAGAACTTTACTGCATCGTCTAATTATGCACCTAATGACATATATAATGCAGACGAAACTGGTTTGTATTATCGAGCTCTACCAGATTCTACTTTTGATTTTAAAGGGAATACGGTTAATGGATGTAAAAAACAAATGCAAAGACTTACGATTCTGCTGGTTTGCAACATGACAGGTACGGATAAAAGACGTCCTTTAATTATTGGTAAAAGTAAAAATCCACGCTGTTTTCGAGGCGTTAAAACTTTGCCCGTCGATTATTACGCTAATTCAAACGCTTGGATGACTAGTCTAATTTTTACCGAATTTTTACGAAAATGGGACAGAGAAATAAAAAAACCAAGACGTATTTTACTACTTCTTGATAACTGTACAGCACATCCGAATTTACAAAATGTAGAAAACATAGATTTAAAATTTTTACCACCAAACACTACGTCACTTATTCAGCCTCTTGATCAGGGTATCATAAAAAACAATGAAAACTTACTATCGAAAAGCAATGCGGAATTTTATTGTTGAAACTATAGATGTATCTGAAGTTCCTGCATCACAAATAGCTCGTAAAATAACTGTGCTAGAAGCTATACATATGGTGGTTTTACTATTATTGTTTTCCAGGCCTAGGTAACATCATTTATGGCATGATGGCTACACACCTCATATTGTTTGGTAGTATGTTCATTCCTACGTCTTTTTATTAGTATTTATGGGCGATTGTTATCTTAATAGTTAAGTCTACAATGTGTTGCCCCCTTTATGTATTATATTATGGGTATAGGACATCAGAGCACGTAGCACATCTACACTATTTTGTTTTAAAATAAATATAAAAGAATCATAGAGTATCAATGACATTCAACACCCTTTTCGTTGTAAATAAAAACAATTATTTATAAGATTAATTCTTCCATAAAGCGTATAAAATATAGGCAGGTAATCATTGATAAAATAACCCAAATATTTAGTCATTTATATCTATGTTTGTAGCCAAGAAGTGTAGAATTCTAGAATTCTAGATTCTATAATATGAAAGAAAATTAATGGAGTTTTCTGATATAGGTAAGATTATAATACAATCAAAAATCAGATAGATTTTTGTTTTTGTATAACCTGAAATCTGAATCATTTAAAAGTTTGAGTATGTTTTAAAATAATTTTTAAATAATAAAACTTTAGGGATTTTATTAATTATAGAATAATAGATAAAATATTGCATAGTTAGGTACATATTACTTATAATTTTTCTCCAAACCATCAGATATAAAAATATTTTGGATTTGAAGTGAACAAAACATCAAAACATCAATAGATACAAGGTACATATCTAAATATATTAACTTTTATGATTCAACCGTGAAGTTGCTGTAAAATACAAAGAAAAAAACGCTATTACAAGTCGTATCTACAGAGTCGGTTGAATCGATAAAAATAATTAGATAAAATAAGAATATAGAAAATTATAATAATATAGAAAAAATAAAAGCAGACTTCAACTCTTGAGCTCACTTCATTTTAGGTGTAATGAGTTGTCATGAGTTTGCTAAGAGTTGCCATTTGTTAAGGGCAACAAAGTGCATTAAATCAGTTAGTAATATTATATTATAGGTACCTAGTACATAGTCATATTCGTACATGGCTATATAAACTAGATGATAAAACAAATATGAACTTAATCGGGCACCCCAAATACCCACAAATAATGTAACCATAAATTGTCGATTATCATGTGTCTATATAAAAAAAAGTAATAAGCTTCTCCATTTCTTCATTACAAATTATTACATTATTAATGTTTTTTTTTTTTTTTGTATTAACTTTACAATATATACTAGTTACTACCAAAATACTGTATTTATTTAACTGATATTTCTTTCAATTTAATATTTAATATATTAAAATATTGATATAAAAAAATAATCAAATGATTAAATTAATTCAAATTATTATTATTTTAAAAATTTAAATCAACGTGCACCGCCCGACGAAACAGGTTGTCCGTTCGTAACTGATTTCCTACTCGCGTTCTGTGTTCATATTCAAACCTCGGGCATGGCGCCCACTAAAAAGCCAGCTAACCTCCATAATAACACCGCCTGCAAACGAACAGCCAGCACTGCTCTTTCGCCCCAAGCAAACACTAAAAACAGATTCTCACCTTTACTGGACTTAGTAGACACTGATAACGATCACTCAGACAAAATAGAAATTGATGCTCCGGAGGTAAGACAAAAAATACCGCCTCTTTATGTTTACGATATCACAGATTATATTCGCTTTCGTGACACAATAACACCAATGATAATAGATGAGTTTAGCATAGCCAACAAATATACTGTCCTAAGACTAAATCTCACATCGATTGACGACTATCGCACCCTCACTAAATATTTTATTGAAATCAAAATAAAATACCACACGTATCAACTTCCAGAAGACCAAAATTTATCCGTCATAATTCGAAACCTTCCCACATCTATACCTGAAGAACAAATCTTTAATGCAATTACTGATCTAAAATTTACTGTTATCTCAGTTACTCGACTCCAAAATAAACATAAATTTCCCATACCGATAGTAGCGGTACTACTCGAAAAAACGGCAAAAGATATATTTTCTATAGATCGTTTACTCAACTGCATCATAACTATTGAAAATCGAAAAACTGATTCAATCATACCTCAATGTCAAAATTGTCAAAGATTCCAGCATACCAAAAACTTCTGTAAACTCCCATCCAGATGCGTAAAATGTTCGGGAGACCATCACTATTCCGCCTGCAAAAAAGACACATCCACCCCCCCCCCTATCTGTGTTAATTGTCAAGGGGACCACCCAGCTAATTACCGAGGTTGCACAGCTTATAAACTGCTAAAAAATAAATCTCGCCATACAAATACGAAAACCTCTAATAACCAAAAGCTGTCTAATATCCAAGACAACACATATAGCAATAACCGTCCATTATCGTCACAAAATAATACATCTAATCACCACTTTAAGAATAGCGCAGTCCCACCTGCTATAGGAAACAACAACAAACAGTCTTATGCAGAGATAACAAAAGCGAATACCTACACACAATGCAAACCGCCTCCTTCCCAACCAAATATCCAGACCGAACTTCTACAGCTTCTAATGCCTACCATAAATTCCTTACTACAAGAAATCATAAAAATAGTCATCGAATATATCCCAACGCTATTAAGTCAAGTAAATGGCAGGCTTGATTAATAATATTAATATTGCAAATTTAGTTATCATAAATTGGAATGCCAATGGTCTTAAACAAAACAGAAATACTTTTGCTGCATTTTTGAACACACACAATGTAGATATAGCATGCATCACCGAAACGCATCTAATTAATGCAGATAAAATAAAATTTAATGGCTATATCTCTTATCGCAAAGACAGATTAGCAGCTCGACCTTCGGGCGGTGTGGCTATTCTAATTAAATCTAAAATAAAACACCAACACACTTTTATACCTGTTCTACAATCACTAGAAGCAGTAGCAATTACTACATCTATCAACAATGTAATTACAACTCTAATTAGTGCATATCAATCACCCAGTTTTAAAATGTACACGAATGATTTCGAAAAAATTCTTTCCAGCTTTCAAAAAGTCATGATTATTGGTGACCTAAATTTCAAACATATTATTTGGAACTGCAAAACGACTAACCAAAATGGTCGTAAATTACATAAATACCTTTCAAATACTTCAGAAATTATCTCATCACCTGACTCCCCCACGTACTATCCATACGACCAAAATAGAAATCCGGACATACTAGACGTAATACTATTAAAATCAATACCTCTATCAATCCATCAAGAGCCTTTATTTGAACTTGACTTAGACCACTTGCCTGTAAAAGTTACAGTAGGTGGGGTCCTAAATATTTCAAAAAATCACGTAAACTCATAAACGGTAAACCAAACTGGGAAAAATTTAAAACTTACATTACACACAACATAAAAATCACCAAAAATATAAATAACGTTAATTCAGCCGATGAAGCCACAAAACATTTCCAAGACATTATTCATATAGCAGCAGAACAGTGTTCTAACCCGCCTAAAAATACGTTTCAAAATTATACACAATCTCAAATACCTACTTCTATTTTAAGAATGATAAAAATAAAACACCAAACCAGGAAATTGTGGCAATTATATAGGCGAACTGAGGATAGGAAAAATCTTAATCACCTCACTAAAAAAAGTCAAAATTTTACTCGAAGAACATAGAATAGCATCATACAAAAATTACCTATCTACAATTCATCCTTCAGACTCAAATTTATGGCTCGCCACCAGTCGTTTAATCAAACCAAATGCCTGTGTTATTCCCCCTTTAAAATCAGATAATGTCTATCTAAGCACGAATGTCGAAAAATGCGAACTTTTTGCCAAAACTCTTGAAGATACTTTCTCGCCAAATAATATTGTAGATATTGAAACAGAAACTATGGTGTATAATAAACTAGCCAAACCTGATATTCTTCCTCAAAATATACTTCCCTACACCAATCCTTATGAAATTAATGAAATAATAAAAAGTTTACCAAGCAGAAAATCACCAGGACACGATCTTATCACAAATGCTTTATTAAAAAAAATCCCCAAAAAAGCAATCACATTTTTATCTATTTTATTCAATTCTTTGTTAAAAATCGGACATTTTCCAACCGAATGGAAAAATGCCTCAGTTATAATGATAAAAAAACCTGGAAAAGACAACACAAACCCTAACAGTTATCGGCCCATAAGTCTTTTATCTTCAGTCTCCAAAATATTTGAAAAAATCATATACACCAGATTAATAAACCACCTAGACGCAATAGAAGCCATTCCTCATCATCAATTTGGTTTTAAGCCAAAACATTCAACTACTCAACAATTACTCCGGTTAACTGAACACATAAACAATGGTTTTGAAAAAAAATATCATACAGGTGCAGCTTTTCTGGATATTGCTCAAGCTTTTGATCGTGTCTGGCACGACGGCCTACTGTATAAATTAAAAACATTAAACACCCATTCTGCAATCTTCAATATAATTAAATCTTTCCTCTCTGATCGCTGTTTTTCAGTTCGTATAAATGATACCAACTCAGGTACAAAAAAAAATAACAGCTGGTGTGCCACAAGGATCCAAAATTTCTCCCCTGCTTTTTAATCTGTACATCGCGGACTTTCCCACTACGTCAAACACAGAAGTTTCTTTATACGCTGACGATAGTGTTGTCTATTCAAGCTCTAGTGACGTCAACATTGTCACCGAAAATATACAAAACCACTTAAACAAAATAATGTGCTGGGCGAAAAAATGGAAAATTATCTTAAACCCCTCAAAAAGTACAGCAGTATTATTCACACTTCGTCGCCCCAAAACCCCAACCACTCTAGTACTTAATGGTGACAACATATCCTGGTCTACAACAATAAAATATCTAGGTATCGCCTTAGATAAAAAATTAACTTGGAATCCGCACATTTGCTCGAAACTACAACAAGGTTACCAACGATTTAAAATCCTTTACCCTTTAATTAACCGTCAAACCGCCTTAAGTTGGAACTGTTCTCTGCTTCTTTACAAACAAATTCTTAGACCATTAGTATTGTATGCTGCCCCTATTTGGGGAAACTGTGCCAAAACCCACATAAATAAAATTCAAGTATTCCAATCTAAAATATTACGCACAATATCTAACGCACCTTGGTTTGTTAGAAATGAAGCACTCCACTCTGACTTCAGACTCCCAGCAATTAAAGATTACATACAAAATCTCACTATCAACTTCTTTAGTCAACTTAAAAATGCAAAAAGCGCGAAATATTTTAAACTTAGTGATAAGCCTACCCTTCGACGACTCAAGCGTGGACGTCCTCATGATGCACTATCTCAACACCAGTAATTCTACCTATGTAATTTATTTTATTCTTACTGTTATGGTCTCCATCCAATTTATTTTATTTTATTTTGTATAAATATTATATTCTCATGATGTAGATAAGTTGTAAATAATTTGTAAATAATTATGCTTTATCAATTGTAAAACAGTCAAAACGTTGTATAAACTATCAATAAGTTAGATGACTCTGTCAGGAACACTTTAAAAAAAAAAAAAAAAATTTAAATGTTATAATCTAGGGATTTTATATAATATGCAATATTAATATTATATGTTATCTTATCACTATGGACTTATCACTTATGATAAATTGTATTTATCTAATAAATAAAAATCATTATAATTGCGTCTGTGCAATTCCTTCAATATTGGTAACACAGAACTGTTTTTCCATACATGAATATCGTGAGTACTGCCCGGGAATAGTGCATTAACATTCAATATCTTTAACTTAGAATCACAAATCTAAAGAATAAATTATTAATACATAATTATAGGTAATATAAACGTTATAATGAATATCTTTATTTAAAGAACATTACCAATTGGACGTTGATTGAATGATATCCTTTGCGGTTTACATATATATACTCAGGATGCTGGTTTTCATCCAAGTTTAAATTTGATGAAGGAGGTATGATTGCTACATGCGTACAGTCAATACAACCAATGACGCCAGGAAATCCTGTATATCTTTAAAAACTAGATAGTACTAAATTATTAAGAATATTCTCGAATTTACCAAATAAAAAAAAAAAAAATTAATTACCAATTACGGATATCGGTAAGTTCATTAACATTTTTTGGAAATTTAACCCAAAGGTTAAATATTTCGGGTAGGTTAAGCGCAGCCACAACCTCACTTATGCAACGAGATACTGTTAGTTGTGATAGAGCCATAAATCGGCTATTACCAATAGGAGACTGGTATGAGTCCGTAGCCAAAAAATTCTAAGTTACAAAAATCTAAATAATAAATAAATCATAATTTATAACAATATATTATAATAATGAAAAATTAACTGAAATCAGAAAAAAAATAAAACAAAATCGCCTTAAAGTAGAATAATGAATGTGTACTTACTTTAGTATTCAAATCAATTTCAGACGAACGATTGTTTGAAACTATTTGTGGTCTTAATAGGTCAATCAATTCTTTAACAACGTCTTTTGTGAGTCTAAAGTTTTTGCAAATAAGCGATCTGACAATATAAAAGAATCTACTACATTGTCTGGATTTCGAGTCTGTCTTTCATAATATCTATTATGATTTTCGTGTTCCTCGAAGTTATTGATGGCAAACAACATTGCCATATCATCAAAATTAGCCATTCTAATAGAATATATAGAGCAGAATAATAAAAAACAAGTAATGACTACCTAATAATGCAATGATGACACAAACATAATTTAAATTTAAAATTTACAATATCCAAAATCATAACTGATAAAGTGATAAGGTTTTAATATGAATAAATAACACTCATAATCATAAATTATCATGCGATATAGGCTAGTCACCGAATTTCTACCCATTCGACTAAAGTCATACCATAATTCAAGAATACCAATTATTTATTTTCATTCGATAAAATTTTAATCGCGTGCGACAAAGTTTATCACGATTTCAAGAATAAGCCCCCGTGTTTGAAACATCTACAACGTACGAGGTACGGTTAGCGGTAATTAGAAGGAATGATAGTAATGTCCAATAGCTATTAGCTGCAGATTAAAGATTTATTGATTTCTCCATTATTCTGATTTAACGATTTAATTTCTTGACTTCTCGTCGTTTTAAGCTTTTGTCCTTTCAGACTTCAATGCGTGAACGTCGTGAACATCAAATAATATACTGAATATACACTGAATTTACTTCGTTACTCGTACAACGTAAGTACCTACCTATTTAATTATTATTATTTAGCACTATTACATAGGTACATAATATTTGTCGTTTACATATATATCTGGTTGAATTTTGTATGCATTGATTCGGGCTTCATGTGGTGTACATTTGATTGTTCTATGTTTTGTATTATTATAGTTGTGTATAATTTTTAATATTGTATTATACCAATTCTATGTACCTGTTGCGGTGAAATGTTTTTATATATTATTTTTAAGAGTTTGTATTACGCGTTCACCAATTGAACATTTTCTAACACTGTATGTACTATAATGTTTAATTTTATGTTTTTTCATTAAATCTTGAAATTCATTATTGTAAAACTCTGTACCATTATCTGTCTGTAATAATTTTGGTTTGGTTTTTTTTTAATATATTTAACATACCTCTTGTACATTCTTTTGCTGTTTTATTTTTCAATGATTCAACCCATACATATTTTGTATATGTATCTATAATAACAAGGATGTATTTAAAACCGTAATTTTGTTTAGAATGAGATTGCATATCTAATAAATCAGCCTGCCAAAGATTATGTTTGAACCCTGTTATAACAGTACGTCTAGGAAATATTTTTCTTGCTGGTCGGTGTAGCTCATTTGCTATATTTTCTAGCATACCCATTATACTATAATATCCAGCTCACGCAATTCTTCTAAAATTGATATAATTTCATTATTTACACCAGTATTACCAGCGCTTTAAGATGATATTAAAAGATTTAATCTACAAACCAACTCGTTTGGATCATCATAATAAACTAATTATGTTTGTGGTACTACATCTTTATATAGACCTGAACCTTTCTTAATTTGTGGTGATAAACTAAAATTAAATAACTCATCAGTTGGAGATTCATTAAATGTAGGAACAACTGGTTCTGGATTAAACTCAAAAGATTCATTTCGTATAGTTGTATTGTTATGAATCTTCTTTTGTTTAGCGTTGGAGCTAGATATATAGTCATCAAATGATTTTAGATTTAATCGCAAGGGTGTATTCAGTTTAGAATTGGCAATTTTGGTTATTTCAGCATTTAACTGGTTTTCCTCAATTTTCATACGCTCATATAAAGGTTTAACAACGTTTACCCATTTAAAGTATCTTGACGTCTTAGGTTTCCCATCTGCTTTTAAATGAGCTTTAGTTATTTTTAAAATATCATAATATGATTCCATATCAGCTATGGTTGTATTTTTTGGTTCTTTTTCACATAATAATGACCAAAGACCGACAGTTCATGGATAGTAATTATCAAGTATATTTAAATTACCATGACTAAAAGTTACAGGAAAATCTGATATTTTAAGTTTATCGGTAGCTTTGTTATAATACATGCCGTATGACTTATCATAACCCCGTAGTTGAGGGCGTGTATTAAAAAAATTATTGTATGATGAATTTACGATATTATCATCCTCATCACTTGTATATTGAACTTCTACATTTGTTTGATCAACTGGATAATTATGTGAAATATGTGTATTATTTTTTTTTGATAGTATGTTCAATGGTTCAAGAATTGGCTTAAATGTTTCATGAAAATAATTATCAGAATCTATAACACCACATTTCATTTCCATTATTTTACGTTTAATATTTTTTTTTGATGTTATTAAATTTTCTAACAAAACTTTATTCATTTTTGTATTAAAAAATTAAATCTATATAACTGTTATGAATGGATACTGTTAATACTGTGTGGTCAGTGTCAGTAATACAACCGTATATATATTCACATATTGGCAAATAGATCTGATACGCTGTAAATGATTATTTAATTTTTATGAAAGTGTGAAAACCACATCTATATCTTCCTTCGTTCATTTCACGGGTTTTATCAATAACCATAAACCCATAATCATTGTGATTCCAACATAAATGGGAAATTTTTCTAAATTCTAAGAAATTCATATCTGCGGATGAATGATCATCGAATATATGTCGTAAATTTTTATCATTTTGTTTAAGTATTATTAAAAAGTTTGAATTATCTCGCACCAACTGTTTGGGTATCTTAGAATATGTTTGTGCCAGATAAAATATTGAGCTAGCACCTGAATGTCTACCCATAGTGAAAAACTCGTGGATTGGTGACTGATTATCTAAAATTACATCATCAAAGATGAAAATTGAATTTTTTAGAGTAAGGTTAGATTTAATTTCTTGTTCACCTTTTGAAAAGATAATAAAGTTAACACCTTTTATACCATCCATTATTTTTTTTAATAAAACATATTTGTCTTGGTCAGAAGTTTTAGAATATAAATAAATATTTTCAAACCTTAACCCGTTTACGTGGGTGATTAGATTGTACATTATATTTGTCTTACCTGAACCACTAGGACCTACTATAATAGCTCGTATAGTATCTGGTAACAGTGGTCCATGTCTTGATGGTTTTTTATTGATTGAGTATCTATGTTATCAATATTTAATTTAACATCCTGCTCAATTAATTCCATTTTGTATATAAATACAACGTTAATTATTATAAAATATCAGTTGTGTATAATGCGTTCAACTCGTAAGAGGAGTACAAATAAGACTGGTAAAGGAATATTAAACACCCTTATAAATAAACTTCCATTTGAAGCTCATGTACCAGGTTATCAATTTTGTGGACCAGGTACCAGATTGGAAAAAAGATTATCTCGCGGAGATAAAGGAGTTAATCTCCTAGATGCCGCTGATTAAATATTAGAAAAAAGGGCTCAGGGGAGAACAACAGCGGTAGATAGTTCAAGAAAAGAAAAAACTATCGCATATGCGGTAATGAACGCTATGAAAGCTAAAAGAAAAATAGGTATGGGTTGTAAATTGAAACGTATTGTAAAAAAAAAGAATGGTATATTAGCGGCGAAGAAAAAAAGAAAGCCAAATAAAAAGAATGGTGGTATGAGATTTATTTCAACATCACGTCAGACTGGAGGTGTGATACCTTTGATACCTATTTTTGCTGGATTATCGGCACTCGGTAGTTTAATGTCAGGAGGTGCCAGTGTGTACAATGCCATACAAAATTCGAAAAGAAAAAAAGGTAGTGGTTTAAAGTCAAAGAAAAAAAACTAATGGAAACGCTACCTAACAGACCTCTTACAGACCAAGATATTGTAAAATACACCACAAAGTTTAAAATCAATCATTTTCGTGGTGTCTTTTCACGTGATAACTTACCTAAAAAACCACATTCAATTGAATGTGCCATATTAAACTTGGATAAATCATCAGGTAAAGGAAGTCATTGGGTAGCGTTTTATAAAAATAAAGATAAAGTTGAGTATTTCGATAGCTTTGGTGACTTAGCTCCACCAATTGAATTACAAAAATATTTAAAAGGGAACAAAATTATATATAACTACACAAATTATCAAAATAATAATACATTTAATTGTGGACACTTATGTCTTAATTTTTTACAATGCATGAATCTGTTACATTAAGTTTAACTGGTAATACGACAACATTATCTGTACATTACTTTCCACCAATTGATGTATATGATAACTCGGAAATTGCTTTGTTAAATTTACAAACATATAATACGTTTCCAAACATAAACGAAACTAATAATCTGTTTGAAATACATTTAGAAAATCCTGACCGTTTACTAAATAATAATAAATTTCCAACCTGTTTTATCACACTGAAAAAGGAGTGTTACAGTATTAAGGATATTAAAAATCAAATTTTGACACCTTTAATAACACTTATTGCGAAAACTTAGAAATAAAATCAACAAAGAAAATAACTTTTGATATCTGGATTGATCAAGTTGATTTTAGGACAACCATGTTAAGTAATGGATCAATACGATTTAATGTAGAAAACAGTATAGGACCTTTATTAGGGTTTGAAAAAAGAAATTATGAACTACGCATGCAATACATTGATGGTCATCGATCACAGAAATTGGCTAATTTAAACATTGTTAATTCAATAAAAGTAATGTGTAATATAGCTCAAGGTTCATTCAACAACCATATGTCAAGTCATTCAATTTACGAGTTTTCCACAAATGAGAAAATAGGGTCGAAGCTGATTCAAACACCATCTAACCTAATATATTACAAATTAAATAAAACAAATATCAATTCAATAACTATACAATTAGTTGATCAAGATAATAATCTGATAAACAATTTAGGTGAGAAATTAATAATCGATCTACGTATTAAACTTTTTGGATCTTGAGATGGGATTAAAATTCAATATAAGACCATTAAAACAGATAACACCAACTAGTTGTAAAACCAAAGTGACAACGACAACATCGAATAAAGTTAAAAAATTAACTATTGAAAGTAAAAAAATTTTACAGGCTTTTGGATATACAATTAAGCAGAATGCCTGAGAGTGATATTTTAGATATTAGTTCACAGTATGAAACAGATTCTAAAATTACTAAAATTGAATTTCATTCATATACTCCGTATACTACATCATATAAAAATAATGATGAAATACGTATATCAATTCAACAAACGGATGTTTATCCATATCTACATGATAGCTTTATATATCTGGAGGGAAAAATATCAGAAGCTGCGAAAGTAATACTTTCTAATAATGGTTTTTCATATCTCTTTGATCAAATACGATTAGAAATCAATGGTATAGAAGTAGATAGTACACGTGTTCTTGGTATCACTAGCTCCTTGAAAGGATACTTATCAGGTACCCCGGTTAACTATTATTGTTATGAAAATGCAGGTTGGACTTTTAAAAATGATACAATGTCAACGAATAATGCAGGTGAATTTAGTGCATGTATTCCGCTAAAATATTGGTTAGGTTTATTTGAAGATTTTAAAAAGATATTAGTTAATTCTAGATTAGAACTAATATTAACACGAAGTCATAGTGATTTAAATGCTATAAATGTAAAAAGCGAAGAAAGTGCCACCACAGGTGCAGTCGATTTAAATAAAATAGTGAGGAAGGTACCACATATCACCGTTGACGATGAAGAAAGGTTAAAATTATTTAAACTTGTAGAAAAAGAAAAAAGTTTGTTAATTCCTTTTAGATCATTTGAAACATTTGAGTATCCCGAACTGGGAACCAGTACCAAAGCTGTGTGGAACTTAAAAACTGCTTCAAAATTAGAAAAACCACGATTTATTATAGTGGGTTTACAAAAAGATCGAAAAAATCAAATATCAAAAGATTGTAGTGTATTTGATAAATGTGACCTAACAAACTTGAAAGTATTTCTCAATTCAATAGCATATCCGTATGATAATTTAAATTTAGATTTTAATAAAAACAATTTTTCAATATTATATGATATGTATATGTCGCATCCACTTAATTTAATCGCTCATTTCATGAAATGGACATCCACTTCATGAAATGTATCCATTTAGTGAAAATGGCTTTTTATTACACTATATTATGGACAATTTTTTGACCTTTTCACGAAGTGTATAAAATTCATTTTATCCACTTTATGTAAAATTACTATTATAAACGAGTACTTTTGGTATGAAATATTAAGTAATTGTACGCTTTGAACTAGGTAATTGCGTATAAAATAAACATAAAAGTTGCTTGATATAATTTGTGACTTGAGCATTATATAAACTGGTTCGTCAGTAGATCATGAAATTTTAAGATAAGATATCAAACAACTAAAAATGGTTTTATAGATAGGTACAATATAGATACATAGTAATATACAGATAGTGTATGATCCCGTTGACAATACTCTGCAGTGGCGTAACTAAGAGGGATCAGAGGGCGCGGTCGCACCCGGGCCCGTTCGTATAGGGGCCCAAAGAAATAAAAAAAATTTTTCTATTAATTATTAATAAAAATTTAAAACTACCTATATTTTTCTAAAGCTAAACAAATAGCAATTTCGTGGGGAGTTGAGCCAACTAAAATAAGAAAAACAAAAACAACTAAATATTTTGATGAATTAAGTAACTATGAACGTCTCCATGATGCTGAACAATATTTTAAAACACAAATTTACTATCGTACTCTGGACATAATTATCAAACAACACGAACATCGTTTTAATGGTATGAACCAAGTAATAAAACGTTTTTCTTCAATATTACCAATTAATGTAGGTATGTTCAATTAATGAAAATGAACTTAAACATTTAACTACCTCTTTGGTAAACATTTATGAACATGATTTAACAATAGATTTGGTCAACCAAATTATTCAATTTAAACGTTCGTTTGAAAATCAAATTTCAAAATTAAATTCTGTACATGACTTGGCAAAATTTATAATTGTAGACAATTATTTAATAGCGGCAAGTTTTCCAGATTTATGTACAGCTTGTTTTTTTTGTTTTGACAATACCAGTGACGATGGCCACCGCAGAAAGAAGTTTTTCTAAACTCAAAATAATTAAAAACTATCTTCGAAGTACGATATCTCAAATTCGTCTGTCAAGTTTGGCAATAATATCAATAGAAAAGAAAATTGCGAAAGAAATTAATACATCAGATATTATTTCTACTTTGGCAAATAAGAAGTCTAGAAGAATGTTTTAAGTTTTGAGTTAATTGTTATTTATTACGACTGCTATAACTGTTTACTAATTTTTTTTGTATGTATATAATATGAAGTATTAAATTAATATCTTTTATTTAAAAAAAATGTTTTAGTTATTTTAGTAAGGTGAAATGTGAATACACTCCCCCGGATCTTCTTAATATATATAGGTATCTGGACGATAGGGGGGCCCGTTGAAAATTTCGCTCCCGGGCCCAAATTTTGAAGTTACGCCACTGATACTCTGTCAGTCTGTCTTATACAGTTATACCAGTATTTGTTAGTAGTTGTTGGCTAGTAAAGTAGTAACACGTTATTTTATGTATGATGGAAAAAATGTTATTTTATGAGAAATTACAAGAATATTATGCTACGAAGCCGAAGAAAAAACCTTTCAGTCAAGAAGAACAAATAAAAATGATCGCGGAGATTGAAGCTGCCAAAACTAAAACGTAAGATTTTAACTAATTAAATAAATAACAATAATAAAAAGTTACTGTGCATAATAACAAAAATTAAACTCAAAATTTTATAACTAAGGAGCGGATGTTGTTCGATTTTTACTTGTTTATTGTCTATATTCATCATGCATCGTGCATATTTGAGGTTTTTCGTATTATATTAATTTCTATTTTAAGGTCAATTAATTCGAAAAATTGCATATTTCATCTTTTAGTACATTTTTCGATGTTATTTTTTTGTTTTTTAGACATATTTAAAATATATTTCACGACAGTTCATCGCGCATCAATTTATCGCACGAACATTTTTTTTTGGTACACTTCAATGACACATTACCATTGGCCATTTCTCGTAAAAATCTATATTTTTGCTATTTTCAGGGCTTGAAACCGTTTTTAAAACCGGTATTATATATCGGTTAATACTTAATATCGATAAAAACCCATATCAAAAACCAAATCAATATCAAAACCGAAATAGATGAAAATCGGTATTCAAAACCCCAATGGAAATCAAAAAAATGTATAACCGATTTTCTAAATCAAAATCGTAATCGAAAAAGATGAAAACCGGTACTTGAAATCAAATAGAAAATCAAAATAATTTCATAACGATTTTCTAAATCAAAATCGTAATCGAAAAAGATAAAACCGGTACTTGAAATCAAATAGAAAATTCAAAATAATTTCAAAACTAAAATACCTAGGAAATGGAAATTTTTAATCGTAAACCTATAATTAAAACCGATAATAATACCGAAAAAAAATAATAAGTGAAAATCGGTATTGAAAACCACAATAATACCTAATTTAAACGTTAAAAAAACTTCTCTGTTTATAATTGTACTAATACAAATATCGCGAGTCGCGACAACTAATTATTCAATAGGTAGACATAAAATACCTAAACCAAGTTACCTAAACCTTATGTCTAAATTTAAATCTGAGGTATTCCGATTATTTTTAGCGGAATTAAACAATTTTTTCCCTAAAAACAATAGAGATGATAACATCGAACACATCGATGGATGATGATCATTTTCGATTAGTTGTAACTCGCGATGGTAATCATATAGCATTTACTATTATTAATACTTAATTTTCACAAATTTATATATAATTTATAAGCAACTAGCAAGTGAAAGAAAAATGTGTTTCCCAGACAGTCGCCTTGTATCAGAAAGAAAATAATTAGGGTTAACAACTAATAGTTTTAACTAACTTCTGTATTTTTATTTTAATTAAAATTTAAAATAATATTTTTAGCTGCTAATAACTAATATTAATATGATTTCATGTAATAAGTATTTATTTTTATCGTTCTCATTCTAACGCGATTTGTCATTTTATCAGTTGTTAAATCATCGACCTAGTAGATCAGAGTTCAAATTATAATGTGGATGTCAATGAGTCTATAGTCTATGCCCTATGGTTATGGTGACCAGACGTACTTATAAGGACAGTAGGTACTGGTTTTTGGTAACATGTCCTAATGTCCTAAATAAATGGTCGAAGTCGGAAGTACACTTAAATGTACTTATTTTTAATTCCAAATGGAAAAAAAATTACATGAGTCACATGAGTTTAGTTATATAAAAACACATATTTTATTTTTCACTCTTAGTAAGATTAAAAATCTGTGATGCATATTTATGTTTAAAAATAAATAAATGAGTTTAAATTGGTTATATTGTTAGGTATTTATATATCTATATATATATACATAATATATTAGCCTATATTATTATGTACTGTTTTTTCTTTTTTAATATATGGTCACCATACCTATGGTAGATGATACTCCTCTATTGTGATGTGAGAACTTAAATCTTATCTATATTTTATAGATTAGTGTATGAATTTATATCAAATAGGTAAACTTTTAGTTTAATCTACAATTTACATACCTACTTGGCTACTTTACACTTTATTAGTCTACATTACTACTACAGTAGTATTATACTACTCCAGTACTTTACTCTAAGTTTACTACACTAATTTATTGTTATTAATTATTATACTTATGTCTTACATATAATTAAGACGTAGGTTTATTGTAAATTATATTGTATTATTATTTATCTATTTCATGACAACTTTTTTTTATAGAAAATAGATCATGTTACTATGTTAGCATTATATCAGTATACATGAATACATTGTAAACAAATAACAATTAAATAGTACTGAAAATAATCTAACACTTTGGCCATTATTTGTCGAAGTCGATCGTCAGTTATCCTATCTGGCTCTCACAACTAATAGTTAAAACTTAAATGTATAGCTTAAATAATATATTATTAGTATATTATAATATAGTATTAATACTAATAATATATTATTAAGTATATAATAGGTGAATGACTTTTTACATTATACACAATACACAAACTTTAAAAAAAAATAGTGTTGTAACTTGTAAGCTTGTATTTCATGATATATCGACTAAGACTGTGTAAATATCACAAATATTATTAAAAAATTATGATAAATATTGTAAATATAAAATATTATAAATATTATAGCTTATAGACATTAATAAAACTATAAAAGAATTCCATTACGTAATACATTAGGTATATTTATATTTATATTTTGGACTGGGGTATTTAGTACGTAATCACGGTGTTGTCTCTTGTTTCTTACACGTGTTTAATTTTTAATCATTATTAATTTAGGCAGCAAAAGACGCCACTTGAAAATTCAGTGTGTAGCCCCAGTCATGGTTGTTAATTTGTTATAGACTTATAGTACATGTTACGATTGTTAAGTTTTGTTTGTGTCATACTCATTCATATATTTATAAATATTAATATAATATAAAAGTACAAAATATTTTTCGATATTCATCGGCTGCTGTTTTTGTGGAAACTATTAAGGTTGCCGCACACTAGATCGGAACGTAACGGAAACGAATTTTTATAATCGAAACGCGTCGGAACGGAAACGAATTTTGTCCGCACACTGTGTCGGAACCAGTCAGAATTCTTCGGTCATATATACCTGCTTGGCCATTTTGATCTCATCGCTCAAGCTCGACGGTCGAACTTATTGCTACATTATTTATTTTTAATATTTTTGAGTGTTTATAAAATATAATATAATGAGTGATACAAGTAGTGACGAAGAGGACATGATATTCACACTATCTCTTTTGTCAGAAGCTGAAGAAAAAGAAAAATATACGACAAAAAGACAATGGGTTCATAGCATAAACTTGGCAAGGGAAAAAGAAGGAGAGTTCTATACACTATTTCCATATTTAAAACAGGACAATAAAAAGTTTTTTCAATACTTCCGGATGAGTTACAAAAAATTTTGCCAATTGTTAGAGCATATAAAACCTGACATACAGAAAACAAACACAAATTTTCGAAAATGTATACCACCTGACGAACGGTTAGCAGTAACACTGAGGTCAGTATTTAATTGATTATTAATTTTTTAATTTTATTTATTTTATTAAATGATACCCTTGGAGGGTAATGTAGTACAGAATACAAAGGTAATATATTATAATTTGATAGTAAATAATTTTAATTTTAATTTTATGATATTTTATTTATTTTAATTTATGACTATTAATTATAAAAATACAATAGGTATGTTAAAAACTGTAATATTAATGTAACAAGTAATTTTTTTATAAGATTTACAAACAAATTAATTGTTTACAATTCTGTGTACTGATTATTTGAAAATAAAAAATTATGTGGTTCAGTTCTTTCATCGTTGTAGTGCACTTCAGATCTTTGATTAGTTTCAGTTGGCAATG
Organism: Schizaphis graminum; assembly: GCA_020882235.1. Classification (NCBI taxonomy): domain Eukaryota; kingdom Metazoa; phylum Arthropoda; class Insecta; order Hemiptera; family Aphididae; genus Schizaphis; species Schizaphis graminum. The sequence continues at coordinate 19,396,345 of CM037035.1, read as the reverse complement.
TTGGCTGTTCAAAGTGACTTTGGTTGAAACTTGTAGAACTGGAAGGCGAATATGAATATTGATTGTAAAAAATGTGTTGTGGATAAACCTCAGTTATATTTTTTATTTCATATTCAGTAACTAATGCCGATATCTTAGATTTTATTTCTATTTGTCGCATGGGTGAAAAAGTTCTAACTGTAGCTTCCATTGATTTAAAAAATGACGTTAAATGATCCGAACTACCTTCTTTTTTCGATTTTTTGTCATCTAAGTAGGTTTTGAGCACTAAAGCTGCACTAGATGAATATTCGGAGCACTTATTTTTCTTAATATTTGGACTATGTGTATAACCAGTGAAAGAAAGTTTTCTTTTATTTGTTGAAACTGAACTTAATGAATTTATTTGAGCGTCATCACCATTGTTATCGTCTGATTCAATATTAACATGCTGTCTATTTTCCATATTTGGAGAGCCAATCATTTCATTATCATCTACATTTTCCGGATCATTTAAAATTTGATTTGAATTTGGCAAGTTACTTATCTGTGGTCTTTTATCACCTAAGTGAGTTTTGAGGAAAGACATTTGTTGTTCAAACTTCCAAAGTTTAGTTGTGCTTGTTGCCTGGCCACTTTTAGTTTTTCTTTTGATCAACGCTTTGCGATAGCAATCTCGTAAAGATGTCCACCTCTTTTTTAAAACATCGACTGAAATTAAAGAAATTAAATATATGTATAATAATAAAAAATAAATAATAAATATATATTATGTATAAACTACGTGTAAAGCAATTTGGGATAAATTATCTCCACTATACATGCCATCACCTAACCGCCATATGTGGGAAAATATAGAACAGGGGTTTTCAAATAAATGGCAATACCCTAATTGCATAGGTATTGTAGTGGGCCAACAGCTTGTCGCAAAGATATAGGTAATGATGAAATAAATTACTCGAAATAATTCTAAGTGTTTTATTAAAACTAATTGAAAATATTCTAAGTCCAAATAATTAATTTAATTGGAAAATAAACTAAGTCCAGATGAACGATTTCTGGTGTAAAGTGACGTGAAGGTGCTTGCTCTAGCTCTGGAAAATCACGTCTGCGGGAGTCCTCTCCTGGGCCCCCTTATATAGTCAGTGTCCCCTGATCTCCTACTCATGTCCCTTCTGGCCTATTCGTATTCAGGTCATTCGCTTCTCACACTATTACGCATTTCAGAGGATGCGCGTGCATTATGACGTCCGGTGACCATCCGCCTACGCATGTGGTCAACCGCAAATGCCATATCCGAGTTCTCAGAACTCGCGATATGATCAACATTATATTTGAAATATATAATTGTGCGCCCACGGTTGGGTTAGGTTTAACGCATCGATACGTTTATTCGTTTCCCTATGTTTTGATTTAGTGTTAAAAGTTGTTTTATTACTATTGTTTTTCAGGCCTAGCTAAACACCGTTGTGGTACGATGGCTACCCTCCTCATATGTTTGGTATTTTATTCATTCCTACGTCCTGTAATTAAAATATATAAGTGATTCTTATCTTATTAATTAGGCCTACTCTGTATGGACCCATTTATGTATTATATTATTGGTATAGGACATCAGAGCACGTAGCAGTATTTATAATATTCAATATATTATTACTAACATAATTAATAGGGCTCGAAAATTTATTAGCTTAAAAACATTAAAAAAATTACCTAATATATATATATATATATATATAGGAGCATTAGATGGCAAACACGTTGTGACGGAGAAGCCCAAAAATAGTGGGTCACTTTTTTTTAATTATAAAAAAGATTTTAGTGTGGTTCTGCTAGCACTAGTAGATGCAGATTACAAGTTTGTGACAGTGGACATTGGCGCCTATGGTAAGAACAGCGATGCTGCCATATTCAGAGACTCTCAATTAGGTAAAAGTTTATATGATGACAAACTGGATATACCACCTTCAAAGCTGTTGCCTAATTCAAATACAGAACTCCCCCATGTAATTGTCGCAGATGAAGCTTTCCCATTACATAAGCATATAATGCGCCCTTATCCTGGATCACAGCTCCGCCAAAACGTGTCGAATAAAATCTATAACTATAGACACAGCAGAGCTAGGCGTGTTTCAGAGAATGCTTTTGGTATTTTAGCTAAAAAATTTCGAATATATAGTCAAAAGCTTCAAATTTCTCCCGAACATCTTGACAAAGTAATATTGGCAACAGTTTGTTTACATAATTTTCTAAGAGGAGATGATGACAATTTGTGGCAACCAGGAGAATTAGAAACCAATGATACAACATTAGGTATGCAAAACATACCCAGAGTTGGGGGAAATGCAACAAATGAAGCGTTTGCTATAAGAGACAGCTTCAACTCTTATTTTAATTCAAATGAGGGAAGAGTTTTATGGCAAAATGATATTATCCAAAGAGGACGATTATATAACATTTAAATAGACCAACGATAATTTAATATGTTATTTATATATACTAAATTAATTTAATACGTTGTAATTTTTAAATATTTTAAGTAGAATAAGTAATAATAATTTTTAGTAATATATTTTAAGTAAAATAATATTTGAAGTTTTACGAAATATTATTTAGTAATGTACAAAATTTACTATATCTACAATTTAGATAACAGTTCGACCGACCGTAATCGGTAATAAACTGATAAGTTTACGATCGTATACCCAAAACCAAATATTTATATCTTGCGTAGATAACCGTGTTTCGTAGTTGACAAATAATCCAAAAAATCCTAATAAACACTAACTATAAATATTTGTTCATATTCATATTTATTTAATATTAATATTTTACTAATTTTTTAACACAATATACTAATATAAAAATGTTCAAATAAATAAATATGTTTCTGCTGTTATAATTTATATGTAGATTAATCATAAAAAATTTACCTTGTTCGTTTAGGGTCTCTGAAATTTCTTCCCAGGCATTTTCTTTCATGACAGAGTCGTAATATTATTTATGACCAATGTCATATAAATGTGAATATTTCTGCACTTCGCATATAAGCTTTTCATCTGACATAGTTGTTGACATAATTGTTTGTGTCAAAGTTATTTGTATCGAAAAAAATATTTAAAATGTTTATAATAAAAAAGTTTATTGTTGTAAACTTTCAATTGTGTACACAACTACTAAGTGCAAAACGATTATGACCAAAAGTATCAGTGCGCATGCGTTTGCTATCGGAATGCTTCGGAATCCGTCAAAATATTGTCGACAAACAATTCGGTCGCGTTCCGATCCGATCAGACGCGACGTTTCCGATCCGATTCGATCCAGTGTTCGCCTCCTCATTTAAAATTATTTTTATTATTTTTTTCCGTTCCGATCCGATCGGACGGTTCCGTTCTGTTCCGATCCAGTGTGCGGCAACCTTTAGGCATTAGCTAATAGCTTATCGCAAACGTTATAAAATTAAATAATCCACCACTCGTGGCCTAGTCTGCTGGTTTTTCCCAATGACCATCAACAGCCGTCATAATAATATAATATTATCCCCCTCGACCATTACCACACCACGTATCGGAAATCGTTATCGGGTAATATCGGTGATTTTCGATTTCGTTGCTTATGATAAACTTTGTAGTTTGTACTGTTTGACGTTTGTAGTCATTTGTCATTATACGGTTGTCGGTATTGACTATTGATATATTTGCGCCGTTGCTAATTTTAATGGTAAATTTGTAAAGAAATCATTATATTATTAAAATATTCAATGCTCATGATTCTTTGTTTTATACCTACCTACTGTTACTGTGGTCTAAGTTTTTATTCATAAGTTTTTTGCAACTGCTTACCGTTTTTGGCGTTTTTTACTTGGTTTTGTACAATGGGAAGAAAACCTACAAATCCAGTTGGCAAATTATTTTTCACCTATAACATTGAAAAAGACGAATCGACATGTAATGTCAAAGGGTGTTGTCGACCTGTTATGAAAGGTCAACATAGTCATAACCTTGAGACTTTTACATATTCACCTTCAACCACACATTTTTCACAAGAAAAGTAACCTGTATGTCCTTTAATTTGTTTGACTAATGCTCGAGCCGGTGCATCACAGATGTAACCAATCACTCGGAATGGTTTATAATTTCTATTAATCAAAATGCCTCGTTGCATTAATATTTGTACTTCTTGAACATATTCCATTAGATAACTATTAATATCATTAGGTTCTTTACTTCCATAATAAGCACCTATTGTTCAAGATATAATTATATGATTATCGTTTATCGCGATATTTCGAGATCAAGTTCGACGACCTTTATACGCAATAAGCTCAGCGAGCTTAACCGTCGTCCCCTCCTCCCTTGCCTGTGCGACGGCCGTGGGTATCCACCTACGCATGAAGTACGTTCTGTTCTTCCGCGACCGTCGTACGAGACGTCGCCTTTGTCGCGTGTGCGTATTTTCCGTTGTGGGCCATTTTGTGCCATCGTGCGTCATATCGGCGTCGTTGATGTGTGTTTTGCTGAACTCACTTGCGGACCTTTTTTAATTATTATTCGATATCCTGTCGCGCGGGATATCGCCGCTGTTGTGCGTGGTGCGTGGGCGCGTTTTTCTCGTTTTGGCCGTGTGAACCTTTGACACCGCATATTAATTAATTGCGAGGTCGTTACATCGTCTGCACTATTATTATTGTGCCGTTGTGCGGGACGCCATCACTACATTTCGTGTCGTCCCTTGTCGAATAACAAGTACGTGAAGTACGTAAGAGAAAGAATATCACGCAAATTTGTATGTCAATGACCTGGCACCTGTCACCTAAAATAGAGTGATATCTACAGGTACAATAATCAAGCGCAGCGAATCTAGTGGTCACACTGCGAGGTATTCGGCCGTCGGCGGAGATTAGCTTGTTGGTATCGTTATTTTGTTTTTATATATTATCCGTGATAACAGTGATATCGATCACGTTCATTATTATTATTTACTATTGAGTTGTCAATTATTATAATATTTTTTTTTAACTGTTTATTTAATTTGGGCGCCCGTATTTTAATTATTATTATTATTATTCATATTGTGTGTGTGTATTTTATACGACGAGTATTATAATATATATTTGTAGCACGACGGTGCATATAAAATTCATTTATTTTTCATTATAATATTGGTCACCCGTTCCTTGTACGATCGTTGATTATATACTCTGGGTTTTCTTAGCTGCCATCCTAGGCCAACCGCCTTATGTAGGAGCCTGGTAGTACATTTCTGGTAGCAGAGCGTGGTTCCTTTTACGGTATTTAATTTTTTATTTTTTTTGTATAATAACGTTCGTACGTTGGTGTGACGTGTTCTAGCCATAGAGTAATATAGAGAGGCCGTTGTATATATTGACAGTGTTTGAATTTGAAGCTGATCCATCCCAACTCTGAAGTCACTTAACTATCAAGTAATCCGCTAGACTGCGTGGTTTTCAATGAATTATCGGGATAACAATAAACGTTTGATAACCGTGTATGATAATTTTTTTAAATAATAATATTGTATTATTGTGTTAAATCCAAAATTTCACCTATTCACATTTGAATAAAATACATTTTATTAAAAAATAAAAATATGCCAAGCTGTTTCATCTGTGGTAGAACAAGAAACCATAAAAGTAATGCCGAAAACATTACATTTCACAGGTATGTTTTTGATTAACATTAGGTACTATCTACTTTATGTTTTAATTAAATTTTGGTAAATAAATCAAATATTGTTTGTTACCTTTATTTTTATATATTTCAGATTTCCCTCCAATGAAGCAGTCAGAAATAAATGGTATGCATTTGTGACAGAAAATAAATTACTGACAAGTGATATAACAAAGTACAGTTTAATATGCTCAAACCATTTTAATGCAGACGTATTTATAAACTATAAGAATACTAGGTTGTTGGAAAAATCTGCAGTTCCAGATATTATAATATCAAGAGCAAAATATGTAGGTGTCTAATTAATGTTTTTAAATTGTTTAGTTTTATTTTATTAACTGGCTTACAATTTCAGGCTAAGGATAAGTTTCCAGAATATGCTACTCCTTTAACTACAGCGCCTAATGTTAATATTAACCAACCTTTACTTAAGGTAAGTATGGTAAGTATGTTGAGGTATGTTTTGTGTATTTTTATTTGTGTATTTAAGGTGAAGAGTAGTATACAAATTGATGGAATAATACCATTCAATACTACTGAACCTAGCACTAGCTGTATAAAAACTGACGAAATAATACCGTTAGGTTCTTGTGATACCATCTTCAGTAGTCCAAGTTCAGCCTCTTTTAGTATCACGAGACCCAGCACAAACAAAGTATTTTATTTTTACATTATTAATTTTAATTGTTTTTATTAATTAATTATTTAATTTTATTATTAATGTAGAAAAATTTAAAAGCTAGTTATTTAGAAGCTAGTAAACCAGTGGAATCAGATACGCCAAATCGATTAAAATTAAAACGTGGAATTACTGTTTTATCAAGTGAACTGTTAGTTAAGTCTAAACAACTAAAAGTCTTAAGGCAAACCGTAAGAAGACGACGCTTGAAAATTGCATCAATGAAAGACATAATTTCCAAACTCCAAAAACAAAATTTATTAAATGATGATGAATGTGAAATGTTACTTGACAGTTTTGGTAAACACAAAAACCTCATTACAAACTGGTCAAAAAAAAATTTAGGTAAGAAAGTTACTAAACAGTATACTCCAGAAGTACGCCAGTTTGCTCTGTCGCTGAATTTCTTCTCGCCTAAGGCTTATGATTATGTTCGTAAAGAATTTAATACAATATTACCACATGCACGTACTTTAAGTAAGTGGTATTCGCATGTAAATGCTGATCCAGGCTTCACTAATGAGGCTCTTAAAACTTTAGCGATTAAATCTAAAAACACCAATCATCCAATATATTGTGCCCTTGTGATGGATGAAATGGCTATACGCCAACATCTGGAGTATGATGGCACAAAGTATTATGGGCATATTGATTTGGGAAATGGCTTAAGTAGTGATAGCTTAGAAATTGCTAAAGAATGCTTTGTGCTTATGGTTGTTAGTATTAATGAAAATTGGAAGTTACCGATTGGTTATTTTTTAGTTTCAAAGTTGAACAGTTCTCAAAAAGCTGAACTTGTTCAGCATGCATTATCTTTATTATATGACACAGGAATTAAAATTATTAGTCTAACATTTGACGGATGCTCTTCTAATACTACCGTAGCTCGCTTATTAGGCTGTAACTTAAGTTTAAATAATTTAGAAACAACATTTTATTTTGAAAAAAAAAATATTAAGATTCCCATAGAGGTTATATTAGATCCCGCGCATATGATCAAACTAGTGCAAAATACTTTCGGTGAAAAAAGACAGTTTTTAGATAATGAGGGTAACTTAATAGATTTTGGTTTTATTGAAAAATTACATATAATTCAAGAAAATGAAGGTTGTCATTTGGCCAATAAAATAAAAAAGCAACATATATTTTTTTTTAAGAATAAAATGAAAGTTAAATTTGCTTCACAACTACTCAGCAAATCAGTTGCTGATGCTTTAACGTTTTGCCAAAATAATTTAAAACTAGAACAGTTTTCAAAAGCTAATGCCACCATTAAATTTATTGAATTGCTAAATAGTGCTTTTGATATTTGTAATCCTAGATCAATTAACTGTTTAGGAGATAAAAAAGCTCTCTGTAAAGATAATTTTCAATATATTTCAAACTTTACTATGCAATTTACTGAGTATATAAAAGGATTAAATGTAATCGAAAATAATAATTTTATACCCATACTAGAATCCAAGAGAAAAACAGGATTCATCGGATTAATTTCATGTTTAAATTCGTTATTAAAATTATATTCTCGCTTAATTGAAACAAATTGTTTAGATTATATTGCAGTATATAGGATAAGTCAGGACCACATAGAATTATTTTTTGGTAGTGTACGAGCTAGGGGAGGCCATAATAATAATCCAACAGCCAGGCAATTTCAATCAGCTTATCGAAAATTGGTCTTAAGTGTTAATAACATCCAAAGTTTTAACACTGGCAATTGTATTCCCCTCGATCATATGGACATACTGCACTATTCTAGTTCAGATCCAATAAAAGTAATAAATAATAGTAGTTCTAATAATTTTGATGTAATTTCTTCTGAAGAAATTTCAGCTGTTGATAATTTTATTACTGATCATGACTATATTACCCAAAACAGCTATATAAATAGTTATTTTTCAAAAGAGATTATTATTTATATTGCTGGTTTTGTTGTATTTAAATTAACTTCAGTCCTTCACTGTGAGCCATGTGTAGCAGCTTTATATGCCATTAATAAAGATGATTTTTTGAATTCATTTATTACACTGAAAAACAAGGATTGTAATGAAGGAGGTCTCACTTACCCAAGTGATGATGTTATTTTAATATGTTTTCACACTGAAAAAACTTTAAAGTCTTATGACTATCAAAATAAAAGAGTTAATAAATTATTTATTCAATCAAAGGTTCTTACTCATTTCATTCATAACACATCTATATTTAACTCATTAAAAAATCACACCTCACAAAGCAACAGTCCATTATCAGATCACGTTATTCTTTTAATTAAATCAATAACTGCAACTTATATAAATCTTAAAGTACGTTACAGTTTAAAAAAACATAATGAGACACCATCTCTGCGGATGTGGTATAATAAAATGATTCTTTTTAAAGGCCAATGACTACTTCAAATAATTTTTTTTTTAATTATACCTACTTTTTTTTTTCCAGTTTTCAACCGACGACTAATATTATTATTTATTTGATTTGGTTCTTAGGGTTAAGAGTATCTGTCAATAGTGAAAAACCAAGGGAAAATAAGGAAACATATAATATTGAACTATAATTATTTTATACCAACAATTTTTTTTATCTAAATTTGCTTTGTAATCTATTATTTACATAATATTATGTTATTAAATAAAGTTTGAATTTTTTAAATGTTTGTTGTACTTATATTATGTAATTTTTCCTTGTCCAATTTTTTTCTCTCCAAAAATGGTCACACTGCTGGTAGACATTTTGCGCTTCAACTGATCGACGGAACGGCCTCTCTATATTACTCTATGGTTCTAGCTATTATTTTGCATGGTATATTGATATATTATAATCATATAGATATATTTAGGTACGCGTTTCTATCAGTTTATACTTATACGTCACAAAATACGCAATTTTATATTATTTTACGTATATTTAATTAATTATTTTTATTGTGTTATTAATTTTGCGCCATGGACGTACAAGAGATAGCACGTATTAACCGCGTATTGAAAAGAGCGACATTGAGACGCGATGAATGTATTAGGCGTATTAACGCAATGCACGAGCTCGCGGTGCGATGTGAAACTGAGTTAAGTTTGATCACTCAGCTATCGTTTCTTATCGACGAAGTCGACGTTATATGGTCAGAATTTACGGCTGAGAGTAATACTGTGATTGATAGCTTAATAGAGTTAGGTAGAGAATCAGAGTATTCCGTTGGTCAGGTCGCGGATCTTCGTAATTTGATTTCTATTTCCCGTGCAACGGTCAATCGTCACACTCAAAGTGAGCAAATTAACGTGTCTGTCCGTAGAGAATCTATAATATCTGTTCCGGAACCGGTATCGGTGCATAATTTAAATATAAACGACGACCGGGAGAGTCAGGTAGGTTCGGTTAAGAGCGTGGCGGCGCGTAGCTCTACTGCATTTGGTGTAAATGTCCCAGGAGGTAGCGTCCGCAGCGGACATACGATTACACGTACTACATCTCACGTAAAACCGGCCCGGTTGCCGGAGATACCACTACCCACATTTAATGGTGATATTTTTAAGTGGCTTATGTTCCGAGATCGTTTCATGTCCATGGTCGATCAGCATTCTACCATCACGGACATCGACAAATTTTATTATTTAACGGGTTGCTTGCGAAATAAGGCGTTAGAGGCCATCGCTGGCATACCGGTATGCGGTGACAATTATTCACTCGCTTGGGCCATGTTAACGGCGCGCTTCGACAAGCCGCGTTTAGTTGCGTCTTCATTGTTAGACAAATTATTAACAGCGCCGAAATCGTCGAACGAAAATTTAACCGAGTTAAATAAATTTTTATTGGTTTTTGACGAGGGGGTCTCCGTACTAGATTCAATGAACCTCCCGAATCTTGGTGATTTTATATTATTTTCGGTCGCGTCGCGTTGCTTGCCGTCGTATACGGTTAAGCTTTTTGAAGCGCAATTGTCAAATAGCTTTCCAACGGTTAGGGAACTTTTGTCGTTCGTAAAATCGCGTGTTAACGTTCTAGAATGCATACCGAATGATGCAGTCCATAAAATAGTAAAGCAGCCATTGCAAAAGTCATCTCATACTTCGAAAGGTTATACATCTGTCCCTAGTAACTATAAACGGCAACAACCAACTTCGTTAGTGTCTAGTACCGTATCGTTGAAATCAAAAGGGCCGTGCCCTATTTGCAAGGGGTCGCATGCACTTTCGTCATGCCAAAAATTTACCGGTTGGTCCGCAGGCACTCGCGAAACGTGGGTCCGTGAAAACAGGCGTTGTTTTCGTTGCTTGCGCGTTGGTCACTGGGCCCCAGAGTGCAAGTCACCGGTACAATGTGATAAGTGCTCGTACAAACATCATCCGTTATTACATTCGCGCGATAAAAATAACACTTCAACATCTGACAATCAGGTACCGTGCGATGAACCACCGTCTCAATCGTCCCTTCTTGGTAGTGGCTGTCAGAAATCGTCCTCGGTTATTTTAGGAACCGTTTTAGTTCACATTCGTGACTGTGGTGGTGTGTTGCACACTGTACGCGCTCTAGTTGACTCCGCTTCGCAAATAAGCGCGATCACCGCAGATTGCTCCGTCCAATTGGGCTTGAAGGTTACCCGTTGGACCGCCCCTGTGTCTGGGTTATCAGGTACGTCGCTACCTAACGTTAAGGGTTTGGTAACTTGTGATATTCAGCCTCGATTTTCGAACGAACCATTTATCAATTTTACCGCCTGGGTGTTCCCTACAATTACACTTAATATGCCTAGCCAGTTAATATCCAATCAAGTAGCAGATAAGTATAAAAATTTAGCCCTAGCAGATCCCTCGTTCACAATACCAAGTAAGGTTGATTTGCTACTCGGTGCCGACATATTTGCGCGTATTCTGAACGGTAAACGTGTGTCAGTAGGTGACTCATACCCTGTAGCATTCGGTTCAATATTTGGTTGGATAATAATCGGGCCCGTCCCCTCTACAAATAGTTACGTTTCCACTTCACATCACATCTCTTTGGTTTCTTCAATCGAATCCTTAATGGATAAGTTCTGGCATGTTGAGGAACCAGATGCAGTTCCAGAGACCTTTACTTGTGACGGAAAATGTGAAGAGATGTTCCGTGATAAATGTTCACGCGACGAATCCGGGCGTTTTGTCGTACCTTTGTTGTTTCGCCAAGCGGTCGCGGACAATACCTTTTCTGGCTCGTGCGCTGTCGCGGTCAAACGTTTTGAGTCCCTTGAGCGAAAGCTCACATCAGACAGCCGACTTCGCGAGGCGTATTCTAAATTTATGGCTGAATACTTGTCTCTAGGACACATGTCCCCTGCAGCTCCGTCCACAGGTTCCTATTTTATACCACAGCATGCTGTGTTCAAGTCTTCCGACCCACAAGATAAAATCCGTGTCGTGTTTGACGCGTCCGCCCAATCGTTTTCTAGTACATCATTAAACCAATGTTTATTCGCGGGCCCAAAATTACAACACGACGTTATTGATGTACTAATGCGGTTTCGTCTACCGCGCTATGCATTCGCCGCGGACATTAATAAAATGTACCGACAGATCTTATTAGTTCCCGAACATCGTTGTTATCAACACATCTTATGGCGTGCGTCCCCGCAGGATGAACTTAAAGCATACGAACTAAACACTGTAACGTATGGGGTAAATTGTGCCCCGTTCTTAGCTATACGGGTGCTTCGAAAAATTGCCGAGTCCGATTGTGCGGACGTTCCCGCTGTCCGTGACGCTTTAATGCTCAACACTTATGTAGATGATATCTGCGTGGGGGGAGACACAATAGATGAAGTGACCGCACTCCAAACCGATTTAATTAACGTACTACAAAGGGCAGGTATGAGCTTGAAAAAGTGGTCGAGCAATACCGCCGCGGTGTTAGATAGGGTACTCCCTGAAGATAGGGCCGGCGGGATGTTATATTTTGACGATGACACTTGTAGCGGTTCCAAGGTACTAGGGCTTCATTGGTCACAACGTGATGACACATTTTTATATATTGTTCAACCTGAACGTTTAGTTTCAACTAAGCGGGGTATGCTGTCGCTAATTGCCCGTATATTTGACCCGCTGGGTCTATTAGCGCCCGTGATATTTTTCGCAAAACAATTAATGCAATGCGTATGGCAACTTGGTATCTCATGGGATGATCCATTGCCCCCTGAAATAATTGACGTGTGGAATAGGTTCGTTGCGGATCTCCCCGTGTTACAACAAGTAACTGTTCCTCGTTTTATTGGTACTCAGCTCGGCGTACAAGGTGTCCTATGCGGATTCTGTGACGCGTCCGAGAAGGGCTATTCTGCGGTCGTTTATTTAAGATTACCTAATCAATCCGGACCACCATTAGTATCATTATTAGGTGCTAAAACCAAAACAGCTCCCCTAAAGGCGTCGACGATTCCACGGTTGGAACTCTGTGCGGCAGTCTTACTCGCTCGGTGGATGGTTCGAATTAAGACCGCTTTAAACAACAAGGTTCAAATAGTTAACTTATATGCATGGTCAGACTCGACTACTGTACTTAGTTGGCTGAAAGTTCCACATGAGAAATTTAAGGTTTTTGTTTCAAACCGTATACACAAGGTGACAACGTTACTACCCGACTGTCACTGGGATTATATATCGTCGCTTAATAACCCAGCAGATTACGCGTCGCGAGGTATTTTCCCTACGGACTTAGTTCATCATAAATTATATTGGAATGGGCCCCAAATTCTATATCGTGATGTGCTCGATGGGCCGGCGTTACTAAGTCAGGACATCAATACCGAACATTTACCGGAATTAAAACCTGTGTCGCCAGCGACGTTAGTGACCAAGACCAGTGATCCTCCCGAATCCGAATGGTACTCACGTTTTTCCTCATATTCTCACATGATACGTGTTGTTGCTTATGTGTACCGTTTTATTCAAATTTGTAAGCGTCGTCAGACAAACTTAGCTCCATTTTTAACTCGCGTCGAATTGGACCACGCCGCCGTGGTCATCGCTAAATGCTCACAACGCGTTACGTTAGGTAAGCTACTTCACGACCTGTTACACAACCGTCCGATTAGCGTTGGACCGGTAGCTCGTCTTCGCCCGTTCATAGACCAACGTGGTCTCATTTGTGTTGGCGGCCGCCTGTCAAATGCAGATGTGCCGGAGACACAAAAACACCCAATCTTACTAGGCAAGACGTCGCATTTATCTATTTTATTGATTCGTCATTGGCACGAAGTGACCGGTCACGGTTGACCGAGAATATTAACATCTCTTATTAACCAGTCCTACTGGATTCTATCACTTAATACGCTTATTAGGTCCGTCCTTTGTAAATGTGTCACTTGCGTCCGCTTAAGCACGGGTCACATTATGCTGGTTGCCAGCCGCGAGTTGAAGAAGCCGCTTCTGCCAGCCGTCGATCAGCTTGGTGTGACAACAAAATTCAGCGCTGGCGTCACCAGCCGGCGAGTATTTGTCAGCGGCTGACGAAGTTGGACATGTTTAACTTTTGGTAGCAGGCAGCGGCGAATAATCAATCACGTGACCGCTGGCACCAGCCGGCAGCGCAATCTGACCACTATTGCGTCTATCAGCAACGTGAAAGCACGTGTTTTTTTTTGTGAAGTTGTTTTAGTTGTGACTTTTTTATAATTTTTAATTAATATAATTAAAGTTATTAATAATGTCTGAGTTAAAGTGGACTACAAAACAAATAATAACATTTTTAAACGTTTTTCAAAATTATCCTTGTTTGTGGGACGTTACGTCGAAAGACTATTTAAATAGAAATTTTAAAGAGGTGTCGTACAACAAACTATTAGACAACTTACACATGTTAGATTTGCCAGGATCACTTGATTCTTTGAAAAAAAAAATAAAAAGTTTACGTGATACCTACCGCAAGGAATTGCAAAAGGTTCAAAAATCAAAAAAAAGTGGTGCCGGTGCAAATGATGTATACAAGCCAAAGCTTGCATGGTTTTCTTCAGCTGAAGTATTCTGGCAACGATCTATCATAGGAAGAGAATCGTCTTCAAATTTGGTAAGTAAATAGATAAATAATAAAGAATCAATTACCTATCAATAAATAAATATTAAGAATAATAAATTAATACCGAAATAATATTATAAATTGTATAATTACAAACCTTAAGAATGCCTCAAAGATAATGTATCTATTAACTGTATGCAGGGACGGCGCTAGGGTAGGGCAAGTGGGACATTTGTTCTGGGCCTCGCGCTTTAGAGAATATTATCAAGGCCTCGCGTTTGCTCCCAATAAAGACACTCAAAAGTAAACATAATACAAAAAACGTGAACTAAGAATATCTATAAATTATATTTTGCTATTGGTATTAAAATTAAGTATTATCATGTTACGTGTAATGTTTTTTTTACAAACGCCAAGTGAAAATTATTTTATTTATAGTATGATCATACTTTTTTTTATTATTTTAAGTTGTCGCCAATTATTAGTGGTTTCTCCGTTACCGATAAGAAAAAGACTCGTCGATCAATTTGTCGACACCGCAGCACGCATTGTTTATACACAATAATATTATAAATATAATTCTTGCTTGTATCAATTTTTTATTATCTTATCTTATTTCTTTTTTGACTTGGTGAACAAACCATTACAAACTTGCAAATCACTTGTACTGAAGAACGTCTGGCAACGGCTGTCAGGCGGTACTGTAGGAATAATAGTTTTTATTTTATTTGAATTTTGTAAGGCCTAAGTGGTAAGTAGACACAATTTAGAATACACGGAGAGGTTCAGCTGTGCGTGGATGGGGATTTAATTTTTATTTAAATTATTCTTGCTAAACTAGGTACCTAACATTTTCTGTTGTTCTATTTATTATATATATAATATTAATAATTATAGGGATTTTACATAAAATAGTTTATAATAGTTCTTTTTTAAAAACAAATATCAGAAATCGTTTGCGGCTAAATCGTTGTTTTACGTGATTTCGTAAAAGTTTAAATTTCAAACGCACGTAAATAAATATTAGTTTAGTGTGGTAGTTTTTTTTACAGATGTTTGAAGAAAAACTTATGGAGAACTATGTATCAGTTTCAAACCTTAGGTATTTATACTTAAAATTAAATGCATTTTCAACTACAAAATAACTTAAAATGTTCGCGATTTTATCAATTTCGTAAAAATTTGATCCTTATACGCTTATAAAAAAAGTTGTGACATACGATTTTTGATTTTTTTTTAATGGCTATAAGTAGAACTTATGATAAACGTTACATTACATTTTAAACAATTTTTGGCCAGCCAAATTATTTTTATAGACATTTAAAAAAAAAACCAAGAAAAATAAAAAATGTCAACTGCCTATAAATAGCTCAAAAAAAAGTCAATAATAATTTTATAAATGCTAGTTTCAGAAATGTATTATTTTATTATAATAAATAAGAAAACATGGGTCAATTAATGTTATACTTTGATGTATATTTGGTTATATTACCTTTTATTACATTATCTATAATATTGATGAAATAGTGAAATACATACACTTATACGTTTTAAAAAAGTTATTCATTTTCGACTGTTAGTGTTGGTTCTATACCAATTGACGTCATTTGCCATGGAACTGATAATTGTGTCATAAATTGATGCATGTACCACTGCCGAACCTCTTCTCCATCTCGACCATAATTATTTGAAGAATAGAGGCGGTCTATTGGGAGCATTAAGCTCGGCATGTTTCGCCACGCCCCTGGTGCTATAACCCCCGTGTTTAAGTCTTCATCGTCCACAGATCCTGAAGGAAAATATGTTCTGGGAGAAGTTTGTCGTAGCCAGTTGTGTAGAGAGCAAGCCGTTTTCACTAAAATTTCTACGGTATTCACATTTAGTGGTATAGGCGTGTTAAAAACACGAAACCTACTAGCCAAAATACCAAACGCATTTTCAACAACGCGCCTGGCCCTCGATAGTCGATAATTGAAGACTCTCTCTTCTACTGTTAGACCTCTGTGTGAAAAAGGTTTCAAACAGTATGTTGTCAGGCAAAAAGCATCATCTCCTACGCAAAGTCCTCCTCTTGGCCAATTGAGGAGGTTTTGTTCAAGTGCTATTTTTAAAGTTGAGTTCCTGAATACAGTGCTGTCATTGGCTCTACCATCTTGTCCAACATCTATATATCTAAAACAATAGTCTGCATCTCCCATAGCAAATAACACAATACTATAGGTTCCCTTGTAGTTGAAAAACATTGATGTCGAATTAGGAGGGCGTTTAATTCGAATATGTTTCCCATCCAGAGCCCCACAGAGGTTAGGGAAATTCCATTTATACTCAAATCCTTTCTGGATCTCCTCCCACTGGATCGTTGTCTCTGGTACCTAAGAATAATTAAATAAAAAAATTATAAACTCTAATAAAATCTTAAATTTAAATGTTTACAAAATCGAGTAAAATAACGAATTATCCCCCATCGATTTAAAATTTTTGTAAAAATTCAAAAAGTATAAGTCGTGGAAACTAAACTGCTATGATAGTTACGAGATAGTATAAGATACTTTTTTTTCAGAATATAAAGCAATGTTCGATGTCTGAAGACGAACTAGACTCATCATCATGTATTGCTGATAATGAAAGTGACACTGAGCACACGTCTGAAGTATCACAAGTGTTAACGCCAGAGTCACAAAGTTTTGTTAAACCCTCAACATCTGCCTCTTGTAAACCTAAGTTATTAGGAAAGCGTCCGTCATTAGGAAAGTTACCACCGAAACGTATAAAATTAGGATCACCGTGTACTAAACAAATTCCGAATAGATTTGAAAATTCAATCAACAAATTACAAAAGATAGCAGAAATGACTACTGCAGACACAGAAGACCAATATGACAAATTTGGCAAACATCTTGCTTCTCAAATGCGAGAGCTCCCTTTGAAAAGTTTCATTATACTTCAAAGCAAGTTTCAAAACCTAATAACTGAAGAGAGACTCGCAAATTTATATGGAAATTACAATGAACCACAATCACAAAGTGGTGTCATAAGTCGTCCAAACAGCATTAGTCCAACTTCACATCACGAATTTATTGGGACTACTATGTATAGTGAACCTGAAAACACATATAGTGAATCATCTGGCTCGTGCTTCACGGAGAGAGAGTCTCCACAAGACATGGATATTCTGAACGAAGCATTAATAAGTATTTGTAAAAACCCCGAAGACTTGTTGCATGATGGCGACGACAATATATAAAATGTATTATATGTATTTATTGTATTGTATGTATTATTTGAGTTTGTTTATAAAAATGTACAGAAGCATAATATAATACATCGTTTTTACATTTCAAACTGTTTATAACTCATTTTATATGATGTGATATTTTTTAAATACGTACCATAACCAAAAAAAAAACAAATTATTAATTTAGATTTTGTAGTTTTGTTCCATTTTTTTGTGATAATTACTTAAAGTAATCAAAAATAAGTTTGAATTATATTACTTACCTTAATAAATGGTTGGAGAACTTCATAATAGCGGACAACACTTTAGGTAAAAAAACTGAAATTGAGTTGTGCGGTACTCTAAATAATAACGCCAGAGACCTAAAACTATCTCCAGTTGCGAGATACCTTAGAGTAATTTCCAGCTTCGTTTTACACGGGATTGCCTGTCTGAATACTGTATCTTGTTTTTTAATTAAAGGTTCAACTAATTCTAACAATTCTTGAAATTGAGGGGCCGTCATTCTTAATACATTTCTGTATGTTTCTGGATCCTCTTCTTTCAGTTCTTGGAAATTAAATTACGCAACACACACGCGCGTAGTACGGCAGTTATAGTCGGGAGAATGAAAAGTGGCCGCTGGCAATGTGTTAGGAACATTTTTTTTTTTCGGTAAACAGTGGTTCTCAAAGTGCTTCACGCAAGGCGCGGTTGGTTTACAACATCTGACCGGCGCACAATTTTGAATGGGATCTTTACATTTTTCCTTTTTGCCTTCTTTCTTGATTTGGTTACCAATTGTACTTGAGGAATTTTTATTGTGCTGTTGTACACAAAACATCTGCGTCCCTACAGGCTACGACCCAACAGCAATATACGTCATTCGTTAACGAATATTACCCGTGTTGTGTTGTGTTGTGTACTTGTGTTTTATTACATCAGGCTTCAATAACTGAATTTAACCAATATATTATTATTTACTACTATTTTTGTTACATTTTTTTTTAATTATACAATGGCCGGCAGTAGTAGTGACACTCGTAGTCAGAGTAAAAAAATAATATTTTCGGTGTACAAATTTATAAAAGATATCTCCAAACAAGATGAAATTACTCCATCTATTTTTGCTCAGTCCCTCAAGGTAACAGCTGAGGCTTGAGGATTATCAGAACGTACTGTAAGGCGCGTATGCAAAGAAGGAAAAGATAGTTTGGATTCAGATCAACAAGTTGTTTCGTTCAAGTCTCCGCGTAAAACGTATAAACGTGCAAAACCATTGACCGAGTTAGACGATTTCGACGCAGATATAGTACGCAGAGTAGTACACGAGTTTTACGATAGAGGTGAGTACCCAACAGCTCTTACTATTTTAACGGAAGTGAAAAAGAAGTGCAATTGGGAAGGCTCTGTTTGGTCGATGCGTTCGCTTTTGAAAAATTTAAAATTTTCGTTTAAAAAGTGCAATGATGGAAGGAAATTTCTCATGGAAAGGAACGACATTGTTGCACTTCGTTGTGCATTTTTACGAAAAATGTGTACGCTTCGCGAACAAAACGATACCCGTCCCGTAGTTTATTTGGACGAGACGTGGATAAACCAAAATCATAGTAGAACACGTAGGTATATGGCAAAATGCAGAACAGACCGAGGGTTTAAAAGTACCCACAGGCAAAGGGGGTCGCCTCATAATTTGCCACGCAGGTTCTGCAAAATATGGTTTTATTAGCGATTCCAAATTAATATTTCGAGCTAATGTTAGCAGTTTTGAGAGCGACTATCATACGTCAATGAATTCGGAAGTATTTAAAAATTGGTTTATAAATATGTTGAACCACCTCGAAGAGCCGTCTGTAATTGTGATGGATAATGCATCTTACCACTCACAGCTTAAAGATAATTTTCCAAAAAGCAATTGCAGAAAAGCCGTTGTAGAAGAGTGGCTGAAAAATAAAAATATTGAATTTTCACCACTAGAGCGGTTATCTGAATTACGCGAGCGTGTAAAACAACTCATTCCAATGTACAAACGTTACGAATTAGATGAAATAGCACTGGAAATGGGCCATGAAGTGATAAGGTTACCTCCATACCATTGTCAATATAACCCAATTGAATTGATTTGGGCAAAGGTTAAAGGGGAGGTAGCTAAAAACAATAACACTTTTAAGATGGCTGACGTAGAAAAGTTAGCGCACGCGGCTATGGATGCAGTAACACAAGAAGATTGGGCAAAGTGTGTTGCACACGCAGAAAAAATCCAAAATCAAGATAATGAAAAGGAAATTTTGAGGGATGTCGTGTTAGAGCCGATCATTATAACATTAAGAGACGATGATAGCGATTGGAGCGATGAACATGATGATGATGACGACGTATTTGATGCGAATATTTAGTTGCTTAGATTATAATAAATTTATTTGTATATATTTTAATTTTAATTATTTTGTATAATATATTTGTATTATACGTTTAAATAAACTCTATATTAAATTACATTATACTTACTTATGTTTTTATCAAAATAATTATTTGTATTGTTTATTGGAATGAAATGTAACAATATGGATTATGGTTAATAATTCAAAATGCGCGCGCTTTGTTTCACATTTTTGCGAAACCATTACAAAAATTCACCACCAGGCGCGTGGGCATCAGCGGCCACTTTTCATTCTCCCGACTATAGTCACAACTTACAGCCGACTACGAAAATTTTTTCCGTCACCACATCTATAGACACCCGTTCACAGACCCCCAACCTACACTACCCCACCACCGAACATACTCACCTCACCGGTGACACGTATGTTCAACAACAACCGGCTCATGGGGCAGCCGCAGGTGTAGGGACAAAGGCAACAGAGACACGGGTGTTCACCTACACAGGTGAGGGGGACGCGAATACACACACCACGCATACCCCCGCATTAGGTCAGTCTGCGCATGTAAAGCCACAGGCGGGCACAGAGGCAGTCAATAGGGACAGTGTGATCATGGCGGTTAACGCCGACGATCAGACAGTCCCTGTTGCGGTTCAGAACCAACTACCCCGCTCGACCAATGGTAATACAACTAATAATGGTACACGAACACGCCCGGACAAAATTCCGACCCCCGCGGTCGAACTCGAATTTCCGTCAGGCTTCGTAACAGCCCTATTAGATTCGCAGGCACATAAATCGTACGTAAACCCGATAATAGCCCGTAAATACGGCAAATCACCCCCCCACGGACCAACAAATAAAGTCCGGATGGCGGACGGTCACACTGCGACAACCAGTGGCACCACCACATTCGAAGCTAGAATAGGAGCACTCGATATACAATTCGAAGCAACTATTCTAGACAACTTGTATTGCGACGCGTTACTAGGACACGACTTCCTTGTCAATAATGAAGTCTCTTGGGATTACGCCGCGTGTACAATACACATGGGTAGGCAAATTCGTACGTCGACATGTTGGAAAGGGAAGTCACAACCACCCACCACTAGTCCCGATTTATCGCAATTAGAGTTTGGTGACGATGCCGAAACTCGCGCGAAACTAACCAAAATATTGAACAAATATGCGGTAGTGTTCAGCGAAAAGGTAGGACGTACCAAATTAATTGAACACGAAGTTCTGCTCAAAGACCCATCACCAATCGCGCTAAAGCCATATCCGTACCCACAACAAAAACAAATCGCGATCGACGATATGGTGCGCGATATGGAAACTCAGGGGCTCGTAGAACCAAGCACCTCACCGTGGGCCGCACCAGTAGTATTGGCAAAGAAAAAAGACGGAACATTTCGTCTCTGTGTCGACTACAGGCGGCTTAACGACGTGACGGAATCCGACGCGTACCCTATGCCAGATCTTAACAAAATGATTAGGCAAATGCGGGGCGCGAAAATTTTTAGCATTTTCGACCTGAGGTCGGGGTACTGGCAAGTGCCACTACAGGAAAATGCGCGAAAATACACGGCTTTCCGAACACGTAGAGGTCTATTTCAGTTCAGAGTCCTCCCCTTCGGTCTAAAAAATAGTCCAATGACTTTCGTGAGACTCATGAATGAAGTCATGAGGGGTTACCAGGATGATTTCGTACAAGTTTACCTAGATGATATTGTAGTATTTTCAAAGGACGAGTACGAACACCAGGCCCACTTAGATAAAGTTCTCGAGCGTCTCAAGAGATTCGGACTAACGTGCAACACAAAAAAATGTAAAATCGGTCTTCGCGAAATTTCATTTTTAGGGCACATTGTAGACTCGGAGGGCATCACAAAACAACCGGAAAAATTGGTATGCATTGACAATTTTCCGGTTCCAAAAAAGGTTAGAGACGTACGTAAATTTTTGGGCGTGTGCAACTGGTACAGCCAATTCGTTGACAATTACGCGGATACCATAGCACCACTCACAAATTTACTAAAACAGGGGGTACGGTGGAAGTGGACAGATGTAGAACAACGCGCGTTTAAATCAATAAAAAACGCGCTAGTCACATCACCGAAATTGTCGCCACCCGATTACAGCAAACCGTTTTGTCTACAAACCGATGCAAGCGAAATAGGAGCCGGTGCGGTACTTTTCCAACGGGGTGACAGACCGGAGGAAAGACGCATAGTGTCCTACGCAAGCAAAAAGTTTAGCGAAACGCAAACAAGGTACGCCGCGGTCGAACGCGAGTGCCTAGCAGTAATCTGGGCGACAGACAAATTCCGTCCATACCTAGAAATCCGACGTTTCGAACTCCTAACCGACAATTCGGCACTAACGTGGTTATACAGGGCTAAGGACAAAAATTCGAAATTAACACGTTGGTCACTACAACTAGCTAATTTAGATTTTAGTACGGTGCACGTCCCGGGAATACAAAACGAAGCTCCCGATTTGTTATCCCGCGATCCAGCACCAGGTCCAACCGTAGACGAAGACCGACTCGAGGAAAAATTGGTGGGGGCCCCAACAACGCCAACAACCGACATTGACCTCGAGGCCGACCGTATCTTCTCTATGGTAAATAACCACGATAGTGACAACACACCCCTCACCGCGACTAAACTCGAAAAGTGGCAGTCTGAAGACACTACAATTCGTGAAATAATCGCCGGTCAACAGTGGGACAACCCAACACGGAACACAAAGAGCGCGAAATCGGGGACCGGGAAATATATTTATTCCGACGGCCTCTTACGCGTAACCGTAGGGTCCCACACACCCGTCGTGATACCGAAAACCAAAATACAACACGTAATTTGGAGGTGTCACGATCACGTCTTGTCCAACCACCCGGGCTGGAAAGAGACGTACCGGGCAGTTCGACAACGGTACTATTGGAAAGGCCAAAAGAATGACGTGAGGTTATATGTCGGTGCATGTCACGTATGCGCGTGCACAAAACCACTTAACACACGTCCTGATGACCCAATACAACCTAGAACGCCCCGACAACCATGGGAAGTTATCAGTATCGATCTTATGGGCCCATACCCACGTTCCGGTAAGGGAAAATCGTACATACTGGTAGCAACCGACTGCTTTAGTAGGTGGACCGAGGCTTACCCCCTAGGAACAGCGACCTCTAAAACAATAATAGAAACGTTGGAACGCGAGTTCTTTTCACGTTTCGGGTACCCGCGCGTGTGTCTGAGCGATAACGGCCCCCAATTTGTGTCAAACGAAATGTTAAACGCGTTAGAACGATGGGGAGCACAGGGTTGGACAACTCCGATATATCATCCGAGAGCCAACCCAGTCGAACGCCGAAATCAAGATTTGAAAAAAGGTTTGCGCGCACAACTTGTCGACGGCAAACATAAATCTTGGGACACAAAACTACCCGCAATTCTATTTTCGATTCGCAACAGGTGTAACGAACAGACAGGCTACCCACCCACGGTCCTTGTCCTTGGCAGGGAATGCAGGAGACCCGGAGATTGGGCACTGTCAAAATCAGCACCAGTTAGCATCGGAAAATCGAAGGAAGAGAGGGTAGAGCGGGAAAAGCGCATTTTAGGCAAAAAGGTAGGAGTAAAACCGAGCACGAACACCGGCACACCGGTAAGGTTCGGCAAGGGCGATGTAGTCTACTACAAAGCACACCACCTTTCAAAGGCGCACAAAGATTTTCACGCCGGTTTCGCCCCAAAATGGTGGGGGCCGGTGACATTAGCGGAACAGGTCGGAAAAGGAGTTTTCCTCACTGACCAGCAACCGTCGCGAAAAATACATGTGTCATGTCTAAAACGCGCGCCTACCGGAATAAATTAAAAAAAAAAAAAAAAAAAAGAAAAATTTTAAAAGAAAATTTTTATTTTCATGTTTGTTTTTTGGCCGATGATCATCTGTACTAATCACCATTTACAGACAACATGAACGGACCGGATCAAATCCAAAAGTGGCAACGGGTGGCCAACCTGATAGCGGAACTCGGGCTGGTGACCGGGGATGGCGACGCGCCACGAACGGCCGCGCAGGTGGCAAGGATGTCCACCACCCAACTCCTCAAAGATCCGGTGAGGGCAGCCATCTACCGCCGGGGATGGGAGGACAGGACGGCCGACATCCAACAGAAGTTGAGAGGCCAAACAACACCCGGACACCAGCAGCCACAGCCCCCTAGGTCACACAACCGTCCAACACCGCAAGTGTCACAACGACACACCGCGGTCAGGACGGAAAGGGTGCACGGCCCCGTGACGACCACGGAACCGCCAACGGTACCCGGAACGTCACGGGGAGTCCCAACGCCGACGGTAAAACCGAAAACGGCGGCCCAGCAGGCTAGGAACAAAATAAAGTTCCAAAAGTTGGCGGAAAAGAGGAAGGCTAGGGCGCTTGCCGCGAGCCAGCAATCGCGGCTAGCAAAGCACCCGACGCCAAACTCCGATCCAACGGCGGCCAGCGAACCACCGTTTCGGCAAACACCATCGGCGGCGATGGAGGTAGACCAGCCTGCGACCGAGAGCGAAAAGCACCGTCTACCAGCCAGGACCAAACTAACCAGTGCGTGAACTCGGAACAAATGTCCGAGGACGCCTGGTTAGCCGGCCCAGGCCTGTCGCTGGAGGGACTGCCGGAGATAATCTACGACAGACCGTTCTTTACTCCGGCCACGTCACCCGACCGGTCCTAATAGGGAAGCAAGCCCACTGCAAGCAGCCGCAAGCAGTGGTGCAAGCTACACCTACACCACACGATACCGTCGTGTCGGTACAAGTACACCCTGTGTGGCGGTTTGGAGGGGGAGTATGACACGGTACGTTACGGTCGCCAGTACAAAGTACAGGCACCGCAACGACCGGTCTGCACCTTATCAACCACCACTACAGGCGAAGCCGGACCGACATAGTCAACTCTCCCACCCCGCCGCAAAGGCATAGGGTGGGACGGGAAGACAAGCCGGCCCGGACGAGTACCGGCCGCCCGGTATCGCTCTCTTTTGCTACAACCGTTACACGGATAACACGGGCTATCGTAACTTTTCTTTTTTTTTTGTCAAGATTTTTCCGATCGAACTTCGTGTCGAAACCACGTTCTAAAGCCACACTTAGTGAACAACATTTTGTGTCTTTTTCTTTGTTTTAACGTCACCTGTTGTGATAAACACAAGCACCGACGTACTTATACGCCGTGTGCATCGACCCCGTGGTCATTTATTTTGTTATTCATTTTTTTTTTTGTGATCGTTGTTGTTCGTCGGCATCGTATCGTCATTCACCGTGCGCGACTTACACAATCATTTGTGACTACACCTACGTGTTAATAAACCATACATATCCCTCTCACACTGGTGTTTGTCTTGTTTTTTTTCTGGTTTATTTCACCTGTTTCCGTGTTTTACCAACACACACCACAAAATTGACCGGCCCACCGCGGACACACATCCAACTACCGCCGTAGCCGTGTCAGACTTCCTACGGACATTTACACTGATTGCGGTACAAACTTTGTCGGGGCATCAAATCAACTACGTGCGCTTGTCAATAATTCCGGTTGTAAGGACCATCTCATTTCCCGGTTCCAATGCACTTGGCATTTCAATCCTTCCGGTGCACCCCATTTCGGAGGCTTATGGGAGGCGGCTGTGCGTTCGGCAAAACGTTTAATGACACGCATTATGGGAGAACATACTTTCTCCATTGAGGAATTGAGCACAATGTTGTGCCGCATAGAGGCTATTTTAAACTCTCGCCCTTTGGTTCAGCTTTCGTCCGACCCGACGGAATACGATTGTCTTACCCCGGGGCATTTTTTAATAGGTCGCCCGCTACTCTCGATTCCTGAAGTAACTATAACTGATACGGCGCTCCCTTTAGCTCAACGCTGGAAATTGATAAATCAATGCGCACAGTCTTTCTGGCACCGCTGGCGCAATGAATATTTAAATACTCTCCAAATGCGGAATCGTTGGACGACCGAGGTGCCCAACATTTCTATCAACGATATGGTTATTGTTAAAGAACCTAACGTTCCCCCGTTACGATGGCGTATGGCGCGAGTCCAAGAGGTGTTCCCCGGGGCGGACGGAGTAGTGCGTGTAGTTCGTTTACGCACCGCAACGGGAACTTTCAAGCGCCCAGTCGTCAAAATTGTAAAATTACCAAGCGCTTAAAATTTATAACCACCCTACCATTATATACTGCAATACACCATGTCTTATTTAAACCTAGCTGTCTATTACTTTAGTTTATCACCATGTGTAAATCTGCTAGAACCATGAAATTACTGCGGGCTCCACTGGGATGGCAACTTGTGTAATGGGCGTAAGGTGTTTTACATTGATATAAATTATAAACTACTAATTATTTTATTATTACCATTATTGTAAAAAAAAAAAAAAAAATGTATGAAACTTGTGTATTTTTATTTATTGCATAATATTGTACAACTGTATTTGTGTATTATTTATTGCCTTTTGTAATTTTTACTATTATTATTTTGAAACTATGCGCCCTTTGCCAAAGTTACATGGGTGACCATTTAAATATATTTACTGAAATTTTTATTTCATATTATGATTTATTATGTTAGTTTACTAAATTTATTTTGTTTATTTTTTCCTTATTTGTATTGAATAAATTTGTCGTATTTGGCAACATTTATGTATTTATTTACTTATTTATTATTATTATTATTATTTTTTTTTTGGTATTGTGTACTTTTCACTTATGTATAATGTATAGGTATATAGGATTGTCACCTCTTTAATCAACATATCATCCGATCACCTTGATCAGTCGAAACTTGCATCACCATCTCTATGCACTACAAGTTGTAAGACGCCCCTACGTCTTGCAAGGGGGGAGGATCTTCAAGATATAATTATATGATTATCGTTTATCGCGATATTTCGAGATCAAGTTCGACGACCTTTATACGCAATAAGCTCAGCGAGCTTAACCGTCGTCCCCTCCTCTCTTGCCTGTGCGACGGCCGTGGGTATCCACCTACGCATGAAGTACGTTCTGTTCTTCCGCGACCGTCGTACGAGACGTCGCCTTTGTCGCGTGTGCGTATTTTCCGTTGTGGGCCATTTTGTGCCATCGTGCGTCATATCGGCGTCGTTGATGTGTGTTTTGCTGAACTCACTTGCGGACCTTTTTTAATTATTATTCGATATCCTGTCGCGCGGGATATCGCCGCTGTTGTGCGTGGTGCGTGGGCGCGTTTTTCTCGTTTTGGCCGTGTGAACCTTTGACACCGCATATTAATTAATTGCGAGGTCGTTACATCGTCTGCACTATTATTATTGTGCCGTTGTGCGGGACGCCATCACTACATTTCGTGTCGTCCCTTGTCGAATAACAAGTACGTGAAGTACGTAAGAGAAAGAATATCACGCAAATTTGTATGTCAATGACCTGGCACCTGTCACCTAAAATAGAGTGATATCTACAGGTACAATAATCAAGCGCAGCGAATCTAGTGGTCACACTGCGAGGTATTCGGCCGTCGGCGGAGATTAGCTTGTTGGTATCGTTATTTTGTTTTTATATATTATCCGTGATAACAGTGATATCGATCACGTTCATTATTATTATTTACTATTGAGTTGTCAATTATTATAATATTTTTTTTTAACTGTTTATTTAATTTGGGCGCCCGTATTTTAATTATTATTATTATTATTCATATTGTGTGTGTGTATTTTATACGACGAGTATTATAATATATATTTGTAGCACGACGGTGCATATAAAATTCATTTATTTTTCATTATAATATTGGTCACCCGTTCCTTGTACGATCGTTGATTATATACTCTGGGTTTTCTTAGCTGCCATCCTAGGCCAACCGCCTTATGTAGGAGCCTGGTAGTACATTTCTGGTAGCAGAGCGTGGTTCCTTTTACGGTATTTAATTTTTTATTTTTTTTGTATAATAACGTTCGTACGTTGGTGTGACGTGTTCTAGCCATAGAGTAATATAGAGAGGCCGTTGTATATATTGACAGTGTTTGAATTTGAAGCTGATCCATCCCAACTCTGAAGTCACTTAACTATCAAGTAATCCGCTAGACTGCGTGGTTTTCAATGAATTATCGGGATAACAATAAACGTTTGATAACCGTGTATGATAATTTTTTTAAATAATAATATTGTATTATTGTGTTAAATCCAAAATTTCACCTGTCACCCGCTCCTTGTACGATCGTTTATTATATACTCTGGGTTTTCTTAGCTGCCATCCTAGGCCAACCGCCTTATGTAGGAGCCTGGTAGTACACCTATCATAAAAGGTTCAGATTTTATTTGAACAACACAGCACGATATTGGCCAAAGACATCCTTAGTTTCCCTTATTTACTGGCACCCCATCAAAATTAATAAGTACATCGCAATTATTTACATTTTTTAACAAACTGTTATTATATTTTAACCATACTTTATACAAACCATCCTCCAAGCCAAAATGAATATACTTTCCAAAGTCACCAACAACTCTTGTCACAAGTGGTATTTTAGGGGTTTTCATAAGAGTTCTCGCATCTTTAGGAAGTTTAATCACATCAGACGGATTACATTCATTTAGAATTTTAAGTAATTTGGTAACTACATTAAGAGGGACACAGTTAATTGAAACCCAATGTAGCGTTTACATTGAAGAGCATTTTCTTCATACATTTTACTACTACCCTCCATTTCAATTTCACTTTCCGACCCATTTTTACTTTTAGATGAGGTTGTTTCAATATCACTTTCATAGGGGGTAATGTTAAAATCGTCTAAACTATTTTCGTGTTCAATATTTTCAACTAAATGTGGTGGCGCTGCAGTACCTTTTAATATTTCCGGGCCGTTTAGTTTATTTATACCATTTAATCGTCTATAACGTTGAGCTCGACCTAAGTGATTAAAATCTTTATAAGGATTTTTAGGCATACTTACAAAATCAATTTAAATTTTGGTTATAAGCTTATCTTGATGTCTTGATGTCGTATACCGTACACTTTCAGGACGCAGTCACAGAATAAAATGAACCACAATACGTGGACACAAAGTACAAAGTAGTGCGACAAGCGCGATTGACGAGGGTTATCAGACATTCTAACAAACGATAAATTAAATAACAAAATAGCCACATTAAACTAATAATAAATTAATAAACAATATAATAATATTAACTATTTACTATAGTAGTATAGTGTCACGGTGAGAAAACCACGTCATAAGACATTTAGACCATAGATTAAAGAATACATAACAATTGTTATTATTATCTGCCGTTATAGTTTAAATTATTATTTATTGATAAAGATTTGATAGTGAGATACAGCGCCCCTCCACTAAAAATTACGTACTACAGTCTGCTACTGTAGTACCACAGACTAAGATATATCTAAATATTATATCTTAGTTCGTGAGTACTGAGTAGTACAGGCTACAGCTGTTGTCGGCTGCCGCACACCTGGTCCAGCACCAATGCTGCTATAGCGGCAAGCGCCAAGCAGCTATAAAATCTTAATATAATACGTCTATTATACATAATTATGCTACCTACAAAAATACGTTTACAATAATCATTGTTTTATATGTCTAATAGAAGTATTCTACTTGACGTATATAATTTATAGACATTCGAGACTTCCACATAGACATATATACCCAAGTTTGATGTCTCGTAGCCCTGACATGTTTACTGGGTAACAATATGTTATAAACTTATAACACAAAACTGCCCACACACTATGTGACAATCTATCGTAATCAGATATATGTATAATCTAACTGTCGACATTTGTCGATTAAGATTAAACATTTGGAGTTTTTGAACGATATAGTTCTAAATTTAATATCTGTTATTTAACATATATTAACCGTGGCACACAGGTACCAAGGATTTTGGCGCTTTTGTACGATACGACTTTATTTTTTCTTATCTAATTTTGGCACTTATGTCTTCCACCGTTAATTTTGACCTTAAAATTTCACAAATTTTATTTAAATTTTTGAAAAATAATAAATATTGTAGTAGTGTTTAACAAATATTATTAAATAAAACTGAAAAAGTGGCCTGACCGATCTCAAGTATACTCACGCTGAATTCAAATTAATTTTCAGATGTGTTATCGCATCAATACAACGATCGGACTGATTGAAGTAAAATTGGTAGTTTTTGACGGAAAAAATTTATGAATCCTGAACAGTAGCTGTTTTAGACGATTGTGCGTGTGCGTACGAGAGTCACCCTCGTTGGTTTTTCTAACAATAGTCAATACCTTACGTGGTCTCCGATAAGGCGATAACGCAATATCTGCTTTTATACACAAATTGTGGGGGGGGCCAAGGGGTGGCCAAGACAAATTTAGAGGGGGCCGTGGCCCGTCCAGGCCCCCCCCTGGCGCCGCCACTGTACACAATACTCAAATAGGTGTATCATTATTATAATCGATAACAATAATATTATTGTGTATGAATTAAAGACCTGGGGGCAATAACCTAACCTTTTTTATTTTTATTCAGAAAACAAAAAAAAAAACATTAAAAATTAAAAAAAAAAAAAATTTTAATTTAAAAAAAAATGGTAGATTTAAGTTTTTGGGTACATACAACTTATGCACTTATAGGTAATACTTAAATTTTAATAATAATTTAAGGAAGCAATAAAAACTTATTTGGACATATCTTATTGTTGCACCAATCGATTCAGTTTATTTTCCTATTTTATATTACGTGAAAATGTGATTTTTGTCAATATTTGAACTTCAAATGCTAATAAAAAAAAATTGTGCCTATGTATTTTTATAATTTTTGAATGAGAGTTAGAACAAGTTATGTGGACCCTTCTTTTAAATTTTCAAGTAATTTGTCCCCGCTAAATTTTTTTTATCAACATTTATAAAAAAAAAAAAAATTGATTATTTCAAATGCCTATAAATAGCTCAAAAAAAGTCAAAATGTTTTGAAAATCAAATCACGTAAAGAAAATGGCAATCTAAATAACTGGTATACTTAATTTATTTGACAAAAAATAATAAATTACATTTTTTTTATAGATGTACGAAAACACGCCGAGAGTATTATTTACTTACCACATATACAGTGTTTAAAGTTGTGGTCCAAAAATTTTTGATCTACAAACCCACAGAAAACGAAGAAAATATTAGGTAATACAATGACAATATTATTTCATAAAAATATAATTTTTAATTAACTTAAATTTTATTTATAGGTACATCGTAAGCTATGAAGATTTATATGACAGAATAAAAAGCTTTCATATAAATACTGGGCATGGTGGAAATATCAAACTTCGTATGGCAATACAAAAAGAGTACTACATTCCGAGACCAGCTATTGAAATTTTTTTAACAGCATGTCATACTTGTAGTTGTAAAAAGTCAATGAACCGCAAGCTTGTTATTAAACCTATTACGTCAAATGATTTTAACGAAAGAGGACAAGTGGACTTAATTGATTTTCAGTCTGTTCCAGATGGAAAGTATAAATGGATACTTAACTATCAAGATCATAACACAAAATTTATATCCCTCCGTCCCATGGAAAGTAAAAGGGCTATAGAAGTCGGTACTCATTTACTTGGTATTTTTCTAACATTTGGAGCGCCAAGTATTTTACAAAGCGATAATGGCCGAGAGTTTGTAAACTGTGTACTTGATGAATTAAAACAACTTTGGCCCGAGTGTGTCATTGTACATGGACGTCCAAGGCATCCGCAGAGTCAAGGGAGTATTGAACGAGCCAATCAAGACGTTGAACATATGTTAAGAGCATGGATGCAAGACAATGGGTCCCATAGATGGTCGATCGGTCTTCAGTTTGTTCAATGGCAAAAAAATTGTTCATTTCACCGTACTATTGGTAGAAGCCCATATAACGCGTTATTTGGAAATGACCCAAAAGTTGGATTGACAAATTCAAGACTTCCAATAAATTTTGTTAAAAATATTACGGCTGAAGAAGAAATTGAAGAAAATGTACAATGTTCAACCATTAACTATAAATGTTATGTATGTGAGATTTAAATAAATGAAGTGATACATAATCAAGATGAAGCTGGATCTATTATGTGTAACCTATACAGAAAAAAAGAAAAAATTAAAATGCAACGAAAAAAATGCTCTGATGACTAAAAAATTTGCAGAAAAAATGTTGCAGGTAAATTTTTAAACATAATTCTAAAAATAAAATAAAAATATTTATAATACTCTTTTATTATAGACTAGTCATGCTGTTATTCCAGACCTTGAAATTAATGATTGTGTGGTAATGGCTGTTCCAAAAGTCGACAGAGGGCCTACAGATCCACCAAATATTATATGTTTAGTTATTGAAAAAAAAAATAAACTGTATAAGCTAGAGACTAAATATGGAATGATTAAAGGATGGTATGGAGGAGATAACTTAAAAAAAATGTGAGGCATTTTTAACGAATGACGAAATTTTGTTGAATAAAGAGCTAACTGTTAGAGAAACTGTGGCAGTTATAACAGGGGGACAAGGTTTTTCTTCTTGTTCGTGTAAAGCGAAAAGCCCATGTCAGACATCAAGATGTGCCTGTTTTAAAAAAAAAATGCTGTGCAATAGTCGTTGCCATAATTCTCAACCGTGTAAAAATAAATAATAAAATAAAAAATAAAGTTTAAGAAAATATTTAATTTAATTTTCATTAAGGCTGTATTATATTATTAAATTACCTATATCATATTATTACCCAATACCATTGATTATAAATACTTAGTATTAGTAGTAATTTTACTTTTATGTTTATTTTATACGCAATTACCTAGTTCAAAGCTTACAATTACTTAATATTTAATACCAAAAGTACTCGTTTATAATAGTGATTTTACATAATGTGGATAAAATAAATTTTATACACTTCATGAAAAGGTCAAAAGATTGTCCATATAGTGTAATAAAAAGCCATTTTCACTAAATGGATACATTTCATGAAGTGGATGTCCGTTTCATGAAATGAGCGATTTCATTAAGTGGATGTGACATATACATCATTTCAAGAATCGTACTACGAAAAAAGAATACGCAATCCACTGTTGGGTCCTTCAACATTCTTAGAAAATGCTCCTATAATGGTTATCGATACTTCAAAACAGAATGATTCAGGTACGGCCTCATCAGTAGATGTACAATTGGAGATTGAGGCATCAAAACCACTTACAGGTGTATCTGCATATTGTTTATTAATTCATGACCGAATTGTTGAATATGTACCTTTTACTAGAGAAGTAAGAAAACTTGTGTAAATTAATAATTATATATGTTAAGGTGAATGACGACATTTGGTGAATGTTGACATTCACCGGTGAATGTCAACATTTACTGCTGTTTTTGGTGAATGTTAACATATTGAATGAATATTAAAAATTTACCAACAGTCACCGGTGAATGTCAACATTCACAACGATTATCGGTGAGTGTTGACATTCACAATTGAGTTTTGGTGAATGTTGACATTCACAATATTGAGTTTTGATGAATTTTAGAAATGTTTAGTTAAAATTGGCAAGGCAAGTTAAAATTAAGTTAAAACGTTAAGTTACTGTTAATTAAGTTAATTAACTCATTACTTTTATTTCAATTACTTTTAACTTAATAGTTACTTTTTTAGATTCTGAACGGAGTGATGAATGTATTGATTTTACAATGATGTGTGTTTTTTTTTGTGTCTGTCGACAACATTTGGGGCAGTAAAAATGCTTCGATTTTTAACTTCAGCCCCTCTTTGAAAAGGAAATCGAATCTAGTTGGTACTTTGGGGGGTCAAAAGTTAAAAATTTTCAATATTTTTAAATGAGTCGGGAAAAACCCTAGACTTTTTTTGATCTATTTATAGGGATTTGAAATAATCAATTTTTTATTTTTTATATTTGATTATTCAATTTAAAAAATTTTACGAGTGTTTAAAGTTTTAATTTTAATTTAAAATCAAAAATACACGTGTAAAATAACGTTTTACTAAAAAATAATTTTCGATTTTTGTTATTTTGAAAAAATTACTTGACGTCAGATCTTGAAACTTTTACTTAAATGTTTGTGGTGTATCGTGTCGCACGTAAAGATTGTGAATATTTATAGATATTATATTGTTCACACAATAGCTTAAGGGAAAATTATGTTTGAATAGAATGTATAATAGTTTAATCGTACGGTTTAATGATCTATATAATATTATCAGAGATGCGTTTAACGTTACGGTATCTGTCTATCTGTTTGTACCCAGTACCCACTACCTATCTCTCTCTCTCACACACGTAGCTTTTGCTTAATCGCGTAATTGGCGTTACGTCCGTCATCGTATCTAATTTAGTAGTGATGGAAAATACGTTTATATCGACCAGTATCAACGTATTTCATTTGGTTAACTGTTGTGAATCGTGATTGAAATTGTGCTACGTTCGAATTACTAATATTTTTTCACGTGTATAATGGAGAACATACGAGAAGTTTTTTACGAAAAATTCAACGCTATTTTAAGTAAAAAAAGAGAGGATAACAATTTTTATTTAAGTACTGAAAAATATAACAAATGTGTTGAAGACGTTCTCAAGTTTAAAGGGAAAGAAAGTAAGCAACGCGCCGTGTGCGAGTTATTAAAAAGATATGATGTCGTTAAAATAATGTCTCATAACCAACTTATTGTTCCATTGAAACCCGGCGAAACAAAAATAATTTACTTCGTAAAAAATGAAGATTTATACGATATTATCCATGATGCCCATATAAAAACAGGCCACGGAGGACGAACCCGTGTAATTAGTGAATTACAAACAAAGTACAAAAATATAACTTATGAATCAGTTACATTATTTTTGAGCTTATGTGTTCAATGTCAAAGAAAACAAAAAGTCCCAAAGAAAGGGATCGTGGTAAAGCCAATTATAAGTCGTGAACTCAACTCTCGATGTCAAGTTGATTTAGTCGATATGCAAACGTGTAAAGATGGTGAGTACAAATTTATTCTCAATTATCAAGACCATCTCACTAAATTTATACAACTTAGACCATTGAAGAGTAAAACAGCAGAGGAAGTAGCCCTCACGTTGCTGCCAATTTTCCTCACTTTCGGTGCACCAAATATTCTACATTCCGATAATGGGAGAGAGTTTTCTAATAAAATTATTATGGATTTGTGCTCGAGGTGGGAGGGTGTAAAAATTGTTCACGGTTAACCTTGTCATAGTCAATGTCAAGGTTCCATCGAAAGAGCTAATCAGGATTTTCAAAATATACTCAGGGCCATGATGCACGACAAGAAAACAAAAAAATGGTCAGAAGCTTTACCATTTGTTCAATTCGCAAAAAACACTGCTTATCATCAAGGAATTAAACAGACACCATATGAGGCAATGTTTGGTAGCGTTGCTAAAAGGGGCCTAGCAACAAGTTCATTATCACGAGAACAAATAAAAGACATTGAGACCGAAGAGCAGCTTGAACAAATTATACAGTCAATAGGTGAGTACCTACCTAAAAATTTAATTTAAAAAAATAAAATGATAAAGATAATGAATTTAATTATTATTATTATTATTATTATTATATGATGATAACACTGAGCAAGTGGAACAAAATGACAATGATATACAACCAGAAAGAGTGTTAGGTAAACTATATTTATAATAAATAAATAATTAAATATATTTTATCATAATATCTAGTTTAATAAGTTGCTAAAATTACTTTAAATTACTTAAAATGGCAGAACTATTTAAAATAAAATAAAAAAAAAATTATAAACAGTAAAATGATAACATATATTCAATTCTATTCAAAAAAATCTTGTACTTCAAATGGTTAATAAATAATTTATCAATTTATTTTCCAGTTAATGAGATCCAATATGATAACACTGAACAGGTGGAACATAATACTGAGCAAAGTGAACTAGATAATGAATTAAAAAAAAAAAAAAAAACATATTTGAAAATTGAGCAGCAGCAAGAATAGGGCTAGAATTACAAGCTGAAAGAATGCTACGTTGATCAAGACAAAAGTTTACTCCAGCTAAACCTGGTGATACTGTTCGTATCCGAGTTCCTGATGTTGATCGAGGGCGTATGGATCCACAGAACATATTGGCAGTTGTCGTAGCTGTCGATAATGAATTTTACACACTAGGCACAAAAGAGGGTGTAATAAATCAATTATATACCCGTAATCAATTTGCTGTATGTAAAGAACAAATATTAACACCTGAAGAAGTTGCTACTGACCAATCCGTGTCCTTAAGGAAAGCTTCCACTTCACTTTCTCAAACAGGTGGACAGGGGTACTTGAGATGCAATTGTAAGACAAAGTGTGTATCGAAGAAGTGTAGTTGTAGATCCTCAGGAATTTTATGTAATTCAAAATGTCATAATAGTCTATCTTGTTGCAACAAATAATTTTTATAATATAAAATAAAATAATTTATGTTTAATTTTTAACCTTTTGATTGCCGAATTAATTTGTAAAAACTATTTTATCACTCAGGTATTAATATTTTTTTTTAAAATGTCAACATTCACCAAAAATAGATAGTGCATGTCAACATTCACCAGTGAATGTCTACATCTAAGAAGAAATTGACATTCACCAAGAATTTCGGTGAATGTGACATTCACCAAATGTCATCATTCACCTTAACATATACATTAAAAATAATTAATAAAAATTGTAAATTGTAATTGTAATTGAATAATGTAAACTAATAAAAAATAAAAATAGATTATTAACCTAACCAAAATTCTTATTTATTTACCTCATAAAATTATATAATATTAAATGTTTACATGGATAAAATGTACAGTATGTGTGTACACGGTAAAAAACTCAATTTATGTAGAATTTGCCCCTTGCCACCTTGTAAAAACTTCGATAGAACATACAAATTATACCTACTTATCGATGATATATCTTTTAATAGAGACTAAGTCTCTGACATTTTTACTTTAAAATTTCTTGTTGCTGGTTTTAACTGTGCGTGCACTATATTCGGTGTTGCGCGCGTACCTATAACCCTTTTTTTGATTTCCTTAACTGAAATCGGTATTACTTGTATCCAATAAACTTTTTTCTACTATTTCACTTAAATATTTATTTTTATCAAAATCTTGCGGACTTTCGTAACCTTCCGCTATATTTAATTTAATATCTGTTTTTTTTTTATCAGATTTATTTATATTTAATTCCACTTGAATTCCTATTTCCTTAGATTTATTATCATTAGATTCAAGACTTCACTGTCTTTTATGAATTCACAAAATATAAGGTCTTACTACTCTGCCTTCTAATAACTCAATAATAGGATTTAATTTCCTTCAATAAAATCCATGTATCACACATATATTTCAGATTTCTCTAATAATTCAATTTCTTTTAATTATCAATAAAATATTTTTCCGTATTTTTCAACGTATTATCCACTTTTATTTATTGTCATCAATTATTTATTCCGTATTATTTTCAACGGATTACCCTTATAAAATTCTCTATCTCTCAAAACAATAATTATTAAGTATTATTTTTAACGTATAGCTCTAAAAAATTCTCCTAGTTCTCAACAAAATATTTATCTCTTATATTTATTCTTTTAGATTCTGAACGGAGTGATGAATGTATTGATTTTACAATGATGTGTTTTTTTTTTTGCGTTTGACGACAACATTGGAAGCAGTAAAAATGCTTCGATTTTTGACTTCAGCCCCTCTTTGAAAAGGAAATTGAAACTAGTTGGTACTTTGGGGGGTCAAAAGTTAAAAATTTTGAATATTTTTTAAATGAGTCGGGAAAAACCCTAAAAAAATGAGGGAAAAAACGGGATTTTTTACGCAAAACCAGTTTTCGACAAATTCGAATTTTTTATTTTGCTATAACTCAAAAACTAATAGATGTAAATACTTGAAATTTTCACCAAATGTTTATATTAGCATTTTCCATACACAGTTAAATTTTCAGGGATTTTTTACTTTTTTTGAGCTATTTATAGACAATTGAAACTTTTTAATTTTTTTTAGTTTTTTTTTTTAAATAACGATAAAAATTTTTTGGCCGACCAGAAAATCTTGAAAATTTTATACAAGGTTTCTTATAAGTTGTTCTTAAAGTGATAAAAAAAAATCCGAAATCATTAGTCACAATTTTTTTTTATAAGTGCTTAAAGTTCGAATTTATACGAAATATGTCAAAATTGCGAAAATTTGCAAGTAATTTTGTGGTCGAATAATCGTAAAAATTTTTCTTTTATAACTAAGTTTTGAAAATTTGGTACAAGGTTCTCCATAAATTTTTCTTCAACTATCTGCAAAAAAAACTCTACCGGACTAAGACAAAAAAATTTTATGAGTGTTTGAAATTTAAATTTTTATAAAACCGCGTTAAATAACGGTTTAGCCTCAAACGATTTTTGATATTTGTTGTTATTAAAATAGTATAAGTCGTAAATACTTGAAAATTTTACCAGTTATTTAGATTGCCATTTTCTTTACGTGATTTGATTTTCGAAATATTTTGACTTT
Source organism: Schizaphis graminum (assembly GCA_020882235.1). Classification (NCBI taxonomy): domain Eukaryota; kingdom Metazoa; phylum Arthropoda; class Insecta; order Hemiptera; family Aphididae; genus Schizaphis; species Schizaphis graminum. The sequence continues at coordinate 19,357,840 of CM037035.1, read as the reverse complement.
TTTCGAGCTATTTATAGACAATTGAAATTTTCATTTTTTTTAAATTTTTTTTTGTAAATGTTGATAAAAAAAATTTAGGTGGGACAAATTACTTGAAAATTTAATTGAAGGGTCCACATAACTTGTTCTAACTCTCATTCCAAAATTATAGAAGTACATAGGCACAATTTTTTTTTATTAGCATTTGAAGTTCAAATATTGACAAAAATTAAATGAAATGTCAGGGCGTAAAGTAGTGGATATTTTTACTTTTATCCGAGATATACAAAATGAACTTTGTGATCATGGACCATTATTTGGATGTTCATTAAAAGATATGGATATAGTATCTGAAAAAAGATGTGGACTACAAAGTACGATCTGCTTTAAATGTAAGATGTGCGGATTTAAAAAGTCTATTAAAACAAATAATTATGAAAGTTCGGGATCAATAAATGTCAATGAGGCTGCGATTGTGGGTACCCTGTCAGCCAGAGGAGGGTATAGTCAGTGAGCTTACACACCTATTATTAACCTATTTTACAGTGTTTCAAATTTAAATTTTTACAAAACCGCGTTAAATAACGGTTTAGCCTCAAACAATTTTTGATATTTGTTTTTATCCAAAAAGTGTAAGTTGTAGAAACTTTAAAATTTTATCACTTGTTTACATTAGCATTTTCTTTATATAATTTTATTTTCAAAAGATTTCACTAATTTTTAATCATTTTATAGGCATGTGAAATAATCAATTTTTTAGATTCTGAACGGAATGATGAATGTATTGATTTTACAAGGATGTGTGTTTTTTTTTTTTTTTTTTGTGTTCAAATGTTATTCAAAAACTAATTTATGTAAATACTTGAAATTTTCACCAAATGTTTATGTTAGTATTATTTATAAAGTACAGTGTTTCCCAAACCTTTTTACCACCACGGACCACTTCGACAATATTTTATAGGTCGCGGACCACCTCAATTTTACGCAAACTAGAAAGACCTTTTTTTTTTTGCTCATTAACAAGGATACACACAATTTATCGAAAAATGTTTAATTTTTATTATTTTACTTTATAATTTACATTTTTTTTTACGAAGAAAGGTACCACGGGGCACGGACCACCTATGAATGGCCCATGGACCACAGGTTGGGAAACACTGATAAAGTATATAAATACAGTTAAATTTTCAAACAATTTTGACTTTTTATGAGTTATTTATAGACCACTGAAATTTTCGATTTTTATGAGAATTTTTTTTTGAAGTGACGATAAAAAAATTGTGGATTACCAAAAAAACTTTAAAATTTAATACAAGGTTCCTTATGAGTTGTTCTTATTGTAGCTGAAAAAAATTAAAAATCGTTAGTCACAATTTTTTTTTATAAGCATTTATAGTTCAAATTTTTACGAAATATGTCAAAATCGTAAAAATTTGCAAGTAATTTTGAAGTTTAAAAATCATAAAATTGTTTGTGTTTATATCTAAGAATAAAAAATTGAACACTAAATTTTCCATAAGTTTTCCTACAAGTAGCTATAGAGAAAACTTGAAGCATCATTATAGGAAAAATTTTAAGTGCGTTAGAATTTCAAATTTTTACCAAATAGAATAACGACAACGATTTATACCCAAACGATTTTAAATATTTGTTGTTTTTCAAACAGAATAAGTGGTAAATACTTGAAAATTTCACCAGTTATTTAGATTGCCATTTTCTTTACGTGATTTGATTTTCAAAATATTTTGACTTTTTTTGAGCTATTTATAGGCATTTGAAATAATCAATTTAGGCCCAATTTTTTTTTATTAGTATTTAAAGTTCAAATATTGACAAAAATTCGTCAAAATCATGAAGATTTTTAACTATTTGGTAGTTAAAAATTTATAAATATTTTACTATCAAAAGCTAAGAATTGAAAATTTAATACTATGTTGTTCATAAGTTAAGTTTAGAATAATTATAAAAAAGTTTGAGGATTATTCAATTTAAAAAATTTTACGAGTGTTTAAAGTTTTAATTTTAATTTGAAATCAAAAATACACGTGTAAAATAACGTTTTACTATTAAACAATTTTCGATTTTTGTATTTTTTAAAAGATTACCAAACTTAGGATCTTGAGACTTTAACTTAAATGTTTGAATTTGTTTCAAAATAGAATATATGAGAATATTTAAATATTATATACTATAGACTGACAAATCATCACCGTTCAGAATCGTTTTTCGTATACAATGATACCTATTATTGCATTCAAATTTAACCTACCCTAGTCCGAGGTCCACCCCACTCCCTAATGTACTGCAGAGCGATACCCATTTACCCGCTTTTTTTATTAGCATTTAAAGTTCGATTTTTTACAAAAAACGTAAAAACAACGAAAATGTGCAAATTATTTCGAATTAGAAATTCATGAATATTTTACGTTTTACATCTAACATTTGAAAATTTAATAAAAGATTCTTCATAAGTTTGTTTATTTTTATTAAAAACAAAAATCTCTACCGGAAAGTCAAATTAAATTTTTATGAGCGTTTGAAGTTGAAAATTTTTCGAAATTAGATATTCAATTGATTTCAAAAACGAATGACCTTATAGACACTTGGAATGTATACCATATGTATATTTACCAATTATTATACTTGATAAAATTTCCAAAATATTTTGACTCGTTTCTAGTTGATTACGAACATTTAAAATTTAAAAATTTAAGAGTAGTAGGTAGTATATATTTGTATGTTCTGAGCACTTTTGAGCAGGGAGATTTAAAAAGTTTAAGGGGGACTTTCCCCCTCAAGCCATTTTTTTCCATGTAACACGATAAAACATTGTTTTTCAAAAACCATAATGTATGTTCTGAGCACTTTTGAGAGGGAGAATTTAAAAGTTTAAGGGAGACTTTCCCGCTCGAGCCATTTTTTTCCCTGTAACACAAAAAAACATCTGAAATTGATTTTTACACACTTTTTTTTAAAAAATAATTGAATAAGAACACTGTTTGATTAAAATAAAAAAATCATTTATTAATATATGTTGTTTCATTAAATATTATGTAACCTTAATTCTAAATTATTTATACTAGTTTCTTACTTCTCTAGTTAAAGGTACATATTCTACAATACGATCATGAATTAATAAACAATAAGCAGTTACACCTGTAAGTGGTTTTGATGCCTCAATCTCCAATTGTACATCTACTGATGAGCCTGTACCTGAATCATTCAGCTTTGAAGTATCGATAACTATTATAGGAGCATTTTCTAGGAATGTTGAAGGACTAAACAGTGGATTGCGTATACTTTTTTCGTAGTACGATTCTTGAAATGATGCATACTTATCATATAATATTGAAAAATTGTTTTTATTAAAATCTAAATTTAAATTATCATACGGATAAGCTATTGAATTGAAAAATACTTTCAAGTTTGTTAGGTCACATTTATCAAATACACTACAATCTTTTGATATTTGATTTTTTCGACCTTTTTGTAAACCCACTATAATAAATCGTGGTTTTTCTAATTTTGAAGCAGTTTTTAAGTTCCACACAGCTTTGGTACTGGTTCCCAGTTCGGGATACTCAAATGTTTCAAATGATCTAAAAGGAATTAACAAACTTTTTTCTTTTTCTACAAGTTTAAATAATTTTAACCTTTCTTCATCGTCCACGGTGATATGTGGTACCTTCCACACTATTTTATTTAAATCGACTGCACCTGTGGTGGCACTTCCTTCGCTTTTTACATTTATAGCATTTAAATCACTATGACTTCGTGTTAATATTAGTTCTAATCTAGAATTAACTAATATTTTTTTAAAATCTTCAAATAAACCTAACCAATATTTTAGCGGAATACATGCACTAAATTCACCTGCATTATTCGTAGACGTTGTATTATTTTTAAAAGTCCAACCTGCATTTTCATAACAATAATAGTCAACTGGGGTATCTGATAAGTATCCTTTCAAGGAGCTAGTGATACCAAGAACACGTGTACTATCTACTTCTATACCATTGATTTCTAACCGTATTTGATCAAAGAGATATGAAAAACCATTATTAGAAAGTATTGCTTTACCAGGTTCTGTTATTTTTCCCTCTAGATATATAAAGCTATCATGTAGATATGGATAAACATCCGTTTGCTGGATTGATATACGTATTTCATCATTATTATTAAATGAAGTCGTATACGGTGTATATGAATGATATTCAATTTTTGTAATTTTAGAATCTGTTTCAAACCGTGAACTTATATCCAAAATATCACTTTCAGGCATTTTTATTTAGTTTATAACCAAGTGCCTTTAGAATATTTTTATTTTTCACCGTTAATTTTTTTACTTTAGTCGATGTCATCAGTAACGCTTTAGTCGTATGACTAGCTCGATTAACGTGAAGTAATGGGTTTATATTGAACTTTAATCCCATCTTAAGAACCGTAACGTTTAATATGCAACACGACTGTTACTGTCTCACCAAAGTTTTCGATTTGATTAAAATCCTGATCAACTAATTGTACAGTTATTGAATCAATATTTATTTTATTTAATTTATAATATATTAAATTTGACGGTGATTGAACAACTTTTGTCCCAGTTTTTTCACTCGGAAAAAACTCGTAAATCGTATGACTTTGAAGGTGATTGTTGAATGATCCTTGAGCTATATTACACATAACTTTTATAGAATTAATTGTGTTTAAATTTACAGTTTTTTCCGATCGATGAATTTCATACTCTGGAAAATAGTCTCGTTTTTCAAATCCTAATATAGGTGCTATTCCATTAACCATATCAAACATAATTATACCATTACATTTTATGTATGATCTAAAATCATTATGGTCAACTGAAATATCGAATTTTAAAGTTGTACCATATTTTTCATTGTAAGAATTTATTTGCTTCTTAATTTGACGGTCAATATCTGCAATTTCGTAACATCCCGTTTTTTATGCAATATAACGTATATATTCATCATTATTATTATTAGACATTACTTTCACCGCAAGTTTGTTATTAGAAGAATTTATGTTTGGAAACGAATTGAATGTTTGTAAACATAACAAAGCCATTTCAGAATCTTCGTACACGTTTAGAGGCGGGAAATAATTTGAAGATAATGTGGTTTCATTCCCAGTTAAACTCAATGTGATTGATTGATTCATATTTATTTCTAGAAAACCTTTAAATTTAATTCAATTATAAGATCCGTGACGTTTAATATGTAGAACAACTGTTAATGTCTCGCTAAAATCATCAATCGGTTTATTGTTATGATCAACTAATTGAATAGTTATTGAATCAATATTTATTTTGTTAAGTTTATAATATATAAGGTTTAGTGGTACCTAATTGAGTCACTTTTGTTCCTGTTTTACCGGTCGGAAAAAACTCATAAATCGAATGACTTTGAAGATGATTGTTGAATGAGCCTTGTGAAACATTACACAATACTTTTATACAATTAATTGTGTTCAAATTTACAGCTTTTTCTGATCGGTGAATATCATTGCGTGAAAAATATTGTTTTTTTTCAAACCACAATACAGGGCATATACTGTTTGAAATATTAAAATGTAGTATTCCATCACATTTTATATATGATCTAAAATCTATTTGATCCATAATTATATTGAATGATAAATATGTTCCGTTTAGTTTATTAAAGGTTAATAACTCTTTAGCAATTTTATTGTTAATATCTTGAATGTCATAATATCCTTCTTCAAATTCATATTTAAATTTCGCATCTTGAATAAATTGATTATCCCCATCTTCGATAACTTCTATTTCCAATCTGTTATTAGTTGAATTTATCATGAATTAATCATTGTGTTAGCTACTGCCTACGCTACAATTTTCTCTTTTCTAGGTGTATCTTTTGCTTTAAATCTTTCCCAAGCACGGAGTTCTAACACCTTATCAGCGTTATGTCTATCTTCTAAATTTTTACTAGTCGCATACACAATATCGTGATCACGACATGCAGTATCCAATGGGTTTATTCCTTTATCACCACGATCTAACCTCTTTTTTAATTTCGTACCAGGTCCACAATACTGATAATTTGGAACATGGGCTTCAAATGGGAGACTATTTATAAGGAAATTTACGAAGCCTTTACCAGTCTTATCTGATTCCCACTTACGGGTTGAACGCATCACATATAACTGATTATAATTTGAAAATTTTAGAGTATTTATAAGAAAATGGATTTGATTGTACAGAAAGATAAATTAGATATTTTAAACGTAGATGCTCAAATAATAAAGAAACCATCAAGACACGGACCATTATTACCTGATACTATACGTGCTATTATAGTTGGTTCTAGTGGTTCAGGTAAAACAAATATAATGTATAACCTATTCACACATGAAAACGGATTAAGATTAGAGAATATCTATTTATACTCTAAAACTTCTAATCAAGAAAAATATGTTTTATTAAAAAAAATAATAGATGATATAAAAGGTGCCAATTTTTTCATTTTTTCAAGTGCTGATAAAGTTATTAAGCCAAACTTAACTAAGAAAAATTCTATCATAATTTTTGATGACGTGATTTGTGATCCACAATCTGTAATTAGAGAATTCTTCTCAATGTGTAGACATTCAGGTGCTAGTTCTGTATTTTATTTAGCGCAAACATATTCTAAAATACCAAAACAGTTAGTAAGAGATAACTCAAACTTTTTAATAATACTTAAACAAGATGATACGAATTTACGATATATCTTCAATGACCATTCATCAGCAGATATGGATTTCTCTGAATTTCGGAAAATTTCTCATCTATGTTGGAATCATAATGATTATGGATTTATGGTTATAGACAAAACACGTGAAATGAATAAAGGTAGATATAGATGTGGTTTCCATTCTTTCATTAAAATAAAATAATAATATAAATACAGTTGTAATAATGTTAACATCTACATAGTATTATCTAACGTTGGACGAATCAGTTATATCAAGCTTATTATTTCTAATGAATAAAGATAAAGTTTTGTTAGAAAATTTGATAACATCAAAAAAAAAAATATCAAACGTAAAATAATGGATATGAAGCGAGGTATTATAGATTCTGATAACTATTTTCGTGATACATTTAAACCTTTACTAGAACCATTGAGTACACTGTCAGAAAAAAACACTACACATATATCCGACACTATCAAAAAAGAAGAAACCGTGTACGCTAGTGGTGAAGATAGCGATAGTGTACTAAATTCATCGTTTGACAATTTTTTAATTTTAAATCCTAAATTACAACGTTATGATAAATCTTATGGTATGCATTACGATGCGGTTAATAATCAACTTAAAATATCAAATATACCTGTTACTTTCGAACACGGTAAATTACACTTGCTCGATAATTACTATCCTTGGACTAAAGGACTTTGGTCTTTATTATGTGAAAAAGTACCAAAAAATATGACTATGGAAGATATGGAATCATATTATAATATTTTAAAAATAACTAAAGTCTTTTTAAAAGCAGATGGAAAACCTAAAACTTCAGGATATTTCAAATGGATAAACGTTGTAAAACCTCTTTATGAACGAATGAAAACTGAAGAAAAACAATTAAACGAGGAATTAATAAAAATTAATAACGCAAAAACTAAAACTCCTTCCCAATTAAATTTAAAACAATTCGATAACTTTTTATCTAGTTCAAGCGCTAAACGAAGAAACTTTATAGATGATTCGAGCATAAGAAATGATCAATTTGATTTTTCTTCTCCTATGAATAGTTCTAAAATTACAGAACCTCCAACAGGTCAGCTATTTAAATTTAGTTTATCGCCGACAACTAAGAAAGGTTCTGGTTTATATAAAGATGTAATACCTCAAACACAATTAGTGTACTATGATGATCCGAATGAATTAGTTTCTAGATTGAATCTTATAACATCATCTCAAATTGCTGGTAATACTGGTGTAAATAATGAAATCATATCTATTTTAGAAGAATTACGTGAAAGGAATATAATAGTATGATGTCTACATTAGAGTGTATAGCTAATGAGCTACATCAACCTGCAAGAAAAATATTTCCCAGACGTAGTGTAATAACACGATTTAAAGATGACCTCTGGCAAGCTGATTTAATGGACATGCAATCCCATTCTAATCAAAATCTTGGTTTTAAATACATTTTAGTTGTTATAGATACATACACAAAATATGTATGGGTAGAATCATTGAAAAATAAAACAGGAAAAGAATGTACAAAATGTATGCTTAATATATTAAAACAAGCTAATCCAAAATTATTACAAACAGATAATGGTACAGAATTTTATAATAATCAATTTCAAGATTTAATGAAAAAATATAAAATTAAACATTACAGTTCGTATAGCGTTATCAAATGTTCAATTGGCGAAAGTGTTATACGAACACTTAAAAATAATATATATAAACATTTTACTGCGACAGGTACATGGAATTGGTATAATACAATATCAAAATTTATTTATAATTATAATCATACAAAACATAGAACAATTAAGTGTACACCATATGAAGCTCGAATGAATACAAGTAAAATTAAATCAAATGTACAAATATATAATAAAATATTTCATAAACCAAAACTTAAAATTAATGATAAAGTAAGAATATCAAAATACAAACATATATTTAGTAAAGGATATACACCGAATTGGACAACGGAAATTTTTACAATATCAAAAGTTTTACATACAAACCCGATAACTTATCAACTAAAGGATGAATCAGATAATATAATTCTAGGAGGTTTTTATGAACAAGAAATTAAATTAACTGATTTCCCGAACACATTTTTAATTGAGCGTATTATAAAAAAAGTTAAAGATAAAATGCTTGTTAAATGGATGGGTTTCGATTCAAGTCATAATTCGTGGATATCGTCTACAGATGTTTTAAAATAAAGATTTTTTAATGTATGTAATTTATTTTTATTTATTACTATTATTTTTTTTTTTAATTTTATAATATCCATACGCTAGTGTCTTAATCCCATCATTCATTATATAACGTTTATCATCGTTAGCACTTAGTACAAGTTTATTCATTGTTTTAGAATGAACAATATGTTTATTCGATTGAATAAAATTCATGTTTCTACGTGTTTGTTTATTGTAACGTGCCAACAGCTTGTCGAAAATGATTTAGGTTGTGATGAAATAATATAGACAAAATATTTCTAAGTGTTTATTGAAACTGATTGAAATTATTCTAAGTTCAAATAATTAAACTAATTGAAAAATAAACTAAGTCCAAATGAACGATTTCTGGTGTAAGGTGACGTGAAGGTGCTTGCTCTAGCTCTGGAAAATCACGTCTGCGGGAGTCCTCTCCTGGGCCCCCTTATATAGTCAGTGTCCCCTGATCTCCTACCCCGGTCCCTTCTGGCCTATTCGTAATCAGGTCATTCGCTTCTCACGCTATTACTCATTTCAGAGGATGCGCGTGCGATGATGACGTCCGAAGACCATCCGCTCTTTCAGGATGCGCGTGTGTGGTGACGTCCGGTGACGATATCCCACGCGCCTGTGGTCAGCCTCGCTCGAGATTCTCAGAACTCGAGATTAATATTTTATAATTATAAATATGATTGACAGTTATATTATAGGCCTACAATGTATCGTTGAGTTCTTTCATCTCCGATTCCCGAAGGTCAGTTTAATAGGTGGCTATTCTTCATTGTGACTAGGCCTAATATATTACCTCTCAGGTATGTAGGTATTTGCTCCCCATTATATATTTCTAAGTATTCCTACGTTGTACTATTCTTATTACCAGTCATGGTTTTATAATATATGGTTGATTACTATCCTATTACTTGGATTTACACTGTATCGCCCCCTTTATGTATTATATTATGGGTATAGGACATCAGAGCACGTAGCACCTCCCCACGAAAAAAAAGGTTTATGTCCTCAAGACAGAAATCTTTCAAAAGTCTTAGCACAAAAATAGTTATATAAGTTTACAAAATACAATACAAGTTTTGCAACTTGTTTACAATAATTTCAATTACAATACATTTTACAATTATTTATATGTTTTACAATATCATATTACAATTATTTGAATATTTTTCATAAAATTTCAGTTATACAATACAAATTTATTGATTACAATAGTATACTTAATATATAATTGTTAGTAGTTCCATTTTTCTTTTTTTTTTTTTTTTTTTTACAATAAAAGTGGTTAGTAAATAATATAATCATTTAATTTAGTTATATAATAAAATTGAATAATATGTATATGCTAAGTCGTTAGTGGTTATAATAGTATAATGATATAATTTTATATAATATAAAAGTTAGTGTATAATAATAATGCATTTATTGCTATAGAATAAAGATAGTTAGGTATATAATAATAAAATATATTTGTAAAGTGTAGTTTCTATTTATGACCTTTTTATATTTCTAGTATTTCTGATACGTTTCCGTTAAGTATAAGTGTATATATATTGAATAATAGTTTTTTTTTTTTTATTTTATACTTTAATTTATATTTTTATAATTATCTCCTAATGTAATATTTATTATTATTTATAGTATTAATATTTACATATTCTTTTACATTGTCTTTCTCTTTCGTTTACTCAATCAAATATTATCCCCAAATGCAATGGCCAACTATTTATTTTAAGTTTGTCCTTTGCAAATGACGTTATCTTTAACTGATTATTAACTGTTTGGTCAATCATCCCCCATCACTTGGATTGTGACGAACTCGCTCCATCATAATCATTTGTCAAAAGTTGTTAGTGGGCGGGCCGTACAATCCAACCGGATTTATTATAAAATATTGATTGAACCAACGTGTTATATTATCAAGTAGGTTCAGGTAGTCGCAGACACATTCTCACCGTTATTTCACAAGAATTTATCTGCTAACTACACAAACCGAAATGATCAGTATTCTTTGAAGAATTATCTATCATAATACAAAATATCTGCAGGATTAGTTAATATTTCTAAAAAATAGTTTAACTCATAACAATAAGGCTCACTCAAATCTCTGTCGACGCACATATCTGATAAAAATCTCTTAGTTGCAGATATCATTTTCAAAATTTTGTCATCCTCGTAGGGTACTAAAATCGAATTATTTGCGGTGACTATATGATAGTCATAGCAATTAGTAAAATTATGCCAATCTCCTTGTTCTGGATTTATGTGGTATTGTGTTTCAATATTTAGTGCAATTTCCGCGCTTAACTGTTCCAATCTATTCATTTTGTTTTATTACTTTGTGGTTGATTTAACTATAGTTTCAATTATTATGTCTGAAATTAAATTTATATATAAAATTTTAATTTATAATTTTAAAAGTGTTTTATTAAATTTTCATATCTTTGTTTTCGTATCACAAAGTCAAAAATACATTTGGTGTATTTTACATCCACAGTAGGATCGTGTGCATACGTAATTTTATGTTTCTTTTTACAAATCATGTCGTGCGTTTCTACCAAATTAAGTAGGCGCCCCGACTTGTTAAATGTCCCTATGTCTACTTCGTATATTATTTCTTTGGTATTTAATTTTTCAAATTGTATCGTGAAATTTTTGTTAAATAATTTATCATAGCATGTTATGTTTAAAATTGGAAATTGCGTTAAATCTAATCTGTGTAGAATACTTTTATCAGAGTGCCCGTTCCATACTACTATTACGTTCTCCTTATTTCCTTTTAAGATGTAACTCTCAATATATCCAGGGGTCAAATTGTTTCTTGTCGTATTCAAACTTTTGTTCAACTGGTCTAGACAAGCATCTCTCAACTCCGTTTTACACCTAAATACTCTCTTAATTTCTTTTATAGCTACTTGTAGCTCTCTGTCTTTCATCGGTCTTGGTTCTTCGTTGACAGGTAACAATAAAGGTCTACCTTCCAACTTACGAATTTTGAATCGATCTAGGCTATTTGAGATAGCTCCTGAAATAACCACCATGCTTGTCCTGTCCACCATTGAAAATTCAAAGTCCATTATAACGAATTTATGTGTTTCCGCTCTGTTATGAAAATAGTCCAACATTAATTATAATTGTCAAAGTTTTTATTACAAGCAACGACAACACAAGCTTACAAGCTTACACAAATTTACATTTAATAATCACAAAAGGTTTCTTTTTTTTTTTCTATATATACTTATTTTACTAATTACCAATAATTTATTATTTTTTTTATACATATTTATTTACTAATTACTGATAGTTTACATTTTTTTTCGTTTTGTTTTATATTTTTATTCTGTAATTATTGGTGGTAATCCGCCCATTCCTAATCTATCAGGTGTATCACCTAGCAATTTTTCTTTAGCTTTGTTTTCTTTAAGTGGGGATTCCACGTAAAAAGTACTTCGACTTCTCGGTAAGTTATCATTAATTACTGCCATTTGATGGTGGCTTAACGCTCTACCAGTGGTCAAGTTGCATCTATACGATATATATATAAAAAATAATAAGAATAATGAAAATACTATTAATCCTATAATTGCATACATCAAGTATGAATTTTTACTATCGTTATCTACTCCCGATTGTCTCAATATTTCCTCATCTATCATATTATCTATCTCGTCCAGGGAGTGTGCCATCTCATGTACATTATCTAGTTTATGCGAATCGAATTTTGTTTTTCGTACTCTTATGTTTTTTACGCTTTTAAGTTTTACTGGTAACCCACTCACGCCTATTTTTGGAATGAAATTTATATAATATTTCGATTTTATTTCCCTTGTCGGGTTCAATACTATATTCTCCGCATACGCTCTACATTCTTGGTTTAGTTTTATTAAACCTTGATTTTTAATCTTTACTATATACGGTTCCTTATTCCCTTGGCATACTATGGTCAACGTGTCACTAGTGGTGGTGAATATCCATGCATTTGCATATTTTAATTTATGAAATATATTTTTCGATATTACTATCACTCCTGCTTCACATGTAGGTGGTAAGAGGTCTGGATTTTTAAATAATGCTACTTCACATGGTTGTCTAATCGATTCGTGCTGTATAGGTTGAAATTCTGGGCAAATAGTAAATGCCTCTGTCTCTGTACAATGTAATAATTGTGTTTCAGTGAAAGTGGTATATTGCCTACGATTTTTGGTTATACCGACATATTGGTATTCCGGTTTTAAAATTAAACTATGTTCCTTATTATCGCTTTTATTTTCCACACGGTGTGGTATAGGTATTATTTTATAAAGGGTCAGCTCCAGTTCTGTTACTAAAGGTATTTTTATTAGAAAAACTATTTTATTATTTTTATAAAATACCGCCATTTTAGTTATTTTGCTTAGTTCGTAAATTTCACTTGGATCTGTGCCCATAGGCAAATTTAAATTTATTGGTAAATTAATTTTTATTTGCGTTAGTTGTTTCGCTAATTCCCGAGGCGTTACTAAACTAGAATGTAGTACACCCGTCCTAGCTGCTGTTATTATTGAACTAAGGGTCGTTGTTTCATAAGAATATTGTGTTAATAACGCGGTAAAAATGCTATGTATTCTATTTGTTAACACCAAAGTGTCCAAAGTTGAAGTATGATTTACTAATTCATTTATTTTAGTTTTTAATTCATTTTGTTTTTCCTCTAATTCCTTATAAAGCTTATTGATTTCTACTGATGCGCCCCCTATTCCTTGTACAGCCGATTTAACTACTGTAGTTTGATTTTTTAATAAATGTATCATTCGTTCGTTACTTTTTTCAATTATTCCTATTTGATCAGTGGTCTCTTTCGCACAATCGTTGTCGCACACTCCAAACAATGTTTTCATTGCTGAACCTATTATATTGACTAGACCTCGTTTACGCCTACCCATAGTTATAGTTTTATAAATGGTCATAGTTGTTGTTTCTAAACTATTTGTATATCTACCGATTGACTCATACATTTGCTCCATTTGAGCAGATATTTCGTTAAACATTGTTTTTAATATATTTTCAAACCTAGAACAAATTTCGTGTTTTGACATTTTATCCTGACAATGATTTATCATAGTATTAATTTCTACTTCTAATTGCTTATATCTATCATCGTAATTTGTTAAAGGTACATAAGTTATTAGCTCCCATTGAGCTCCTATTATTCTGATATCTCCTTGATTTTCATAAAATATGCTTGTCTCGGTTTTAAATTCTTCGATAGAATATGGTAGTTGTCCTTGAACAGCTGTTATTAAAAATAACCTATATCATAATACGTGTATTAGATAATATTGGTATTACTAAACAAATGTTTAAATAATGAATGTACTATAACTTTATGTTAATATAATCATACTTTATTATATTACTTATAACAACTTACAATCTAATTATCATATAAATAAACTTAATATTAATGCACAATTTATTAATTTACAAGTGGTCATTTTGTGGTTAAAATTCCCAGCGATTAAAATCATCAATAGTGATCAAATAGTCCATGTCATAGTGTATGGCTCTTTTTAACATCCAACACAACGGTTCATTATACTCGTGGAAATTGTCCACTAATGTTGTCATTATTCCTCTTAAATATTCTATTGTGCTGGTGCGCTCTTCTCGCCTTAACGGTACTCGCATGGTGTCAAGTGCCGATCTAATGTGTTCATAATAACAGTAGGGTATTTCTGCCCATTCCCCCGAGAAGCAACTGTGACGCTGGTGTTTTATTTTTCGACCCAAATTTATTAGAAAATCTAACCGTCGGCTTTCATTAAATCCACCCCCTCCGAAATGTGGTAGTGAAATACATAATAACTCTTGACGAATCGGCCATTCCTCAAATTCTATAAGGATCTCCGGTTGATGGCGTTCGCCGACCTCAACCGGTGGGCCGGTGTACGGAACGTATGGAATGGGTGTCCGCGACAGTCGTCCCACTCTCAATTCAAATAAAAGGGTATCTAGAATACAAGCATAATTTGCTTCTATCCCCCCTGGCCGATTTACTCCGTCAACATGCTCGTACCCTTCATACCAACAATTATGTTGATCAAGTACTGCGGAAGGAGGATCCCACCTGACGAACCGCGGATCGTTGTGGCACTCCATTAATTTTTCACCGATAAATTCACCATTTTTGTTTAACCTAAGATTCACCTGGCGTCCTTCCCCCAGTGTAACCGTTTGTAATTCGAATTCCGGGATATCGTTTATATCTACGCCTGTTATTAGTGGCACCTTGAACCTCTGCGAGCCCGGTTCGCTGACATAAATAATGTCCATTCTTCCTTCCCTATAATGTTTATAAGTAGCTTACTTAAAATGCTTACATTAGCTAACTACTACATATTTTATATTAGTTTATTGATTATTGCTGTAATGTATATATTACTTCTCTCTCTAATGTTATATATATCTTTTTATTATATTTTTTTATATTTTTTTTTCTTATATTTTATTTAATTAAATATCTAAATTATTCTATTTTATTGGTCCTTATAATGTTGTTTCATACATCTCATACCGTTCCGGCTGTACTTGTGCCTCTACATTCGTATAACGAAATTGTCTCATATAGTTATATCTACACGCATATATTACTAACAACATGCTGATTATTAACAATACACCTATGGCTATAACAATATAATTATCGTACCTAATTTTATTTTGAACGCTTTCCGCTTCGTCTATGAAGTTAGTTGTATTATTTATTTCTGTGCTATTAATCGTGTTGTTATTTATGATTTTACTAACGTTAAATTTATTTATTATAGTCGTGTTTTCATGTTTCAATGTATGACTTGGATGTGTAACGATGCTATTGCTATTGCTTAAATTATTTATTGTATTTGTATTTTCTATTTTTGTTTTATTATCTGTTGTGACTAATTTTGGTTGTGTTGTTGTATTAGTGTGTGTAATAAGATCTGTGGTATTATTATTAGGCTTTGTTCTTTTATTACGTTGGGTTCTTAAAATGTTAATTTTATTATTATATTCTATATTGTTTGTTGTTAATTCTTCGATTTCCGTGGTATCCTTGGTATCCGTTTTTATTGCAATAAGTTCGGGTGGCTGAGTTTTAGTCCAATCTTCGTAAATTTCTATAGTGTCATCATAATCATCATTTTCGATTGCAAAGTTTTTTGTTACCATTATCATAATTAACCTATAATATTATTGTTTATTATTTATAACTTAATTATATTAGAAAAGAGAAATAATTTGATTTTATTATATTGTATTCTTTTTGATTATTATAGGCTCGTAAGTACGCATTCTCTTATGTTTCATTATCTCGTCGGCTTCTGGTATATAGTTTAACCAATCGTCCAAAGTTTTACAGAAAGCGTAATTTAAAGATTCCGTGCCCCCTGCCATGTCGTGCATATAATCAGTCATGTTTTTAGCTATTTGTTTTAATTCTAATTCGGAATATGGTTCCTCTAATTTTTCATTTGCCGTTTTTACGTGTATATCTAGACATTTAGGCGATTCGTACATTCTTAATCTCTTAAAACAGTGTTTTTCATGATCGATTGCAATTCCCAATTCAGTCAGAAATTGTTCTTGTTTTGTTTTATTTCTAAAAATAAAATATTTATCTTATCATATATCTACCAATATCTATATATAATTATATTATTATTTTTTTCTTATATTATATATTTTATTTTATTTTAATTATATTTCAGTTAGTAACTCATTTAGTTTATACAGTTTCAATGTAATTTACTTATTTACTTATTTTTATTATCTCTTATAATTTTATAATTATCATCTATTCTTAATTTACTTAATTATTTTATATTTATAATTGTTTTTATTTAATCGCTTTTATCTTCTTCCGATTTTTCGTGATATTTTTTCACATCATTTTTATGTACAGTAACATGTTTTCTACCTCTTTTTATTATTACGTTTTCGCTATCTAATATTTCCAGAACCTCATATGGACCCTTCCATAAAGGACTTAATTTATTCTTTTGCGTTTTATCTTTAAGTAATATTAAATCTTCTACTTCTAACTCTTCAGTATGCTCTTTTTTATCATAATGTTTTTTAGATTTTATTTTCTTTTTAATTAACCTTTCTCTCGCTATTTTGTGCGATTCCTGCATTTTTTGTTTTAAATCAAATATATAGTCATCATAATTATATCTCGGTTCCGGATTACTTTTTAATTTAACTGGTATGTCTATCTCTCTTCCATATAACAATGCATATGGTTGATAATTGGTCGAAGTGTGTTCTGTCGAGTTATATACGAATAATGCATATGGTAATAATTGGTCCCAATTGTTTAGATCTTTATCTACATAATGTCTTAAATATTCGGCTAATGTTCTATGCGATCGTTCTAAACTACCGTTAGTTTGTGGGTGATAAGGACTTGTATTTATTTTATTGATTTTTAGTAACTTGCACACTTCTGTGAAAACTTTACTAAGAAAATCTGTACCTTGATCTGTCAAAATAGTTTCAGGTATACCGTGCACACATACGAAATTTACTACAAAAGCCTCGGCTATAGTATTTGCCGTATGATTTGGCAATGGAACGCCTAAAGAAAATTTTGTTAGGTCGTCCTGCATGGTCAATATATATGTATTTCCCATGACAGTTGTTATTAAAGGTCCTACTATATCCATAAATATTTTTTCAAACGGTCTAGAACTTGTCGTTGTAATTATCATTGGACTTCTATGATGTCTATTTGTCGTCTTATTAGCCTGACATGAAGGACAATTTTTTATATACTCTTTCACTTCTTGTTTTAACCCTGGCCAATTAAATTGCCGTTTTATCTTTTTAACCGTTCTATGTAATCCAGCATGACCCCCTAATAAAGAATCATGAAATTGTTTAAATATAATTAATTTTTCCTCTTTGGTATATTCTAATTTAGTGCAAATTAGTATTTCTATATCTGTATTACGAAATATATACCTAATCATTGATCTTACTTTTGCCCAATCCAAACCATCCTTTTTACCTATTTGATTCATAGTTAATTTATTCAAAGAATGTTTGATACAAAAGTATTTTAAATTTAATAATGCTAAATAAAGATTTTCGTACGTAGTTAATTGCTTTACTTTACTTTTAGTTATTATAAATATAATATATCTTTCCTCATGTTTAAATTTTACTACATCGCCTATCTCTTTATTAGATTTTAACATTTCATTATTTCCGAACCTTCTTTTTAATTCATAATTAATTCCCGATTTGAAATTATAATATTTTTCTATTTCTGATACTATATGGTATTCTATTGGTGATTCCAATAAATCTCCATTTACTTCCTTTACATTTTTATTTGTTATTACGGTTGTTTCCGATTTTTCCAAAAAGCTGGTATAACTTTCGTTTTTTATTTCCTGTATATTATACATTCTACTCAACGCATCTACATTCGAATTTTGTACTCCCGGTTTATATTTTATTTCGTAATCATATTCTTCGAGTTGTATGCGCCATCTCGCTAATTTAGATAAAGGGTCTTTTAAATTAAATAGCCAAGATAACGGTCTATGATCTGTTAATATTACGAATTTTCTACCATAAAGATAAGGTCTAAATTGTTTAACTCCGAATACTATTGCTAAACATTCTAACTCGGTTGTTGAATAGTTCATTTCACTTCTATTTAAAGTCCTAGATGCGTAAGCTATCGGCAAATCGCTACCTATTTTACCTTGCGATAATATAGCTCCTAAAGCTTTACCACTCGCATCGGTCGTAAGTATAAATTCTTTTGTAAAATCTGGATATTGTAAAATCGGTTCTGAACAAAGTGCGTTTTTTAATTTATCGAAAGCTGCTTGACAGTTTTCGTCCCAATCAAATTTTACATCTTTTCTTAATAAGTGTGTCATCGGTTTAGCTAATAAACTATATGATTTTATAAATTTTCTGTAATATCCCGATAAGCCTAAAAATGATTTTATTTGTTTAACGTTCTTTGGTGTCGGAAATTCTAATACTGATGTTATCTTTTTCGGATCCGGTTTAATACCGTGTTCTGAGATTACATGACCTAAGTACAAACATTCGCGCTTTAAAAATTCGCATTTATCCGGTTGTATTTTTAGATTATGCGTCCGTAGGCGTTCAAATACGTCTATCAATTTACTATTATGATCTGCTAAATTTTTCGCGTATATTATTATGTCATCCAGGTATACTAAACATTTAATGCCTATAATCCCTGAAAGTACGTTATTCATAAGTCTTTGAAAAGTCGCGGGACTTGTTTTCATTCCCATAGTCATACGCTTAAAATGATAATGACCTTGACCGGTCGAAAACGCTGTTAATTCCCGAGATTCTTTTGCTAACGGTATTTGATAAAATCCGCTTGCTAAATCCAAAATAGTAAAAAGTTGACATTGTCCTAACTGGTCTAATATTTCCGTAATATTTGGTAACGGGTGAAATTCATTTAATGTTACTTGATTAAGCGCTCTAAAATCTATTACTATTCGAAATTTATCTTTACCAGATGAATCTGATTTTTTCTTTACTAAAAGTAATGGTGCATTAAAAGGTGACATTGAACGTTCTATTATATCGTCTTTTTCCATTTTACTTAATTGTTCCTCAATCTCTTTTTGTTGAGCTTGTGGTAACCTATATGGTCTTTTATAAATCGGTGGCTGATTAGCCGGTAATCTTATTACATGTTCTGCCACGTTTGTAAATGTTAAATAATCATTTTCTAAATGAAAAACGTCCGAAAAATGTTCGCATATTTCTAATATCGTATCTCGTTCTTCCTTGTTTAGATGGTCACTTCGTATTAAATTTTTAATTTTATTTACGCGGTCGTTATTATCGTTAATAATTTTTATTTCGTGTAATTTACATTCTACGTTATCTTCGTATAAAATTTTATTTAATTCGTCCTCGAAAATGTTTTGTGGTGATTCCGAAATATTTAATATACTTATAATTGTGTTTCCATTTTTAACTGTATTTATTATATTAGCGCAATAGACATCCTGTATTAATTCTTGTTTGTGTATTAAAATATTTTTATTTTCCATATTAGGATCGGCTATTGGTATAGATACTACTGTTTCCGTTCGCGGTTTTAATGTAAAACATATTTTATTTAATTCGCGTTTAATATCGTTTTTAATCGTTAATATATTATTCGCGATATCTATAACTGCGTTATTTTGCAACAGGAAGTGGTGACCTAGAATCCCGTCTTTCGGTATTGGGAATTCTTTATTCACTACATGAAAATCGGTTTTTATTTCATTTTTATTTAATATTAATATTATTGTAATTTTACCAATAGTAGATACTATTTTGTCATTTATGCCTTTTAAAAATATTTTTTCCTTTTCGTTTACTAAAGTTTCGCCAGTTAATTTATCTATTTTTATTAAATTTATTTCGCTACCGGTATCTAAAAGAAGATTAATATTTTCTGTATTAAAATTAGGTGATTGAAATGAAATATGATTATCGTGTATTACTGAGACGATGTTGAAGCAACGTTGTACATTTGCTCCTCCGGTGCGGCTACTATTTGGCTGATCGAACGGACGCCGGCGCCGTTCGATGCCTGCCCGTTTCCCGACTGATTAGTATTGTTACGCTCATCTCTTTGCCTACTATAACAACTAACACTATCATGTCCTATTTTATTACAGTAAGTGCAAGTTATCGGTGTTGCATTATTATTAATATTACTTTGTTGCGCATTATTATTACTTTGTACGGGTTGACGAACATTATTATTTTGTCTTTGGTTTTGTCTACCAATGCGACAGTCTCGCGCGATATGATTATTTCTACCGCAATTATAACATCCTGCACTATTTTGTCTATTGATACTCTGATTATTGTTATATTGATTATTATTATTATAATTATTATAGTTATTATTGGGAATATTACCGCCTCTGTTAAAATTGTTATTCCTAGGTAAATTGTTGCCGTTATTATTGCGATAATTATTGTTAAAATTATTTTCGTTTTGTCCATAGTTTCCGCGATTATAATTTTGTCTAAAGTTATTGTTATAATTATTATTAAATTTCTGCGCGTTATTATTACCCTGATAATTATTTGACCAACGTTTATTATTATTATAATTATTCGCGTTTTGTTCCTTTTTTACATTACTCTGCGTTATTTCCGTATTATGACTAAGTTCGATTTCCAGTTGTCTGGCTAGTTGCATAGCTACTTCTAGAGTTTTTGGATCTCTCGCACGTATTATTGTTTGTAAATTCATTTTTAAACCATTGATGTATATTGCCAATGCCTGTTCCGTTATCGCTTGCCTAAGGATTTTCGCCTCCTCCGCGGGTTTATTTGCTACCGTTGCGCTGCATAAATTATAATACAATTTTTCTACGCGACCGTTATAAGATTGTACGTCTTCGTCATTTCGCATGCGTAAAGAATTTAGACTTATCTGAAGTGTTTGCGGAGATAATGGTTGTTCAAATGCGCTTTTTAAAATAAATTTTATATTATCCCAAGTCGAAGTTTCCCTATATCGACATACGTCTAATGCCTTCCCTGTTAATTTAGTTGCTATGAATTTAGTTAATAATGGTAATTGTTCTTTTTCTATCGCCTCACATGCGTAATCGCATGCCCTAATAAACGCGTATACATCTTTTTCGTCAGCGCAATTTGGTATTAACGATGAAATATCTTTTAATGAAAGTTTAGTTTCTGCCATTTTTACTCTAGGTTTTCTAGTTACTGGTTGCAATTGCGTATGCACTATATTCTGTTTTGTGCGCGTACCTATAACCCTTTTTTCGATTTCGTTAACTGTATTAAATTTAATACTTGTATCTAATAAACTTTTCTCTACTATTTCACCTAAATATTTATTTTTATCAAATTCTTGCGGACTTCCGTAACCTTCCGCTGTATTTAATTCACTGTCTGTTTTATTTTCATCAGATTTATTTATATTTAATTCCACTTGAATTCCTTTTTCTTTAGTTTCACTATTAATTTTTTCTCCCGATAATCTATCGTTTAATTCGTCAGTTATACTACCTTCCGTATCACTACTCATAAATTTATTTTTATATTACTCATTAATCACCGAAAAAATAACTATTCTTAAATTAAAACAAATTGTCTATTCTACTCATATACTTAAATAAAATTAACTTAATTTAATCCTTAATAATAAATTACGGCTAAATTAATAAATAATGTTTTTTTTTGATTTTTTTTTTATTATATTAATTGCTAACTTAATAATATTCTATTTTTTTATATTCCTTTTTTTTTTACTTAATTATTATCGTTTTTGTTCCAAAATTATTCTCATATATTTTTCAAATACTAGGCCTTTGCCTCTAAAATTCTCAATTATTTTTAATCAACACTATAGGTCTTATTTCTTGCCTAAAAATTCACAATTATTTTCCTCAATTATTTATTCAACACAATAGGGCTTATTTCTGCCTAACTAAAATTCTCAATTATTTTTTCATTTATTTATTCAACACAAAATAGGACTCTCTGCCTAATAAAAATTCACAATTATTTCTCAATACAAAATAGGTACTTTGCCTAATAAAACTCAAATATTCTCAATATAACTCAATAAAAACTTAAGACTTCACTGTCTTTTATAAATTCACAAAATATAATAAGGTCTTACCACTTTGCCTTCTAATAACTCAATATAACTCAATAATAGGATTTAAATTCCCTCAATAAAATTCTCAATTGTGACACATATATTTCTCTAATAAATCAACTTCTTTTAATTCTCAATAAAATATTTCTCCGTATTTTTCAACGTATTATCCACTTTTATTTATTCTCAACAATTATTTATTACGTATTATTTCCAACGTATATTCTCTTTTATTTTTATTTATTCTCAACAAATTATTTATTACGTATTATTTCCAACGTATATTCACTTTTATTTTTATTTATTCTCAACAAATTATTTATTCCGTATTATTTTCAACGGTTACCCTTATAAACCTTTTTTTTTTTTTTTTCAAAAACGATAATTATTACGTGTTAATTTCAACGTAAAATCCTAAAAAAAAATCTTCTTAATTCTCAATAAATTATTTACTTATGTTCACTCTCTTTTTTTTTCTTATATTTATTTAAATCCTCAATTAATGTTTAATTCTATTCTAAAAATTCACTTTTATTTTCTAAATATGAAAAAATTATTTTATTTTATTCACGTTTATTTTTCTAAGTCCGAAAAAATTATTTTATTTTTTTCTTCGATTATTTTTTTCTAAGTCCGAAAAATTATTTTATTTTTTTCTTCGATTTTCAACTATTATTTATTTATTTCTATATTACCTTTATAATTAATTATCGAAATTAAATTATTGATATACTTTTATAATAAAAAAAAAATTTAATTATTTTGACTGTTAGAAAAATTTTCTATGTCACTACTCACTATTATTTATTAATTATTTTTATAACTGGTTGCAATTATTTTATTTCAATAAAATATTTTATTTATTAATTATTACTTATTTAAATTTCCTTTATTTTATTCTTTAATATTTAATTTAATTTAATTTATTTATTTAAACACAAAAATCGGAACTTGAAAAATTTCCTAATTATTATAAAAATTATTATTTTATAACTTATTATTTATTAAATTGTTTAATTTATTTTATTTAATTGTAAAAATTCCAACTTATAAAAAAAAAATTATTTTGATTAATTTTTTTTTATTTTAATATTTATTTAATTATTTTTAATTAGAAAAATTATTATTGATTGTTAAAAATTTATTATTTTATTTTACGGGGAGAATATATATACACCTTCACAATAAAAATTTTACGATGGAATATTAATTCCAAAGGAGACGGATCAGAGCTAGCGCTTAATAATAATTATTTTACATTACAAAAAAAAAATTATAACTCACACTACGACGGCTTGAGTTGCTGCTTCCATTTCTGATTGTTGAATTTTTTTTTTTTTTTGACGACTTTGAATCGGTTGGCTCGCTACGCGTATGATTCTTTCTCAGAGTCGCTGAAGTTGACAGTGATCAGTTGTCCTCTTCAACAGTGGATCGTGATTGATCTGCCTCTCGAATTCTTCGTTGAAAAAATTTTTCCAATATTTCGAAAAAATTTCGAAGTTGGAAAATTATTTTTTATTTAAAAAAAAAAAATAAATAAATTGGTCCAAAGAATTCTTCTTGAAAGAATCCTACCGACTGCGCCAAATTTGTAACGTGCCAACAGCTTGTCGAAAATGATTTAGGTTGTGATGAAATAATATAGACAAAATATTTCTAAGTGTTTATTGAAACTGATTGAAATTATTCTAAGTTCAAATAATTAAACTAATTGAAAAATAAACTAAGTCCAAATGAACGATTTCTGGTGTAAGGTGACGTGAAGGTGCTTGCTCTAGCTCTGGAAAATCACGTCTGCGGGAGTCCTCTCCTGGGCCCCCTTATATAGTCAGTGTCCCCTGATCTCCTACTCATGTCCCTTCTGGCCTATTCGTATTCAGGTCATTCGCTTCTCACACTATTACGCATTTCAGAGGATGCGCGTGCGATGATGACGTCCGAAGACCATCCGCTCTTTCAGGATGCGCGTGTGTGGTGACGTCCGGTGACGATATCCCACGCGCCTGTGGTCAGCCTCGCTCGAGATTCTCAGAACTCGAGATTAATATTTTATAATTATAAATATGATTGACAGTTATATTATAGGCCTACAATGTATCGTTGAGTTCTTTCATCTCCGATTCCCGAAGGTCAGTTTAATAGGTGGCTATTCTTCATTGTGACTAGGCCTAATATATTACCTCTCAGGTATGTAGGTATTTGCTCCCCATTATATATTTCTAAGTATTCCTACGTTGTACTATTCTTATTACCAGTCATGGTTTTATAATATATGGTTGATTACTATCCTATTACTTGGATTTACACTGTATCGCCCCCTTTATGTATTATATTATGGGTATAGGACATCAGAGCACGTAGCATTATCATCAACATTTTTATGGTTTATGTATGCATTTAATATTTCTATATAATGTCTAAATTGCATATGTTTTTTAATTACATATTTTTTCACACCTTTAGCTTTTTTTACCTCAACATCGTCCACAGTTCTGTAAGCGTATAATTTTGGTCCTAATGAAACAAATTCTTTTAACATTTTTCCTCCCATTTCATCTTTGAAATAACCGGGCTGATTTTTATAAATTTCGCTAAAACAATAATGATTGATAGGATAATTCGATGTATCAAAAAACGGTGATAAATCGTATTTTATATCATTAAAAAAATTGTGTGTTCGAATAGCATATACCATAGAATCTGTATCCGAGTATAAAGAACATATTTTGTTACCATATTTATTTTTCATTACATTATAATGAAAATCGTACATAAATGTTTTTGAAACATCCAAAATTGCAAATCCTACATAAATTGCTTTATCGAATTTAATAGTTTCCTTATGTTGATGAATAGCCATAAGATTTTCAGAGTATATAGTTCTATCTTTAAAGTTAGTTTTCATCATTAATTTACTTGCTTTTCTAGCTGACGAAACCAATTTTAAAGAAATTCTAGCACGCACATTTTCCATACATTTACCAAAAACACTATTAATTAATAACTTCCAAAAATCTTTTTCAAAGTTGTTTTTAGCTTTTACTCTCATATATGTACAGAGTTCAATATATGAAGCCATCCATTTACTCTGAGAAAATCGGATAGCTCTATGAATTTTTTTTAATTTAAGTCCATTAGCAATTGCTTGTTTTAAATTTTTATAGTGTATAATATAATTTTTTTTTGGTGATAACGTAGTAATTAATTTTTTAACTTTTGAATTTGGAGGACATTCGTTTAAAGGTAAAAATGGAAAATCGTTATGTTTTTTATGTAAATATTTAGGGTAATCAATATCGACTTCTAATATATAACCAACTTTTGAATCGTTTGGAATTTTTGTAACATCTATGTCTAAGTCATCAACCCATTCAAAATCTTTAAAAGGTAGTTCAGTTAACATCGACTTTCCATATAAATTTACACAATCGAGATACGTTATCCATGTAATTGGTTTATTCGGATTATAGTTCAAACCTCTAATGTTTGGTATGTTTGCTTTAGCATATCTTTTAGTTGATTGAGTTATTCCACCTCGGATTGAATTTTTGAAATACAAAAGCATGTTAAAGTCTTTTAATCTTTCAAATTTTACATAAAATGCATAACTCAGAATTTTTATGAATTCCTGTTTGAGTTACATCCATTTTAGCAACATCCTGATTATAATTGTCAATATTTCTCATTAATAAGGGATTTTCTTGAGTCAAATGTTTGGTATGTTCTTTATTTGCTTTACAAAATCGACAAAAATAAGTTGCAGAAAAAGACCTAGAAAATTCTAAAATAGAATTCAATCCTAAATTATCTCCAAGTACTAGACCCAATATAAAATGAACATTCACATTGACATTATCAGTGGTAGTGATGACTATCCCTTCATCTTCTAAAATTTGCAACTCATGTATAAGATTTTTAAGACATTGCTCATTACCATACTCTTTCATATCAACAGATTTAATAAGAGCTGCTAAAAATATGTTAGAAAGTTTTGAATTATTTTCAAATAAAGGAAATGAATAATATATAGCACTAACAGCTTGAAATGTTGCATGTGAACCAAGTGGGTTGTTTATTTCCAAATCGTCAATGTATAAAAAATTAGGAAATACAAGCTTATTACCATGATTTTTAATTTTATTTTTCCACTCAAGTGATAATTGAAAATTATTTCCATGCTCAAAAAAAAAAAATTTGAATTGAAATTTCAAGGGCATCAAAAGGCCCTTTGTAATGTGCTCATCATAGATTACTTCACCATTATGATGAACAGACGTTATTTCTTTATTAATAGTAATTTGAGTCAAGGGATTTATATATTGTTCATGACTGAGCCATTTCATTAATCGATATTCAGAATTACAAAGTTTGAATGGATTAGACACTACTGATGAAATTTCTTTAAATGAAGATAACAATAGTGGGTCAGTAACTTTATTTTTAACAAAATTATCTAAAAGATCAGCTAAAGGTTTTGAAATTAAGTTTGTCATAAGTTCTTGAATATCCAAAACATTTTGAAAAGTAATACTATTTTTAACGTGTAAGCTAAGAACAAATTTTACAGCTGACAAATGTATTGCTGATACTGTTTCTTGGAAATTGAATTTATTGGGTGTATCATCAGAAGCAATATGATTATAATTAGTATCATTAGTGGTTACATTTTGATTCATTGTGGTTTGGACGGTTTGGTACTCGATAGGTAAAGTACTAGGCAGAGTATTTGTTTTAGGAAAATTAAGATGTTTGCTTTTAATGTGTCTTTTAAAAGAGCTTAAACATTGAAAAGATTGAAAACAAGACTCTTCACAACAATCATAAGGACTATTGGGTCCTAAAAAATGATAGACTTTAAAATGGACAATTAATGACTGTAAATACTCAAATTCATTTTTACATATATAACAAATCATTATTGAAAGATAAAAAATGAATTAATTTACTGAAAAATAAGTACCCAACACCTGTAGTATAATATTGACTAACCAGATAAATCTATGAATATAAAACAAAACAAAATTGAAATTATTCTTTTAGCCTTCTACTTAAATTTAATTACCTATTATATAAAATAATTATTAAAACTTAGTAAATTCTATTTGATTAATATTAACATAATACCTAGATACCAACTGGCTACTACACATGCTTAAAACAAACTAGATTGTTTGGATCTACTATAAAATTACTATCTAGGTTATTATACTATTATTTTACTTAAAATTTAGGTTACTATCTACTATATTATAATTGAATAAACAGTCATACATTAAAAACGATTTAACTAATTCGATTTTATAAAATTATATCTTTATTATTTTTGCAACAAAAAAAAAAGTATTGATATGTTATTATAATTATAATTAATAAAATGTAAACTAAATGTGTAGTCATAGTTTATTAGTTCTTTTATTATAGGTACAAATATTCATTGGGTAATGATTTTGCATACCCATTTTTTTCATCGACATTGCGTCTTATATAAATATATTATAATATGTAGATAATAAGTAATAACTTAATATATCGAGTTTCTACTCTAAATATTATTTTAAAATATTACAACAAATAACAATTAAAATAATAATAATATAAATGGTACGTACCTTTCAGTTTTCAGCTTATAGATTCAGACATTCAGTATTCACTGTAGAGATTAAACTGTTTAAGTTTTCGACCAACAAAATACAAATTATTAAAAATTTAAGTAAATAGCGACACTATCGTATAGACCGTATGGTCAGTATAAAGTTTTAAAGTAGTTTAAACACAATACGACGATACCCGACAAATGCATCCTTATATTTATTCTTTACATTGACAAAGACATAGAATACGTATTTACGCCGCGCCGCGTCGCGCCGTACCGGTTAAAACCGGAAAAATGCCAAAAATAGATCGGGATGTCGATATATTTGGTATTAATTATTTCAAATTTTATAGAATTAACATATAATTTGTTAAAACTACCTATCTTTTATTATTGTTTAAAATGAATGATAATTGTACAATATTGTATATTGAATTAACAACTTACTATTGTTAATTTAATCAAATCATATTTTTGAACACAATTTAACATGTAATTTCAACAAATTATTATTGAACACATCAATGAAGTATGGATTGTTAAAAATACATTTCACTATCAAAATAACAAATCAGATAGAGTTGATTCAACATTGAAATTGTTAAATACAAAATAAAATTATTAAATTTAACATTATATTTTTATTTCAACGATGTATTTGTTATTTTATCAAATTGAACAAAGGTTAGTCTTTTACAAAATGACTTTGTTAATTTTACTCAAGATATTTCTTTCAGTGTATATTATAATTATTAATTGATAATCGATATTGTAAATAACTGCACATATTATAATATGTAAGTAAGTACAATATATATTAGGTACACAATCGTACATACAGTAAGGAGGTATAGCAACAGCTATATTATTAAGTAAGTCAAAGTCATTATATATTACAAACATACACGAAGTCGGGGTCAGCGAATAATTATACCAGCCCATTTTCTTTTTTTTTTTTACAAATGGTTGATACGTGATAAAAAGCGTTTTTAAATTTTTTCTCAAAAGTCAAAAAATAAAATTGAATAAAACATAAACATTAATAGTATTATAGTGGACCAGCTGATTGTCGAATAGGTATAGTCATGACGAAATAAAAGATGATTTATTTCTAAGTGTTTTTATTAAATTGAATGAAAAATATTCTAAGTTCAAATAATTAAATTAATTGAAAAATAAACTAAGTCCAAATGAACGATTTCTGGTGTAAAGTGACGTGAAGGTGCTTGCTCTAGCTCTGGAAAATCACGTCTGCGGGAGCCCTCTTCTGGACCCCCTTATATAGTCAGTGTCCCCTGATCTCCTACCCATATCCCTTCTGGCCTATTCCTATGTGCGTCATTCGCTCTCACGCTATTACGCATTTCAGGATGCTCGTGCGATGATGTATTCCAATATGACGTCCGGGGACTATCCGCCCACGAGCAGGTGGTTAACCGCAATCACTGTGTCCGAGTTCTCAGACTCGCGTTGCGACTAATATGATTATCAATAATTATATAGTTTTTATTATATCGTTATATTATATTCTGGTGGTTGGGTTAGGTTAATATATTGTTTTTAGTGAGTCTCCCAGTGCAGAGGGTTGAAGTTAATATGGGCTGTTACAATGTCTAGACCTGTCTTACCTTATTTAATTGCTTATGGCGTAGTATCTTTGATACGGGTTTTCGTGTTATCCCAATTATTGCAGGTTATTATTTTAATACCTATGCCTACGTCGCCGTACCCCCTTCATATATTATGTATTAAGTATTGCGTACGGGACATCAGAGCACGTAGCACCTCCCCACGAAAAAAAAGGTTTATGTCCTCAAGACAGAAATCTTTCAAAAGGCTTAGCACAAAAATAGTTACATAAGTTTTACAAAATACAATACAAGTTTTGTAACTTGTTTACAATAATTTCAATTACAATACATTTTACAATTATTTGTATGTTTTACAATATCATATTACAATTATTTGAACATTTTCATGAAATTTCAGTTATACAATACAAATTAATTTGTTACAATAGTGTGCTTAATATATAATTGTTAGTAGTTACATTTTTTTCTCTTAATACAATAAAAAGTGGTTAGTGAATAATATAATAATTTAATATAGTTATATAATATAATTGGTTAGTATGTAAATTTCAATTTGTTAGTTGTTAATAATATAATGATAAAGTTTATATAATATAAAAATTATAGTCTAGTGGATAATAATGCATTTATTGCCATAGAATAAAAATAGTAAAGTATATGATAATAAAATATATTTGTAATGTGTAGTTTCTATTTATAATAATTTTATAATATTTCTAGTATATCTGATTCGTTTCCGCTAAGTATAAGTGTATATATATATTGAATAATAGTTTTTATATTTTATACTTTAACTAGCGGCCCGTGAGTCTCGCTTCGGGTGAAACTCGGTGTAAGTGAATACCCTAGTACGGTAACACGACTTAGCAGAAATTCTAGTAATCACCAATTAAATTTTGTGGGTGATAACGGTGTTTGCGAAGATGATTCCACTGATGTGATTGCTCTATATTTTGGCGGTCTGGTTTTGAACGCGAAAAAGTAGAATTTGAGTGTCTAGTCGTTGATCATCAACCAGTGTAAATCGATACTTTACAATGCAATCCGCCTACGTCGGATTGTCCTACCTCCTAACGTCGAAAGTCTATTGCTACATTGTAAATGAAAAGGTTAAAGTAGAATCCTTAATTTGAATGTCTAGCTGTCAATCATTAACCTATGTAATTGAATTTACAGTGCACAAATAAACCTGACAGGTAGGCGATCCGACGTAGTCGGATCGCGGACAATGTGAGCGCAATATATGAAATAATAACTTTGAAATTAGTAAATACTCAAATTACGGTATATTATTTCACTATTCACATGCCACAGGGTTGTCAGGTGTTGTTTGGTACGTAAAAACGTGGAAGTCGAATCTTTGTTTTGAGTACCTATCTAGTCGTTGATCATCAACCGGTGTAAATCGATACTGTACAATGCAATCCGCCTACGGCGGATTGTCCTACCTCCTGACGTCGAAAGTCTATTGCTGCATTGTAAATGAAAAAGTAGAATCCTTAATTTGAATGTCTAGCTGTCAATCATCAACCTGTGTAATTGAATTTACAGTGAACAGATAAACCTGACAGGTAGGCGGATCCGACTACGTCGGATCGCGGACAATGTGAGCGCAATATATGAAATAACAACTTTGAATATTCAAAAATAGTAAATACTCAAATTACGGTATATTATTTCACTATTCACGTGTCACCGGTTGTCATTAGTCAGGTGTTGTTTGGTACATAAAAACGTGGAAGTCGAATCTTTGTTTTGAGTACCTATCTAGTCGTTGATCATCAACCGGTGTAAATCGATAACCGGCAATGCAATCCGCCTACGGCGGATTGTCCTACCTCCTGACGTCGTTAGGTGGACACTGTTTTGTTTGTAGAATATTTAAAGTCGAATCGCGTTTTTGAATGTTAAATACATTATCAAGATATCAATAGTATAAATCAATTTTCACGAAACTAAACTCGCCAGGTAGGCAATCCGACTTCGTCGGATCGCGGACAATGTGGGCGCGTAGGTGAAATCTTATAATATGTATTAAATATACAATATTACTAAAGATCATAACACTGGAGTATTATTAAAAACAATTCGTAATTTATTCTATTAATTTACAGAAAAAAAAATATAATCACGGAAGTCACTTTAATCGTGTATTTAACGTATTATATACAATAATAATTCAAAATAAATTTAAATCAAAATATTTCGTGAAAAACAGGAAAAAAATGCAAAAACTTCGGGCGGCCGGGATACGGCATGCGCCGCCGCTATTTTCGCCGGAGCGGGATTCGAACCTGCCTACCTAATCATGGGGACCTACGCCTAACACCTATCCACTACAGTTCTAGATGTTGAAATCTGTCAAATCTGGAGGATTTAAACTGTTTCCGATCCACGATGAATTTTGAGTTAAGCACTGTTTTTCTTAGGCAATTCGTATATTTCATGTATAATGACTCGGATATTCATATTAATTGTGTTTTTTATGTGTTTGTCCAGAACATTTGTTTGTATTGTCATTTTTTATGTGTATGATGACATATATTTATCATACAATATTAAATATTAATGCCCACACCTATCAATATAATTCCATATTATTATCAAAATACATTAAACAAATGCTTCTTAAAATATTACAATATATTTTAATTACAATTACAAATACATATATTACGTATAATTAGGTAGGTATCTGTTTAACAATATTTTTGATTTATTCAATATTTTAAATCCTGTAAAATTATACATGTACCTATATTCAGTATTTTTTTTAAAAACTATAATTTATAGTCAAACTCAAACTTATTTTCTGTTATTATTAATATTATATTTGATTAAATATTTATATTCTAAATTGAATGTAAAGTCTCTGATTAATACTGTTATATGATGTTTAGTATTAAATATTTTTTACTGAAAAAAATTAGAATTACAAATAAAAAATGTATATTTAACGTTTGCAACTTATTTATGGTGTTCTCGATTCAAAAAAAAATAAATATTAATATGTTCATGATACACATCAATAGGTACATAAATTTAAGTTTTTATTTTATTAGATTTATTAGATAGGTATAATCAATTGTATAATATAATATTATTACCATATGGGTTTGCATACATATTGTGTAGTACCTACTGTTTAGTACACATTACTCTTTATAAAAGTTTAGTTGAACGTCAGTATTAAATATTACCTTGAAGAAGTAGTTTAAGTATAGTATATGTATATAACTACTGATCAAAAAAAAACGGTTAGGTTACCTAAAAACGGTCCAACATTTTCAGTACCTATGTTTTTAATTTAACCTGCAATAGTTGTTTGTACGGTCAATATATATACATTTGATCGGATGTAATTATCTGGAGTTGTATACATATATAAATATTACCAACTCAAATAAAACAATTCACCTCTGTAGTTTTAAATCACTTATATTTATTGATTTATGACAATATACTGTCCATAAAAAAGTACAATAATACTGTACTTTGCGAATAGACCTTTATCGTCGACAAACACTTCTGTTCCACCCAGCACAGCCCGAGGTAAAATATTAATCTAATGGAGTAGGGTTGAGCAAAGGATAAGACAATGTTAATAAAACTATATAACACAATTTATTGAATCAAAAACAGTAATTTAACCATCAACACTGAATGCCTCAACTGCTCTAGGACGTTTGATTTGATGACGGAATCGGCGTACAATCGGCACACGTACGGCGACTAAGAGACGCGCGTTACTCGAAAAACACCATCTCCGGATCGAAAATCGCGAAACGGGGCGACGAAAACGTAAAAAGGCGAAACGAAATCGCCGAGAACGTCGGTCGCCGTCGACGCGATAGCCACTCGGAAAAAACAAATACGTAAAAAACGGGCGCACTACCGGCAGTAAAACGACACGGCGGACGCGAATAACACGACCGCTAGGTCGAAAAACGCCGTTAAATCCGCGTAAAAGGGCTTCAAAAGTCGAAAAACGTTGAAAAATTTCGAAAAAACGATATATACAGTAATAACAAAACGACGAAGCCGAAACGGTGCGATAAGCCGATAACGACGAAAGGCGATAACGCGTCTGGAAAATAATTCTAATTTTTCGATTGGCCAGTACACTATAATACACACAGCGCAGCGATCGGCGGGCCGCGTCAACATTTATATTTTATATAATAAGATTTATATTTTTATAATTGTGTCCTAATGTAATATTTATTATTATTTATAGTATTAATATTTACATATTCTTTTTATATTGTCTTTCTCTTTCGTTTACTCAATCAAATATTATCCCCAAATGCAATGGCCAACTATTTATTTTAAGTTTGTCCCTTGCAAATGACGTTATCTTTAACTGATTATTAACTGTTTGGTCAATCATCCCCCATCACTTGGATTGTGACGAACTCGCTCCATCATAATCAATTGTCAAAAGTTGTTAGTGGGCGGGCCGTACAATCCAACCGGATTTATCATAAAATATTGATTGAACCAACGTGTTATATTATCAAGTAGGTTCAGGTAGTCGCAGACACATTCTCACCATTATGTCACAAGAATTTATCTGCTAACTACACAAACCGAAATGATTAGTATTCTCTGAATAATTACCTATCGTAGTACAAAACATCTGCAGGATTAGTTAATATTTCTAAAAAATAGTTTAACTCATAGCAATAAGGCTCACTCAAATCTCTGTCGACGCACATATCTGATAAAAATCTCTTAGTTGCAGATATCATTTTCAAAATTTTGTCATCCTCGTAGGGTACTAAAATCGAATTATTTGCGGTGACTATATGATAGTCATAGCAATTAGTAAAATTATGCCAATCTCCTTGTTCTGGATTTATGTGGTATTGTGTTTCAATATTTAGTGCAATTTCCGCGCTTAACTGTTCCAATCTATTCATTTTGTTTTATTACTTTGTGGTTGATTTAACTATAGTTTTCAATTATTATGTCTGAAATTAAATTTATATATAAAATTTTAATTTATAATTTTTTAAAAGTGTTTTATTAAATTTTCATATCTTTGTTTTCGTATCACAAAGTCAAAAATACATTTGGTGTATTTTACATCCACAGTAGGATCGTGTGCATACGTAATTTTATGTTTCTTTTTACAAATCATGTCGTGCGTTTCTACCAAATTAAGTAGTCGTCCCGACTTGTTAAATGTCCCTATATCTACTTCGTATATTATTTCTCTGGTACTTAATTTTTCGAATTGTATCTTGAAATTTTTATTAAATAATTTATCATAGCATGTTATGTTTAAAATTGGAAATTGCGTTAAATCTAATCTGTGCAGAATACTTTTATCAGAGTGCCCGTTCCATACTACTATTACGTTCTCCTTATTTCCTTTTAAGATGTAACTCTCAATATATCCAGGTGTCAAATTATTTCTTGTCGTATTCAAACTTTTGTTTAACTGGTCTAGACAAGCATCTCTTAACTCCGTTTTACACCTAAACACTCTTTTAATCTCTTTTATCGCTACTTGTAGCTCTCTGTCTTTCATCGGTCTTGGTTCTTCGTTGACAGGTAACAATAAAGGTCTACCTTCCAACTTACGAATTTTGAATCGATCTAGGCTATTTGAGATAGCTCCTGAAATAACCACCATGCTTGTCCTGTCCACCATTGAAAATTCAAAGTCCATTATAACGAATTTATGTGTTTCCGCTCTGTTATGAAAATAGTTCAACATTAATTATAATTGTCAAAGTTTTTATTACAAGCAACGACAACACAAGCTTACAAGCTTACACAAGCTTACATTTAATAATTACAAAACGTTTCTTTTTTTTTTTTTTTTTATATATAATATACTTATTTAACTAATTACCAATAATTTGTTATTTTTTTTTTTCTATTCATATTTATCTACTAATTACTAATAGTTGCATTTTTTTTTTCCGTTTTATTTTATATTTTTATTCTGTAATTATTGGTGGTAATCCGCCCATTCCTAATCTATCAGGTGTATCACCTAGTAATTTTTCTTTAGCTTTATTTTCTTTAAGTGGGGATTCCACATAAAACGTACTTCGACTTCTCGGTAAGTTATCATTAATTACTGCCATTTGTTGGTGGCTTAACGCTCTACCAGTGGTCAAGTTGCATCTATACGATATATATATAAAAAATAATAAGAATAATGAAAATATTATTAATCCTATAATTACATACATCAGGTATGAATTTTTACTATCGTTATCTACTCCAGATTGTCTTAATATTTCCTCATCTATCATATTATCTATCTCGTCCAGGGAGTGTGCCATCTCATGTACATTATCTAATTTATGCGAATCAAATTTTGTCTTTCGTACTTTTATGTTTTTCACGCTTTTAAGTTTTACTGGTAAACCACTCACACCTATTTTTGGAATGAAATTTATATAATATTTCGATTTTATTTCCCTCGTTGGGTTCAATACTATATTCTCTGCATACGCTCTACATTCTTGGTTTAATTTTATTAATCCTTGATTTTTAATCTTTACTATATACGGTTCTTTATTTCCTTGGCATACTATAGTCAACGTGTCACTAGTGGTGGTAAATATCCATGCATTTGCATACTTTAATTTATGAAATATATTTTTCGATATTACTATTACTCCTGCTTCACACGTAGGTGGTAATAGGTCTGGATTTTTAAATAATGCTACTTCACATGGTTGTCTAATCGATTCGTGCTGTATAGGTTGAAATTCTGGGCAAATAGTAAATGCCTCTGTCTCTGTACAATGTAATAATTGTGTTTCAGTGAAAGTGGTATATTGCCTGCGATTTTTGGTTATACCGACATATTGGTATTCCGGTTTTAAAATTAAACTATGTTCCTTATTATCGCTTTTATTTTCCACACGGTGTGGTATAGGTATTATTTTGTAAAGGGTCAGCTCCAGTTCCGTTACTAAAGGTATTTTTATTAGAAAAACTATTTTATTATTTTTGTAAAATACCGCCATTTTAGTTATTTTGCTTAGTTCGTAAATTTCATTTGGATCTGTGCCCATAGGCAAATTTAAATTTATTGGTAAATTAATTTTTATTTGTGTTAATTGTTTCGCTAATTCCCGAGGCGTTACTAAACTAGAATGTAGTACACCCGTTCTAGCTGCTGTTATTATTGAACTAAGGGTCGTTGTTTCATAAGAATATTGTGTTAATAACGCGGTAAAAATGCTATGTATTCTATTGGTTAACACCAAGGTGTCCAAAGTTGAAGTATGATTTACTAATTCATTTATTTTAGTTTTTAATTCATTTTGCTTTTCCTCTAATTCCTTATAAAGCTTATTGATTTCTACTGATGCGCCCCCTATTCCTTGTACTGCCGATTTGACTACTGTAGTTTGATTTTTTAATAAATGTATCATTCGTTCGTTACTTTTTTCAATTATTCCTATTTGATCAGTGGTCTCTTTCGCACAATCGTTGTCGCACACTCCAAACAATGTTTTCATTGCTGAACCTATTATATTGACTAGACCTCGTTTACGCCTACCCATAGTTATAGTTTTATAAATGGTCATGGTTGTTGTTTCTAAACTATTCGTATATCTACCGATTGACTCATACATTTGCTCCATTTGAGCAGATATTTCGTTAAACATTGTTTTTAATATATTTTCAAACCTAGAACAAATTTCATGTTTCGACATTTTATCCTGACAATGATTTATCATAGTATTAATTTCTACTTCTAATTGCTTATATCTATCATCGTAATTTGTTAAGGGTACATAAGTTATTAGCTCCCATTGAGCTCCTATTATTCTGATATCTCCTTGGTTTTCATAAAATATGCTTGTCTCGGTTTTAAATTCTTCGATAGAGTATGGTAGTTGTCCTTGAACAGCTGTTATTAAAAATAACCTATATCATAATACGTGTATTAGATAATATTGGTATTACTAAACAAATGTTTAAATAATGAATGTACTATAACTTTATGTTAATATAATCATACTTTATTATATTACTTATAATAACTTACAATCTAATTATCATATAAATAAACTTAATATTAATGTACAATTTAATAATTTACAAGTGGTCATTTCGTGGTTAAAATTCCCAACGATTAAAATCATTAATAGTGATTAAATAATCCATGTCATAGTGTATGGCTCGTTTTAACATCCAACACAACGGTTCCTTATACTCGTGGAAATTGTCTACTAAAGTTGTCATTATTCCTCTTAAATATTCTATTGTGCTGGTGCGCTCTTCTCGCCTTAACGGTACCCGCATGGTATCAAGTGCCGATCTAATGTGTTCGTAATAACAGTAGGGTATTTCTGCCCATTCCCCCAAAAGCAACTGTGACGCTGGTGTTTTATTTTTCGACCCAAATTTATTAAAAAATCTAACCGTCGGCTTTCATTAAATCCACCCCCTCCGAAATGTGGTAGTGAAATACATAATAACTCGTGACGAATCGGCCATTCCTCAAATTCTATAAGAATCTCCGGCTGATGGCGTTCGCCGACCTCAACCGGTGGACCGGTGTACGGAACGTATGGAATGGGTGTCCGCGACAGTTGTCCCACTCTCAGTTCAAATAGAAGGGTATTTAGAATACAAGCGTAATTCGCTTCTATCCCCCCTGGCCGATTTACTCCGTCATCATGCTCGTATCCTTCATACCAACAATTATGTTGATCAAGTACTGCGGAAGGAGGATCCCACCTGACAACCCGTGGATCGTTATTGCACTCCATTAATTTTTCACCGATAAATTCACCATTTTTGTTTAGCCTAAGATTCACCTGGCGTCCTTCCCCCAGTGTAACCGTTTGTATTTCGAATTCCGGGATATCATTTATATCTACACCTGTTATTAGTGGCACCTTGAACCTCTGCGAGCCCGGTTCGCTGACATAAATAATGTCCATTCTTCCTTCCCTATAATATTTATAAGTCGCTTACTTAAAATGCTTACATTAGCTAACTACTACATATTTTATATTAGTTTATTGATTATTGTTGTAATGTATATATTACTTCTCTCTCTAATGTTATATATCTTTTTATTATTTTTTATTTTTTTTCTTATATTCTATTTAATTAAATATCTAAATTATTCTATTTTATTGGTCATTATAATGTAGTTTCATACATCTCATACCGTTCGGACTGTACTTGTTCCTCTACATTCGTATAACGAAATTGTCTCATATAGCTATATCTACACGCATATATTACTAACAACATGCTGATTATTAACAATACACCTATGGCTATAACAATATAATTATCGTACCTAATTTTATTTTGGACGCTTTCCGCTTCGTCTATGAAGTTAGTTGTATTATTTATTTCTGTGCTATTAATTGTGTTGTTATTTATAATTTTACTAACGTTAAATTTATTTATTGTAGTCGTGTTTTCATGTTTCAATGTATGACTTGGATGTGTAACGGTGCTATTGCTATTGCTTAAATTATTTATTGTATTTGTATTTTCTATTTTTATTTTATTATCTGTTGTGACTAATTTTGGTTGTGTTGTCGTATTAGTGTGTGTAATAAGATCTGTGGTATTATTATTAGGCTTTGTTCTTTTATTACGTTGGGTTCTTAAAATGTTAATTTTATTATTATATTCTAGATTGTTTGTTGTTAATTCTTCGATTTCCGTGGTATCCTTGGTATCCGTTTTTATTGCAATAAGTTCGGGTGGCTGAGTTTTAGTCCAATCTTCGTAAATTTCTATAGTGTCATCATAATCATCATTTTCAATTGCAAAGTTTTTTGTTACCATTATCATAATTAACCTATAATATTATTGTTTATTATTTATAACTTAATAGTTAATTATATTAGAGAAAGAGAAATAATCTGATTTTATTATATTGTATTCTTTTTGATTAATATAGGCTCGTAAGTACGCATTCTCTTATGTTTCATTATCTCGTCGGCTTCTGGTATATAGTTTAACCAATCGTCCAAAGTTTTACAGAAAGCGTAATTTAAAGATTCCGTGCCCCCTGCCATGTCGTGCATATAATCAGTCATGTTTTTAGCTATTTGTTTTAATTCTAATTCGGAATATGGTTCCTCTAATTTTTCATTTGCCGTTTTTACGTGTATATCTAGACATTTAGGCGATTCGTACATTCTTAGTCTCTTAAAACAGTGTTTTTCATGATCGATTGCAATTCCCAATTCAGTCAGAAATTGTTCTTGTTTTGTTTTATTTCTAAAAATAAAATATTTATCTTATCACATATCTACCAATATCTATATATAATTAATTTTATTATTTTTAGATTCTGAACGGAGTGATGAATGTATTGATTTTACAATGATGTGTGTTTTTTTTTTTATTTTTTTTTATTTTTTGTTATTTTTTTATTTTTTTTTTTTGTGTCTGTCGACAACATTTGGGGCAGTAAAAATGCTTCGATTTTCAACTTCTGCCCCTCTTTGAAAAGGAAATCGGATCTAGTTGGTACTTTGGGGGGTCAAAAGTTAAAAATTTTCAATATTTTTTAAATGAGTCGGGAAAAACCTTAAAAAAATGACGGAAAAAACGGGATTTTTTACGCACAACCAGTTTTCGTCAAAATCAAATTTTTATTTTGCTATAACTCAAAAACTAATCGATGTAAATAATTCAAATTTTCACCAAATGTTTATATTAGCGTTTTCCATACACAGTTAAATTTTCAAAGAATTTTGACTTTTTTTGAACTATTTATAGGCAATTGAAATTTTTAATTTTTTTTAGTATTTTTTTTTTAAATAACGATAAAAATTTTTTGGCCGGCCAGAAAATCTTGAAAATTTAATACAAGGTTTCTTATAAGTTGCTCTTAAAGTGATAAAAAAAAATCCGAAATCGTTAGTCACAATTTTTTTTTATAAGTGCTTAAAGTTCGAATTTATACGAAATATGTCAAAATTGCGAAAATTGGCAAGTAATTTTGTGGTTGAAAAATCGTAAAATTTTTTTCTTTTATAACTAAGTTTTGAAAATTTGGTACAAGGTTTTCCATACATTTTTCTTCAATTATCTGTAAAAAAAACTCTACCGGATTAAGACAAACATTTTTTATGAGTGTTTGAAATTTAAATTTTTACAAAACCACATTAAATAACGGTTTAGCCTCAAACGATTTTTGATATTTGTTGTTATTCAAACAGTATAAGTCGTAAATACTTGAAAATTTTACCAGTTATTTAGATTGCCATTTTCTTTACGTGATTTGATTTTCAAAACATTTTGACTTTTTTTGAGCTATTTATAGACAATTGAAATTTTCAATTTTTTTTTATTTTTTTTTTATAAATGTTGATAAAAAAAATTTAGATGGGACAAATTACTTGAAAATTTAATTGAAGGGTCTACATAACTTGTTCTAACTCTCATTCAAAAATTATAAAAATACATAGGCACAATTTTTTTTTATTAGCATTTGAAGTTCTAATATTGACAAAAATTCGTCAAATTCGTGAATATTTTTCACTATTTGGTAGTTAAAAATTTATAAATATTTTACTATCAAAAGTTAAGAATTGAAAATTTAATGCTATGCTGTCCATAAGTTAAGCTTAGAATAATTATAAAAATGTTTGAGGATTATTCAATTAAAAAAATTTTACGTGTGTTTAAAGTTTTAATTTTAATTTGAAATAAAAAATACGCGTGTAAAATTACGTTTTACTAATAAATAATTTTCGATTTTTGTTATTTTTAAAAAATTATCAAACGTTAGATCTTGAAGCTTTTACTTAAGTGTTTGAATTTGTGAATTTTTTTCAAAATAGAATATATGACAATATTTAAATAGAATATATCCTAGACTGACAAATCATCTCCGTTCAGAATCGTTTTTCGTATACAATGATACCTATCATTGCATTCAAATTTAACCTACCCTAGTCCGAGGTCCACCCCACCCCCTAATGTACAGCAGAGCGATACTCACTTACCAACTTTTTTTTTTTTATTTTATTTAATTTTAATTATATTTCAGTTAGTACTTATTTATTATTTATTTTATACAGTTTCAATATAATTTACATATTTACTTATTTCTATTATTTCTTATAATTTATAATTTAATTTACTTGATTACTTTATATTTATATTTATTTTTATTTAATCGCTTTTATCTTCTTCCGATTTTTCGTGATATTTTTTCACATCATTTTTATGTACAGTAACATGTTTTCTACCTCTTTTTATTATTACGTTTTCACTATCTGTTTTATTTTTATCAGATTTATTTATATTTAATTCCACTTGAATTCCTTTTTCTTTAGTTTCACTATTAACTTTTTCTCTCGATAATCTATCGTTTAATTCGTCAGTTATACTACCTTCCGTATCACTACTCATAAATTTATTTTTATATTACTCATTAATCACCGAAAAAATAACTATTCTTAAATTAAAACAAATTGTCTATTCTACTCATATACTTAAATAAAAATTAACTTAATTTAATCCTTAATAATAAATTACGGCTAAATTAATATATAATATTTTTTTTTTTATTTTTTTTTTTTATTAATTACCAACTTATTAATATTCTATTTTTTTTTTATTATTATTTTTTTTTTAACTTAATTATTATCGTTTTTGTTCCAAAATTATTCTCATATATTTTTCAAATACTAGGCCTTTGCCTCTAAAATTCACAATTATTTTCTCAATTATTTTTAATCAACACTATAGGTCTTATTTCTTGCCTAAAAAATTCACAATTATTTTTCTCAATTATTTATTCAACACAAAATAGGACTCTCTGCCTAATAAAAATTCACAATTATTTCTCAATATAAAATAGGTACTCTGCCTAATAAAATTCACAATTATCTCTCAATATAAAATAGGTACTTTGCCTAATAAAACTCAAATATTCTCAATATAACTCAATAAAAACTTAAGACTTCACTGTCTTTTATAAAATCATAAAATATAAGGTCTTACCTCTTGCCTTCTAATAACTCAATATAACTCAATAATAGGATTTAAATTCCCTCGATAAAATTCTCAATTGTGACACATATATTTCTCTAATAAATCAACTTCTTTTAATTCTCAATAAAATATTTCCCGTATTTTTCAACGTATTATCCACTTTTATTTATTCTCAACAATTATTTATTACGTATTATTTTCAACGTATATTCACTTTTAATTTTATTTATTCTCAACAAATTATTTATTCCGTATTATTTTCAACGTATATTCTCTTTTAATTTTATTTATTCTCAACAAATTATTTATTCCGTATTATTTTCAACGGTTACCCTTATAAACTTTTTTTCAAAAACGATAATTATTACGTGTTAATTTCAACGTAAAATCCTAAAAAATCTTCTTAATTCTCAATAAATTATTTACTTATGTTCACTATCTATTTTTTTTCTTATATTTATTTAAATCCTCAATTAATATTTAATTCTATTCTAAAATTCACTTTTATTTTCTAAATCTGAAAAAAATTATTTTATTTTATTCACGTTTATTTTTCTAAGTCCGAAAAATTATTTTATTTTTTTCTTCGATTATTTTTCTAAGTCC
The DNA here is from genome assembly GCA_020882235.1 of Schizaphis graminum. Classification (NCBI taxonomy): domain Eukaryota; kingdom Metazoa; phylum Arthropoda; class Insecta; order Hemiptera; family Aphididae; genus Schizaphis; species Schizaphis graminum. The sequence continues at coordinate 19,314,499 of CM037035.1, read as the reverse complement.
GAAAAATTATTTTATTTTTTTCTTCGATTTTCAACTATTATTTATTTATTTCTATATTACCTTTATAATTAATTATCGAAATTAAATTATTGATATACTTTTATAATAAAAAAAAATTTAATTATTTTGACTGTTAGAAAAATTTTCTATGTCACTATTATTTATTAATTATTTTTATAACTGGTTGCAATTATTTTATTTCAATAAAATATTTTATTTATTAATTATTACTTATTTAAATTTCCTTTATTTTATTCTTTAATATTTAATTTAATTTAATTTATTTATTTAAACACAAAACTCGGAACTTGAAAAATTTCCTAAGTATTATAAAAATGATTATTTTATAACTTATTATTTATTAAATTGTTTAATTTATTTTATTTTATTTAATTGTAAAAAATTCCAACTTTAAAAAAAAATTATTTTAGTTAATTTTTTATTTTAATATTTATTTAATTATTTTTAATTAGAAAAATTATTATTGATTGTTAAAAATTTATTATTTTATTTTACGGGGAGAATATATATACACCTTCACAATAAAAATTTTACGATGGAATATTAATTCCAAAGGAGACGGATCAGAGCTAGCACTTAATAATTATTTTACATTACACAAAAAAAATTATAACTCACACTACGATGGCTTGAGTTGCGGCTTCCATTTCTGGTTGTTGAATTTTTCGACTTTGAATCGGTTGGCTCGCTACGCGTACGGTTCTTTCTTGGAGTCGTTGAAGTTGACAGTGATCAGTTGCCCTCTTCAACAGTGAATCGTGATTGATTTGCCTTTCGAATTCTTCTTTGAAAAATTTTTCCAATATTTCGAAAAAATTCCGAAGTTGAAAAAAAAATTATTTTTTATTTAAAAAAAATAAATCCAGTTGAAGAATTCTGCTTGAAAGAATTCCAGTACCGACTGCGCCAAATTTGTAGTGGGCCAGCTGATTGTCGAATAGGTATAGTCGTGACAAAATAAAAGATGATTTATTTCTAAGTTTTTTTATTAAATTGAATGAAAAATATTCTAAGTTCAAATAATTAAATTAATTGAAAAATAAACTAAGTCCAAATGAACGATTTCTGGTGTAAAGTGACGTGAAGGTGCTTGCTCTAGCTCTGGAAAATCACGTCTGCGGGAGCCCTCTTCTGGACCCCCTTATATAGTCAGTGTCCCCTGATCTCCTACCCATATCCCTTCTGGCCTATTCCTATGTGCGTCATTCGCTCTCACGCTATTACGCATTTCAGGATGCTCGTGCGATGATGTATTCCAATATGACGTCCGGGGACTATCCGCCCACGAGCAGGTGGTTAACCGCAATCACTGTGTCCGAGTTCTCAGACTCGCGTTGCGACTAATATGATTATCAATAATTATATAGTTTTTATTATATCGTTATATTATATTCTGGTGGTTGGGTTAGGTTAATATATTGTTTTTAGTGAGTCTCCCAGTGCAGAGGGTTGAAGTTAATATGGGCTGTTACAATGTCTAGACCTGTCTTACCTTATTTAATTGCTTATGGCGTAGTATCTTTGATACGGGTTTTCGTGTTATCCCAATTATTGCAGGTTATTATTTTAATACCTATGCCTACGTCGCCGTACCCCCTTCATATATTATGTATTATGTATTAAGTATTGCGTACGGGACATCAGAGCACGTAGCAGTATTATGTTGAAATTCTGTGTACACTGTACACCTTTAGGCTTGGGCTTTGGTATGATGAGTATATGACAGAAAATCCTAATTATTTGAAGTTTTCGGTCAACTATAATATTATATTGAAAACATAGGTCGCATAAATCTTTAACGAATGTCAATACCTATATTTAATAAAAATAATATACTGTAGTCTGTAGTGTTACTGTTTTAGGCAGATCTATATTTTAAACGCAGAAAATATTAGGTACCTATATATAGGTACCTAGTTTAATAATATGGTTTTATATTTTGTGCGTCCGCCTAATAATAATATTTATGTATAATAATATAGGTAACCATGCATAATTAATAATATTATTAGGTACCAGCTAACGTCACAGTTATTTCTGTGAATTGTGATCTTTATTTATAAAGAGTAAGGTAGAAATGTTTTTTGTAGTTTGAAGTATAATGATATCAATTAAAATGTATAATAATTTGAAGCATTCCGCCGACAATTATTATAAAGGTTCTTAAAAAACTCTTTTATTATATTCAATATTCAAATGATCCCCAAAAACGGTTGGGTTTAAATGGCTTCCCTGTCATTTATCAATGTATTTTGTGTGCTACGTAGCGGTACCTACCTATGTTATCTTAACAAAATATATGTTATTCAATTAAAGACTGATTACGGAGAATTTCTGTATGATTATTTAAAAATAAAAATACAGATGGAATTCGGTTGTAATTATTTTAATTTTTTTTTGTCACACGATTGTCGGCTAAAAAATTAAATAAAATAAACCTTGTTTCTTAGCTGAAAATCTACTGATTGCGAATCGTTATTTATACGACGGTCCGAAATTTTTTCTGACTCCGTCGCGGTCGTCTCCATTCGTTATTCTAATAAAAACAACTGTCATTAGTTGGAAATTTTGAATTTTCCCGTAGAAATTACATATTATAATAAACTATTTAGGTTATTGATTGGTGTAATAATTAGGGCTAGGATTTATGGGCAATAACAAATTATAAAATACACATTTTATTTACCAAAATATGCAAAAAAACTATGAAAAATTACGACTTGGTACAATTTGTAAGAAATATATTTGCAAACGTCAAAGTCATATAATATATATTCTATGTAAATAAAAAAAAGCGGGTAAGTGAGTATCGCTCTGCCGTATATTAGGGGGTGGGGTGGACCTCGGACAAGGGTAGGATAAATTTGAATGCAATGATAGGTATCATTGTATACGCAAAACGATTCTGAACGGAGATGATTTGTCAGTCTAGGTATAGTCTAGATATATATATATCTAGGATTTATATTTAAATATTGTCATATATTCTATTTTGAAACAAATTCAAACAAAAAAATTGTGCCTATGTATTCTTATAATTTTTTTATCGCCATAAAAATAACTTATGAGGAACTTAGTATTAATTTTTCAAATATTTTGACTCCGCCAAAAACATTTTATTGACATTTCAAAAAAAAATTCTTAGGAACATTGAAAATTTCAATTGTCTATAAATAACTCAAAAAAATTCAAAATATTTTGAAAATCAAATCACGTAAAGAAAATGGCAATCTAAATAACTGGTAAAATTTTCAAGTATTTAAGACTTATACTATTTGAATAACAACAAATATCAAAAATTGTTTGAGACTAAACCGTTATTTAACGCGGTTTTGTAAAAATTTAAATTTCAAACACTCATAAAAAATTTTTGTCTGAATCAGGTAGAGTTTTTTTTACAGATATTTTAAGAAAAATGTATAGAGAACCTTGTACCAAATTTTCAAAACTTAGTTATAAAAGAAAAAAATTTTACGATTTTTCAACCACAAAATTACTTGCAAATTTTCGCAATTTTGACATATTTCGTATAAATTCGAACTTTAAGCACTTATAAAAAAAAATTGTGACTAACGATTTCGGATTTTTTTTTTATCACTTTAAGAACAACTTATAAGAAACCTTGCATTAAATTTTCAAGATTTTCTGGTCGGCCAAAAATTTTTTATCGGTATTTAAAAAAAAAATACTTAGAAAAATTAAAAATTTCAATTGTCTATAAATAGCTCAAAAAAAGTCAAAATTCTTTGAAAATTTAACTGTGTACGGAGAACGCTAATATAAACATTTGGTGAAAATTTCAAGTATTTACATCTATTAGTTTTTGAGTTATAGCAAAATAAAAATGGTTTTGCGTAAAAAATCCCGTTTTCCGTCATTTTTTAAGGTTTTTCCCGACTCATTTAAAAAATATTGAAAATTTTTTAACTTTTGACCCCCCAAAGTACCAATTAGATTCGATTTCCTTTTCAAAGAGGGGCTGAAGACAAAAATCGAAGCATTTTTACTGCTCCAAATGTTGTCGACAGACACAAAAAAAAAAAAAAAAAAAACACACATCATTGTAAAATCAATACATTCATCACTCCGTTCAGAATCTAAAACTACATTACTTATTATACGTACAATTACAAAAGGTAGACCTTAAACACCTTTTCAAAGCGTAAATATTCTTAATTTCGTAGTGTGTTTCATCAATATCTATATGAGTACTATTATTATACTTATTAGTATACTGTACGTATACTTGCATTAAATTGTTAAATTTTAAGAAGGCATTCATATTTAGTAAAACACTATAGGTAAGTATTATTTAGAAGTAGTTTTTCAATCAAATCATATCGAGAGTTATGTGGCAACAATAATATGATATATTATAATTTTGAAAAATTCTTAAGAAAAAACTATTGTCTCTACAGCTATAAAAGTTACGTTCCTAGACAATGGTTAGGCCCCTCCAAAAATTCCCCCGTATTTGGGGTACCTTCGACTCTACCCAAATATATTTTTGAAAAACCTTAGTGGTCGTTCGACGTGTCTGAAACTCAAGATTCTTGTATTTTGGAGGATTCTGATTAAAAGTGGTATCTTTTGTCGAGACCGCAAAAGCCGTTTTTATCCCACTTTGGGGCTTTGGAATTCCGAAATTTGAGTTTTTTAGTCGAGTGTGACTCGGCCGGGTTTCGATGTAGGGGCATAGTTTCTTCACCAAAAGTTTCGTTTTAAGTTATTTTACATAAAATCTTTCGGTGGTCAGAGGCCACCCCCCATGGATATTTTAAAAATGTTGATTTTTTGTTCCACGTTTCTGAAATTCACAGGTTCGATTTTTTGTAGATCGCTGATCAAAATCGACGTTTTGTGTCGACACTGTAGGAGCCTTTTTTACTCCTCTTTTTGGCGTCTGAAATTATGATTTTGCAGTTTTTGGACTTTGTCGCCACAGAACACTTAGACTTTAGGTGATTAGAGCCATTTTTTTCTACACATCATTTAGACATTTTTGTCAAAAATCGAACGGTACCAAAATCAAAGAAATCATACGTTTTGTTGGGAAGTTATGATTTTCTTTTTCTTTTTTGATACTTAGATTTTACGTATTTTCCGAATTTTTTGAAATTGAGTTTTTGTTCAATCTTTTTGAAATTCGAGTTCTGACTTATAAATTTCATGACGTGTTATAAAGGTTCTATGGTCAAAATGCGTAGGATCATTATTTACCCCGTAATCGGGGTACGAAAATAATTGAAAATCGAATCGTTTATTTTTTCGTATACGCATACGTTTCTTTATGGTATACCCCCGTATATCGATTTAACGAATTACCTTTTTGAACTTTTTACTCGTTTTAGGTTTGTTCACGTTTCAACGTTTGGCAATTACGCCATCAGCATAAAAAATAGTTTATTTAGAAGTAATTTTTCATCAAATCACATCGATAATACATCTATATTTAATGTTTATACCCCTCATCGTTTATTAAGAATTTAATATATTATAAGCAATTTCGTTGTACATAATATGAGATACGATTTCGAAATATCAAATGCATACAACTTATGTAGCTAGTCATGGGGATCAATTTTATGTCTTACGACTTTCGTCCTATCTCTCACGGTTTTCCCGGAAAACAGTTCGTAAACGAGAATTTTCATTTTTCGAAATTTTCAATTTTCATTCGCGTTTTGTCGGTCACCTGGGTGTCCAACAACAATTTATCACAAATGTTAAAATGTTCTACATGTAATTCTACACCAGAATCAGTTTTTTTTCTAAAAGACTGTATTTTTGATATAATATTTGGTACATATGGGGAAAAAAATATGAGAAGCACAGTCGATTATTGGTCGAGGATACATAATTATCAATCCAAAAAGTAATTATATTATTTGTATACAATTTATATTATATTGAATTAAATTTTTTTACTGGGTATTATTTTATTTTTTTATAGAAATTTAAAAAGTATTTAAAAACTTCATAGTATATAATGAATAATAATTATTATATTTATTATATTTAGAAACTACGAATGATTAACAATTAAAAATAAATAAATTATCAGCTTTGGTTATTGAGAGTATTTAATAAGAGATCTTTGTTCCAAATGTATTCCCTTTCTCAAGTAACTTGTAACACCCATGAGAAAATCTCAAGATTAGTGGTTGATGGCAAACGTATAATAGGAGGGAGAAATAATATCGGACCCCTGCGAGTCTCGCTATTCGGTTCAAGCTTCAGACAGCTCTTAGACCCTTTGGAACAGTCATTTCGCACTCGTTGACAATTTGTGTTTTTTGTCATCTTCCGATCATTGTTTTTTGCGAAATATAATTATAAGTATTATTATTTTGTATATTATATACCTATTTATAATAACTATATATTATTATTTTAATTTTATTATAATAATTTACTTATTAGTTACCTATTATTATTTTTATAATTAATTTAACAAAAATTAATTCAAAGAATTAATTATGGATCCAGACGATCCAGTTGACTGTAAGAATTAAAAAAAAAAAATTCTTAAGTTTATTAAATACTAATTCTGTTCGAATACATAAATCATAGATAATGCAAATGAAATCGTGGTAGAACCTGCAGTTGACCCAGATATTGAACCACCACAGGAACCTTTATCTACTGCTATTCCAGGACTCCGAGGTCGATCAACCGTATTTATTGATGGATTGGGATTTGTGTATTACCAGCATTCCATAAGAAGAAATAATCGGTTTGTATAATTAGTCCTGAATCATAAAAATCATAATCCCAGTAGGTAACTAAAATCACTAGGTATATATTGTCAATATTAACTTTGGTACTTTGGTATTTTAAAATATTGAAATTTTTATAAAAGATTTTAGATTTTTAAGATATTATACGCAATATTTATATATATATATTTTTTTTTTATTTCAAAAATACTTCATAACATAATTTTTAATTCTGTAATTCAAACACTTTTTTACTTGTAAACTTTAGTTTAATTTGTTAAACTGGTTATGATATTCAGAAATATAAAATATTAATTTAAATTAAAATATTATTTAATATAATATAAATATAACTATATAACTGTACTTATTTAAATTAATTAATTAAATATTAAAATATTTTTTAATAGGTACTTTAAAAAAAAAACATGGTTATTTATAGCGTTTTTTTTAACCAGCAATTATAAATTAATAAATTACTCATTATTTAAAGTTTTAAAAGTTTTGTTATTCATTCTATAGGTAATATAAATAAAATAATATTAAAACGTTTTATTTCATTAAAAATAAATACTTTAATAGTACTTATATAATATTATAATAGTAATAGCTGAAAATAAAAAAACGTAGAGCCAGGTGCAGATTTACTCATGGCAACCTAGGCAACTTTTTAGTATTAAGTGATTTTTGTTTGCTGATTATACAAGTTGCCACTTTGCTACAGTTGTAACGCCTAAGAATGGAAAACTGGTAAATCCACCTCTGTGTAGAGTCTTAGAATTCAAGTTTTATTCTTTTATTTAACTTCAACCAATAAATGGTTTAGTTTTACTTTAAGAGCAATGAAGCTAATAAGTAATAATATTATTATTTTTATTTTGAATAAGTAATTTACATTTTAAATTTTTTTAAATTATTGTAGAACATTTAAACACATTATAAATATATCTTTAATAAAAATAACATTAAATAATAAAAAAATGTACATGGTTCCAACAACTTTTATACCTAGTGGAGCGCGCATTGGGCCCAATATCAACGGCTGAATAACTGGCAGTGGCAATGGTCCAGGTAAAGGTTGCATATTAACATTATTTGCTGGTAATATAGCTTCTGAATAATAAAATTGAAGTATCATATGAAGCAACTATTGATCTCTTTTAATAACTAATATGTATTATGTTTATTTTATATATGACTTACGGTGTGCAAAATTGGGCTCCCCGATTTCATGCCTAAGTAGTTGTTCGGGGGTATATGCAACATTTTGAATGAAATCCCTCAAGTCATACCTGCCATTTTGCACATTTACCCATGCATTTATAATTGTAATGTCATTGCGTGAGTTCATTGTATTTGCTTGCCTTACCTAATAAACCAAAACAAATGTAAGTTTGTTATGCAGAAGTTAAGTCTAATGTACCTACATAAAATAAATATTATGACAAAAATGTTATTATATTTAAATAATTTAGCATATTATCTAAAATGATCAATGCCATACCCTTTGTCCATTGACTGCCCTTCCAAAATCATTCCGGGCCCTCTCCTCGATTGTTCTCAAGTGATCTAAGATATGTAAGGAAAATATTATATAGAACCTCTCAATTTCATAATACTTTGATTTTACAAAATAATTACCATAGAATATATATAATGGTGGGTGTTGACCCATTAGCCTTAATAGGGATGCATGATATGACTCTATGTAGTTGTTGGTCCTGTGTTGGAGCCTACACACCGTGAATCTTGCTGGAGTCACGGTGTCTATCCAAAAACGCTCATAATATCTTATCAAATCATGTAATTCATTATCTAAGTTATATTCAGTTACTGAAAAAAAAATGAAATATATAATTATACAAATACCAACTTAGCACTTGGTTTAACACCATGATGAATTTACCTAGGTCTTGTACAACTCTAAATCCTAAATTAATTGAATAAGAATTGCCATGGTGTTGTTCTTCAGTGGCTGGCAAATGAGCTAAAGTCATTAACTAAAATAAAAAATTTAAAATGTTCAATTAATATTTAAAAACTGTATTTAAAATTACAATCATTCATATTTATTAATATTTTGTTAATTTACATTAGCAACTTAAATTAATTTAATTCAATTAATCAAAATAAAAGAGAAACCAAATCAATTTTTAACAAAAATTTGATTTGTTAATAATATACATCCACAACATTCGTTATTCATAACAAACTCGATTATTCAGTGCACATGCAAATTTGCATTTTAATCAAAACCAAATTCATGCTAGTCCATATCAGTTTGTGATCTGTTTTGTGGAATCTGCAAATGTAGAATCAAACTTGTAGGCGCATTGATGGCCGTTGTATGATTACAAGTATTGCAACGAATGGTATACAATTCTTGAAATCCAAATAAAGATTCAAATGTAGGTCTACTACGGTCCATAAGTGCTTCTAAAAATTCTATACAATCTTGTTGCTGTTGCAGAGTATATAATATTGTCTCGTTGTCCAAATATTCTCTGATTGTTCGAGTATCACATGATCCACTGTTACTTGTATATTCGTGTAGGCTATGTTGAAGTGTTGGTCCGAGTTGATTATTACGAATTTCATTTACAAGAGATTGACAATTAAAAAGAACCTGTATGACAGAATTAGCATAACATGATACACCATCAGTGTTAGTAAAATCACTAAATATACTACTTGATGTTGTGTCAACTTTATTCTTAATACTTGATATTTTTATTTTTTTTTTGATTTTTTGTCACAGTTGCATTATCATTTATTGTTTCTAATAATGAATCTGACCTTATGTTGCAATTTTCTGGAACTTTGAGAGTATTGCTATTGACTTTAATAAATTTAATATCATTAATCATGATATTATAATCGACTATTTTGGTTGATTTGGTTTTAGTTTCTAGAACCAAAATAGTGTCACTATCAACCTGTATAAACTCAATATCGTCCAAGTTATTATTATTCAGGACCTTTGTTGATTTAATCGATTTTTTAGATTTTTCCACAGGAAATCCATCGATTACAGGAACGTTTGGTTTAATAAAATTGTTTTTGACTTCTTCTTGTACAATTTGGTCATCAACAGTCTCAGAATATTTTTCTATTTCCTTGAAAGTATCTATGTCCATAACCAGAATAGGTCTGTGATCACTTATGAGGGACTCGTACACCAAATCTGCAATGTCAACATTTGTAATGACATTGTCAATGGTTGTTCCGTGATCTGTAGTAATACCGTCAACCAATATTTTGTAATTGAAATGTTTTAATATTTGAACTAGTTGTTTTGGCGGTTTGTTGAAGTTTATATTGAAATCACCAATGAAGACAACATTGTTTTTGTTGGAAGCTACCGTTTCAATGAAATCAAAAGGCTTCTGTAAAGGAAAATTTGGCGATGAATATATCCCAATATAGGTAATATTTTCAATGATAACTTCAATTGCTTCTAAGTGTGTGTTTTTCTTTTGATCTTGAAGCAATGTTGTGCTACAGGTTATTTCTTTATGACTAATGGATTCTCCAACAAAACAAATTGAACCACTTTTACCATTTACATATTATACTGTCTATTCTACACTTCTACAGCATTCAGTATGGTTCTTAATGGTATATGTGTCAGTTGATTTTGAACCAGTTTCTTGGAAGAACATTATTTTAGATTGTAAAAGAACGATATCCGCATTAATGTGAGCTTCATATTTCTTTAAAGACCTTATATTGTGTGACATGCAGGAGAGTGGCATGTTGTGTGTCATAATTCTAGAAAAGTGCGGAATAAGAGCACAACTTGGTGTCCTGAGCCTGCACGTCATTTCATGTTCGACTTTTGCAGAAGGTTTTGGTGGCTTTGCAGGAAAGTAGTCTATACGCAAACCTTGAGCCGAAGTTGCTCGACTACATCCTACATATAACATATTGCACTTCAAGAATTTTTGGGGTATATGAAATGCTACAGATTGATATGTGGCACCTTGACTTTTGTGTACCGTCAATGCCAAAGCTTCCACTAAGGGCAATTGCATTCTAGTTACTTTATGGTGCTCTGCATTACCGAGTTGAAATTCTAATTTTAGGATTTCAATTGGTGTCCACTTGCACATATCATCTGTGTGTTCGCCTTCGGGTTTAAGTTTGTCTTTTATCTTCTGTCTGGTTAGTGACCCCACATCTGGCTCATCAAACTTGATCCAAACCCTTTTTGCAACTTCTTTACCTCCTGCAGTCTGTCCTTTGTTTATTTGCATGAGTTCTCCGATTGCACCGTTCACTATGCCGTCTTCGGTTGAAATGTTAGCTATCACCATGTATTTAGCTGTTTCTTTTAAAACTAATCTTAAAGCTAAACCCATAGTCTTTTGTCGTGGCAGTTTCTTGGCAGATTCAATATCCGATCGTTTCGCAGACGTATCAATGGCTTCAGATATGAAACTAACTTGATTCATAGAGTTAAGCACTCTTCTGTTCATTTCGTCGACTTCGCTATTAGTATGCATTACTTGTGGTTGAAAAGTAATGTCTAGGTGGGTTATAAGATTTTGGAAATATTTTACATCAGCTTCCTCCAACTTTCCTCTGGCCAACTTTGTTAACATTATTGAAAATTGTTTGTCATCTTTTTGGCGCATTATTTCAGTCAACTCATAAAACTTGAATGTTTCACAAATAGATTTAATCGATAACATTTCTACAGCACTTGGAAATTTAGACAATATTTCTTCAAAACTATCGTACAATGGTGTTGCTAATACCGGTGCTAATTGAAAGAAATCGCCAAACACTATTATATTTATATCACCGAATTGTTTATTTATTCTTAATATAGACCTCAATCGTTGATCAATGTATTCCAGTGTTTTTATGACAACCATGGAAATTTCATCAGTTATCAAAAGTTTTACATTGACAAACTGACAACGTATTGTATTTGAAATATCTGAACTTAACTTTGGTAATAATCCGGCAAATTGATTCAATGGTAGTTTGAACGCGGAATGAAGTGTTAATCCTTTTATTCCATATGCAGCTTTACCTGTTGGTGCTGTTAGCAATACGGGAGGAAGTGACAGATCATCTATATCTGGTCTAAGATTTGCTATCCTAATTACAGATTGGGCTAATGCTCGTATAAGCATTGACTTTCCAGCTCTCGCTGGTCCAGTGACAAATACCTTCATCGCAGGATAACCTTTTCCCCATAATTGACTTCTTATGACATTAGTTGTATGATATAAGAGTTGGCGTTGACCGTCGTTTAGACATCCGATTAAGTCTTTAAACTGTTCATTGTCTATGAGGTGCACTATTATCTTACCACCATCGTTAGGTGAATCTACATCTGATGTATTTGTATTTTCAACATAATCTCCAACATAATTTATTAGTACATCGTCTGGTACCCAATCTTCATCGTCTACAAGCTGATTGTTGTTATGGCCTTGTTCCCCTTCTATTTGGATTTCATTAACGTCTAATTGGGTTTCTTCTACTTTATTAAACTGTTGGTACAACTTTTTTATTTGAACAATGTTTGTTTCATACACTTGTTTACAGTTAATATCTAACAAATCGGTTTTTTCATCGCGCCTTGGTAAAAATAACATAATATTTTCTCTGTAAAAGTCTTGTTCATTTTTATCCACATTAAACCTAACATACCGTATGATTTTTCTGATTTTACGTTTATGTATATACTTGTTTGGTTTTCCGTTTAGAGTGCAGTCAATCAGATAAGTGGTATCAGGTTCATTATCAGTGTCAGAATCAGAACTGTTGTTAGCCGGTTTTTTATTACCGCGAACCTCATAATTTGAGCCAAATTCTGCTAAAGTTACATCTTCAAGACTGTGTGGTCTACATGAATAGTATTCAATGAGACCGTCAAAAAAAATGTCATCAGATTTTGGATCCATTTCTCCTCTAACTGCCATTGGTTTCAACATTCGAGTTCTTTTATCAGGATGGCTAGTGTTTATAAATATATACCCAGTTGAAGTATTGCATTGCTTCATACCTAAACAAGTGTACACTGCTTCCTGTGCAGAAATTTCCTGACTCCCTGAAAAAGTTGACGCTATCTTTTTCAGTTTTTCTTTAACCGATAAATCAGTAGAAGACTTAAGATTTTCGACAATGTCTCTCATTAGTTTTGATATTCCACGTTGGCTTTTTCCAATATACTCGATTACATATCTAACACAAGAATAAACGTCCAATATGAACTGTATATCCATGTTAGATTGCCATAACGGAAATAATTCTTCATTGAATCCAGAAATCATTCGTTGTTTTATTGTACGTTTTAGAAAAACTGTTGGCCGTCTGATAACAGTTCGAATAATGGATTTATATTCATTAACATCTTTAATTGACAATTTTTGTAAAATGTCTTCTAATGATGGATCTGAAGATGAATCACTATCCTTGTAGTCCCTGAGGTATTGCAGAAGTTTTTCATATTGTAGTGTACGAATTTTTCTTGTGATCGGATTACTTATGTCTTCTGTTACGACTGTTAGCGAAGTCAATATACAGGTTTTATTCATTGGCGGATATGGTATGTTGAAGCGATACTTTTTCATTTGCTTGTCTTTGTCAGTTCTGTAACATGTGTGTGTATGGCTATGAGTATTTTTATGCAAATACTCATGGGCCGGACTGCCATCGTCTACCATACACGTAATGTATTTGTTGATAAGTGTTACACATGCACCAAAAGTTTCAGGTTTGGCTGGGTCAAAAACAGGTGCATTTTCTAACCACAATAGCATGTGTACACGTGGACTGCCCCTATGTTGATATTCGACACGATAAAAGAAATGTTTCACACTGTGTTCTTTGAAAATAACATTTTTGGACTTGATCAATTTAAAAAGTGCTCTAAACCTATGATCAAAAAAAGTAGCACAAACAACTGGGTCTTGTCGAATTAAATCAGATTTTTGTGTATAAGTTAGGACAGTATCATAAGACAACGTTTTGGAGTAACGCAGTTTATACAAAATCTTTAACAAATCAGTCCAAGTTGATTCACTAGGGCTAAATGTTAAGAATAATGTCGGTTGACCTTCTTGACGCACCATGGCAAAAACATTTTTTCTCATCGCTGCAAGATATGAAGGTGAATTTTGTATGTTGTTTAACATTCGGTATCCTTGGTCGTTATCTATCATTTTGTTTAGAACAGCTGGATTTGCTACGTCATTCGCAGTTGTGTTTCCTTTTTTGTTTTTTCGTAAAACAATTTGCACATTGCTTGCAATTAGTTTTTGAACTAATACTTTGCATTTAAAAAACAAGTTAGATGAGTCCGATGCAAACCTTCGATCTACGTTCAGTAGTTTAGACCTTACTACTTTTGAGTAATTTTTTAAAGGTGATTTATTTGTACGTTGATGCCCACCAAATAAATCAGGAAAAGCTTTTTTTTCTGTATGGTCATCAATAAGAATAGATAACGGTTTCATGCCTTCGCCTGGTGCAAAAGAAACAAAATCACAGTTTTCAATCATCGTGTCCATTGTTCCCGGATTGATTGGTTCAATATTTGTGTCTTCATCGTCTGTTCCTTCACTTTCATGATCTGAGCCGTTTTCTAAATTTTTTGTTGTTTCTGACACATGCGCCAACCAATCTTTGTCTATTTCAGCATCTTTATATAGAGGTTTTTTAATCAAATCATTCAATGCTGATACTACTAATGATGGTCTGACATTTTGATAAAGATAATGTTGTTTAAAGCACGATTTTCTTTTTAATTTTACCTTCATCATCTTAACTGCAGCTAATTTTTCGGCACGCCTTGGCAAAATAGATGTAGTCTTTGTCAGATCTATTGGAACATTGATAACGTTACCTTTGATTTTAGCTATCCATCACTGCCAAGACATTTGAATATTTTCATAAACGGTAATCTAAGGGAAACCATTTGCTTTTCTATTTGATTTAATTGTGTAACTGAAGACGGAACACTGTTTAACTTATAACCATTTCCTATGTACAACGGAGGAACTTTGGATTTTTTTATAATATGCGGATGACAACTTGTTCATATCGTCACAGTACTCTTGGCATCACTTGGAATTGACATTCCTACTCGATTGAAGATATCAGAGTTGCATTTATTGACACTGGATGGGAAACGTAATCTATGACACGAATAACATTTTTCTGATACACCTTGAGACCTTTTAAAAATATATTCAGATATCAAAACATCTTCCTTCTGCCTGGTTTCGTTTAATTTTTGCCGTTCTCGTGTTTTATAAGATATTGAATATGGTATTTTCTTTTTAGTAGATACATTTTGACTTAGGCTGCTATCTGATGGTAATCTTCGCTTTCTCATGTTTCGAACATTTGTAATTTGATATGCTTTTTTGAAAACTGGATTTTCCATTCGTTTCAATCTGTTCTTCACACTGGCAACCCTGTTTGCATTCTTTATAACTGGATCTTGCAGTCATTTCAACATGCTCTTACGACTGGCGATCTGGTTAGCTTTTTTAAAATCCAGATCTTGGAGTCGCTTCGACCTGTTCTTACGACTGGCGATCTGTTTAGCTTTTTTAAAAACCGGATCTTGCAATCGTTTCAACATGCTCTTACGATTGGCGATCTGGTTAGCTTTTTTTACATCAGGATCTTGCAGTCGTTTCAACATGCTCTTACGACTGGCAATTTGGTTTGCTTTTTTTACATCAGGATCTTGCAGTCGTTTCAACATGCTCTTACGACTGGCGATCTGGTTTGCTTTTTTTACGTCAGGATCTTTCAATCGTTTTATTGTACTTTTTAAATTTAACAATTTTCTTTGATTTGTAGCAACAATATCATCAGATGCACGGCTTAATTGTTTTCTCAATTTATCCTTTTCAAGTTCTTGCAAATGAAGATCAATGTTTTCGCGGGATATTTTTATTGCTTCTTTTTTATTTTGTGTACGTTTACACGGACGTCCCATTATATGAAAAAAATACATATATATATATGACAAAAAAAAAAAAAACTTATAGCTAAAAAAAAACCCTAATACTAAAAGTTAAAAAAAAAACAACAACAACAACAACAACTGCTACCTCTGTCAACCAAAAAAAAAAAATAAAATTAGCTGATAATTAGAGTATATAATATTATAAAATAATTAATTTGAAAATTACCTTAACACAAGTCACAATCACAGAAATCCAAATGAGCCAAGAAATTAAAAAATGATCTAAAACAAAATTATGAATGTTACCAAAAAGAAATATAAAATAAAAACACTTGAATGTTAGTAGCACCGCTTATGATACAATGTAAGGCCACAACCTTAAAATATTTGACAATTACAAAATATGTACAAATACCTACATACTGAATTCCTAATTTATTCATTTTACTTTATTAAATAAAGCAGTTATTTTTTTTTAATAAATACTAAATATATCTAATATCTTTAAAATTAGGTACAATTAAAATATTAAATAATATCTCCTACTCATAGTATCTAATAAGTAAAATATGTAAAAAGAACATAGGAAAATAAACTTTAAAATTAATTAATAATTATGTTTTGTTTACATTACTTATGAATAAATCGTTATTTAAACAAATTAATGCTATTTTACTAGGTACCTACCAGGAAAAGTAATTAGAATATTGATTTAGTTATTGTAGTTAATGAATAATAAATTCAATAATGTAATTTTTTAATTTATTGTTATTTGATTATGATAAAAAATGTGTTAATATTTTTTTCAAACATGACTTAAAGAAACATGACTTAGTCTACAAATTCGCTAGACCAAACCGGTGTAAATTTCCCCTTAAAAAGTGAACCGGTGTGGTTTTAAGAAATTCGGTGTACTAAACCGATTTATAAATGCGTCACACCGGTTTGGTTTTATTCGACTGCTACGTGCTCTGATGTCCTATACCAATAATATAATACATAAAGGGGTCCATACAGAGTAGGCCTAATTAATAAGATAAGAATCACTTATATATTTTAATTACAGGACGTAGGAATGAATAAAATACCAAACAATATGAGGAGGGTAGCCATCGTACCACAACGGTGTTTAGCTAGGCCTGAAAAACAATAGTAATAAAACAACTTTTAACACTAAATCAAAACATAGGGAAACGAATAAACGTATCGATGCGTTAAACCTAACCCAACCGTGGGCGCACAATTATATATTTCAAATATAATGCTGATCATATCGCGAGTTCTGAGAACTCGGATATGGCATTTGCGGTTGACCACATGCGTAGGCGAATGGTCACCGGACGTCATAATGCACGCGCATCCTGAAATGGCGGATGGTCTTCGGACGTCATCATCGCACGCGCATCCTCTGAAATGCGTAATAGTGTGAGAAGCGAATGACCTGAATACGAATAGGCCAGAAGGGACATGAGTAGGAGATCAGGGGACACTGACTATATAAGGGGGCCCAGAAGAGGACTCCCGCAGACGTGATTTTCCAGAGCTAGAGCAAGCACCTTCACGTCACTTTACACCAGAAATCGTTCATTTGGACTTAGTTTATTTTTCCAATTAAATTAATTAATTGAACTTAGAATATTTTCAATCAGTTTTAATAAAACACTTAGTAATATTTCGACTACTTTATTCCATCATACCTATATCTTTGCGACAAGCTGTTGGCCCACTACACGACCATCATAACGAGGTGGTCGAGAAATACCGATCGAGATTTGTCCCCACCTTATTTTAATATTTCCCCTCAACAGGCATCCCTTTATCATATATTACATATTGTTATCACTTATAATTTATGGTTAATCTTAATTCAAATGTATGTATTTTAAACTCTTTAATACTCATTACTCATAAATTAACTAAGTTTATAATAGTTTAATACCATTATTTGATTTTGAGTAAGCAATAAGCAGTAAGTAAGTAGTAGTTTTTAGATATTAATTTTTGTCGTACTTAAGATTGTATATTTTAAGTTGCATAAAATAATGAGCTATACTATATTTCATAAATAAGTTTAATACTAGTAGTTTGTCATTAAGAAACTTGAATAAAACTTTTACTAATTGGCATATCGATAGTTTACTTTGTTATTTACTGTTAAGTATTGTTAAACTATGTGACTCTAATGTCCCTGTTCACGCTAAACATACTAAGTCCAAAAATATGATTGTTGAGAATCAATTTTTGGCAATTTTTTTCAAATATAAAATGCAAATTAAATTAAACCAAATTTAGTGTGTTCTGAGTACTCAGGATGTCTAATGGACTTAAATGAAATTTCAAATTGTTTATCTAACAACTTTAAATAATACTCGGACTTAGTTGATTAGAGAAATGTAAACATTTTTAAACTCAATTTTATAGAATAATAAACCAGGAAAATGTTTAGACTTTGTGTGTTTTGCGCGAACGAAGACAATATAATAAATACTACGTATTAAGGTGATATGTTTAAATATTACATAGGTAGTTGAAATTACATGATGAATTGTTTTTAAAAAAGATATTTCATTTTTTCTTTATGGCTGCATATACAAATATGCATATTTAATTTTACCTGAACACCCAGGTAAATTACATAGTTCACTTAAAAGGCTCTCCAATGTCTGAATGACTGACTGAAAATTTTCTTATAGCAGTTAGCACTAATACCCTAATAAACCTATCATTAAATTTATTTCGATTCATTTCTAGAAATTCACTATGTCTTTATGGGATATTTCTGATGATGATGCGATGGATAGTTACATTGAAGGTATGAACATTTTTAAACCCTTCAAACTTTATTGTTTTATAATAATGTATTGAAGTACATAATATTTTAAATTAATATTATTATATTTTATAATTTATTATTCAAAAATTTTTTTCAATTTATTATTCCAGTTATTGGTGAGGACATTGTAAATGTTGATAATAGCCTCTTTAACGATACTATTCCAAACTCTGAAATGTCTAGTAATTATTACATTTAATATTGTTTCATGAACTAAATTTGATAAAAATATGAAGCATACTTTTTTTTTTAGGCTCATGGACAGCAGCAGCTACGAAATTGTTAATTGCGCTCAGATCAATATATAATGATAAATTTCAAAATACAAGAAAAAAAGGGAAAAAAATGGAACTGTGGATACTAATTTCTAATGAAATGAAGGAAAAAAATCACAATTTCAGTGAAAGGCAATGTGATGAAAAGTGGCGTCGTCTACTCACACGTTTTCGTCAAGTAAGAGATGCATCCAAGGTATCGGGAAGTGGTAATATCAAATGGCAGTATTACGATTATATGGAAAAGTCCATATCTCCAACAGCAAGACAAATAGTTTCTCCACCCAGAGGTTAATTAATAATTTTGAAAAAATTAAAAACTTAGTTAAAAACTAAATGTAGAATGTTCATTCTTGTAGTTTACATCCTTATATATTTTATAATTTATTAATACATCTTTTATAGATCTACTGCACGAATCATCTGTGAGACCACTGCCCGAACCTTTAGTAAGTTCAATCCAGGAAACATCAGAAATTTCAATTCATGAATCATCGGAAATTTCAATTCCCGAATCTTCTCTAAGCCAAACGGAAGAACCTCCAACTTCTGGGTTGATACAAAAATCGTTATTAAATAAAACTAGCAATAAAACACCTTCATGGATTAAACAATTTGAGGAATTTAAAAACGAACAATTGAAATCAGCAAGAGAAAATGCAAAACAACTCAATGACCGGTTAGTAAATAAATATTAGATACCCATTTTGATTATTTCTAATTATTAACTCATACATAATTAATAGTCTTGATAAGTTGGAAAAAAGGGAAGAAGCTATGCTAAAAACTCAAGAAGAACTAGTTAAAAAATTAGAAGATGCGAATAATATCGAACTACAGAAATTCGATGTGTTTAAAAAAATGTTTAACATTGATTAGTACCTATGTTTGCTTCTATTTTTCCTATCATCAGTTTATTTAAATTTTTATTAGTTGTATTTCCTAAAGTTAATTTATATACATTTTTTTGTTTTTTTATTATTTTTTGTTAAATTTTACTATGGCATATATATAATATTATTAAAACTGTTATATTAATTTTATATTTGTTCTGGTCATAATTAAGAAGGAAACTTAAAGACTATATTTTTAAGTAAGATTAAACACTTACATTTTTTGTTTTTTTATTATTTTTTGTTAAATTTTACTATGGCATATATATAATATTATTAAAACTGTTACATTAATTTTATATTTGTTCTGGTCATAATTAAGAAGGAAACTTAAAGACTATATTTTTAAGTATGAGTAAACACTTAAATGTTTTGTTTTTGTTTTATTATTTTTTGTCTTGCATTTATTATTCAATTAAAATAAAACGTTTATTCTAAATTGTTGTGTACATTTACTAACTTAAACTAAATTAAGACCTTTTGACTATGTTTGTTGTTTAACATATTGGTAATGAATCACAAATAAAGTTTCTTGTGGTTGATCCTGCTGTAGTTTCTTCATCTCTCATTTCCTGAATAATGTCTGGTTGAAAACTATTAGCAACTTCAATGTCATCATTGTTTGTTATGCATATGTTATGCAAACAACATGCTGCAGTAATGACTTTACCACAAAAGTCTTTTTTATAAATATCCATATGTCTAGTTTTTAATTTTATAAAATTATTAATTAAAAAATGAAAATTTAAATAAACAAAGTTTGAAAATCTTACTTAAGCTTTCTAAATCTGCAAATCAACTTGCCAAATGCTTGCTCGATTAATACTCTACTACTACTTAGTTTCCGGTTGAAATTTTTTTCTTTTAGGCTTAAATGACCATTATCTTTGTATGGAGTTAGAAGACCCTCTGTAAGGGGATAGGCCCCATCACCAAGAATATGACATGATTTTGGGAACAAAGACAATGGATTGTTAAGGATTAATTGGCCAATTTTACTGCATCGATAGATTCGAGCGTCATGAGAACGCCCTGGCCAACCAGCAAACACATCTATAAATTTTAGTTCTGCGTCAACGATTCCCTAAATAAAAATAAAATAATTACATTTACATTATTGTGTTTTTTTAAGAACTTAATAATATTTTCAATATACCTATAATCTATATTAAATATAACAATTATGAAACCTTATTAATAATATTTATTAAGTTTAAATTTATTTTTTATTGTATTCATTGAATATCTCAATAAAAAAATGTCTGTTATTCGACAGATTAAGATTTTAATTAGTTAAGTAAAAAGTAATTGGATTATAGCTTTTGGCAGGTCCTAATATGTTGTTTGTAATTGTAGGTTATCATCATCAATTAGAATACCTTTGAAACAATATATTAGGAGCCTTCCATTAAATTTTCAAGCTTTTTTTACCAAACAAATAAATTTTTATAGATATTTATAGAAAAAAATACTAAAAAAAATTGGAAACTAAAAATGTCTGTAAACAGCTCAAAAAAAAAAAATATATATATATATATATAATAAATACTTAAATGACATTCCTTAATATGTCTTATTCCAAAATATACAAGTATAGCTGCAATCTGCATTTTACATTGTTAAGAATTGTCATGTTTTATCATTTTGTACATAATTTAAAAAATGTTTAAAGATAAAATCAAATGTCAATTACTTTTATTACTGTATACTTTAGTCCCTTATATTTCAAATGTATATTTAGGTATATCTATAGTTTAATAAATATTTGGTGTATTATTTTATTAAATATTCTGATGATATAAAAGTATACAAAAAATATTAAATGAATGGACACTCACTTGTAAAACAACAGATGGCACTTGTTTCCTGTTACAAAACATATTTCTGTCTAATTTAGGCATTTTAGACCTTTTTTCCCATGGAAATAGGGTGTTGATGTGACAGCCATCAATGCACCCAATACATTAGGGAATGAGTTCATACCTCTTAGATTATTGAAATTCTGTATATTTTTAAGAGCAGCATTTTCTGTAGGCCATACAATTATACTTCCAGCAACATTATTCATAGCCAATAAACAATTAATAATTATTGAATGGCTTGTACTTTCCGCAATATTGAACCGATTACTAATTTGTCTAAAAATGCATTATTAATGATAGTTACAAGTTACAAAATTTTAAAAGGTTACATTAGATGATACCTACATTGTACATTTGAAAAGTATTCTTTTAAATACTGCCTATGTCTACACCATTTTTTCATCACTTTAAAATGTAGGTACCACTGCTCGAAATACAACTATTTATTAATTTATATTGAATATCTAACCTGTGTGTTTCAGAATTAACCATGTACCAAATAAATATTAAAACTTGTTTTTCAATATTTATTTTAATTGACTCTTGAGACAAATAAGGACCAACATACGATATTACCTCCTATAATTAAAATCATACACATTTTTTAATGATAGACAAATAATTTTTTTAATAACATTAAAACAAACTTTAACACTGTTTCTATTCAAACGGAAATGGGATTTGAACTCTCGATCTGTAAACTTAGGTATCATTATTTCTGCAAAACCGTGGATCTTCACCTTAATATTTTTGTAATTTTTTAATTCTGCATTAAATAACAACATCATAATATCATCATGATCATCGTGATCATTTAAAACTGCCTTATGCAAGTGAATAAACAAGTCTAGGAAATTAAAAAAATTAAATTCAAGCGTATATTTATGTAAAAATAGCATACATGAAGTATTATGACTTACTCTCACGAACAAGAAATCCCTGGGTTACATAACTGCTAATGTGATTTTTATTCAGAATAAAGTCTTTAAACAATTGCAGTTTTAAATCGTTTCTATTCATTTTGAATTGATTACAATATTAAAACCAATTGAAGTTAAACGAAAAGTCAAACAAAACACTGGGGTCTGACAAGCATTTAATATTCAGAAGTTAGAAACTAGAAAGTCAGAAATAAGAAAAGTTAGCCACTAGGTAGATGAAAACTATGACAAAGAAACGATTTAAAAAAACGCGGGTAACAATTCATATATACGCGATAAGAAATTAATTAAAAAAGTGGGGGTGAGCCGATCTATACCCCGAATTTCTATTTAAACCGGTGTAAACCAACCCGGTGCAGTTTCACGAATCGGAATCATGATAACCGGTACGGTATTGCACACCGGTTTGATCTGGCGAATTTGTAGAGTAAGACAAAAAAAACTAAACTGTTTTTTATTCAACACACGTTCTTATGTTTTTAATAAAAACTAGTATCATATTTTAGTATTATGAGTAATATTGTAATAAATTCACTTAATTAAATGGTATATAAATATATATTATGATATAATATAAATGGTTAGACAACTATCAATCCCTCAATTTCAGATTTGTGACTAAACCAAGTTTACAATAACCTATTGATATACAAATTTAAACACATACATATAACAATAATATTATCCATTAAATTACCCAGCAAAATTGACCGATCTAAATGTTTAATATAAATAATTATTACAATAATATTCGATAACCAAACGCTAAATATTTGATGGAAAAAAAAACATCCTTCCGTTCAGAATCTAAAATTAAGAAGCTTTATTTATATTAAACTATTATAGGTATTTATTATTGTTCAACATGAAAATCATAATATACGAGTACTTTTTAATTGGTAATCGGTCAAAAAGTCTAAGGAAAAGTCCGAACACATTTTTAGTGTCGGACAAACAAAAAGTCCGAAAATAAAAATTACCTATTCTATTAAATTTACATTCATAATTATATAATTTATTATTATTTTAATAAGTACCTAGATATATGTATTTATCTAGAATCTAGATCTATATAATGATCGTGGTAATATCGATTATCGCTTGTAGATACTAGATAATATAATCTTATGGTAGCTAACATGTAGACACACAGCCACATATCATAGCGATATATATGTTACGGTGAAAGACGAAAATTGGTAAATGTCGTCATTCCCCGGTCAATGAAGTCATTAACCAAAATGATTCAATTATGTAGGTAAATGTTGTAAAAACACATTTTTAAAATTCAATATTACATCTTTCACCGGTCATTGACGTCATTTACCAAAACTTGTGGTAAATGAAGATAAATAACACTGATTGTTTTAATATATCAGACTTGGGTAGTATTCTGAATACTTTTTGAATACTTTTTACAAATATTCTTAATACAGTATTTGGAATACTTTTTTTCCGTCCAATCACACAAAAAATAATTTCATTACTTCTTCTGTAATAGAAATTGCTTTCGCATTTATACATAACCATATAAGCACCTATAATCTATGTATATTTTTATTCAAAATATTTTATAGTAAATAGTAATATATTATTTTGTTTTATACTATTTTTAGTGGGTAATATTATTTCCAATTTGAAACGTTGAATTCGTAATTATTATTATTATTTAAGCCACAGTAACTTGGCTATTGGCTTAAAGTAGTTGATTAATGTACTAATTTTTATAATAATATTAATTTTATTATAATTAAGTATTAATTAATAGTTTTTTTTTTGTGAGTATAATGTTCCTTTATTAGGTTTTACTAAAAAAGTTATCCATTTTATTACTTAAATAAATCACATAATATTTATAATAAATTAAATATTTAATTTATAGTGAATAGATTGGACAATGTTCACTTATAAACACTGAATTGAAAAAAAAATATATTTTTGTTATTGAAATCTATTTAACATTATTTTTTAAGTCAAAACTATTTTTTAAAATTCGATACAATTCTTTCCATAAATGTATTGAACATCATTCTCCAATTAAACTGGGGATTGACGTCAATAACTGGGGAATGTCTACATTTACAACATTTACCAATTTTTAGGTAAATGATGTCATTTACCGGAGAATGACGGCAAACAAGTTCGAAGTTTTCTAGGATTAGCAAGTTACTATCGGAGACTAGTAAAAAACTTTTCGCACATAGCCAATCCATTATTTCAATTAACTAAACATGACAATAATAAATCCATAACTTGGAATGATGAACACGAAGACGCATTCAATAAATTAAAAACAATCCTAACATCTGAACCAGTAATTGCACATTTCTCCGATGACAAAGAAACATATCTAACCGTTGACGCTAGCATAATCGGTTTAGGAGCAGTACTAGAACAACCAGACGAAAACAACAAATTAAGACCAGTAGGTTACGCATCACGAACAATATTAGACTCTGAAAAATCATACTCGTCCACAACTTTAGAGCTTTTAGGTCTAGTTTTCGGCATAACTTACTTTGGAGAGTTTCTATGGGGACGTAAGTTCACAGTATTTTCCGATAATATAAGCTTACAATATTACAAAAATTTAAAAATACCATCTGCCAGAATAGCTAGACTTACATTAAAAATATTAGATTTTGATTTCATAATAAAACACAAAGCTGGTAAAGAAAATAAAGTCGCCGATTGTTTATCTAGAAAAAACATAATGAATATAATAGACGCTGTAATTTTTGAACACCACACACATTCTAATGAATCTGAATTTATACATAATATAAGCATTGATAAACACACAGAAATAAACATAATTGAAGAACAAGAAAATGACAGCTTCTGTGCTAAAATAATAAAAGCATTAAATAATTTACCTACATCTAATAAATATAAAAGACTATCAAGGAGATACATAATAACAAACCAAATATTATATTTAAAAAGACATATTCCCAAACAAAATATAGACAACGCTATAGTTATTCCAAAAGGTTTAGTGACAAATATAATCACAGCCTACCATAACCCCCCTCTAGCAGGGCATATGGGCATAACGAAAACAATAAAAACAATTCAAATAAAATATTATTGGCCAACTTTAATAAACGATGTAACAAATTTTATCAAATCTTGTCATCAATGCCAAATAAATAAAAAATCACAAGGTAAACCAGCAGGTTGTTTACAACCAATACCACTACCCAAATGCAAGCCATTAGATAGAATAACTATTGATTACCTAGGACCATTACCCTCTAGCAATAACAAAAAATATATACTTGTATTCACATGTCAAAGCACTAAATATGTCATTGCGAAAGCCACCAAATCATCTGATGCAAATACAGTAGTTAAATTCCTCATACAATATATTGCACAATATGGTGTACCTAGATACATCACATCAGACAGAGGTCTACATTTTAAAAATAAAATAATGAATGACGAATGCACAGATTTTGGTATAAAACAAATATTTTCATCTAGTTACGCACCTCAATCTCAAGGATTCACAGAAAGAATCAATGGGGTAATATGTCAAGCCATAAGACACTATATAAAAGACAATAACCAATCAAGGTGGTCCTTCTATTTACCATACATAATATTTAGCTATAATAATTCACCACAAACATCTACAAATTATAGCCCATATTATTTACTACACGGGTTCAATGCAAATATAGGCATAGACACGCAAATAATTCCCGAAAACCTATCATATGACTTTAAAAAATCACTTGAAGAAATAAAACAAGTTAGAGAAAACATACCAGAGTACATAAAAAAAGCTCAAAATACACAAAAAATAAATCACGACAAATTACACAAACTTACTACATATGAACCAAATCAACTCGTATTAGTAAAATTTCCTATCCAAGAACCAAATAAAACTTGCAAATTAGCCCCCAAATATAGAGGTCCATATATAATAATATCAAAGGTCAACTACGTAATAGAACTTATATTAAATAACAAACTAACACAAGATGTTGTTCACATTAGACGATTGAAACCATATTTCCAAAGGGACAACTTAGATTCAAACGAGGAAAAGGAATCTATACACAGTGGTAACTAATTTAAAATAATATACAATATGTCAAAAATAATGATACTAACATTTATTATGAATATAATACTATACATAATACCACATACTAACGGGTTTATAGCATACGATTGCTCAATCACCAAAATGAATATTACATCATTTAACACATTAAATGTTGATTATTGCACACCCCCAATGCCGAACAAAATAGAAAAAATCCCTATAATAAAATTATTACAAATAACAGAATCAAAACAAATACATTTTCAAGCATGCTATATTGTCGCTGACTACTTAATAACGAAATGTGCAAGCCTCGATTATGCACAAATTGTAAAACATGGATACTTCACTGAACTTATACAAGCAAGCGCAGCTCAATGTGCAGATGCACACTCCAAACGATCATATACCTTTTATCAAGGTACAACTGCTAATAATATAAAAATAAATCAAACTATGTACTTTTCCGATGTCATCAGAGGCAGAGTAAACCATGATGGTGACTGCACTGGAGAAACTTTTAAAACAGACAAATATGAATGGAACAACGTATTAGTACAAGCAAAATACAAAATAGTATTATCGGAAGGAATGACAATTGCTAATAGCAGAGATAACGTCATCATACTTCCCACAGGCACACGCCTAAGATTATCCGACTCATACGGCATCGATTCACACAAAGGCGAAATAATATGGATATTTAATAAATAAACAAACTGTGACACCAATGATTATGACACATTATATGAAGGCCCAGCTACATTAGTAACATCAAGAAAATCACTTAATACAACCACGGAAATACAAACATTTCTAGTCGAATCAGATAAAATCACTTTTGCATTACAAAAACTAAACTCGGACTATACATGTCATATACCGGTGTTTCAAACGGAACATCCACGGTTGTTCATTTTAGCTGACCAAGAAAACATACCATTTTTTTACACAAAACCAATTTCTACATACAACACAGACCTTATGGCATATATAAATACAAAATTAGTCTATATACAAAATATTCTAAAAGCATCTATAACTTCAATATACATCGATCTAGTAACCAAACAATGTAATCTAGAAAGACAAATACTTATGCACAAACTATCATTAGCATCGTACCAGAATTCGCATACTCAATGGGTGAAGGACCTGGTTACACCGCTCTAAAATCAGGAGAAATGGTATACCTATTAAAATGCAAACCTATAGATGTCGAACTAGACAGAAGCCACAATGCATGTTTTCAAGAATTACCAGTACTATATAACAAACAAAAATTATTCATGGCACCAAAAACCCACACTCTACAAAAATATGGAACAGAAATCGATTGTACAATAATACTACCAACAGGATACCTCATGGAAGGAGAATGGATAAGCATGTCACCTAACTACAATGAACTAGGATCCGGGAAAATACCACAATTACTGAAACCACAAACAACCTGGACATGGTCATACAGAAGCCCAGAGCATTTAATGAATGCTGGATTATACTCCAGCGATATGATTAATGCACCACAAAAACACTTACTATTTCCTCAAGAAGTCGACGCAGCACAAAGTAACATAGCAAGACAAACAATGGGTTACGACACACTCGATCAAGGGCTAAAATTAAAACCATATATTGATGGAGAACTCATAAGCCATTTAGTCGATGAAAAATTAAATAAAATGTGGGGTTGGTTTGTAGGATTCGGAAATTTCATATCCGGACTCTTAGGAATATTCACCGCATGGAAAATTTTAATGATATGTCTAAATACTACAATTAACATGTCAATATTATATCAAACATTTGGCTGCAGTTTAAAAGTACTAGCGGGTATATTTTCAAGCATGACACATTATTTTATGCATAAGTCACATTCAAAACAAAAACCAAACACACAAGATGAAGAACCGACCAATGAATAAAATACCTTTTTATTAAATTCAATTACAGAACAACCCACACCACGAATTATACTACAACCCACATCACAAATACGACAAGTATATCCATCCATTAACATTGAAACATCAAATAGAACATTATAAAAAAAACAAAAGTAACTCTATAACTTAATAATAAATAAAACATATATATAAAAAATTATTATAAAAATAAAATAATAAAATATCAACAATTATAAAATAATTATTATTAAAAACATCAAATGATATAGGCACTATAATATTTATAAAATAATTTAATTTATAAAGGGTTCTAAAATTAACATATTACCTATGTAACATAATAATAATTAGTCATATACTTACATTAGAATATCGATATATTAAATAACTACTTATTACATTAATCTAACTTAATTTTATATATAGTTTATAATTGCATACTATCTATACAAAGGAATATAATTATAAAAAATAAAAATAAAATAAAATAAAAAATAAATAAAAAAATATATCCATATAAAATTAAAAAAAATAAAATAAAATATACTATACATAATATAAATGAACAATATTAACCCATACATTTCATTAACTAAAATTAAGACTACGCGTAATTTAAAATACTACCTATATTATTACTAACATCATATTATATGGTACTATAATATTCATAAAATAATTTAATTTATAAAGGGTTCTAGAATTAACATATTATGCATTATAATAATAATTAGTCATATACTTACATTAGAATATCAATATATTAAATAACCACTTATTACATTAATCTAACCTAAGTTTATATATTTTATAACTATATATACCATCTATACAAGTGAATATAATATAATGTAAAAAAAAAGAAAAATATATATATAACAATTTTAAAAATAATATACATAATATTATAACTGAACAATATTAACCCATACATTACATTAACTAGAATTAAGATTACTAATAATAAAAAAAAAAAAGTCGAAGAATAACAAATAAGAGTCGACTATATTGTAATTCACAGAAATATATATAGCATAAAACAATTAATTATTTAATTTACATATGTACATTAACTACTAACTAAATTTGATTTTCAAAATCCATCAACAAAAATGACTTCTAAGTTCTATTCATTCTTCACTAAAAATCATTTCTCAAAGAAGAAAATGGCTACATCACATCAAGTAAAAATCATTAATCCAACTTCTATCAAATATTCATTACATCACAAGCAATTTCAACACCAACCAACTTCACAAATCCAATCCAGAAAGAAACGAAAGCCACAACAATAACAACAAATACAGGACGAAAAAAAGACAGTTAGAAATATAAACTGGGTATGTAAAAAATAAAAAAAAATAAAAATTAAGATTAAAAGATATGTTAAAACTAAAAATGTTAGGTATTAAAAATTAAGATTAAAAGGTATGTTCAAACTAAAAAATTTTAATAAATTACTGTTTAAAAAAAAAAAAAAATCACTATTAATTGTACCTTAAACTATACCTTAATTAACATACTATTCACATGAAAAAAAAAAACAATGTAATTTACCAAACCCATTTTCAATTATATACAAATTCTATATCACAAACACAATCATGTACAATAACACTTATTTTAATATTTATAGCACCCTAATATTGTAATACAAATTATTAACCTACCGTTTTTTTAAATTATATACAAATTATTTACTACAAACAATAATTATGTACCATTTCACTCATCTTATTATTATATAACTTAATTCATTTATAAAAACCATACTGTATCACAAAATTCTATTCAAATTGTATTTATGTAACACCAAGTGCACCGTGAGGGCACCCGGCACGGTGCAAATTGAAATCCCGTGTAATCTGTAATATATAAATATTACAGTTATAATAATCCAATAAATATATAAGGCAGATTTCCGATTATGGGCTTACTTAGATAATGTGGAACCGGACGCAATAAACGAATTAAAATAAATGTTACAATTATGAACTATACGAAGATGATAAAATAGCAATCGACCAAACTAATATAAGTACCATAGGTATACTATCATTCAATCATATCAACGCGATGGAACCGCAATTAAAGAATTAAAATAAATACCACGATAATCAAATTATACAAAGATACTGAAACTAACACTACGACAATTAAATTTAAAATAAAAATATCAATCACATAATTACGGACAGACCAAATTATCTATATCAAAAACGCCGCAAGAATACGTTCAAAAGATCATTGAAGAACGCAGGCTTTATTGTAAGGTGCACTAGGACACTAATTGTGCATTAGGAAATATACAATGTGCAGTTGGCTTGGCGAAAATGTGCACTTGAGAAATACAATAAAAATTACTTTGCCAAAATTATTTAAATAATGCATGTATTATTTAGTACGTGAAATCAGTCACACCCGACATCGAATGACGATTGACGATTACGCGCTCGCTATCGGCGTTGAACGTGTTAAAAATAGATTATTGACAACAGGCGCGTCCAGTTTTGAATATTTTTGTTTACTATTTATATTATGATTTTATATTTAGAAAATATAATTATTAATTACCATTTACCATAATATCACATTATCACCGATCGTTGCCAATTATCTCCGATTTTACATTTTATTTCTTGAAACTGTACGTGTGTATACCATACATGCTTTTATTTTATTGATTTACTTTGCATTATTCACGGGCTTGTAATCATCGGATCGTCATTAAGGTAAAATTTTTAATTAATATTAATAATTAGATACCTACTCTTATATCGATGGCTTAATGCAAACTTGTTATAAGTTAGGTAATTTTTTCCGAAAAACACTTTTTGATATTAATCGTTAGAAAATTGAATTATCTTCGTTTTTTACAAGGTGTTTGTATTCTATAACCATTAATGATTAATTAATTATTCATGTGATATTTATTATTTTCACTTTTCATGAATAGCAGTTAGCTATATTTTTTTTTGCTCTAATATATTAAGTCCTCGACTCTTAATGATAAGTCCTTAAATTGTGTACTTGTACTGCTATTTAAATGCACACTTGTTATATATCCGTACTTGATATAAATTTGATTTGTATTACCCAATTTATTAACTGCTTACATGTTATAAGTCCGGACATATTATTATATGAGTGCAGTAAAAATATTTTAGTTGTAGGACTTATTTAATTTTTAAGGTTTTATGAAAAGAAAATATAATAATTTCTTTGTAGGTCCATTTAATATTTTAAGTCCATGTTTATCCAAATTTATTTTGTCACATAGTTATCAAGTCCGCATATTTTTTTAAAAAACGTCGTCAAAATAAATAAATACATTTATACATGTTATATGAATTAAACTTATATATTAAAAGGAAACTACATAGTACATATATTATTAAGTAAATATAAATTTATAAAAAAACAAATAGATTAAATATTACTTAAGTTAAGTGGATTTAAAAAAGTTAATATTTAAAATGGCTTTCCTGAACAATTTAAATTTTGTGATTTATAACTAATGTGCACTAAGCCATCGATATGCTATAAAGTTATATTATTATTATTTTTAATTTGTGATGGCTTGTGTACAAATGACTATGTGAATGGTGCATCACTGCATTTGCAAAATTTATTATCAAACCTTAGATAATATTATAAACAAATTAATTAAATAAAAAATATTAAATATTTTAATACAAAAATTGGTATTGAATTCACCAACTTGTATATTTTATTAGATACTTTTTATTGAAATTCACTTGTCTTTGTCTTTTGAACAAATATTTTCTACAATTTAAATTTTTTGTCTAGGTTATTCATATTTTATAATATAAATAATAAATATGACATCAAATTTTTTGAATAATTGGTTAGTGAAACCGATAATGGCATCTTCTGCGTCTTTGGATTCATCATCTGCTTTATCAGAATCAATAAAATCTCATAGTACTAACACAAAAACTTCTTCATCAGAAAGTCATGTAACAATTACAGAAACTACAACAACCACCACAACATCTTGTGATTTTTCTTCATCGATTGAATCAACCCAAAATAGTTTTTCAAATTCCTCTATGATTATAACTGAAAAGCCTAAACTTTCCAAAACATTTGACCATATGCACAGAGGAGGTAAACATTTTGTTAGATGTATAATATGTCACAAATTCCCAGAACTTGTCAAAATGTATTCTAAAAAAACTCAAGTTCCAAAAATCTGCCAGGACTTAGGTGCCCAGTATAGAACTGTAACTATTGATGAACATCTTAAACAGAATTACCACAACGAATGCTTAAAAGCATTCAAAATAAGCAAAATGTCAATACCTGAAGTCGCGAAATCAACTACTTTTGGCCAAATGGTAATAAAATCGAAAGAAAAACTTGCTAATAGAATAGGATCTTTAATGATTCATGTATATGGTGATGCGAAAAAATTAACTTTAAGTGCTCACACTTATCCAATGAGGGTAATAACTGGTGAACTATCTTCATCATTCAAGTTTAATCATATTAACGAAGAAAACAATTTTGATACTTACGATTTTCAATACTTGACTCCTGCCACTCATAAAGATTTATTAAAAAATATAGTTACAAGTTATAGGAAACAGTTTTCTTTGAAACTAATGAAAGATGTTTTGACTATATCATTGAGATGTGATGGTTCAGTGGATAGATCTCAAATAGACAAAATATATGTAATAATAAAAGTTATTGACAAGTCTGGAAAAGAAGATCAATTTTTTCTCGGTGCTGGACTTGTTTCTAAACGTGGGGCTCAAGGAATCTTAGATGCAATTGAAGTCGCATCTATTAACACGATTGGTGCCGAAGCGACTGAATATGTTTTTAATAATATTTCATCAATTGTGACGGATGGAGCTTCTGTAAATACTGGAGAACGTGGAGGACTTTGGACATTATTTAAACAAAAATATAGATCAATGGAAGAAAATAGTATTCCATTAATTACAATTTGGTGTGCTGCTCATAGATCCAACTTAGCATGGAAAGATACAAGTAATTTAGTTTCCGAAGTACAGCATTTAGTTTTAACATTAACAAGTTTATCTACATTTTTCCACACATCAGCTCTCCGATCAAGAGAACTTGAGAATATTGCCAAAGTAAACAATTGCAAGCTCCTAAGAATTCCGAAATTTTTTCAGGTACGCTGGACTGAATTTTCGTTTTCACTTGTAAATTCTGTTCTTGTATCTTGGCATGCTCTTGTTCTATTTTTTCAAACCTCTAAAGAAAAAGAATCAAAAGGTTTTTTAAAATTTTTGACCAACATTGATAATTTGCGTTTATTATGCTTTTTAGCAGATACCTTACTCATTTTCAGTCGATACCAAAAAACAATACAAAGTGATTTTATAACTATCTTAGATTTGACGAAAGAGACAGAGTTTGTTGTTAAACGGCTTCGAACATTATGTACTAATAATTTACTTGGTGGATGGGTGAATACACTTGAAGCTCAATTAAATGAAAATAAAATAAAAGGTATTCAGTTAACTGGTGCTGATACCCTTAGGAAGAGAAGAACCCAACATCATTTATTTGTTACAGATTCACGAAATGTCACTTCTGTTTGTAATGAATTAGTGGAGAGTTTAGCTAATTTTTTATTAGACCGAATTGACATTAATGATGAATTAGTACAAGTTCTTAAGCCATTTATTAGTTTAGGCACATTGACACAAGACCAATTAAAAAAAGTGCATAAGTTAATTGGAAGGGATTTAGACTTATCAAATTTTGTATTTGAATATGAAGAAATTCAAGAAGTTAGCAACATCGATAACCTACGTAAAATGTCTATGGCCTCTTTTGTTGAACATCTCTCTAAATCTGGATCATTTAACACCATACTAATTATTTTTTCTCGAGTTCTCGCTGCTAAACCACATAGTGCAGATGTAGAGCGTCTCATTAGCACAAGTAACATTTTAAAATCTGCTGATAGACAAAATTTGATCGTTGAGTCGGAGAATGAATATTTATTTGTTCATTTCAATATGCCACCTTTATCCTTATGGGACCCAAGAGATGCCGTTTTATCGTGGACTAACGAAACATGTCGCCGAGTAAAAGAGACTCCTAAGGCACGCGAACAAAGTTGGTTCAAAGGAGTGTTCGCAGAAGCAACTCAAACTCAAGGTCTAAAAAGGGATTTACAAGATATTGAAAATAATAAAGCGGAAACGCATTCCAAAAACAGACAATTTTAAAAAATAATTTTCATCTATAAATATATTTGAAAATATTATTATTATTATGTTTAATAACTAATTGTTTACTAAATAACTCATAATAAAATTAGTTTGACTATTTTTCGTGTATTTTTTTTTTATAAGTTAAATAGGTATTATATTTAGTGTGGAGCCCCTTACTTATTACTGTAACAAGTGTAACATATATTTTATTTGTGCAGTTGGAAAATATCCTTACAATAAAGCCTGGAAGAACGCATATAAAAACCACAACGCCCTCACAGCACGGGTGCAGTGTAAAAATCTCACCAACACGACACACAACCTTCAAGCAGAAACACCGCCAAAAGAACACGAAAAAAATATTGAAGACACGCGAGAAAAGCACAAGATTCAATTCCGCGTACGGAGACCTATTTTTATTAATTTCGTAACGTTGCGTTGGTTCCCTGTTTTCTAAGTGTAAACCTAAATTGGTATATTGGCCTTATTACTTAAAACTTAAAAACGTTCATATAATTATACTGCCTGACATCCAATAACATACTAATACATTGTCCTATAATCCTAAATCCTAATTTTAATATCTATCCAACCCTTTATAAATATCTTACAACATTAATATACCAATATAGGTTATACTCGAGTCCAAACGACTCAGTATTTATCTTAATAAAGTAAATCGGATCGTATATAATAGTGCTTATCGAATCACAACACCGAGATATCTACACACATCCGTCGACGAAAAGGTAAGTGGAAATTTAACATATAGATATATATATAAAACTAAATACGTAGCTTCACGTCGACCCAATAATATAAATAGTAGTAGAATAAAATAATGCAGATAGGGTATTTAATTTCAATTATTTAACAACCAACTACATTTAATTTCAAATCACACACAAACATATTTCCCCTTTAATTTTTATTACTTATTATAATTACATTATTTTACCAATCCACCAATACATTTATATCCTCATCTCCTCTTCTCTCTTTCTATTTATTTTCTATCTTTGCTTATTTTATTCTACTACATATATATTAGGTATATGATACGGCCCCTATGCCCCTCCCTAGATACGCCACTGTCAGCATTGATATTTATTTAAACATATCATAGTTAGTAAATTTAATAAATGTTGGTATTGGGAGAGACTTTTTTGGGGGCTTACATTCTAATCCAGGGGTCTCCAAACTTTTTTATTCAAGGGCCACAAAAAATATCAAATGCTCTAAGCGGGCCAAAAGTTTATTAACACAATATATAACTTTTTAAATTACACATAAGTACCTTTAGATATCTATATTTTATTTACCGTCC
Organism: Schizaphis graminum; assembly: GCA_020882235.1. Classification (NCBI taxonomy): domain Eukaryota; kingdom Metazoa; phylum Arthropoda; class Insecta; order Hemiptera; family Aphididae; genus Schizaphis; species Schizaphis graminum. Next base: position 19,278,490 of record CM037035.1, on the reverse strand, counting down.
TATTGGTGCTACGGGCCAGTTAAAACTTGTTAGCGGGCCGTATCCGGCCCGCGGCCCGTAGTTTGGGGACCCCTGTTCTAATCAAATCATCATAACTTATTATCAACTACAATTTAAAAGATACTAATAATAGTTTATATTATAAATGTAGGTACTTAAAATTTGCAGAAGCCTTGCATGAGTTGTAATATATTTTTAAAAAGTTACAACAGTCACTGATTTTATCTACAGCTTAAAGCTGAAAGTGTACAAAACTCTTTAGTCTTTTTATTATCATAGTTAATTAGTATTGTGTTTATTATGTTAAAATGATTGTATATTGCTTTAAATTACAATTATTACAAATACTATTAAAAGGTACGTTTCCCTGGCACCACAAAGTTAAAAAATCTACATTTTTTCTGCGCCATTAATTGTACCATAATTTGTACCACCAATTTGAGAATTTGTACCGAACAATTTCCCCCGGAAAAATCAATTTTCCTGTGCGGGTGCCAGGAAAACGTTTCCCCGGCACCCGGAATCACAACAAATCAACTAGCAAGCAATATGATAAACTTATTAATGTACAATATAGTATATACACGGAGCAAAAACTAATATGCATAAAAATGAAATATGCATTTAAATTTCATAAAAAACGTTTAAATACCAATTAGGTACCTTTATTATATTACTTATTATTGTAAAATGTAGATATATCTTATATTTTATTGTCTACTGTCTATTACATATATTTATCCTCGCCGATAAGGTATTCCTAGCACCTAAGTACCTATTTTGTATAACGTTGCTCGTAAATAATGAATAATGATTTGTGTTTACGGATAACAGATCTGTCATTTAGTTATAAAGCATTAATATAGAAACTACTAGATGATTGCCCTAAGTAGAAAGTACTATTTACTTATTCAGTAGTACCCCTAAAAATAATTTTATAAACAGGTACTAATATTAATAATAAACGGGTGTATTAATTATTACTTATTAGTTACCATTACTTAAATGCTATTTTTAATACGTTTTATTATTAAATTTTCTCTTCCATTATTTTTGTTTACAAAACTAATATAATATTATCCACTCTGTCACAGATCTCTTGATAATATTATATAATATATTAATATCCATAATGTTAATTATTATTTTATTTTCTATTAATATATATAAATGTTATTTTGATATTGATGATAAGATTATCATTAATATCAGCAGTGTTGAGACTTATCTAAATATTTCATCTAGATAGTATTTGTTCTTATCTAGATGACAATTTGAATAGGTATCTTAAATTAAAAATCGGTATCTTTTTAGTAATTATCTAGATAATATTATGTGTAAACACTGTAAACCGAAATTTTTTTTGAGCGCCCTGTATGCATGCAAGTTAATATTATGGTCTATGGACTATGGAGTCCATTTTATAAATAATTTCAATAGTAATAATGATGTAATAATAAAATGATGTAACAATAATAATGTAAAATATAATAAAAACAGGATCCACAAAAATAATCTACGAACGTTAAACTCTATAAATAGACCAATATTAAATTAAATTATTATGCCAATGATAATAATATTATGACGTTATATACGGGCACTGGATTTTATACTATTCGCGGGAAAACATTAGTAATAATTTATTACTAATAATATCATAATATTGATTCATGATTGTGCTTTGCTATAAGTCGGTAATTCGGTACTAATCAGTAATCAGTCGTATAGTCTATACGCTTTTTTATTGTCACTTTCTGGTTGTGTGTATACAATATTAAGAAATCTATTTCATATTGCTACTTATTTTCATTTGTGATATCCGTCGATATTTTAGTCATTAAATTAAATTATAAAAATGAAACGGTTCGTGATTAAATCAATGGATTTATGTGCGGATACCTCGGCGAAAAAAGTGCGTAATACTCCGTCATTGAAATATGAAAACGTGGATGATCCTACTACAGTACAGCATGCAAATGAAAATACTAATACTGAATCCGCTGATGAACAATTATAGTGCAAAATGTCATACTTGTTTGACGGTGAATTATATAAAATTGTTACACTCGATGGCATTAAAGTTTCAGCTAAATGTACTACATGCTCAAAAGTAATTAATGGCCATACAACATCTACTGGAAATTTCCTCAGTCACATAAAGGTAATTATTTTTTTATTGTTAGGTATTTATTTATATATTTATTGCTATAATATTTATAATTAATATTATCTATTTAATTTTACAGCTTAAACATAGTTTTATGATGTCTAAAGTACAAGCCAAAAAAGATGCTAAAAAGAAAAGAGCGAATGATGAACTCAGTACAAACAATCTAAAACAATCAAAGTTATCGTTTAATCAATCTGAAATTACAAAAAAAAACGTAAGATATAGTAGTTCGATAAATATATTATTTCAAATAAGAATGGTAGTCATAGATTTTGTAAATATTGATCAATAAACCATTTTATGAGATGAAGTAGCTTTAAATGTTGACACCTTTTTATTGGGTGCCTAAGTAATTAATAATATTTATTGGTAGAAGAAGTTCCGTGTACCCAGACATTTTTTTTTTTTTGGGGGGGGGGGGCACTTTTTTTACCTTTAATTTTTGTAATGCTAAAATACCTACTTATATAAGATACTTGATAGTTGATATAAAAACACTAAGCACATAGGTACTTTTTTCTATCGCTGTACAACTATGTTGGCATTATTAGTAACTTATAAGGTACAACTACATTTAACATAATTATAAAAATATAAACCTTAGGTTAATTTATTTACATAACAATTCATTTTTAAAACACTATAAATGTACAAATTTGAAACTGACATAATAATTTAAATAAGTATAAAAAGAACTTATTAACTTACTTACTAACTCATTATCATATTTCAGACCCTAAAATATTCAAATTTTTGTACTACACACATAGTTCCAAATCTAAATAAAAAATCAAAGCTCTAAAAACTATCACCAATGCTTATGGACTTCCTTCTTCAACCAAATATACTTAAAATAAATTTAATAACAATAACCAATATAAATAGGTATATTAATTTACTACAGTGAACAAAATTAAATAATTATTAATTTAATAAAAAAAAATTGATTTAATTTACTCAAATATATTATTAACATATTGTATTATATATTTATATATTATATTTTAACCTTTCAGTTAGCAATGGCTTTAAAATAGTGCAGTAATATTTCACCAAAATAAAGGAACTTTCAGAAATACATATACACTATACAAGTATTAACTTCTGATAAATTTAGGGTCCTTAGACGTTTACTTCGGGAAAAAACACTTTCATAGTATTTTTATTGTGTGGCCTTAGTATGTTGTTACTTGTTTGTTATGTTTACCTATTATTTTTATTTAACCATATTAATTTGAATATAAAGGGAATCTTTAATGGTTAAAATAAAAAATAAAAACAAACCATTAAATCATACTTCATAATATATTATAAAGATTAAATTTAATAACACACTTTTAAATTTTGTACTACTCACTTCACTTTTCATACTACACACAATTTTAAGGGCTGTTATATTTAAAAAGTTAAAAATATATATTTTACATTTTTGTTACAGGTTAAAGATTTGATATTCAATTATATTGTTGAAGAAATGAAGCCGCTTGTAACTTGTGAGAAACCATCTTTTAAACGTTTGATTCAAGGCTTAACTTCTCAACATATTGTACTTCCACATAGGAGGGTTATCGCTAATGAACTAAAAGTTAAATATGAGTATTATGTAAAGATGTTGACCGAATTAATTGAAAATCAACATTTTATTTGTTTAACTGCTGATATCTGGAGCTCTAATAACAAAAGTTATTTGGGAATGACGTGTATAAATGAAACCAATTACAACCGACATTCGTATGTATTAGCTTGTAAAAGGATAAAAGGCTCCCATACACACTTAAATATTTCAAAGGTAATAACTAAAATACTGCAAGACTATAAAATCAATTGTGAAAAGGTTTCACATATTGTAACAGACAACGCTACAAATTTTGGTAAAGCCTTTCGCATATTTTCAAATCAGTATATTAATACTACTAATAATACTAAAAATGTTAATAATCCAAATTATTTAGGTATTATTAGTAGTGACTCCGATAGTGATAACGAAATTATAAATAATTCAGACTCAGAAAACGATTCCGACATTCCCAGTTTAGAGATAATTGATTTTTCTTCATTGGATTTTGACCCTAATTCTATTTCTTTGCCAAGACATATTACATGTGCCGCTCACTCTTTAAATTTAATAGCTACAACTGACATATCTAAAATAGAACAAGATGCTTACAATAAAATATCAAAAACAGTATTTAAAAAATTATTTTCTTTTTGGAACTTATGTAGCAGAAGCACTGTTGCATCGAATAAAGTCACAGACTTGTGTAACTGTAAATTTCCTGTGCCAGTTGTTACCCGATGGAATTCTATGTACAATGCAGTTCAAAAGGTTGTTTCTCATAAAGATAGTTTGGTTTTAGTTTTTGAAGAGTTAAAATTAAGTAAAATAAAAAAAAATGAATGGATATTCTTAGATGAGTACTCCAAAGTAATGGGTCCACTGGCAACATCATTAGATAAGCTTCAGGGTGAAAAGTCATGTTTTCTAGGCTATGTGGCTCCTTCTATATTGGCATTAAGACTTCTTATGATACAAATGAATGACTTAATATATTGTAGGACTTTATGTTTGAAAATAATAAGTAGCATTGAAAGGAGATTTGATTACATAATTGATTTAAAAAAATGAAAAGTAAGCCATATATTTTATCTGCAATTAGTCATCCTAAATTCAAACTGACATGGGTACCTGAAAGATATAAACATTACTGCAAACAAATATTTTTAGAAGAATGCATTTTAATAAGTTCTTCTTCAGTCGATAATTTCAATACAGAAGAACATTTGGACGGTAATAGTAGTGATGAAGATTTTTTTCAAATTTTATCTGAAGTCCCTAGTTCCTCATGTTCTAATTTAAACTTAGATGTAGATAACCAAACAAATCAAAGTTTTGTAAATAATCAAGTTTCATAATATTTAAATACTAACAATAAAGATTTAACTGTTCTTGATTCATATTCAATAATAAAACAAATATTTTTTGAATATAACACAACACTCCCATCCTCTGCACCTGTCGAACGCTGACACCCAGAAGAAATCGTCTAAACGATAAGACTTTTGAAATGCTGCTTTGTTGTAGGTGTCTTCAACTTAACAAATAAAACTCATAAAAATTGTTTTAATTTGTATACATTTTTTTTTGTGGTCTTATTTTAAAGTTGAAAAGTGATAACTGATTATGTATTAAGTGTAATATTATACTTATTAATATAATATTATACATATTAATCATTTAAATAATATTCATTGTGTTATTAATAAAAAGAGATTTTTGTTTGGAAGAATTATTATGCTTTATATTATTTAATTATTAATTTATAATTTTACTAGATTTCTGGCTTGTAGAAGCCGCCTACGGCGCCTTCGAGGGGGTCGAGTGAAAATCGTTTCAAGGGAAATACGGTTGGAAATGGTAGTCGGGTGTCTAGAAATCGGTCACTAAAATTGTTATAAATATATTTGTTGTAATATCGCGTCCCGTCACCTGTCCGGTTCTTTTTTGTATGTTAAAAAAATAAATAATATATCAAAAATTGTAATTGAGCATCTAGCTATCAGTCCTTAACCGTTGCAAATTGATACCTGGCTAAGCAAACCATCCACGGCGGATTGGATACATATCGTATCGTTTGCCCGGTGTTTTTTTTGTATGAGAATAAAATAAATAAATAATATAATGGTAATTGAGTGTCTAGCAATTAGTCATCAACCAGTGTAAATCGATAATTGTGCTGGGCAATCCGCCTACGGCGGATTGTTATACCTCCTAACGTCGAAAGACTGATGTTGTATTGTAGGGGAAAAAGTTTAAGTTGAACAAAATGTTAACGTCCTATATTTTGGGAAAATCGATTTATACACGACTAAATCGCTTAGGTAGGCAATCCGACTGCGTGGAATTGCAGAATATGTTGGCGCAATTAATGAAATTCAAGTCTTGAAACTTAAAAGTTATTAGTAATTTTGCATAAAACCCTGATGAACCGAAACACACGAACCGATTTTGTGTACGGTTTTCGAAAGGCGCACGCACTTCACGAATTCGGACCGAACAGTAGTAAAAACCGAACGAATCTGCGGAAAAAAAACTAAGAAAAACGTCGTTCGGCGGCCGTAATTGTTACCGCGATGGCGAACAAACCGGATTGAAAAAGACGCAAACAGAACGGAACCGAAAAACGTAGGAAAAGTCTTGAAATCCGGTGAAAAACGGAAAATGTTCGAAATAATAATAGTAATAACTGAAATATATAATAATAATTGATAACAATAGCGGTGATAAAAAAAAAATATATAAACGTATATAAAAAAATTATGAATATATATCCTTATATTGAATTAAACGAAAACGAATAATATAATTCTTACATATTATACGCACGTAAAAACAAAAAAATAATATATAATAATATTTTATACGTAACGAAAAGGGAATAACGAAAACGAATAATACGAAATGTATATATATAAAAAAATATAATAGTATTACGTATAATAATAAAGATAAAAAAAAAAGACAATGTCTTGATAACGAAACGGCGGTTCGGAATCGGAACACCGATCGGTGGGCGGGGCTTAAAAAATTTAATTTTCTGATTGGAGAACACTCAAAATACACCCAGCGCTTTGGCGGACAACGGGCGAACTCCTTACCGTTTTAGATTCTGAACGGAGTGATGAATGTATTGATTTTACAATGATGTGTGTTTTTTTTTTTATTTTTTTTTTTTTTATTTTTGTGTCTGACGACAACATTTGGAGCAGTAAAAATGCTTCGATTTTGGACTTCAGCCCCTCTTTGAAAAGGAAATTGAATCTAGTTGGTACTTTGGGGGGTCAAAAGTTAAAATTTTTCAATATTTTTTAAATGAGTCGGGAATAACATAAAAAAAATGACGGAAAAACGGGATTTTTTTACGCAAAACCAGTTTTCGACAAAATCGAATTTTATATTTTGCTATAACTCAAAAACTAATAGATGAAAATACTTGAAACTTTCACCAAATGTTTATATTAGCGTTCTCCATACATAGGTAAATTTTCAAAGAATTTTGACCTTTTTTGAGCTATTTATTAGGCAATTGAAATTTTCAATCTTTCTAAGTACTTTTTTTTTAAATAACGATAAAAATTTTTTGGGTAGCCAGAAAGTCTTGAAAATCTAATACAAGGTTTCTTATAAGTTGTTCTTAAAGTGATAAAAAAAAATCCGAAATCGTTAGTCACAATTTTTTTTTATAAGTGCTTAAAGTTCGAATTTATACGAAATATGTCAAAATTGCGAAAATTGGCAAGTAATTTTGTGGTTGAAAATTCGTAAAATTTTTTACTTTTATAACTAAGTTTTGAAAATTTGATACAAGGTTCTCCATACATTTTTCTTCAATTATCTGTAAAAAAAACTCTACTGGATTCAGACAAAAAATTTTTATGAGTGTTTGAAATTTAAATTTTTACAAAACCGCGTTAAATAACAGTTTAGCCTCAAACGATTTTTGATATTTGTTGTTATTCGGACAGTACAAGTCGTAAATACTTGAAAATTTTACCAGTTATTTAGATTGCCATTTTCTTTACGTGATTTGATTTTCAAAACATTTTGACTTTTTTTGAGCTATTTATAGACAATTGAAATTTTCAAATTTTTTTTATTTTTTTTTTATAAATGTTGATAAAAAAAATTTAGGTGGGACAAATTACTTGAAAATTTAATTGAAGGGTCCACATAACTTGTTCTAACTCTCATTCAAAAATTATAAAAATACATAGGCACAATTTTTTTTTATTAGCATTTGAAGTTCAAATATTGACAAAAATTCGTCAAAATCATGAATATTTTTCACTATTTGGTAGTTAAAAATTTATAAATATTTTTCTATCAAAAGCTAAGAATTGAAAATTTAATACTATGCTGTCCATAAGTTAAGCTTAGAATAATTATAAAAAAGTTTGAGGATTGTTCAATTTAAAAAATTTTACGTGTGTTTAAAGTTTTAATTTTAATTTGAAATCAAAAATACACGTGTAAAATAACTTTTAACTAATAAATAATTTTCGATTTTTGTTATTTTTAAAAAATTACTTGACTACTTCCTTTTACTTTATCTTGAAAAATTTTTACTTAAATGTTTGAATTTGTTTCAAAATAGAATATATGATATAATTTAAATATAATATATCCTAGACTGACAAATCATCTCCGTTCAGAATCGTTTTTCGTATACAATGATACCTATCATTGCATTCAAATTTAACCTTCCCTAGTCTGAGGTCCATCCCACCCCCTAATGTACAGCAGAGCGATACTCACTTACCCGCTTTTTTTTTTTTTTATAATATGAGACTAGCGGCTGGTGTGCCTCGATTCCAGGCTTGTAGAAGCCGCCTCCGGCGCCTTCGAGGGGGTCGAGTGAAAATCGTTTCAAGGGAAATTCGGTTGCAAATGGTAGTCGGGTGTCTAGAACTCGGTCAGTAAAATTGTTATAGGGTTGATTACTATGAGTGTGAGATATCAGTAATCAGTTATCATTCGGTGTAAAAGTTTGTATTGAAGCCTGCCCGGGGATTGTTTGAATTCAAAAAGATTAAATGTGTACCGAAAATGGTAATTGAGTGTCTAGCAATCAGTCATCATTTGGTGTAATATCGCGTCCTGTCTCCTGCCCGTTTCTTTTTTGTGTGTTAAAAAAATAAATAATATATCAAAAATTGTAATTGAGCATCTAGCTATCAGTCCTTAACCGTTGCAAATTGATACCTGGCTAAACAAACCATCCACGGCGGATTGGATACATATCGTATCGTTTGCCCGGTGTTTTTTTTGTATGAGAATAAAATAAATAAATAATATAATGGTAATTGAGTGTCTAGCAATTAGTCATCAACCAGTGTAAATCGATAATTGTGCTGGGCAATCCGCCTACGGCGGATTGTTATACCTCCTAACGTCGAAAGTCTGATGTTGTATTGTAGGGGAAAAAGTGTAAGTCGAACAAAATGTTAACGCCTTATATTTTGGGTAAATCGATTTATAAACAACTAAATCGGTTTGGTAGGCAATCCGACTTTGTCGAATTGCAAACTATGTGGATGCAATTAATAAAATCTGAATTTTTTAATTGCTAAAAATTTAATATACTTTATATGTAACTGAACCCCTCAAGTAGGACAATGCAAGTATGGTGATTATAGTAACCCACAATACATTTATTACATTATGTTGTAAAAGTGTTATATTTTTTAGTCTTGAAACTTGAAAGTTATTAGTAACTTTGCGTAAAACCTTGATGAAGCTTGGATGTTCTTATTAATTGTCTTTTTTTTATCTAAAATATGTCATATTCTCTTATTGTATTATATATTATCCTTAGCAGGTATAGAAAAAAAAACTATAGACCATAATATGCTATTTTAATATATCAAATTTATTCAAAGATGTATATTATTTAATTAATGTTTTTTGGTTATATATACATACCTACACATACAACTGACACATATACAGCAAAGCATAAGTTCGATCAATTCAGGTATTTGTGTAGCCTATAGGTCATTTTAAATGAATCATCATTGAATCGATAAAACATGTTAGTTTTAAGGGCATTCGACACCGTGATGTTCTATTTTTGTCTAACACACGCGTGACATAGGATTTTAGACGGATTTTTTGCCAATCATACCAATTGATCCAATGAAGCGATAAGAATTCTAAAAAAAGATTTGAAACTGTCATTGAGTCTACTTGAAATTGACTTTCCCAGATTTTTGACTTTTTGATTTTAACTTCTCCAAAACATGAAATACGGAAATTTTTAATTACTCTTTTTTAACATAATTTTCTTAGAAATTTGGAGGAAAATATCAAAAATGTGAGAAAGTCGATTCCAAATAGACTTGACGACAAATTCAAATCTGTTTTCAGAATTCTTATCGCTTCATTAGATCAATTGGTATGATTGGCAAAGGATCCGTCTAAAATCCCATGTCGCGCGTGCATTAGACAAAAACAGAAAATCACGGTATCGAATCCCCTTAAGAAATCAATTTATTGAGTGTCTGCAACGTTTTATTGTAAGTAAGGTTAGTGTTGATATTTAGCGTTTGGTAATGGTATTGGTACATCAATAGTTTTATGTTTACTCATTATTATTATGATTCTCACAGTATAATAGTAATATAATATATATTATATAATAAATGTAACAACGTTGTGATCAACATTTGACACACCAAGTTCCTATTGAAACTCCTAGTTACCTACCTATGAGTTAAAGGTATTGTAATAACTGTATTGCAAATATTAAGACAAACAAATTAACTCTTAACAACACTTGGTAACATGTAATCTGCCTAACGTACCAAACTCTTCGAGTGACTCTTATTAATTAAACATATATCAGTTATAAGTTAATGTACATAATACATATATACATAATATCATACATTTTATTATATTTTAAAGAAATAGGTAAATAACAGGTATATATTTATTATAATATAGGTATTACATTGCTATAAGCTATCACGTATAATACATTTTTGCATGCCAACAACAGTATGCAATCAGTATGCAGAATAATACTTATAGTAAGGTATATTTTTAATAATTTTTTAGGTATTATAAGTAAAGGTGGAATTTTATTGTTACTACTACTACTACTACTATTTATTCATAATAATAATAATAATAATAATAATAATAAAATAATCAATCATAATCTAAGCATGATATAATAAATAAAAATAAATTCATCATTGTGCTATATTGAACAATGTAAGTAAAATTCATTAAAAAATGGTATGTACCTACCTATTCTCATCACAGGGTAAGTACTCATGTAACATATATATTATTTAAACAAATTTAACCTACTCAGTGTAGCTATAATAACTACTATTACAAAAAGAATTTTAACACTGATGCCAAATTGTATATTTTACATTGAAAATATATTATGTGTTTGATCCAAAAAGAAAATTAATACATAAATATTAAAATATTGTAGCAAAATAACTATACACAAATATTTATATTTTTTTAGTTGAGTAACGGGTTAATATTATACAATAGGAGCATAGGTAATTAATCTGTATAATGTATACAGATCCTACCACAATCTTACCACAGAAGAATGTTTTTATTTAAGGTGTTTGTCTGCAATAATTAAATAGAATGAAATATATTATGAGTGCAACATACAATACTTGAATTTATCTGCTCACATGATGTCAAACGTTGCTTTCTAGTCAGTTTCTACTACAAAAATATCCTATCAGCAAAATCTTATGTTTAATACAATTTGCATTATATGGTGTTTATTAAAACATTTAAAATATAATGTTATTACCATACACACTATAAATAAAAATATAATACTTTATTTATGAAGCACAGGTCAGTATGTTTCTCAAAGTTATGTACAATTTACCTTTAGTAATAAATATTAAATGTTATTAACTGACTCAACAATAAGCCTATCACATACATAGGTATTGTCAATTTTTTTTAAATTTTGTTTTAAAATACAAATATAAAATTTGCTTCCCATTACATTCAGGTCAAGTTCTGTTTTGGTATATTGTAAAACGGTGCCAAATTGAACAATATTTAAAATCAAATCAATAATAGAAATGTACTTTGGCAAGTCAACCTCCTATTTAATATAATAATAAATAATATAATAATAATATAAAAAGAAAGAAAAAAAAATGCAAAAAATGATATGCAGTGTTAATCAAGCGCCGCCGGAATTACTGCCGGAGCGGGATTCGATCTCGTTACACCTGCCTAAATCCTATCCTATCCTAACGCCTAATCCTATCGACTACTGTTTGAGTTGAAAATTAATGTCAAATCTCGAGCACTTAAACCGTTTCCGAACCGTCACTGAATTCGCGTTATACATCGTTTTACTCGTTTATTTCGTATTTCATAAGTTCATAACACACACAGACATTCTTGTTAATTTTCTTTTGAATATATTTGTAATCAATATCCGTTTTACGTGTATTTTATTTATATTCATTATTATTATATATATATGTAATATATACCTATATATGTATTAAACGACATTTGTCTTACACCCAAACGCTCGTCGTGATCACACAACAGAATTTTGGTACGTAAAATAATAACGTATACTACGCGAATACAGAAAAACTCGGAAAAAGGTATAAAATCCGTAATAATAATATAATAGTAATAATCGTATAGTTGTCCAACGTCGTCGGTTTGATAACCGGACGGGCGCGATAACGGCGAGCCGCGGCGACCGAAGCGCATTCTTTTTAAGGTGAACGTAACTACGGTTAGTACACCTAGCGCTGGCGGTAAACGGGCGAACCATTTTTCACGTTTTATAATATAAGACTAGCGGCCCGTGAAACTCGGTGTAAGTGAAAACCCTAGGACGGATGGAAGAGCTTGAAAGCAGAAAGTTTTTAAAAAAGGAAGATTTGGTGGTACTGCGATTCTTCTATCGGGATTATAAGGCGGGTGTTGTCGAGAATTGATAAGACGTTCGCTTGTTTGGCGGTCTTCTTTCGAAAGTGAAAAATTTTTGAAAGCTGAGACGTAGAATTTTGAGTGTCTAGCTATCAGCCCTCAATCGGTATAAATAGATTCCTGGTTGGGGAATCCACCTACGGCGGATTGTCTAACCTCCTGCCTTCAAAAGTAGGAAAAAATGTTTAAGTCGAATGTTGTCGTTTGAGCGTTGAATAATCGGTAATAACTTGTGAAAATAAATTCAATGCAACTATCGGATCGCAGACTATGTCGGCACATGGATCAAATATTAAATCAATTGACTATTGAGTGTACAACGCATGCACTATGACAATGATATTATTAATTAATCAGTAATTCACAGTAAAGCAAACTGTTTATATGAAAGTAAATCTTATCCATTAATTAATTGTATTTGTATGTATTTAAAATAAAAAAATTGTGCAACGTAAAAGTTTTTTAAAGCAATGTTATTGCCTTTTAATCGTTAGGCGGATGCTGTTTTGTTGGTAAAATATTTTAAGTCAAAGCTAGTTTTTGAATATTAAATACTTTATCAGTTATCTATGGTAAAAATCAGTTTACACGCAAATAAACCTACCAGGTAGGCAATCCGACTTCGTCAGATCGCGGACTTTGTGGGCGGAATTGGTTAAATAATAAGAACTTTTCATTAACTTTCATTTCGAAATATGCTCGTAAAAAAGTCAGAAGTAAATCGCGTGTTGAATTTTAGTAGTCAGCAATCAACAGGAAAAATCAATTATGATACACAACTAAAGTAATCAAGTAAGCAATCCGATTGCGTCGAATCGCGGACAATGTGGGTGGATAGTTGAAATTGTATTGAATCGTATATTATGTATTGAATATACAATATTAACAACATTCGTAACACGGGAGTTACAATTTGTAATTTATTCTATTAATTTACAGAAAAAGAAACTGTAAACACGAAAGTAAATTTAATCGTGTATTTATTATATACATCATTCATAATAAATATAAAACAAAATATTTCTGAAAAAATCGAGAAAAAAAATGCAAAAAATCCGGACGGCCATGTTACGGCATGCACCGCCGCTAATTCCGCCGGTGCGGGATTCGATCTTGATATACCTGCCTATCTTACTCATGAGGACCTAACGCCTAAACCTATCGACTACAGTTTGAGTTGTTAAATTTTGTCAAATCTCGAGCATTTAAACCGTTTCCGATACGCAACGAATTTTGCGTTAAGCACTGTTTTTCTTGTGTAATTAATATATTTCGTATGTAATGAGAGTTGGATATTTTTATTAATTGTCTTTTACATGCATTTGCGAACAATATCTTTTGACATATTGTAATTTTTTACGTGCATTACATTCATTTGTAATATTAATTTAATAATACAATAATATAATTTTTGGATGAACCAAATTTATTCAGAAATTTAAATCCTCTAAAACTATACTTAAATAGTCTACATTATTAATATAAATACTTCAGGCAATACATTAAAGTCAAACCCAAACTTATTTATTGTTATTATTTATATTATTTATCAAACATTTTTATTCTAATTTGATGTCATCGTTACTGATTACTACTATTATAATATAATATTACCTACTGCATATTGGCCATATTGTATGCATAAACATAATAACAAAATCGAATGGCAAAATGTAAATTGTACATAATATGCGATATTTAGTAATAATTTGCTTGGTTGTGTGTGATGACATTTTTAATATATTTATCATACTAAAGTGTATACACTTATTTAATATACCTATAAATTGTTATAACCTATAGGAACATGATCACTATAATTCCATATTTTATACAAAATGCATGTTACAAATGCAATTTATATAACTACTTTTGTTCTTTTCTACACCAATGACCTATGGTTTCGAGGCGTTTATTTATAAAAAAAAAAAATTGAATTCAAAATATTGCTATAGGTGTAATATTACCATTTATATTTGTATAATTATATTATTTATATTTATTATTTTTCTTTGTATTCTTTTTATACATATATTTATTATTAATACATATTGTATTGTGTTAGATATTATGTAAATAAAAAAATATAATTGAGGTATTCAATGTTTTAAATTGTATAAAATTATGAACTAATGATCAATACAATATTTTTAAAAGCCTTTAAAGTATAGTCAAACTTTTTTTTTGTCATGTACCTATTACTATTAATATAATAAATTTATAAACTATTTATATTGTAATTAAATATGCACTTAATAAATGGATAATACTGTTAAATGTCGTTGAACATTGTAAATGGTTTGCATAAGGTATAATAACAACATTCTTAATACAATTTTAAAGTTTTAAATTTATATATCGTGTTCTCGATTCAAAATAAAATAATACCTACACATAAATAATTATCTGTTTTTGTTTTATTAGGTAGAAAACAATTATACAATAAAAGTAAAATTTATGAAATGTATTTTAATAAGCTAAATATTGTATAGATTGCAAATATACTCAATTGTATAATTTAAAATATTTATAAAACTATTTATTACCTTTCGTCTGAAACTTACACGATGGCTATTAAATAAAATAAAATAATTTAAAATACTTATGGTTGTTAATTAATTCTTTTGAACTTACCTACCAAATGTTTCATACTTTCGATGTATGCAAAAACATGTAGTACTACTATAATTTATGCATGCGTTTATGTGTAGCATAAAATTACTTAATTACATAATACTAAATAATATGTATAGTTGAACAACAATAATTTAAGTATCATAAAATGTAAATTACTTTATTATTTATTCAGCTTGTAAGAATCACACGACACGTAGTTAATCAACTACTCTAACACGACAACTCACTAATGAACTATTAACATTTTCCATATGTTTTAAATGTGTTTATGCTGTTAATATGTATAACACCTGGGTAAAAATAACTAATTATATCAAAAACATAGTATAGCTTCAATTCACTCTGTTGGAGTACATGCTGACAGTGCTTTACGAATGAACCTGCATCGTCGACAAACACTTCTGTGCAACAAAGCACTACTTGTAGTAAAACATTGGTCTAATGGTGTTAGGGTTGAGTTACAAAGAATAAGACTATATAAATAAAATGATAAAATGCGATTTATTGAATCAAAAACAGTAATTTAACTATAATATTATTATGAATTCTATGAGTAAATCAACACTGTACGAACAAACGAAGGTCAATGCTCCGCAACAATTGACTATACACCTTTACCACATATGATAATAGATAATAATGTAGTATACACACATTTGATATATAAAGAATTCACACGGTCACGATGTTTGATATTATACAAAAAAATAATCTGCAGTGCTGATTCAGCACTGTCGACGGTCTGGAACTAAAGTGTACGAAGGGCACGAAAACGACTTGAATTTGACACAAATCGACGAACAGTAAGCCTACAACACATAAAATCGTGCAATTTAATCGAAATCATAATAATAATACCGAGTAGGTTTAACCGTACATTAAGTACCTCATACGTCGTTCGGCGATTCTAATCGTTACGTCCAATCACCATAACAGATTTCACGTACAAACGGTAAACGTACGGCGTTTAAAGGACACGGGGTACGCGAAAAACCATATCACAATGACGAAAGCGTGAATCAGAAAGACGAAAACTGAAAAAGTCGAAATAAAATCGGCGAGAACGTCGGTCGGCGGCCGTCTCGTTTAACGCGACGGCGAACGCAACGAAACAAACACGTAGAAAACGGGCACTCTACCGGGCGTAAAAAAACACGGAGTACTCGAAAAACACGACGGCGAGGCCGTAAAACGCCAAAAAAATTACAAAAAAATGGTTCAAACGTCGAAAAGTGTTCGAAAACCGATGTATTCAGTAATAACAAAACGTCGACTTCGAGATAGCGCGATAACGCAAAAAGGTGATAACGGGTCGGGAAAAAAATTCTAATTTTCGATTGGCTTTCTGCTAAAGTACTGGCAGCGCCTTGGCGGACAAAAGGAAAAGTCTTCACGTTTTATAGGTACTATTAGACTAGCGGCCCGTGAAACTCGCTTTGGGTGAAACTCGGTGTAAGTGAATACCCTAGGACGGATGGAAGAGCTTGAAAGTGGTAAGTTTTCAAAAAATGAAGATTTGGCGGTAATAAGTCCGTGGTGTTGGTACCACTGATTGGTAGTACTGCAAATATTCTATCGGGATGATGATGATAACACAGAATTCAGGCGGGTGTTTTCGAGAATTGATGAGACGTTCGTGGCGTCGATTGTTTGGCGGTCTCCTTTCGAATGTGAAAAGTTTTTGAAAGTTGAGATTGAGACGTAGACTTTTAAGTGTCTAGCTATCAGCCCTCGACCGGTGTAAATCGATACCTGGCTGGGGAATCCGCCTACGGCGGATTGTCTAACCTCCTGGCGTCGAAAGTAGGAAAAAATGTTAAAGTCGAATGTTGTCGTTTGAGCATTGAATAATCAGCAATCTCTTGTTATAATAAATTTATATGTAACTATACCTACCAGGTAGGCGATCCGACTGCGTCGGATCGCAGACAATGTTAGCGCATGGGTGAAATATTGTATGTATATTGTATATGTTTGACTATTGAGTGTACAATACCTGCACTCTGACAACGGTATACCAATTAATTGCTAATTAATGAGTAATTCACATTAATACAAACTTTACATATGGAAGAAAATCTTAACAATGCATTTATTGTATTTAAAATAAAAAATTGTGCTAAGTAAAAATTTTTAAAATCTATAATATTGACTTTTTAATGTCTAGTTATCAGTCATCACTGGTATAAATCAGTTTACGTGTAATTAAGCCACTTATGTAGACAATCTGATTGTGACCATAATAGTATACACCTAATGTGTATGTAAAAATTAAATATTAAATACTAACATCTGCCAACACACTCATTAATATTATATATTATTATCAAATATAATACACAAACAAAATACATGACTAAATTTGCAATTTATTGTGTTAAAAAAATTAAATAATACATTCAATTACATGTATTTTATTAGGTAGATATTTTTTTAAACATTAGAAACATAACTAATAATTAGGTAGATATTATATAAAACATTAGGAATATAATTAATTTAAATAATATTATTATCTAATTATTTTATGTTTCTTACTTAATTTGTGTACAGAGGAGAGTATGAATTTTACATGTATAATATACTTATAACATATTATGTTTATAACGCTTAAGTCCAACACAACAATGTTAATCAACAATTATTGTGATAAAAAAAATAAATACAAATATTGTTATACATTATAGTAAGTAAAAGCTTTGCATACAATAGGTAGTCAAATAAAAATAAGAAATATTGTTATAATATATACTTGTACATTCTGAATAAATTGAAACCAATAACACCTTGTATTGTACAGATAAATCAATGCACAGCGTATGTAAAAAAAAAAACAAAGTACAAACAATTCCATGGTGTTTAGATGACAGACATTATGTTAAATGTACACAAACAAAAAATGTACAAAATTAATTAATTAATAGTTGAATTGGTGTTGCACATATTAATTGAATTTTATGTGTTACAAACAAATTGACAATTACAATATTACAGATATCTTACAGTACATGTTAAAAAAAAGAAAAATAAGTATACACTTTAAAAATGTTAAATAATGTGTTCGACTATTAGTTACGAATCCGCATTGAAGCAGATTCGCATCCAGAGAGAACCACGTGGAGGTTGTCGAACTATCTCTCCTCAGTGAACAGTCGGGAGCAGCTACATGACTGTAGAAATAACCCAACTGTCCATGAAGTACCTAAGAATGTGCGGATCCCTAAGGATTAGGTACTTCAAGTGGCCAACGCCCGGTGGATCATAAGATCCATGATATGGCCAACGCCCGGTGGATCATTAGATCCATGATATGGCCAACGCCCGGTGGATCATAAGACCCATGATCGGTATACAACATTGTTGTATATGTATATGTAAACTATTTTGTAGTCTCCGGTTAGAAAGTCTCAAAAAAAATATATCAGATGAAAATTTGTTATTGAAATTAAACAATGCTAACAGTTAATGGTAATTAGAAATAGTAAATCTGATATAATTTTTTTGTGAACAATTTCACCGTTGCCTACATACCTGTTACCCCGTTGGTAGTACTTCCCTGTACACAACGTTCTTTGTGACAAACCGCCCATTGCCATCATCGTACATGCCGACTCTGACAGATTGAGCGTTCCTCACTCTTGAAAATGCAACATACAGTTGCCCGTGTGTGAACACGGGCACCGGCAGAAGCAATCCAACTCGGTCAAACGTCTGCCCCTGTGACTTGTTGATTGTCATAGCAAACGATAACCTAACTGGGAATTGAACCCGCCTCATTTCGAAAGGCAGGTCGTCCTCACTACCCGAAGTCATGGGTATCGCTGGTATGACGATGTCCTCCTGTGCATCAACATTACCAGACAACATCCTAGCCTTAAAGTTGTGTCGCCGGAGTTCGGTGACCACTAACCTTGTACCGTTACACAGTCTTCGCTTAGGATCGAGATTCCTTAGCAACATGACTATAGCACCTACCCTGAGTGTCAATCTGAACGGCGGCAGGCCGTTCAGTTCTAGTGAGTTTAGGAACTCGGTCGGGTAATTTGCTACCTCGTCGGGATCGTCCATCACCACAGAGTCTATGCCCGTGTACGTTCTTTCAGCGCCCTCGATGCGTTGGAGCACCGTGCGATTGATTTGCCTGCATTCCTCGTTCCTAGGACACAGAATGATTTTCCGAGCAAAATCGTCGACATTAGCCAACGACATGTGCTGCGGGTAAACAAAATCAATTAAATCAGCAACGTCACATACCATTTACCGCGGGATTTCGACGGTGTCCGGAACACCGTCGACCGTCGGCAGTTGGCCGCTGCCGAGCCGGAGCAACCAATCCGCGAAGTCCGCGTCGTTGCCGGCGCGCATGTTTCGCGTCAGTTCAAACTTCTCCGAGTTTTGCCACAGGGAGTTGTGTTTGATCGACGACATGACGACGGCACTCCTGTTTCCCCTGCGGACAACGGGCAGTATCTGCCTGAAGTCGCCCGCAAACAGGACCGGTTTACCGCCGAACGGCGATTCCGACCTCATGATGTCCTTGAGCAAGCGATCGACCACCGTGAGTTGCGGTCCCGGTGACATGGGCGCCTCGTCCCAGACGATCAGTGCCATGTCACGTATCCTCTGAGCGCGTTCAGACTGCATGGTGATGGTAGACGTGTCCTCGTCCGTAAGGGTACCGAACGGCAGCCCGAACGTCGAGTGCACTGTCATACCACCGTCCATGAGCGACGCCGCGATCCCAGTATACGCCACGCACAACACCGACCGTCCTCGGTTGCGAAGCGACCAAATGAGGCATCCGTAGAGCGTCGTCTTTCCAGTGCCACCGGGGCCGTCGACGTAGAACACCTTTTGGATGTCCCGGTTGTCGTCGACGGCCGCCATCACCCGATCGTACACCGTACGCTGTTCGTCGTTCATGTCGACCACTTGTTGCGCCCACCGCGCCGCCGCGTCTATTGCCCCGAACAACTGGTCGTCCTGTTCGGGTTCCAATAGACCGACATCCGGGTAGGGCAATCCGTAGTCGCCGAGCGTTTTTCCGTGTGCACGAAGTAGGTCTCCAATGGCGTCAAGACTTGCCGCTCTGGCACGGTCCAAGTCTTGGAAACGCCGATTGAAGTCCTCCATCATGCTGGCCTCGTTCGCTTGGAACAAGGCCAGCGGTTCCGCCGGATGGCACATCACCAGTATCGTAACGAAGAGATACCGGAGCTGTCGGGGAGTGTCTAACGACGCAGACTCTTCCATGCATGCCAGCCATGCGCGGTCGGACTCCAAGAGTCCCAACGCGATGGCGGCAGCCCCGTAGCTCTCGTGCACCACGCCGTCGACTGTTCTCATGTCCCGGAAAGACTGTGAGCCTCTCCGGTGCAAAAGTAACAGTCGCAGGTGGAACCGGTCACGGTCCAGTGGGTTGACGACATACATCCGAGCCAACGTCTCGTTGTTCATCTGTCTTTGTCGCCGCACCCACCTTCTCTGTGCCTGTTGCCACGTGTAGTGCACCGGTATCTCGTGATACAGGTACTGTCTTGCCTCCACGTCGTTTGCGTTCAACGTGAAGAACTCTGTCAATTTCGTACGACGTTGGGCATCGTTCTGTACTCGCTCTTGGGCTTGCCCAGGAGCAAAGTAGACGGTCTGTCTGTCTTCCAAGTGCACTGGAAGTCTAACAATCGTGTGACTCCTCTTGTGCATTTCATACGAAAACAACCGCCAGATCCCTTCTGGCGGACTTACGTATCGTGAATTGATGAAACTGAAAAAAAAAACAAACATATAATAAACCATAATAGTAACAAAGTTGCACAGTCATAATAACATATAATATATTCTATAATATATCAAGTGATATTAAGTAATCTTATTAATGCATGTAATACTATAAAGTATAAGAGGTTTGGCGAGCATAACGTTTAAATGTTAGTTATTAAAAAAAAAAATGACATAAAAAAGTGTATTAATGTAGTGTTTAAAGTATGTGATTGATATATTGTAAATTATATTTATTTTTATTTTATAATTTAATATAAAATTAACAGTTGTAAACAATTAAAATTCAGTTATAGATGTGAAGTTTATATATACATGTATACTAATGTATGGCCAAGTATTATACATAGTAATTTAACATCACACAGATATGAGTTTAAAATAAATTAAAACAGTAGTAATACTAAGTTAATAAAAAGAAGTGTTTTAAGTATGCGTGTGTTTTAAATGTACATAAAAGTACATTGTATTTATTAATATTTCGTTACTTTGTGCAACGTCATACCACCAATTTGAATTTAACAATTATTAACTATACCTGAGCCATTTGAATAAGTATAATTATATATCAAATTGTTGTAGCTTAAATAAAACCATTAAACAATTTATTGTTAATTGGAGTTTAATGATTTTTATGTTTTATTTCAACAATTTGCTTGAGATAGAGCATGGCCAAGTATAGTGAAAAATACTATTAAAACTGCTGAAGTCTAATGTAATTTATTTACAGTATGTTTTTAGTAAAAAATTATTTAAATTTTCTATAGTCAAAAAGCATTATAATGAACCAAATGAATGCAGTTCTTATAACAAACATTTAAGTGTTATTGATTTATACAAAAGCATTAAGCAAAGACTTAGTATATTAAAATAAATAATTTGAATCTGCTTACTTTGATATCTCATCACCGTCCCAAACTTCCATAGTGGCCGCATCATGGCCTTTGTACACGTATTTATACAAATACATGACACTCTTAACCGTAGAGCACACCTCAACGTTGATGTGTGCATCATATTTGGCCAGTAGGTATGGATTGTGGGGGACCACAAATTCATTGCCCACCTCTTGTTGTCTGACCAAGGCAACAGATCCATTGTTTGGTCGGCGGTACGTCGGGTACCCGTTGTTGGAAGCGTAGACAGTTTCTTCACTGTATTCTTTTGGATACTTCTTTGAACAACTGTTGTCCACCATGCACGGGCTGTTGGGGTTTAGTTGCCCACACGGCCCGTGAATCATGTGTGATGTCACACAGTCAAACAGGCGCCTGTCGGTTGCCGGGTCCGGCAAGGAGGCGCACACAACGTTGTCCACGTCTTCGGCCGTGTGCAACTTACTGTCTTCCCTGAGGATGACCAGTATGTGCGCGTGCGGCAATCCACGTTTCTGAAACTCAACAGTGTATACATAAGCGTCTATATTACCAAACACACGATTTACTATTATGTCCTGCATGAGGGCCTTGAGTTTGGCGTGAAACACCCGGGCTATGAGATCGGGTCTGTCGTTTGGAGTAGACCATCTTCCGAGGTTCTGTGTGATTTCAGGCCACCTAGGATTGCACGTAAAAGTTATAAACAGATCAGGTTTACCGTACTTACGCACAATAGCCATTGCGTCGTGATAACACCCCTTCATGTAACGCGGACTCCCGACGAATGTCGACGGTAGAATGACTCTACGGCCGACAGCCATCGGGTTGGCCTCGTCCAAATGGTGCTGTTGGTTGACATGGTCCACCAGTCCTTGATAAGCGTCAGCGAGGAGCGCTTGCTGATTTCTACGGGCATAGTTGAGATTGTTCGATTCCATCCTAACATACTGGTCACACACGTACTGCTGCAATAAAAAACCACCACCATGTATTAAACTTATGCCTTCGTGATCAGTATCGTTGTTTCCTGTATATCGAATTGCCATACGATAACACACAAACTCCCGGATAGTGTTCCGACTGCGAACTTGGTTGTTGCGGTTACCCTCTTGCATCACATTGTTGTGCCAACCGCTCTCCCCGTGCGGGAAGAACAGAGGGTACAACATGGGATCTGCGTGACATGAGCCCGCGGGTATGGTTTGCATTCGATGTTGGGGGTCAACGGGATTCCTGTCAAAAATTACCAGATTCAGGTCTCTAGGTGGTCGTCCATCGTCACCAACGAACACGGCCGCAACTTCGTTTGCGGTCGGTCGTTGGTATCGTCGCTGGTCCCTGGCTGCATCTGTAACAAAATGCATACTCACTGACCTAGGTCCCATCACTTCAGGGTTGGCATTGGCTCTTTCTTGTTCCTCCAACCACAACATGCTCATGTTCCTGTAAACACATAATATACTTATAATTCACACATTGTAAAAACACCAGAAAGTGGGATAAAAATAAACATAATGCGTATAATCGGTAGTGTATGTTATTTAGTTTATCCGGAAGTACCATGTTTTTTTTTTTATATATATATATAGTGTAATATATATTGTATAATAAAAGAAATTAAAATATTACCTTTATGTATTAAGAACTGTGTGTATAGATAAAAAAAAAAAACCACAGCGTTTAATAACTACTAAAGTGTATGTGTATGAGTTTATCGGTCATCTTACCTAAAAGCCTGAGCGTATGGGTTGATCTCCCGAAGCATTTGGTCCAGGGGGCCTATTCTCAAATCAATCGAAATTGGTTGTCGAAAATATTTATTCGATTGTCAACTTTCGATCGAAATAATTGATTCGATCTCAAATTTTCGATCAATCGTATTCTCAAACATTTATCGAATCTTGATGAATCGAATAAATTTTATTCGACAGTGTTTCCGATCATCGAAAAAAGTTATTTTTTTTCCATGAAATTTGAAATTTTTTTCTTATTTTATGATAGCAATAAAGTTTATATTATAATAAAAATTAAATTTAATTAATTAATTGGGTGGTACAATAGCCACATGAGTCCCATCTATAACTCCAATAACTCCTGGTATTCCAAATTTGTTGTAAAATCTAAATCGTGTACTATTTATATATACTTAATACTTAAATTAAGAAATTAAAAAAATTTAATTACCCTTGTCGAATAATATTAAATTGTTCTATAGTACTTGGGAAATGTATGTATTTATTTAATATCATAGGATTATTTAATGCTTCTGCAACTTCAGTAATAAATCTACTAACTGAGGGTTGACTAAGGGCTGCACCTCTGTGTTCCCCAATATCCTGCTGATAACTCCCATTTGCAAAAAATAAAACCTAATTAAATAAAAATATTTTTTTATTATTATTTACTAAGTCATTAGCCAAACTAATAGTGCCTAATCTCAATAACATAGGCACAACAAGGGGGGGGGGCTAAGTCCTCCCAGTTATCCAAATAGCCCCCCACAGTTTTTTGTTTAAAAATCGACTGAATTACTTAACAAAATTGGGAAGAAGAATCCCCCCCACAAGCATTGTTACCTTAGTTGCGCTTATACTCAATAATCAATAGATAGCAACTAACTTTTCTTTTTATAGTTATCTCAGAAGACGTCATTGGACTATTCATGTAAGGAGTCAATGTATCTATAAGTTCTTCAACTAATTGCTTACTTAAACGATAAGTACTAATAAACTTCCGATCTGACAATTCTGAAAGAAATAATATGTTTGGTTCCAAATTTAAATTAGTTAACAATATAAAATTAAAAGAAAAGAATTTTAGTAAGTCCGTTTAATAAATTGATATGAATAATTAACCATCTATTTGTCCTTTATTATAAAAATTTTAGTTAATAGTTATAATAAAGGTTGGACCTACCAACAAAAGGATCTTCTTGTTTTAATATTCGTCTTGGTTCATTATCGTCAATAAAATTGACGATTTCCATGTTTACTATGTCATTCAATTGCATATACATTTCTAAATCGTCATCAACAAATGCCATAACTAACACTAGTATAACTATTATCGGTAATAGAAAAAATGACTAAGAAAGTTAAAAGTATTTTAAATCGGCAATGAAATAAAATATATTTAACAGTTTAACAATATTAAACACTGATAAACAATGGAATTAAATTGGAAATTATGTGTCGAAAACCGTTTTCGACTCATAATCCGCTGTCGTTGTAAATAGTCGAAAACTACTATCGAATTAACAGTCGAAAACCGTTTGAGAATAGTCTTTTTTGTAAATGTCGAAACCATCTGTCTTTTCGACTGATTTTCCATCGAAAACTGTTTTCGATACCTTTGAGAATAGACCCCCAGGTCTGCAAGCAAACCTTCCAAAAGACGGTCTGCGACATCTTGTTGTCGCATTCGGGCCTGGTTGGCCTCGGCTGAGTTGACAAAGTACAACTCACAGTACCTCGGTGGCCTGTGTTCGTTGCCAACAACGTCATTGTTGACCCTGCGGTACACTTGTCCGTGGACAGTGTACACGCTTGGTCCCCGACCTGGCAACCGTCTGGGGTTGAGGTCGCTGGAGAACGCTGCGAACGCCAGTGAGTTGTTGTACCGGCGAGTCTCCCTTCGAAAGTTGGTACCTTCCTGTGAATCATCAATCAACAAATTAGTTAAACGCATAGGTGCTCGCAGCAGTACGCGCTGTCCTGTGGCGGTCACTTGACCGTTGTTACAGCACGTGGAGAAGTGACCTCTAGATGCGCGTTCGCAATGGAAGTGACGGGCGTTGCATTCTCTGCAAACTGCGTCCAAAGCACCAACGTTGTGTTGGTCCGGGAGTGGGTGTTGAACACCTGCCGGACGGTCTCTCATTGGCAAACGTTGAGCCACAGGAACACCCAGTGGAATTGGCTCGAACTGCAATGTGAGTAATAAAACTGTAATGGTTCTTATATGGTTTTTTTTATTTTATCAATATGAAATATTTATTCACTGACCTCTTCGTCGACGTCCGGAGGTAAATAGTCGAAGATGTCTGCGAATTCAAGTTCTGCCCGTGCGTCGGCCGGCAAAACATCAACGACTTCCACTTCCACGTCCATCGGGACGTCATCCATCTGGACCTCGACAACTTCCACATTGTCATCTTCCAGATGAACTTCAACAACTTCCACATTGTCATCTTCCACCTGGATCTCGACGACTTCCATGTCATTGACATCCATTTGGACCTCAATGATTTCTGCGCCGCCTTGTTCAACGGCGTTGTCAATTTCTTCGTGAACTGCTTGTTCACCGTCAGGCGCCTCATGCTGCTGTTCGACTGCCTATAAAATCATAGATGATCAGTTTAAATGAATAGTATATATAGTGATATAAAATGATAAAAATATGAGCACTTAATAATTAGGGTCAGAATGTAGAATAGCATACATGTTTTTAAACAACAATTTAATTGTTTATATGTATTTGCACTGCATAATGTAATGAATGTATTACCAGTATTGAAAAAAAATATATAAATCATAAAAACATTGTAACTAATACATTAAAAATAAAACTTAAAACAATTTAGTAACTAATAAATATTGTATAAGTATATATCTCAATTCTTTAATTTGCCCATAAATAACAGAACATAATGAGCACCATCAGTTAAACATACATAAATACAAATAAATTTAATATTTAGATCCATTTGTATAAAAATTAAATACAATAAATTAATTAAGCTTTATATTTTATAAGTGAACCTAAAAAAAAAAACTTATATATTTATAAAACCTTCCATTCCCTGTACACAATGATATGCTTTTATCTATTATGATTTTGAATTGAAACATTAATAATAGGCTAAAAAAGAAGTGTTTTTACGTTTATATTTGGTGTGGTAAAATATTTGTTAAATAAAGATATTTATTTATTTATTTTTAATTATTATATAGAATAATAAGTTAATGTCATAGCAAATAAAAGCATTTTATTGTTACAGGGAATAGAAGGTATGCATATTTAAAATACATCTATCTATACATTATATATAAATTTGTTAACAATGGTCACGTGTGGTGTTGATAGAACCATGAGTGTAATATATAAAAGTTATATATTATTGAGATAGTGAATTAAGAAATTAACTCGTTACTGCACAATGTACTTTGAAATGTTTGATATAGACATATAGATTGTAACATACTTAAAGTAAAATATTCAATGAATGTCACATAGCAATGAAATGAGTTAAGATTTAAGTTATGTCGTAGTGAATAAAAATGGCTATAAGATAGGTTAGTTATTAAATTGTTATTGCATTTCATTAAATGTATCTCAAATTTTTAATTTTCCCATAAATAAAAGAACATTATGAGCACCATCAGCTAAAGATATAATATAAATACAAATATTTAGGTATATTTGTGTTAAATTTAGTACAATAAATTAATTAAGCTATAGGTATAAGTGAACCTAAAAAAGAAAATTAAGATTAATAGGTTAAAAAAGAAGTTGAAAAAAAATTATATAAATCATAAAAACATTGTAACTAATACATTAAAAGTAAAACTTAAATAATTTATGTATTATATAAATTTGTCAAATGTAGTGTTGATGGAACCATGAGTGTAATATATAAAAGTTATATATTATTGAGATAGTGAATTAAGAAATGACTCGTTACTGCACAACATACTTTGAAATATTTAACATGGATACCATTTATAAAGTAAAACATACAATGAATGTCACATAGCAGTGAAATGTGAGTATAATGAGTATAAGATTTAAGTTATGTTGTAGTGAATAAAAATGAAGAAGTAGATATAAAAAAATATATTTAAATAAATTCACATAACAATGTTCAAATGGTTATTTTGTTACACATGTGTACATAATTTATGTTTACTCATACTCACACTCATGATTGAACTGACATCGACAATGAGATAAGTTTAGTGTAATTTAGTGAACAGAAAAAGAAAGAGAAAATGTTATATACACATATTAATGATATGTAACATATAAGTGAATATATGTGAAATGTTTCCTTAAAAATTATATTAGTCTGTTGTACCTACATTGTATTATTTTATTCCTTATATATATATTATATATGTATAAATATTGTAATCATAAAAAATAAATCAGTACCAATTGTTTTTGGAGATGTGTGATATTGTAGTATTGTAATACTATACAATTAAAACTAAAACTGTATTTCATAATAAACTTACTATTGACGGCACGGCTGTGCTGGTTAAACGGCGTCGATTGGCCCCAGGGAAGAAGTCAACGTGTGGAATGAAATGCCTCGAACAGAGCATGGAGTTTGGACGAACGGCAAAACCGTTGGTCTCAACAAATTGCACCCATAGACGTCTACGTGCGGCGTCCGTAGGAAATCTAAAGAGGAAAATGTAGCAATATAATAACGATACATAAAAATGTGCTTAGTGCAGTGAAAATGTGAATACTTGTGTGCTGAAACTCCAATAGCACCATCAACGTTTCCACACATGACGCAGTGTCTGACCATTGTAATAAAACTAAAAAGTATATTAAAAACATGTTCAATTTAGTAATTAGCATAATGACATGAGCAAACTGAATATTAAAAAACAAATTATTTGCAAACACTATCAAAATAATGTTTGTTATCAATGGATATGATACTACAACAGTTATTGCACGTTATTATCGGAAATACGTTAATATTATTTGAATAATTTAAAAAACGCATTCAAGTTCATACAAAATAGTAGGAAAAATGTGACTCATCACAACGGAACTATGTAAAATGCTAAAATCGTTAACAGAATGCAATATTTTCGTTAACCGTAAGATGGAAATACTCTATATCTGCGCGCAGATAATCTTCGTAAAGGTACGCAAACAGGTGCAAAGGCATGTCACCGGCGCCGTGTACGCGTTAATTTGCGATGCTCGTGGGTAATGCACAGATACAAAATGACATAACCACATAACCTATGAAAGTTGAGCTATTCGTTATTATTATGTATTCATACATACATTGCGCGTAAAACGTTAATAATAATAGTCGAAAGTTTTGAAAGTATTTTATATCGTACTCGTGTGCGTGATGTAATGAAACTATTGAAACCAATAACCTAAACAAATTGTTTACATACACGTGCATGGCCTACGCACAGTTATAGAAGGAAAATAAAATTGTACTCACCGGTCTCCAAAGTCCCAGTTATGAAAAAAAAAAAGTGAACGAATAGGTAATAAAAACTGGAGAAATTATAAGTAAATGTACTAATGAGTATAAATGTGCAAGTAAAACAAACAAAAACAAAAAAAAAATGCTACGACAACTGTATTGCACGGATGTTGAACGTAGCCTGCAGAAATCGGCCAACGGCTCGACCGTTGTCGCGTCCTCCCTCCCCACCCATCGTGTTGTACATCACGCCATCCAAAGACCTGCAATAATACAGTAAACACGTTAACCGACATTCAAACACGGTATCGCTCGTAAAGTCATAACCAACATTTTATCTAATATAAGGCGGCTATATACGAAATAACAGACATCGTAAAGTGAAATTGGGAAAGCCGTTCATTTTCAATCGACACACCGAAGACGTGAGTACATGATATTTAATTATATTTGCTAATTGTTAAGTTAGGATATAGTGACCACATGTACTGTTTTTCATAAGGCAGTATTTTTTTTACTAACAATTTTTTTTTCATTTATATTATTTTATTATGGTTCGAGCTAATGAATATTATCTAAATAATTAAAATATATTCGAATAAAAATGTAATTGAATAATTTTCAAACATAATGCTAATATACAAAATACTAATATATTCAAAGTCTTTACTCTCTAGTTTCTTCTGTAGATAGTTCTGTGTTTGCTTCAAGTAAATTTACTTTTTTTTAATTTACTCTTTAAAGAAGATTTGCAATGCTTATTATTTTTTATTTTTTTTTTAATACGTAAATAATATATTCGAATAAAAATGTAATTGAATAATTTTCAAACTTTAATGCTAATACAAATGTACTTGAATTGTTTACTCTAGTTTCTTTTTAGATAGCTCTATGTTTGATTCATTTATAGTATTTTTTATTTATTTCAAATAAAAGAAGATTTACAACCGTGAACTTAAAATACTATTCTTTTTAAATACGTAAATGTTTTAATTACCAAAATACCAACTGAATAATAACCATATGTTTAAAAATTATTCGAATACGATAATCATTCGAAACATTTGCATTATTTTATTGAAATTAAATATGTAGGAAAGTTATAAAAATATGTTTGTATATGTGGGTTACCACGTTACGTTAGGGAGAACGATATGTCTTAATTAATTATAACTTATTTTAGAATGGAGAACCTGAACATCGGGTCAATAAACAATTGCTCGGGTTTGCAGGTGAATTACTACGGTAATTCACGACCGGGAGTAATCCCTGCAAACCCGGGCAGCTGCAATAAAAAGACCGTACGCCGTAAGTTTATCGAAAGTTAACTTACCTCATGTACAAATATTAATAAAAATTCTATAATTTTTCTATTTAAGGTTGCTTCAACTGCAACGGGTACGGTCATATTGCCCGCAAATGTGAGTGTTTTATATTATATTTATATTACATTTTACTTTCTATATGTGCTTTTCGTAAGAAGTTTATTAAATTGTATATTCGTGTTACAGGCAAAAAGTCAAAAAAAAAATCCAAAGGGGCGGTAGGCTCCTCCGGCAATAAGCCGGAGCGGGTTGCGGCGGAGGTCCCCCCAGGTGCGGCAGCAGAGGCCCCAGGTGATGAACCAGAGCAGGGCCCATGTACGACGGCGGAGGCGGCCAAAAAAAAAAATGTAAGTAATATTGTTTGTGCTTAAAATTATTTTACTATTATTGTAATAAAAAAATGTATTTAATTTTTTTTTTTACAGCAAAAACAATAATTTATTTTTTTTACTATATATATAATGACAATTTTTATACCTACTATTTTAAATTAACTTATATACTAAATTTATACATACACACACACACACACACACACATTATGATACATATAATAATAAATATTTATACAATTTCCCACTTATATATAAATCACTTTTTTTTTAAATGTTTTTTTATTTAAATACAAAATATACCAATATTATTTTATATATATTTTTAAATTTTAAATTTTTTATACACACACTCACAAATATTATATAATAAATATTTATACAATTTCCCACTTATATATTGTGGACATATTATATTATATTAAATTAATAAATTATATGTAAACTATTAAACCTATTTTGTTAAATGTTATTATACACTGTTATGTTTTACATTATGTATAATAATAATTCCAAAAAAAATCTGATAAAATCACTTTCTTTTTAAAAACGTTTTTGTAATTAAATATATTTTTGTGTTGTATCGTATGGTATCGTATGTGTTTTAAAATATTTTATTATTGTATTTATGTTTGTTAAGTCTGTTAAAATAACATTGCCTCGTACTTATTGCATATTTTTATTATTATATATCATTATATATAAATTTTGTACAATGCCCATTGCCTATTATTGCATATTATAATATATTATATTAATACATCAGTTTTGTTACTATACAATCTTAATATTTTCAATATGTTATAAGGTGTTTCCTACAGTGATATCTATTGGTTTTATATGTAACAGACTTGAATAATGTACAAAAAAAAATTAAATACGTGTTGTATATATATAGTCACAGCAAATTTACCAATGAATAAACAATAAATAGATTTACAATATGTTACATCGATAATTTGTCGACGATAAGATAATCTTTTAATTTTTTTGACACCGCTGTCGACAAATTATTGGACTTGCGACGGCTGAAATAAATACGTACGTAAAATAAAATCGAAATCAACTTTATTACTTTTTTTTTTTTCAAAGCGTACGATGATCCATGCATTTTAGATTTTTAAATAAACAATAATAAATTATAATAAACAATAATAATAATGAGTAATGTGAGGTTAAATAAAAAAGGTATATTTTTTTATTTATTAAGTTTACAGCGCTTATGGTATTGTATAATAATTATAATGTAATGTGAAATGCAACGCGATGTGTGAGATGAGAATTATAGTTCAATATTCTATGAAAAAAAAAATCATTGTTATAATGTTTAGCTATGAATCAATATAAACTAATAATTTTAAAATAAAAAATTACGTTAAAAAAATGCAAAAAACCCGGGCGGCCATGATTAGCACATGCCGCCTTCGAATCGGCCGGAGCGAGATTCGTTCTTAGTACCCCTGCCTAACCTATACATTGGGACCTAACGCCTAAACCTATCGACTACAGTTCGAGTTGTAAACGTCAATAAAATCTCGAGCATTTAAACCGTTTTCGACCCGCGACGAATTTTGCGTTAAGCACCGTTTTTCCTATGCAATTCGTATATTTCGTGTGGAATGAGGCTCGGATATATTCATATGAATTGTGTTTGTCCAGAATATTTGTTTGTATTGTCATTTTTTATGATGTCATGTATTTATGATACAATATAGGTATAGATACCAAATTTATTGAAAGAATTAAATATTAATGACCACACCTCTTTAATTATAATTCCATATTATTATCAAAATACTTTAAACAAATGCTTCTTATTGCTCTCTTAATATATGTATTTTTTATTATTATATATATTTGATTAAGTATTTATATTCTAAATTGAATTTAAAGTAGCTGATTAATACTGTTCTATGATGTTTAGTATTGTACATTTTTTACTAAAAAAAAAAAGTATAATATACACATTGTTAGAAAAATGTATATAATAGTACCTATATATTCATGATACATTAGTATAAGTTTTTATTATATAGATAACAATAGTTAACTAAATTCATTTAAATATTTTAACACTGAGACTATTAATTATTTATTATATTATTACCGTATACATATTATGTAGTACTGTGTAGTATATATTACTCTTTATAAAACTACTTTAACTCAACAAATCACCTAAAAACTATTAGCTAACCTGTAGTAATTGTTTATACAGTCAACAATGTATATACATTTGATTCAAATGTAACAATCTGGAGCTGCATGAATGTAAAAAAACCTTTGTAGTTTTGAATCACATATTATATCCATAATAAATAATGTACTATGCGAATGGGCCTCCGTCGTCCACAAACACTTCTGTGCCACCGAGCACAACCTGAGGTAAAAAACTAATCTAATGGTGTTAGGGTTGTGATACAAAGAATAATACAATGTAAATAAAATGATAAAATGCAATTTATTGAATCAAAAACAGTAATTTAACTATATTATATTATGTAGTAAATCAACGCTGCGCGGCGAAATGAATGTATCTGCTCTTACGACGATTGCACATAAACCTGCAACACATATGATAACAGACTAATGTAGTATACACAAATATTAGTGAGATATTTAAATAAATACACACCTTGACAGCCTTTGATGCGTGGAAAAAAGCAATCTCCGACGTCGACAGTCTGCAACGACGGCTACGAAATGACTTGTATCCGGAACGGGAGGACTGCAACACGTACAGAGAAATAAAACACACATCGAATTAAAACCGCACGATTAATCGAAAAAAATTTTAATATATATATAATATACTGAGTACAGGCCTCATACATCGGTCGTCTGAGTAAACGCGATCGCGACGTCAAAAAAACAAACACGTAAACAACGGGCACACCTACCGGCCGTAAAAAGACGCGACAAAGGCGAAAAACACGACTGCGGGGTCGAAAAACGCCTTCAGGTCGGCATAAACGGGCTTAAAAAATATTATTGAGAGCAATAGAAATTTTCGAAAAAGCGATACATAACGTATAGTAATAATAACGTCGAGGGAGCGCGATAACGGCCGGCGGCGGTGATAATAAAACGTGTCCACAAAACGAAAAAGGGCTTCAAAAGTCGTGAGGCGGTCGGCAAGGGCGACGGCAGTGACAAACCGAACTAACTGAAGCCGTAGGCGATAACGCAAAAAGGTGATAACGGGTCGGGAAAAAAATTCTAATTTTCGATTGGCTTTCTGCTAAAGTACTGGCAGCGCCTCGGCGGACAAAAGGAAAAGTCTTCACGTTTTATACTATTAGAAGATTTTGTAAGGTCATTGAACACAATATAAATGTTTTAAAATTGGTTTATGGTAAATGGTTTAATTTTTTTTTATTATTGGAAATAGTTGTTTATTAGCAATTAAAACTTCAAAATTGATTAATTTTTCTGATACTATGAGATATAGTAATTAATTGAATGATTTTCATTGTTAAACTTTTAATTAATTTTAAAACACAAATTATACTTATATTAATCTTTGAATTATGTAAATAAGAATGGCCATTGGTTAAACATTAATTAAGATTTTTATCATTGATAGGTATAATAATTTCCAATAGTAAAATATAAATTTAATTGTTGGTTTAATGAAATTATTTTAAATATTTAAATTTTCATCTATTTTTTATCTAGATCAAAATTTTTTGTATTTTATCTTATCTGAGATAATTAAAATACATGTTATCTTATCTTAATCTAGATAATATTGGAGCAATAATCTTTTATCTATATCTAGATAATTTTTGCTTATCTCGTCTCAACACTGAATATCAGAGTATTTCTATTCAGTATAGCTATTTACGCTTTTCTATAATTTAATTTTTGAAATAGTCTTTCAAAAAATATTTTGTTTTGAAGATTTAGTGAATGCATCGAAACTTATTTATAATTTGTAATAGTAATTAATGATATATTATTTACTTCTTGATCGCCGTCGTTATAGTGTGTACCTACGTAATTATAATGTGTGCTAAACGTGGTAGAATTCCGACTGTACAAAGTCATCTAATAAATAATTAAATTAAAGACCATAAAGACCAGATACTTCAAGCTGTAAATATTAATGGAGAAAACGGCAAACGTAAGTAAAACTATTGATTTTATGATATATGGTAAAATATAAATAATTACTAAATACTAATTAGTCAACGATTAATTTTATAACTTAAAATGTTTATTAATATACTTGTTAACATCTGAAAACAGCGGAAACTATTTTGTTAGCAAGTTTATTATTTTGGGTTAATGTAGTTTGGTCTATAGGAATTGAAAATAATAGGAAAAATTAAATTTCGCGTTTTGATTTAGTTACGAGTTATTGACTATTGTCATTAAATACGTAGTTGTTGTTGTAATGGAATGGTAAATTGTGTGCTTATGATCCCCGAAGATCCTAATAAATTCAAACCCATAAAATTCATTTTTTTTAGGTACATTTTTTTGTTATGTTTTAATGGAAGTATACCGATACAATATTAAAATTATCGTGATGAAAAATTCATTAATTTGTATTTTTAATTACTGTAGTAATGTTTATCAACATTTATAAAAAAAAAATTTTAAAAAAATGAAAATTTCAATTGTCTATAAATAGCTCAAAAAAAGTCAAAATATTTTGAAAATCTAAGGACGTAAAGAAAATGACAATCTAAATAACTAGTGAAATTTTCAAGTATCTAAGACTTATACTATTTGAATAACAACAAATATCAAAAATCGTTTGAGGTTAAACCGTTCTTTAACGCGGTTTTGTAAAAATTTAAATTTCAAACACTCATAAAAATTTGTTGTCTTAGACCGTAGAGTTATTTTTACAGATATTTGAAGAAAAACTTATGGAGAACCTTGTACCAAATTTTCAAAACTTAGTTATAAAACATTTTACGATTTTTCAACCACAAAATTACTTGCAAATTTTCGCAATTTTGACATATTTCGTATAAATTTGAACTTTAAGCACTTATAAAAAAAAATTGTGATTAACGATTACGAATTTTTTTTTTCACTTTAAGAACAACTTATAAAAAACCTTGTATTAGATTTTCAAGATTTTCTGGTCAGCCAAAAAATTTTTATCGTTATTTAAAAAAAAAGTACTTAGAAATATTGAAAATTTCAATTGTCTATAAATAGCTCAAAAAAACTAGTTATGCTGTACACAGACACAAAAAAAAAAAAAAACAAAAAAAAAACACACATCATTGTAAAATCAATACATTCATCACTCCGTTCAGAATCTAAAAATAAAAACATAATTATAATATTTAATATTTCTATTATTGTTGATACAAATAGTACTCATTATTCCGTGATTAACTTAAATTTCTGCTTTTCAAAAAAACTTTTTATTTTTATCTTTATAATTATTTATATTAAAACAGTTTCATTTCATTAGTAAAGATTTTTTTGTTTAGGTTTAGTGTATATCTTATATTCTTTATTTTTGTTAAAGTAAAAAATAAATTCAGAATGTTGATACATTTATTTATTTATAAAATAACAATTAATAATAGCTTAAACAGTGATAATAATAATAATAACATAAAAATAAAACTAAATTAAATATGGTTAATTGAATAACCAGTGATCTGAAATTGGATGATTATAATTTAATATAGAAACAAATTCACAATTATCATTTTTTAGATCATTTAGTTGATCATACAAATTTGATAAATTTTCACGTATGCGTCTATTTGTAAACCAATATATTTAAAATAATTGTACTCGCTTAAAATGCTATTTTTTTCATCTCTTAAATTTATAATATAAGCAAAATAGGTACATTACTGTAGCGTTATTATGATAAAAGTTGGTATTATGTCCAACTATTTAATTTTTTTAGATAAATTTTAGATTCATTATAAATAATTTTATATAATAGAATAAAAACTGAAATAATAATAATAAGTACTTACATTTTGGTTTCTGTAGATATGTTTGAAAAAAATGTTGGTGTTCTGCATACACTTGTGTTCACAATAA
This sequence comes from Schizaphis graminum, assembly GCA_020882235.1. Taxonomy (NCBI): domain Eukaryota; kingdom Metazoa; phylum Arthropoda; class Insecta; order Hemiptera; family Aphididae; genus Schizaphis; species Schizaphis graminum. Next base: position 19,241,641 of record CM037035.1, on the reverse strand, counting down.
AACTGAAGGTTTTTAAAAAAATGGACTCCTTATTAAAATAGTACTTAATTTTCCATCTCTTTAAAATCTTATAATCAATCGAGTTAATAGAAAGTATACTATTTTTTATGATATTCGTATTATATTCACAGAGTTGGAGGTTAAATTAATACGATATTCGCATTTTTGCAAATAAGAACCTTTTATTATTGCTAAATGTCAAAATATATTAAATGGATAAAAACATCCTGAAAAAACCGGTTATTATTGCCAAATATATTAAATAGGTAAAAAAAAACCTTGGGTTTAAAGATTATATAGTGACGAGATCGTGGTCGTACAATGAACTTAAAATAAAAACATTGTCAAACACGTTTCGAAAATACTGTCAATTCTCAGAACTATTATTAATTTGAGTTATTTACATATTATATACTAAACTATGAAATCCGCATTTCTGCAAATAAGAACCTGTTATTATTGCTAAATGTTAAAATATATTAAATGGATAAAAACATCCTGGGTTTGAAGATTATAGTAACGATGTTGTGATCATTTAATGAACTTTATAAAAAAACCGGTTATTATTGCCAAAATATTAAATAGGTAAAAAAAACTCTTAGTTAAACATAACTATTATTAATTTGAGTTATTTGCATATAATATACTAAAGTATGGGATCTGCATATCTATAAATAAGAAAAGGTTATTATTGTTTAATGTATTAAATAGGTAAAAAATTAGAAACCTGGTTTTTTTTTAAGAATGTAATAACGAGGTGTGGTCGTTTAATGAACTTCAGACTACTTGAGACCAGGAGAGAACACGTATTTATATACGATATAACATATTCAGTCTACTTTAACGAGTCTACAGCGAGTCCATGTTTTTATACAAATAGTTTTCTATTTTTAAGAAATTGAAATAATTTTCAAAAAATAAAATAATGTCAGTCAATTCATTCAGGAGTGATGATGAAGAATCCTTTGCTGTAAGCGATGTAAGTATAAATAAAAAATATATCTTTTTATTTTTTTAATAGAATCAAATATTAAGTCATACTTGGTAAAGATAAATATAACGTTACTATAACTTTTTTAAATGTTAAAATTATTAAACATTTATTTATTTATTTATGCATTATAAACGGGTAGATACCCTTTGGTATTAATAGTACAGAAAGTGTATTATGTTTTAATATGACACTAAATTACAATATAAGAGTTAACAATAATTATGATAGTAATGATTTGAGTATGAATACAATAAAATAAAATAGTAATAATAGTAAATAATAATAATTAACAATTTATGACATGAATTAATTTATAAACATACAATGATATACAATTTGGTTAACAGATAATAACACATTTTAACTTTAATATTTGTCTTAATCTTAATAATAATAATAATAAACATGGTATTTAATTTGTTGCTAGACCTAAGTATACCTACATTTTTTTTTAATAAATCACGTGACATAAAGAAAAAATCTATGTGATCGGCTATAACATTACAATGAGAGAGCTCTAGGGAAAAAAGATGCGGAACTGTAGTTGTTTTTATAAAATGGTATATGGAACAGATTCGATTTTCTTAAGTAACGACTTGGTGTTATAAAACCATTCATAGAAAGCAATTCCGGAGAATCAATAAAACCGTTCAGTAAATCAAATATGAACATAATATCTGCAACATTCCTTCTTAGTTCAGTACTTGTAAATCCAAAAACCGAGTATTGCAAACTGGTGGAAGTAGGTATAATCAATTTATAACATATAAGTTTTAAACATTTATTCTGAACTTTTTCAATCGCCTCTTTATAATTAATTAAAACTGTTTATAAACTAAAAAAACATTAACTACCTAATCGCTTATTATGGTTATAGGTGGATATGATAGACACGCAAGACAGAAAAACAGGAATAAAACCGGGTAGTCAAAAGAGGGTCTACGAGAAGAAAAATGTAAAAAAAATCAAAAAAAGTGAGTGCTTTTACATAACCGATCAAGTGAACAAAATTATAATTAAATTATTTTTTTAAAGAATATTTCTTATCGAGAAAAAATTGGAAAATTGATGAAAGATCAGAGAATTGGATTGGAAATTACAAATTCAATGAGCATTCGACAAGACGACGGGATTTTTATTGTAAAGGTACCTGCTGACGAAAAATCTACTGACTATTGGACTTTGTCACATTATAAAACGAAAAACATTGAGCATGTTGATTCCAAGGACAGGTAAAATATATTATATTACTTTACTATCACGCTTCGAATATAACTAAATAACTATAGTATACAATAATACTATAGTTATTTATTTTTAAGTAAGATATTATTTAAAAAAATAATTTTTACAGATGGAAATATGCTGAATGTTCAATGAAGCTTGCAATAACCGATCTGCTAAAGGATCAAACAATATCGAGTGAGCTGAATGAATTGGTTCAAACACTTTTCGACCGCTTCATGAAAGATTCGAAGAAAGAAATTACACAAATATGATATGTATTATAAATAAACTATGTTTATAATAGTGGTGGTTGGAAATCATTTAAATAAATAATAAAACTTTGATTACAATATAATATGTCTTGTTTTTTTTATTTAAATAAAAATCAAATAATACATTTATAGGTTAAAATAAAAAATAATATAAAATTATTATTAACAGTTAATATTTACAATATTATTAAATCCTGCAAAATCATACTTGATAAAGAATTAAAATGAAATTGTAATAGCTCGTACATGAATGAAATATCATCACTTTGTATATTTCTATAGGTGAAATCATAATTTTTGAATATATTGGTTTGTAAATTCGTTTCGTTGGCAAGACAATGGTAACCCGTTTACGTCAGCCTTGATTAACGCGTAAGCTGTATCGAATGTTTTTTGGTATGATTCCAACTTTTTCTATTTTTCAACTATATACAAGTCTATACAATGTTGTAATTATTTTAAACGATGAGGATCAATATGAGATAATGTTATGTAGGTAATTATCATTAGAATATAAAACAATAGTTGATTGGTTTACGTTAACAGAATAGAAAAAGTTGTCTGAAATTCTAACACGTTTACATCGAGTATGTAAATTATTAATAATTGTATTAAAATTGTTTTCACATATTAATGTACACCACTGTTCTAGATCAAGCGTTACAACTTTTTTAGTTAATTTGCATTCTAATAATATAATAATTGAAATCTGTTTATTAACTAGAAGTCCAACCGTCACACTTTTCTTGCTAAAATGATGGATATCGAACACTGATTTTGATACAACCAGTGATGGATTCATATTATATAACGATGAGTTCTACCAATGGTGAACACTTTTTGAACAACAATAATTTTCTAAAATATTAAAAAAATATATATACAGGGTGATTTTTTTATCGTGAACCAGTAAATATCTCGGTAAATATTAGGAATTTTAAAATAATTTTTTTTTAAACTTTCTAGGTTTTACTATTTTACACTGTTACAATTTTTATAATTTTAACTTCCTCCCTTATTTGATAAAAAACTATCAACTTTCGATTTTCAAATGGCAATACCTATTTTCGATTACGAAAATTTATAAACATACTGAAAAAAATAATTTTAACGTTTATAGAATTTAATTACAGTAATCCGTTAGCGACTTATTACCGTTTAAATATTCGTTAAATTTACTGCTACCGGAAAATTTATCAAACCCAACAGTAAAGACACGAAGTAAAAACGAAATGATATCTTAATTTAACAATACCCATAACGGTCATAATCGATAATAACTCTTAGGTAACAAGATAGATAAACAATACTGTTAGAAAAAAAATGTCCTATCAATACTCCCACCAGAACATCGTAGTGTCACAGTCATGAAAAAATTTGTTAAAAATTGAAGGTGTTATTGGCATCTGAAATCTGAATATTTGTGTTAATTATAAAATGATACTGTGAATAATACTAAAAGTGCTTCCGTTTTATGACCTTAATATCTAGGTATCGAATTATCGATTTATTACAGTAAACAGTAGTCAATACAAAACGTATATCCGTAATCCGTATTATACTATTATCATTTGACATCATGACCAATTACGAATTATTTTTATTTATGATGTCTTAATTGCATTTCTTAATCTGAGAATGGTGAATAGTCCAAACTCCACGATAATAGTGTTTATACTATCAAATTATTTTATCGATGATATAAGATATTATAATCACAGATTTCTTTAAGTCTGTTACAGAGATTTTAAATAACCTAGATAAGTAACTCACCGTTATCATTGAAGCCGCAATATACCAGCCAACTGATAATGCCGCCATTTGCAAAAAGGTCAATATGACAATATCGTGTAATGATGTACCGTAGTAATCGTGTACTAGTGTCAGAGATTTTAAATTTAAATAATAAAAAATAAATAATAAATAACTTAAAATCTCTGTGTAGTGTCGTGTGTAACCACGTTTAACTAACAACTTACAAGTGACTTACGAATAATTAATGAATTATGTATCTCAAATAGGTTGTAAACATCAGTTTATTAATTAGTGGTTTTTAATTATAATAGTGAAACCAAAATAATTCAAAATTTCAATCATGCCGGTTGCCTGTGCAGCTTATGGCTGTAGTAATAGGCGTAAACCTGATGGCGGGTTGTCGTTTTTTGGGTTAATAATGATATATTATATTGGGCGTATGTAATTTGCGCCAAAAACAACCCCCCCCAAAAAAAATACATGTAATTTGCGCCACATCTAAAATTGTATTTTGGTAATTTGCGCCACTTTTTAAGTTTGTAATTTGCGCCAAATAAAACTAAATAAAAAGGAAATATGTAATCTACGCCATAGTTCACCTTATTGAAATTGTAATTAGCGCCACAAGTAAAACGAACTTCATGTATATTAAATAAGTAAATTTTCGTTTAGAAATAAAACATATAATTATAAATAAATGTATATAAGTAAAACGAACTCCATGTATATTAAATAAGTAAATTTTCGTTTATAGTAATAAAACATATAAAAATCAGTCATATTATAATTATAAATAAATGTATACAAGTAAAACAACACATTGATAATTTTCGTTAGATTAGACGTAATCTAATAGAGACGATATGTCTATTATCAGTAGAATTTTTTTTTTTGTTTTAGGGTAGAACACAACACTATTATATTGGACACACGTCGGTACGTATTATTGACTATTGTATATCCTATGCGATATCAGTAAATTTATCTGCTGGTAAATTCCAACAATATTGAAGTTGAAAGTGTGGCGCAAATTACCAAAATTAATTTGTATATGTGGCGCAAAATACATGTTATATTTTTATATTTTGGCGCAAATTACATACGTCCTTAAATGTACCTTTTGATGGCGCAAATTACAGGTAATTAAATTGGCGCAAAATACCATCTCCCATTATATTAATAATAAAATTGTTCTAATAAATAAGGAGTAATTAATGGATAAAATTGTGTGATTTTGTTTATTATTTTGTAAAATAAAAAAAGACGAGACCCACCTCAATACCATAATTACTAAGTCTACAAACACTTTAAATTATTATAAAATTATTATTTACATTTGAAATTGTACAAATACTTATAATAGCACTCTGTGTGATGAAACAATTTACTTTACAAGAAATAAATAATAAAATAATATAACATAATTTTTGTGTACTTACCAATCCTCCGCATTTGCAGTACTAATATACCTACTTATATTAATAAATATATAATGATATTTTATTATTTTTATTAACTATTTATTTTACAGGTTTCCTTTGGGCAATCCTGAACTTTTAAAACAATGGTTACAGGCAATGAAAAGAAAACAATTTACTCCTTCACAATATTCCAAAATTTGCAGTGAACATTTTTTATCTAGTGACATTTTAGATAGACCTGGTACGTACAAAAAACATTTAAAACCAGATGCTGTTCCGACTGTATTCCCTGCTATGTCTTCATATTACCAACCAATTACCAAAAAGCCTAGACGTATAGTTCAACGTACAATACCAAAAGAAGTCACTGTATTGAGTAGTTATGAGAACCATCAAGTTATGTCATCAATTAATGAAAATAACACTGAAGTTGAAAATTGTACAAGTGTATCAATTGAAAATCAAAATCTTAAAATTGATAAAAGTGTTCAAACTGAAGAAAAGCCTCTAGATCATACTGTTATTGCATTGAGACACAAAGTAAAAATTTTACAACAAAAAGTTAGGAGGCAACAGTTAAGAATATCAAATTTGAAAGATTTAACAAGATCCTTAAAAAAGAAAGGTTTTGTTGATGATTCAGTTGAAAATATATTGCTTGATCAATTTGATGGTATGACATTAGAACTTTTTAAGAACCAGCTTAAAGGCTAAAAAGCTTTCGCATGGACGTAGATATACTGATGAGTTTAAACGGTTTGCTTTAACATTGCATTATAATTCTCCTAAAGCTTATAATTTTTGTAGGTAAATACACGCTATCTTTTGCTTTCTTATTATTTTAAGTACCTAATAATTAAAAACAATTACAACTATATATTTTTATGCTTGTATTATGCTTATATGAATTATACAATGGTAATTTATATTGGTATATTGGTAAAAACCACTTAAAAATATTTATTTATTTTATAATTTATAATAAGTAATACTTGTTTTTTTTTTATGTTATTATTTATTTTAGAAGTATAATAACATTGCCACACCCATCATCAATTTCTAATTGGACATCTACAGTCAACGCTGAACCTGGTTTTTTTAAAGAAGTTTTTGAAGCTCTTCAGTATTTTCCAACAGAAGACAAAGATTGTAATTTGGTTCTTGACGGGATGTCAATTAGAAAACAAATTCTTTGGGATTCAAAAAATGAAAAATTTATTGGATATTGTGACTTTGGAAATGATTTGCAGTTACAAAATGTAGATACTCCAGCTACAGAAGCTCTGGTGTTTATGTTAGTATCAATTAATGGCAAATGGAAATGGCCAATTGGGTATTTTTTACAAACTAAGTCATCAGCAAATATTCAAGCTGAATTAATCAAAACTGCTATAAATCTTTCGATAAAACATGGTCTTCGGGTATTGTGTGTAACATGTGATGGTACATTTTCTAATTTTTCTTCTTTTTCATATCTTGGTTGTACGGTTCGTGGTAATATTAATGATTTGGTTCCATACTTTTTACACGGAGATAAAAAACAAAAGATTTATTTTATTCCTGACGCTTGCCATATGCTAAAACTAGCACGTAATGCATTAGGCAATTGTAAGCAAATTAAAAGCAAAGATGGTGTAATAGATTGGAAATATATTGAAGCTTTACATAAGATCCAAGATACTGTAGGCCTAAAGTTTGCTAACAAGTTATCTAAAGCCCACATTGAATGGGAAAGCAATAAAATGAAGGTAAAACTAGCAGCGCAAACACTTAGTTCTTCAACTGCAGATGCCCTAGAATTTTTAAAAAATGAAAATTTTCCAGAGTTTACTCATTGCGATGAAACTGTTAAATTTATTCGAACAATCGATAGATTATTTGATTTTCTTAATAGTAGACTTCCATTTGCTAAAGGGTATAAAAAACCAATCTATGCTAACCAAATAGAGTCTCTGGAAAAATCTATTTTACCATTGGTACAGTATTTATTTACATTAACTGATCAAAATGATAATCCTTTGTATGTAGGTAAAAAAAAAACATTTATTATCGGACTAACTATTGCTGTTCTTTCTATATTTTCTGTTGCTAAAGAATTATTGCCAAATAATACATTTTTAAAATATATCTTGACTTACCGTTTTTCGCAGGATCATATAGAATTATTATTCTCTCGTATAAGAAAAAGGTATGGTCTAAATAACAACCCAAACGTACTCCAATTTAAAACTGCTATGAAACAAATAATTTTAAAAAATAGCATTACCCCTTCACCAAGTGCAAATAGTATTGCTCTTGATGACGATTCTGTTGGGAACATTTTTGAGATTAAATGGGCACAAAAAAAGGTACACCTTACTGAGTCAGATGTAACTGATGTAAGTGATCAAGGCATTGAGAGTATAGAAAACAATTATGATGAGCTAGGCGATGAGATGTTATTAAATAAAATATCAATTATGAATAATGATAGCTCTAATTTATATGATCAAAAATTAAATATATTATATTATATAGCAGGCTTTGTTGTTAGAAAAATTTCACCAAAAGTCTTCTGTATTTCCTGCAAAAAAAGCTTATTAAAAAAACAAACAGATCATAACTATGTTCATAATGATTTTTATACAAAATTTGTTGATATAAAAAATTGTGGTGGTTTAGTTTCTGCATCATCTAGTGTTTTTGAAATAATTAAAGAGACTGAGAAAATAATTTTTATTTTAACTAATAACTTAGGCAATATGAATATTACAAAAATATCAACAAAAATCATAATATTAATTAAAAACTATTTTTCTCAGAATTCTCAAATATTTAGTGAATTAGATTGTGAAGAAGAAAATATGTTGGCAAGCCCACATAAATTAGAACTAATTAAGTTAGTTGTTAGCATGTACTTAAAAATAAGATTTCATGCATTTGCAAAAAATCATTCTTTGGCTATAAATTGCATTAGTAAAAGAAATAAATTCAATAAACATGTTTTGTTTTTAAACCAATAATTTATAACATGAAGGTTACAAATTTATAATTTATAATTTGTATAATGTATAATTTATAATTTGTATAATGTATATTGTATAATTTGTATAATGTATATTGTATAATTTGTATAATGTATAATTTATAATTTGTATAATGTATAATTTATAATTTGTGTAGTGCAATATTCTATATGAACTAAACATTTATACCTAATCTGTATAAAAAAATAATTAAGGATATTTAGAATCTAAATAATAAAAAAAATCAGCTACTGTAATATGTTTTACTATATCCAGCGCCATAACTTGACCTCTTTACAAATGGCGGACGATTACAACAGCTGGGTTCAGATTATGTGATAGGCGATATTGATACTTACTTATCTAGGTTATTTAAAATCTCTGGTCTGTTATTATAATTTATAATCTAAAAATAATAGTGATAAATGATGAGATATCATGTGGTTGTTTGTTGATAATTGATAACGCTTGTCACTTGTCACTTTAATTTTTATATGACAGTTAAGACAATAGTCAAATTAGTCAATAAGTTTAAGTAGTTTAACAATATTTAAATACGTGTCTAATTATTTCATTATTTCAATCAAATTCATATTTTTTTAAGTCATTTTTGTTAGTGCGTTTGAATTTTCGTCAACTGGTTATTACTGTCTGGAAATATTTGCATTTGTTTTAAACTAACATCAGAAGACATAATTTTGATAATACATTTATGTATCATTTATCTATTAACACTAAGAAGGTACCTACTTTACATTTCTTTTATGGATCATTGAAAAATTAAAAATGATATTTTTGTTCATCACCATCATTAGTTAATTTTTTATACATAATTATAGGTCATTTGTACCTATCTAAGACTTCAAATTTTAAATTAGTTTTTTCATCATGATTCTTTGTTTATTTAATTTGTATTTAGCCCATTGATTTAAATTAAAAATATTATTAATCTATTTTCTTCAATCATTTTAAGACAACATTTTATTGAAATATATGGTAACTAATTAGAATAAAGCAAATGTTTAATTACACTAATAAATATTTGCATGTATGGTTTTTTTGTTGGTTTGTGTTAATACAATTATAGAATTTATAAATTTTGTTAAGGTTATTCATACAAAGGCCACAATTTTGAGCATATTATGAGCCTTATCATTATTTTTTTACTAATTTGTTCAAACTTAGATCGCATTTATAATGTTGTAATAAATGTGGCAAAATAGTAAATACCTAAGTATATTATGATTTATTATTTGATTAAACTAGATAACCTCTGGCATAAACCAAAATTCTGTAAGTTAATTTATCAATCAAGTTTAATATAAATATACTAATAATATAATAATATTACTTGTAGCTAATAAATTAAAATATTGCGAGTGTTGTAAACAATTAGTACCTTTATTGATATAACTTCTAAAGACTAGCACTTATATTTTATAATGTTATTCACACAGAAGCAACTATTTTTAACTAATTTGTTTATATAAATACTTAAACATAATTTTTAAGTAATTTGTTATTATTACATTTAATAGTGTAATAAATATAGAATTAATATATTATAAATATACTAAAATGTAATAAATCTAAATGACAGTAATTATGTGTCTTGATATCAAAATTGTACATATTTCAAATATCTTCACATTCATTAAAATTAAATTATGAGTTTTAAAATTGATAGTCTTTCAAAAATAATGGATTTAAATTTAATGATTTTAAATTTAGTTTACCATACATACCTTAGTGGCTAGTTTATTTTAATATACTAAAACTAACTAAATGACAACATTAATTCACCACTCAAAATATATTAAAATTTTTTACTGATACAATTTGAAATATTTGAAATACTTACTTATTCTGTTTGATGTCATTATTGAGATTTTGATATTGTTATAATTAAATTAAAAATTCATATTATAATATTTATAATTATATGTAAGTATATAACTATGCATAACAATACATTTTGTATGTATATTTTTTATGCAACTATTATGCATATTATACCATTGATTTAAATTAAATCTGTTTTGGATTAAAAATACAAAAGTATATTGAAATGTATGGTAGCTAATTATATTAAAGCAAATGTTTAACTGCTCTATAAGTCATTGTAGGTAGGTACCTAAGACTGCAAATGTGACATCATTTTTTTCATTAAATTTTTTTGTCCTTATTGATATTGTAACCTTTGATGGTACATTTTTATTTTCATGAAAAATGTTAAAATTCAGCAGATTTTAGCTGAAATTTTTAGATTTGTTAATGTATAAATTTACTTAATAAATATTATTATATTGTATGGTTTATTGTTGGTCTGTGTTAATAAAATTATAGAATTTATAATTTTTTAAAGTCTTGCAGTTATATTTTATAAGGTTATTCAAACAAAACCTTCTATTTTGAGCTTATCATTATATTCTATTAGTTTGTTTAAGCATTGTCGCAATAAATATAGCAAAATAGTAAATACCTATATTATGATTTATTATTTGATTGAACTACATGAAACCGCTGGCATGAACCAAAATTCTGTAAGTTAAATTAGTCAATCATGTTAAACATAAATATAGTAAATAACTATATTATTATGATTTATTATTTGATTGTCCTACATGAAACCGCTGGCATGAACCAAAATTTTGTAAGTTTCTGTAAGTCAATCATGTTAAACATAAATATAATAAGTATAGAAAAATAGTAAATAACTATATTATGATTTATTATTCGATTGTACTACATGAAACCGCTGGCATGAACCAAAATTCTGTAAGTTTCTGTAAGACAATCACAATAAATATACATATCATAGGTAATATTAATTGTAGCTTAATTTAAATATTGCGAGTGTTGTAAACAATTAGTACCTATATTGATATAATTTTTTAAAGACTAGCACTTATATTTTATAATGTTATTTACACATAAGCAACTATGAATACTTGAACATAATATTTAAGTAATTGGTTATTATCACATTTAATAGTGTAATAAATATAGCAAACTAATAATTTTAGTTTTGTAAATTTAGTTTACCATACATAATAGTATGATACATATCTCAATGGGTCGCAGGGTCGCTTATCTTATACTAAAATAGTAAAATGTACCTACCTACTAAATGACAACAATAATTTGTCTTGATAACAAAATTATACACATTTCAAATATCTTCATGTTCATTAAAATTAAATTATGAATTTTAAAATTGATAAGTTTTATAAAAATTATCAATTGGCTTTTAAATTGTTGATAATCACATTAATAGTTAATTGTATGTTTAAATAATTAGGAGTTATTGATACATAACATAAGTAGCCAAGTAGGGCTATGGAGTTTTAATTAACCTAAATTGGCAAATTAAATTTTTTTTTTACACCTGAGTGTCATTTTCATGCAATATATTAAAAGATTTTTGTATCATAAAATATTAATTAAAAATTAACATAATTTCAAAAATAAGTGTAAAAATGAATAATTTTTTAAAACATCCATAGCCCTAAAAATATGTTGTAAATTATGTATAGAATAGATAATGTAAAGTATGTTCAATGTTCATTTAATTTGTATTAATTTATCTAGGGTAGTGGACATGTTAAGTGTTAATATTTTTTATTAGGTATGACCTTACCCAAATCCTGCAAAAATTTGCACTACGGACATTTGTTCATGTTCTAGTAAAATTATTAATAACTAATGTGTTTATTGCCTTTGATAATTTAGTATTGAATTTATGTCCATTATTTGGTCTATTCACATACAACTATACAAGATAGTTTTAATATAAAATGCAAATCAAACATTATACGAAAAATATACCAGAATACCTTATAATTATAAATGGAAAATCGGGTAGGCATAATGTACAACGGGCTCTAGGCCTATAACCTTGTATCAGATTAACAACAGGGGACTCACTTTCTCGATGCACAAACCATTGTAATATAAGTCTGATGTAGGTTATTTGTCATGTCACTTTATTTTTGCAATAAAAAAAATTACCTATTCTATTATTTTTGTTTAGTAATTTAGCATACATAGATTGATTTGTAATTATTTTTATTTTTAATGAAAATAAAACCTTTAATGGAAGGGGCATTGTAAAAATGTATAATTAAAAAAAAAGAAAAAATGTGTGAATAGACCTTTAACTACTTTAGTCTTAGCTCTATACCCTGAATCCAAGTACATACTATGCCATATACATTATACATTTATATCTGCACATTTATGAATTATTTTTTAGTTGTCAGAAAAGTATGAAAACTAATTGCCATACACATAATACTATTGCTGATTGGTTAGAAGTATATTTTTAATTAAATTCAAATTGTTTAACCAAAATACAACATAATATAATATGCATTGAAATAATTGGTTTAAACCTTAAATTTATATTTTAAATAATATACATAATTTAGTATTTAATTTAAACGTATTCTGTGGTTAAACGTTCAAAGAATAATAATTAATATTTAATATTCGATATTTGATAATGGAAAATTAACATTAACTTACGATTAACCAATAAACACATGTTTTCAGAAACAGTTAACCGCCATTTATTATCATTAATTTACTAAAATGATACTTGATAAGACCTATACCAAGAATCAGTAACCAGTGATATACTATGTAACCATGATGGTAAATTGTAATATGTTATTTTTATACTTTATAACTGATTAAGCCTCGCTTGCTTCGCTCACTGACACTACGATGTTCTGGTGGGAGTATTGATAGGACATTTTTTTTCTAACAGTATTGTTTATCTATCTTGTTACCTAAGAGTTATTATCGATTATGACCGTTATGGGTATTGTTAAATTAAGATATCATTTCGTTTTTACTTCGTGTCTTTACTGTTGGGTTTGATAAATTTTCCGGTAGCAGTAAATTTAACGAATATTTAAACGGTAATAAGTCTCTAACGGATTACTGTAATTAAATTCTATAAACGTTAAAATTATTTTTTTCAGTATGTTTATAAATTTTCGTAATCGAAAATAGGTATTGCCATTTGAAAATCGAAAGTTGATAGTTTTTTATCAAATAAGGGAGGAAGTTAAAATTATAAAAATTGTAACACAGTGTAAAATAGTAAAACCTAGAAAGTTTAAAAAAAAAATTATTTTAAAATTCCTAATATTTTTGAATATGATCAGTAAGTAGCTTAGCTTAAACTAGTAATTTTTATTTACTTCTACATATTATATACTAACCCTGTTGGGGGGGGGAAGACATTAAAAAAAAAAAATGTGAACATATGGCCCAGTGAGATAGCGAGTAAAGGTTAATTACACTTACCTACTTACCTAACCATAGAACCTGAAATTTTATAAACATTAACAAATTTAATTTAAATTAGACGCGTTATCCCACTAGACCACATGTTCACGAGGTATTAAATCATGTATTAACACATTTAAATTATTTATTATAATAATAAAATATTTATTAATCATAACATAAAAAAGTTAGAAGTAATCATACAATTTGTTAGCAAATAGTATCATATGACCTAGATTCACAATTACATTCACAAATGTTGTTAATATTACCGTAATATTTTATCACATTTTCAATAAACTGATTTCCTTTTGTTCGATTAAGCACTCCTAATAGCGGTTGATGCATTAATCTGTCTTACACTATTTAAATTATTCAATTGTGTATCTGTCAATGGAACTGATTACTAATAACCTATTTATTGAGGTGACCTAATTATTGCATAGCAATTTAAAACAAAATAACAATTAATAAATATGTCAATTGTATTAAAGAATAACAATTAATGATACATAAGAATAAACTGCAATAACAATATTATATATGAATTTTACGCGCAGAAATGTTAGTATGTAATAATAATAATACCTCATTAGGTATAAATATAACAATAAAATATCAATTAAAAATATCACTGATAACAGTGTATAATAATTGTCTTATTCTGTTAGATGTAACTTGTGTAATAAATTAATTGACTTCTAATTAAGTTCATTTCACAAGACTTTATTTATTATTAAAAACAATTACAACTTACAACATTATTTAAATACAGTTCAAAAGTAAAGTTGAGCACACGGACACATGGTTAAAAGTGAACAATGGTGCATAAAATTATATAACCAACAAATACAAATTATATTACTTAGTACAGTGAATCAGAGAGGGAGTGCTTTTTTAGGTTATGTACAAACAACAAAATATAATATAACAAAATATATAATTAAAATAAATAAACCTGCATCACCGGGTGTACCAAATGTCCCACAACGATTGACCACAGCATCCAAAAGTACATCCGGGCGCAAACGGAGGGCGAAGAGTACGCAAAGCCACCGAACAAGACCGTGCGTCGGCGCACAATATAATAGTAGCCGGTTAAACGTGTTGTTATAATAAAATTAAAGTTCACAGCACAACAGCGGCACGTTAAATAACGTAATAATGATAATAAGTACGCGTTTCGGCGAAAGTACGACCAACGTGTCAGCACAGACGCAAAATAATAATACGCACACCGCGGAACGCCAAAATGCGTAGTAATAACAAAAGATACGCGTATCGGTGAAAGTACGACCAACGTGTCAGCACAGACGCAAAATAAAACGCACACCGCGGAACGCCAAAAATGCGTAGTAAAATAAAAAAAAATGGCGACGACGGCACGACGCGTCTCGGCGAGCGAAAAAATATAAAAACAAAGACGTCTGCACGGACGGATGATAAAAAACGACCACGGAGCCGGCATAAAAAAAACGGAGAATATAACAAACGCTATTACGACCGGCTCTGCACAAGGCGTTACCAACATTGGCCGGTCAGTCTTGATCCAACATACTCCCCCCGTTGGAAGGGTCATCTTCTAACTCTAGATGAACGGCACAATCGGAAGATAAGTATACAAATGGAAGTAGTGGTTGCTTGAGATAGTGATGAACGGCACCGATGTATGATAACCGGTGATAGCAGCTTACAATTAAAATTTCATTAAAAAACATAAGATAAAATAAAAAAATAAAATAAAAGTTTAAACAATAACTGTGTCCCTCAAAACAATAGTTGAATATTATGACAAGTACACGTGGCCGACAACACCACACCACCCGACAGTCACGTTAGGGTGATAAGTTAGAGAGAAAATAACTATATGTATAATAAAATATATAATATAAAATAAAATATATAACATGGGATATTATAAAATATAATATATATATAATAAACGTAAAAAAAAAAAAAAAAATTAAATAAACTTAAAAACGAATTATAATACACATTTTAAAATGATAACCGTGAGTTATATAGATGTGTCATTGTCAACGATTAAAGGCACCAATTTGACCACAGGGCGAACCAATTTTCCTCTTGTAGTATTAACCCGAGCAACCCGAACTACTCCATCTGTTCCCGGCATTAATTTGACTACACGTCCCAATTTCCACTGCAATGGAGGAGCTAAATTGTCCTTAACGACGACCATGTCATTTACACAGAGTTCTCTAGCGGAATCAACAGACCATTTGGTCCTGAATTGTAAAAGATTAAGGTACTCACTCGACCAACGTCGCCAAAATGTTTGGGAACATTGGTGCAAGAGTTTCCAGCGAGACAATCTATTCAACGGAACATCAATCACGTCTCTCGTAGGAATGGCACAAAGTGGTTGGCCTATCAAAAAATTTCCTGGTGTAAGGCATTCCAAATCTGACGGGTCAGTAGATAATGGAGTCAACGGGCGCGAGTTTAATACTGACTCGACGCGGGCCAAGTAGGTAGTAAACTCTTCGAGAGTTGTAACTTGCGTGCCAATTGAACGAATAAGTAGCGATTTTGCTGATTTAACAGCTGCTTCCCAAATGCCGTCAAAATGCGGAGCACTGGGAGGATTAAAGTGCCAACTACACCTAAAAGTCTTGATAAGACGTGGTTGGTTATCTACATGATTTACCAGTGTCCGAAGTTGATGTGCAGCATCTATGAAATTAGTGCCACAATCAGAATAAACATTAGATGGCAAACCTCTTCTGGCAACAAAACGATCAAAGGCAGCAAGAAACGAATCAGTGGAGAGATCAAGGACTAGTTCCAGATGAACACATTTGACCGTCATACACACAAAAACCGCGATGTAAACCTTATATTGACGTGCCTTTCTAAGACGGTGTTCTCGTATGAGCAACGGACCTGCATAGTCAATACCAACCTTAGAGAACGCACGACATTGTTGTACACGAGAGGGAGGTAAATCAGCCATTAATGGCTGAGGATTTTTGGCCGAAAAACGAACACACACAACACATTTTGAAGTTACCTGGCGGATTAACCGACGAAGCGCAACTATCCAAAATTGGCGAGCAACTAAGACCGTAATTACGCGCGGACCAGCATGACATAACAATTTGTGCCAATGGCGAACAAGTAAAATTGACAAGTGTGAAAGCCTAGAAAGTAATATTGGGTGTTTCTGTTCTTCTGGAATAAGGGCATTAGATAATCTGCCACCACCTCGTATCACATCATGTTCATCTATGAAAGGACGCAAATGGGATCATGTCTTTGAAAGAGGTCGAGGTAAACTTAACTCGTGTCTTAGATGCCCAAGAAAATTCTATTTGGCTGGGGTATGGGGTCGAAAAAGTTCGTTTACGACAAAGACCTAAAAATCGACGAACCCAGGCAACAACAACAAGCATTTTGTCATAAGATGAGAATCTATTAATCCATTTGACAACAGGTGCCGGTGAATGTATTGGCAAGGAAACAAGTTTGACTTCAGGGATTTTATCGGGAGCTAAACTTAAAATATTCTCATTCCAATCTGGTATCGGTCGCAAAAGATATTTAGGACCTTGCCAATAAAATGTCATGTTTATCAGAGCAACCAGAGATAATCCGCTTGAAGCACAATCTGCAGGATTAAATGCAGTACGAACGTGCTTCCAAATACAATTTGGAATCAAACTTTGTATCTGATGAACTCTATTTGAAACAAACACTTTAAATTGCAATTGAGTGTTAATGATCCATGACAATGCCACAGAAGAGTCAGACCAGCCATATACGCCATCAATTGACAACTTTTCACTAAGAACACGGTATATCCTGTGTAACCACCGGGCAAGAAACAAGGCCCCACATAGTTCAAGACGTGAGATAGATAATTTCTTAATGGGTGCCAACTTAGACTTGGCCCCTAATAAAAATACCTGCACACCATTAGAGGCTGTTGTAACCCGCAAATATACCACTGCGGCATATCCACGCTCCGACGCATCGCAAAAGCCGCATAACTGACAAGATAGCGTGGGAAACGTACAACAGAATCGAGGTATGGCAATAACAGACACCCTTGGTAATTCTTCCAAGAAATGTCGCCATTCTTCATCGATATCAATGGGCAATGGATCGTCCCAAGCGACCTTCGACAACCATATACGTTGCATCAAATGTTTGGCGTAAAACACGATCGGACTGAGAAAACCAAGTGGATCAAACAACCTAGCAATAACAGACAGCACACGTCTTTTTGTAGAGGTTACTTTGTCTTCCAATTTGATGGTATAGCTGAAACAATCGTCATAAGGCTTCCATTGAAGACCTAGAACCTTAGGGATGCCATCATCAATCGCGTCCATTGCAATTGATTCCACCAGACGATCTTCGGTGGGAATAGTATCTAAAACCATTTCAGAATTGCTAAGCCATTTATTTAAGTAAAACCCTGAGCGCTTCAAAATATCAATTAATGCAGTCTTATGATGTAACAATTCATCGAGAGAATCTGCACCCATAAAAATGTCATCAACATACGTCTGTAATTGCAACGGTTTCTTTACTGCCATCTCTTTGTCGCAATCATGTTCGGAGATAAACTGGACTATTCTGAGTGCAAGAAAAGGCGCACAATTGACGCCGTAAGTAACGGTGTTCAGTTCATAATCACGGACCTCTTCGGTAGGTGAAGACCGCCAAAGAATGTGCTGGTAAGGTCTATGTTCAAAATTTACTAAAATTTGTCGATACATTTTGCATACGTCAGTTGTAAAGACATATTGAAAACTACAGAACCTGAGCAAAATGTCAACAATATCCAACTGAAGTTTAGCACCTGTATACAAACAGTCATTTAACGACACACCAGAATAACATGATGCTGAAGCATCAAATACTACTCGAACCTTTGAAATGTCAGCAGGATCCTTCAGGACTGCATGATGCGGGATGTGGTATAAACCAGGACGTGAGGCAAGTGACATATGACCTAAATCTAGGTACTCTTGCATAAAACGTCGATATGAATCGTATAAAGGTTGATTAGTTAACAACTTACGTTCCAGATTTAAAAACCTTTTCATAGCCACCTGCCGTGAACCTTCAAACTCTTTGGACACACCTGTACCACGAAAAGGCAACGGAACAGAAAAACGGCCATCATCAAGCCGCAACATCTGGCTAGAAAATAAGAGCTCACATTGCCCTTGCTCAGAAAATTCAATAAGGGCAGGATCAGGCTCCTCTATTTGCCAAAATCGTTGTAAGGTATCTTCCATAGACACCGATAACGATACTAAACCACAATAGGGTTCACACTGTTCAAAAACAGGTACAGAACCGACAATTATCCAACCAAATATAGTGTTGAAGGCAGCTGGACAATCCTTTCTCACAACTACCTTACCATTTTCCATCACTTACGGGTACAAATCAGCACCAATCAACATATCAACAGGACCGGGCTTATCAAAATTTGGATCAGACATGGCAAGGTGGGAATAATGATCCTTAATGGCAAATGGCAAAGGTCGGGTAGGCATAGAATTGGTTATACGATCTAACACCCACGCTGTCGTTTGTAACTGCGGGGATTCAGCATATCGGGGAGTCATGGTGCATTGGACTTGACCCTTAATTTTTGGCACAGCAATACCAGCTAAGCCTGTTACAGCTGCCGTCCACCTTTTTATCTTTAGACCTAAACGGTCGACACAATGAGACGTTAAAGCTGTAATCTGGGAACCCCCGTCAATTAGTGCACGCACAACGTGCATCGAACCGGAACTACCACGAATGTAAACCAACGCTGTACCCAACATGACATTATGTAATGTAACTGCACTAGTGAATGACGCAACGGCATTACCCGGGTCCTGGACTGCAGTACTAACTTCAACATATTCTGTGGATGAGGTGTCAAGATGCAACAGAACATGATGTTTACTATCACATTTGGAACATAACTTCGAATATGTACATTGTAGTACTAAGTGTTTGTCAGAAAAACACATAAAACATAAGCGAAATTTGCGAGTCATGTCACGACGGTCCTTCACTGGTAATTTTTTGAACATAAAACATTTTTCTATAGAATTATTACCCTTGCAATGGTGACATTTTGTGGAGACCTTTGATTGAGGAACTTCGACCCCGACTAAAGAAATACGAGAAGCTTTATGTATGTTACCACGCTGTACAACAGGTTTAGGTGTAACCGAAGCCTTTGATACGCAACCGTGAATTGTCTCTGCATTTTCAAGCACCTGAACACGGGCCTTAACAAATGTCAATAATTGAGAAATAGTAGGGTACTCAGCATCGTTTTCAGCTTCAAAGAGTTTCCTACAATACAACGGAAGTCATCTAGACACTAAAATGAATATTATGTAAGAGGAAAAATCAGGAATATTTAACGCCGAACGACTAGCACTAGATTCATCAAAAATGTTAAGAAAAGATGTCAAAGAAGATAAAGACTCTTTGTCACACATAGGTGCATTTAACAACTTTTCAACATGAGAACTGGCTATCTGGCGAGGCTTGTAAAATCGCTGTACAAAAGTCGACCAAGCTAATGAAAATGTTTCTCCTGATACGGTAATACCTTTAATTACTTCAATAGCTCCAGGTTGTAAACAATTCAACAAAAAATAAAACTTTTCAATATCAGGTACATCAGCATCAAGACCTACAAACGCAGTAAAACTATCTCGAAATGTTGGCCACTTATGAATTGTACCGTCAAAGGAAGGTAGAGGTATTTTAGGTAATCTCATACATCGAGCACAGTGGTGGTTTTGGTTGTATTTTTTTAGTGAGGCGGATCATGTATACCTCCCCCCCTATCATAACAAAAACTAAACAGTACGAATGGAATTTAAAAATATAAAAATAGTTCAAATATAATTTTAATTATATATATGACTGTTCTATATCTTTGATAAGAGTGGACTGTATTTTTTGGTGAAGACAGATAGGTGGTTTAGGTAAATTAATTAATCCGATTTTTTCTATAATTCACATGCCGGTTTGCGGCCTACTATTAACAAAACGACTTATATAATTACGTGGTAGGGAGAACGAAAGGTGCTGGCCAGCGGGGACTACTTAAAGTAATAATACACAATATAATAATAATAATATGAGTAAAAAACCGTGACGGCGGCTGCAGTCCCGGTTGAACGGTTGATGGTGGACACTGGATGACGGTTGACGGTGCAGGAATGGTATGATGGTTGACGGTACAGGAATGGTATGATGGTTGACGGTTAACGGGCCTTTTTATCGCGGACTTGGTCGCGTCCGTTGTTCGCGGCACAAGGTACGCGGAACAGACTGACTGAAGCGAGGGGGAGTATGTATTATATGAATATGTTACGGCGACCTTCTGCACTCGGAAGCCCTTCTAAAATATGATTATACGATGTCGTGTGTGACGACGTCGTCGTCTAAACATTACTCCCCCCATTGAAGGTACCTAATTACCTTCAATAGTTAATGGCAAGCGGCACAGTTTTACCGCTGGACGTTTTACAATTTTTCCCTCTGCGGTCCGGACGTTGGCGACTCGAACTATTTTATCTTCTCCTGGAAAGACTTCTACCACTCGAGCAGTTCTCCATGTGAGGGGTGGAGTTGGTTCCTTAATAATCACAAGGTCCCCTGGAGCCAGGTTGGTTTCAATTTTGTTCCATTTGGATTTGGTTTGGATTGTATGCAAGTATTCCTGCTGCCAACGTTCCCAAAAATGTTGTTGTAGTTGTTGGACTAGTTTCCAGCGTTGATGAAGTCCCAGCTTTGACAAGGTTTTAATTGTATCTGGTGTTGGCATGGTAACGATTGGTTCTAACGTTAAAAAATGTCCTGCGGTTAGTGGTTGTAGGTCGTTAGGATCTGATGACATGGAACCTAATGGACGTGAGTTTAATACTGCCTCAATTCGGTGAAAGATGGTGTTCAACTCTTCGTAGGTTAGAATTTGTTCTTTGATTGTTCGGTGTAAGAGGGTCTTAGCGGATTTTACTGCTGCCTCCCATAGACCACCCATATGTGGAGCAGCGGGTGGATTCAAGTACCATCTTATCTGGTGAGTCGCAAGACCTCTTTCTATTTCATCGGACTTAATCAATTTCTGTATGACTTCCAAGTAATTTTTCGCATCCACAAAATTAGTACCGCAGTCACTGTATATAGCTTCACAGCGACCACGTCGACTAATGAATCTATTAAGTGCTGACAGAAACAAGCACGTGGTTAGATCACTTACAAGTTCGAGGTGAACTGCTCGAGTTGCCATGCACACAAATATACACAAGTAACCTTTTGTGGCTTGGATTCGTCGTAACAAAGCGGACTTTACCCAAAAAGGGCCTGCAAAGTCAACCCCTACCTGCGCAAACGCTTTGATACTTGCCACACGAGCTCGAGGCAACGCTCCCATCATAGGGTTCATGGGTTTTGGCTTCGCCTGAAAACAGGGAATGCACTGGTGTAATCGTTTACGTATGACGCTATGAGCCGATAATATCCAGTAATCCTGGTGTAGAATATTCTGCGTCGTTTGTGGTCCGGGATGACAATGAAGACTATGTACATAGTCAATCAATAAAATGGTTAATTGTGATTGTTTTGGGAGTAGTATCGGATGCTTTGCCTCATAAGGCAAGTCAGAGTTCTTCAAGCGTCCTCCAACGCGGATGAGATCATTGTCAAGATCCAAGTATGCGCCAAGCATGCGAAGTTTTGGTGTACACGGTCGGTTTTGCCTAAGACAGTTCCAGTCTTCAGCGAAGTGTATATGCTGGACCCATCGTATTAACGCCTTTAACGCATCTTTCTTTTCTTGCGCACTAGGGCGATTTGTTTGGTATTGCACCCTGGGCGGCTTACCCAATCGTAGACGTAGTCGCAACCAATAAGCTGCTAAGCGGAGAACTTTAGAAAGTTCGGATGACGCGTAAAGAACCATACAATTTTCGTCTAGTTGTGTAGTTGTAGCCGTTGCTAGTAAGGTAATCAACTTTTCTTCAGATTGATTTTCGACAAGATCTGTATCTGACATATTTGTCTGTTGTGGCCAAGTGTCCAATGGTTGTCGAAGAAATGTCGGACCATTCCACCACAGAGGATGGTCAACAATTTCGCTGGGGGTAAGACCACGTGATGCGCAATCTACGGGGTTCTGTGCCGATGGAACGTACCTCCATATCTTTTGTGAAGTAAGTTCTTGGATTTTCGCAACCCGATTACCAACAAAGGTTTTAAGATTAGCTGATGGGGTATTGATCCAGGCAATAGTCACTGTAGAGTCGGTCCATGCATAGTACTGGTCAATCGGTAATGACTCCAGATTAGAACGGAGATAATCGATCGTACGTGCTAATAGTAGTGCGCCACAAAGTTCAAGTCGAGGAATCGACAATTTCATCTCCGGAGACACTTTAGATTTACCCATTAATAAGTGAACTTGGATCTGACCGTTAGAGGTGCGTGCTAGAAGGTAAGCAGCGGCGGCGTAGGCACTCTCCGAACTATCACAAAATCCGTGGAGTTCGTAGTTAGCATCCTTGATGGTAATCCGCCGGGCCACACATACTGAAGCAATAAAAGGCAACTCGTCGTGATATCTTGTCCAAGCATCCTTGGCTGCTACTGGTAGATCATCATCCCAACCAATTTTTATCGTCCATAAATACTTCATTAACCGTTTTAGGTTGGTTATTACTGGCGTTAAAAGACCTATCGGGTCATAAATGCGAGCAATCTCGGCCAAAATGGCTCGTTTACTATACCTCACCGGGTTAGGTTGATACTGGTAAGCTATCCTGTCATGTTTGGGCTCCCACTTTAACCCAAGTACTTTTGTATAGTCTGATGTTGGCTAATCAAAAGTCACTGCCTCGGTTTGTCGGTGTTCGGGTGGTACAGATTCAAGCACAGCAATGGAATTGCTAGACCATTTTCGTAGATCAAAGCCTCCTCGCTTGAAAACATTAATTAAATCTTGCTGCAGTCGAAGAGCCGATTCTTCACATATAGTTCCAGTTGCTACATCATCCACGTAAAGATCAGTATGTATTACCTTTTGAACTTCTGGATGGTTTGCGGCTTCATCTGCAGCCAATTGGTGGAGGGTTCGGATGGCCAAAAAGGGTGAGGAACGCTGTCCAAACGATACGGTTGTCATTTCAAACACTTGCACTGGATCTGTAGGCTGAAATCGATATAGAAGTCGTTGATATGCATGGTGTTCGGCAGTGATAGCGATTTGGCGAAACATTTGCCTTATATCTGCAGTAAAAACTATGGAATGTAATCGGAATCGTACTAAAATCCCCGATAAGTCTTGTTGCAGTTTGGGTCCAGGAAATAAACAATCGTTTAAAGATTTTCCATTGGCGGTAGCTGCGGACGCATCATACACTACCCGTACTTTTGTAGTTAAACTCTCGGGCTTAAGAACTACATGGTGTGGCGTATAGTAGGAGTGGGAAGGCATAGTCTCTGCTGAGTCAACTGGTTTCATATGACCAGCATCGAGATAGTCTTGCATAGCTACATTATACTGCTGACGGAGTTCCTCAGACTTTTCTAGTCGGATTTCGAGTTTGTGTAATCGCTGCGTGGCCATCGCTCGGGACTCTCCTAGATGTGGTGGGTTTTGTATGAATGGAAGATGCACCACGTATCGACCATCTGGTTTTCTTGTAGTTGTGGCGGTGTATAACTCCTCGCATTTTATGTTTTCGGGGGTCTGACGCTGGATTTTTGGTATTTCCTCCAGGTCCCAAAAACGACGTAGTGTTGAATCAATCTCCTCCAATGCAGTTACGAATGTGCTGGCTGTCTCCATTGTTGTAGTTCCAGTGTTTCCCATAAGTGTCCATCCAAATACAGTCTCAAGTCCAACTGGCTCCGTCCCTGTACCTTCTCTACGACCACTTCGAGTAACATAGGGGACGACATCAGCGCCGAGTAAAATGTCTACTGGCATTGGCTCGTCATATCTGGGATCGGCCAACTCGAGTCCCTTTAGATGTTGCCATTCGGTTTTCCATACGCGTTTTGATGGTAATAACCCTGTTATCCGAGGAACCACGTAAGCATTAATGTCTATTTCAGGAGTACTACTTCTTACGGGACGCAGTTTTAAATTGACGTGAGACTTAATAGATGCTACCTGCACGTCAGCCATCCCTCGGACCACTAAATTACATTTCTGTCGTGCTAAACCTAGTTTCCTTCCACAAATTTCCGTCATGTAACTACTATCACTGGCACCGTCTAACAAAGCTCGAAACTCTTGGTAATCACCATTAACACCTTGAACAAGAATAGCTACAGTCGACAAAAGCACACGACATCGGTCAGGTCTCTCATTAGCAGCTGAAAGCATAGTCGTGTTTGCGGTCACCGGTTGCTCTTCACTCTCCGTGGTTCTTAAATGCAACAACGAATGGTGGCGTCCGCCACATTCTGAACACGACCTAGTATTACTACATTGAGCAATTCTATGTTCACTAAAACATAAGTAACAGCGGTTCAGCTCTTTTATGATTTGATGTCGCTCCTTAGGTGTCTTTTCTTTGAAAACTGGGCACGCAATTAGTAGGTGTCCGGGTCTCAACTGGCACACTTGGCACGAATAGTTACTTCCTTTTTCATACTTTACTTTTCGTATTGTCGTAGTCGGTTTTTGATTAAACAGATGGGACATATTTGAAAAAGTTGTTGCAGTGGTCACTGATGGTGGATCCAATATAAAAGGTGCAGTCAGGCTCATGGATCTATCGCATTTGCCATGTATTGCACACAAACTTAATTTGGTTGTTCAAAATTCGCTCAAATTATCTGGCAATCAAGAGACTGATCCCAGCGATGATACAGAGGAAAGTAACCTGAAGAAATTATTCAAAAAGTGTAGGAAAATAGTTGGCTATTTTAGGCGTAGTGAAGTAGGAAACAGAATGTTGGTTGAAAAACAAAAACAGTTTGGATGTGAATCAGTGTTAAAACTAAAACAAGACATACATACTCGGTGGAACAGTACATATTTGATGATAGAGAGGCTTATACAACTGAAAGAACCACTAACAATTGTAATGATTACCATAACAGAAGCTCCTAGTAATCTTAGCTCTGATGAATGGAACAGCATTGAAGATATAATACCGTTATTAAGACCTTTTGATAAATTGACTACTGAGCTCTCTGGAGAACAATATCCAACACTTTCAACAATTATACCATTGATACGAGGTAATTAACTTGATGATTCTGTATACAGTTTAATTTTTGTGTTTTCTGTTAAATACTATAAAATGTTTTTAATTATTTATAGGTTTGCAAAGTTCATTAGTTTCTAAAACTCCAAAAACGCCACTGGGAATGTTCATAAAAAATAAACTAATAGAAAATACGAATAGGCGTTTCGAAAGTATTGAAAAACAAACCATAACACCGCATTTTTCTCGGGCTACATTGTTGGACCCAAGGTGCAAGAAGGTTGCATTTGGGTCAGAACAAAATGCTAATGAAACTGAACGATATTTGGTCAATGAAACAGCTGCTTTAATTAGTAATGCTTCAAACACAGGTAAATAATAAATAATTGTTGCTAAATCTATAAAATATAGTTAAATAAAATTGGTTAACTCGCTTACATTAGTATGATAATACAACTTAATAATAGCTAAAAAAAATAAATCACTTATAAATACACACCAAATGTGTCTTGTCATAATTTTATCATAGGTAATTTAAAATAATTATTATTTTTACAAAAATATTATTAATCTTAAATGTGATTTGATTAAACCTTTTTGTAGAAAAATTGTAATTAAAAATGTTGAGAATTCAATTCTAAAGACTCATATAATTAATAATAAATAATCAGATTTTTCTTAATTTCAGAACAACCTACATATCAAGAAAATCTGAATACTGATGATGACAATGTGTGGAATTTTCTTAACTCCAGAGTCACCAATGTCCAGTCGCAGACAACTACAACAAGTAGTGCTACATCCTTGATGACACAGTACCTTACCAGTACCTAACCCACAATATGCCTCATCAAGACTTAAAATGCAATGTTGCTGTATTTTGGAACGACTACAAAACTGTATTATCACCACTTAGTGACATTGCATTGAAATACTGTATTATTCCAGCATCTTCAGTGCCGGCCGAGAGGATTTTTTCAAAAGCTGGGCAAATATTAAGCGCTCGGCGTAATAGGTTATTGCCTCAAAATGTAGATAAGTTAATTTTTTTAAACAAAAATATGTAAGTTTTTTTAATTTTAGGCACAAGTAAGTGACAAGGTAATACAAAAAGGTAATTATTTATTTTAGTATAGTAAAAATATAATTTATATTTCGAAATTAAAAACCAAAATAAATTTTGTTGTAGTTTAAAATATTATTTTTTTTATTTTGCAGATAATATTCAACTGGTTTGAATAAATACCTCTGGAAGGTCATATAAGGGTATATCCTTGGTTATAATTTTTATTTAAAAATATGTCGAACAAGATTTAAGTTGACATATAAATTTGCAATTTTAAGCTAATATATTTATAGCTGTGGTGAGTATGAAATACGGGGTGAACAATGACAGACTGCTTGCGGCCCATCCTGCATACAAGTTTTTTAACTTGTATCAATGTCATTAAACCTAGTACGGCACATATCTATTTTAATAATTGTAAGTTGTAACTTAAGAATCCCTTGAAACTTTGATAATACAGTATTAAAAAAGTAAAATAAAAAAAATAAAAATAAAAAAACTTATTTTGATTGTTTTTTTTTTAAACTCTAAATAGTAAAATATATCCAACTGGTTTGGATAAATCTAGTACAAATCATACATAGCGTATAAAATACTAAAATCCTCAGTATTTAGTATTTACTATTTTCCAAATAAGAGTTAATTACCAAAAACATATCCTATAATTTATTATGATTTTCTTCTCATAATACAATTCTCATAGTTTTTAATACTTAGATTGATTAGATTCATAGGCGAAGGATGATGAATTTATAGGGGGGGGGCTATAGCCTATTATATTTCTGGTACACAACATATATTCTACAAATCTGACTAAAAAAATCCACGAAATGGGGGCCAAACAAAATTCTAGTGGGGCTATAGTCCCCTTAGACTACCCACCACCCCTGCACCATTCGACTATGATTAGATTGTATAATGTATTAATTAAATCTAATAAATGAAAACCTTATACAAAAAGAATTACCAAAGTTAATAAGTTATATGGATTTTGTATGTAAAACATCCCCGTTCCAATATTTTAGGTGGTATATTCGCCTGGAAGACGTCAAGACAATTGGACATCTGATTAAATCATTTAAATCGTACCTGTTTTGATTAATTTTTAGGCCTACTTACGCAATGAAAAGTGAAAATGATCAAGTAAATTCGGTCGATTGTTTTTAAAAATTATCGAGTAATCCACTCGATTGTTTTTTTAACTCGATAGTCAAAACTAGTCGGTACCAGACGTGTATTACTATTTACTACCGAATGAAAACTATCGATAGTCAAAAACTAGTCGGTGTAAGATGTATGCAACTACCGAATGAAAACTATCGAGTAATTCATTCGATGGTTTTTAAAACAATCGATGAATAATAATATCTATTCAATCGAAAAATCACTCGGTAGTTTTTCAAACTATCGATAAACAATCGATAGTCAAAACTAGTCGGTTGTGCCCATCACTATCAATAACTATACAATTAGTTGATCAAGACCATAATCCGATAAACAATTTAGGGGAGAAATTAATAATCGATCTGCATATTAAACGTTTTGGATCTTGAGATGGGATTAAAATTCAATATAAGACCATTACATCAGATAACACCCACTAGTTGCAAAACTAAAGTGTCACCAACAATTTTACTCGTATTTTCATTCCTAATTATATTTATCCGTGATAACGCATCAGCATTACCATTTTCCGAACCAGGCTTATATATTATTTCATATTCAAATTCTTGTAAAAGTATACGCCACCGCGCTAATCTAGAGTTCATATCAGATACGTTGAATAACCAAACCAATGGTCTATGATCAGTAATTATTCTACATTTTTTTCCCCATAAATATGGCCTAAAATGTTTGATACCGAATACAATACCTAAACACTCTTTTTCAATTGTTGAATAATTAATCTCACTAGTATTTAAAACTCTAGATGCATAAGCGATTGGTTTATCTCTACCTATTTCACCTTGTGATAGTAGACATCCCAATGCGTAATTTGATGCGTCCGTTGTTAATAAAAATTCTTTTTCAAAGTCCGGGTACTGTAATATTGGTTCTTTTGTTAAAATGTTTTTTAATTTTTCAAACGCATACTGGTGTGCGTCCCCTCCCCAAGCATATTTCGTGTCTTTTTTCAATAAACTAGTTAATGGTTTTGCAATGTTTGCATATTCTTCAATAAAACGCCTATAATACCCCGTAAGTCCTAAAAATGCCTTAATGTCCGTAGTGTTTTTTTGTATTGGAACATTTCTCACGCATTCAATTTTACTTTCATCTGATTTCACTCCTGCTGAAAGTCTATGACCCAGATAAACAACTTCTTTTCTTAAAAATTGGCATTTATGCGGTTGTAACTTTAAGTTATTTGCCCTAAGTTTTTCGAATATAATTTTTAACCTTTTCATCATTGAATCTAATGATTCTGCACTAATAACTATGTCATCCAAATATGCATACATATTAAGATCCTCACACCCTGATAATAACGCATGCATTAATTCTGAAAAAACAGCAGGTGCTGTTTTCAACCCGAAAG
Source organism: Schizaphis graminum (assembly GCA_020882235.1). NCBI lineage: Eukaryota > Metazoa > Arthropoda > Insecta > Hemiptera > Aphididae > Schizaphis > Schizaphis graminum. The sequence goes on along the minus strand of CM037035.1, from coordinate 19,211,846 downwards.
GCATTTTCAGCCATTCCCAATGACCCGTAGAGGTTGAGAATGCTGTTTTATGAGTGTCATCAGGATGTATAGAAATTTGGTGATACCCATTCGCAAAATCCAATGTAGGAAAGTATTTAGAATGTTCCAATTTGTCAAGAATATCTGTTATTAACGGAAGTGGGGCCAGGAATTTCCTTCTGTAATTACATTTAATTTTCTAAAATCTACACATAATCGGAATTTCTTTTTACCATCATCTCCCTCTTTTTTTGGTACTAAAATTAACGGATGATTCCACGGTGAGTTACTTTTCTTAATCACTTTCTGTTGTTCTAAGTCCGCAACCTGTCTATTTATCTTACTTTTTTGTTGTTCCGCTAATCTATATTGACGAGTGTTAATGGGCGGATGATTAGTCGGTGTAATTATTCTGTGTGTTACAAGGTCAGTGCCTATAACCTTATCGCCTTCTATGAAAAATATGTCTGAATACTCATAACATACATCCGATAACGCTTTTAATTCCTCCTTATTAAGATGATCTGTTTTTAACTTTTCCGCTATTAACTTTATCCTATCCGAAAATTGTAATGGTTCTAATTTATACGTATTATCTGTTTCAAAGTACATTATAGATTTATTGTTTTCCACAATGTTATCAACTAAAGATTCTGCCTCCTTATTTTCAATAAATAATTCCCAATTAATATCATTTGTTTTTAATTGAGTTAATGTTACATATTTTTCTGAAATATTTAACACGTTTGCCTTAATTGTATTATTTTCGCACCTTGAAACTGTGTTACTTAACCATACAGTATTTGTTAGATTTTTCTTATTTATTACTATCTCATCACCATTATTAATTGTTGTTGTTTTAGTTTCAACTGGCACATTAATTTTTACTGCTAATAACTTAATAATATTTAAATCCGCGCCCGTATCGATCAAAAATACACTTTCTTTTTCTACTAATGCCTCTGAATTTATTTTAATTTGATTATTTTCTAACGTAATTATTTCTTCATTTTTTACCATTAAAATTGTATTATTTTTCATATCACCTATGGTTTTCATTACTGCTGAAGTTGACGCGCCTTCCCCATTTTTAGCTTTTTGTTCGTTATTATACTTTAATTTACGACAATCTTTTACTATATGTCCCGGTTTTTTATAATAATTACATGACAAAGAAATATATGCACCACTACTTCCACTATACTCTTTTTTTATTACTGTTTCGGTCTTGTTACCATTATTATTAGTATTTTTAGGTTTCCCACAATCTCTACTCAAATGACCGAAACTCTCGCAATTATAACATTTAGGTTTAAAATATGAATTCGTATTTTTAGTATCGTATTTTTGTTTTAAGTTTTCTAAAGCTTGTTCCTCTTCCAATGCTGCCTTAATAATTTCTTCTAAACTGTTTAATTTCATCGCTCTCAACACTGTTCCAATTTGAAAGAATAGCCACTCTACAAAAATAGTTTGTGATTGCCTCGTTAAAACATTAGTTATAGTCTTACTCTCTGCTGTACTTTTGTCTTTCGTCATTTCATTCACTAATCTATATAAAGCTAATTCCACTCTCGCTGCATAATCTTGTACTTTTTCATTTTTGTTTTGGGAAATTGAGTTTAATTGTTTAGACAAATAAGTATCAGAATAATTATTTCCAAAGTTTGACCTTAAAATTGTTATTAGTTCCTTATAATTTGTAATAATTTTATGTTGAGTTATGCATAAGGCTTTTCCGGACAAATTGCATAACAGCGCTTCTAATACGTCGTTAACAATCGTTTCCTCAATGTGCCTAAATACAAACTCGCATTTTTTTTCAAATAAATTTAAATCCTACCTTGGTAAACCCGCAAATTCTGGTAACATTCTAATTGCATTATCAAAACTTAATTTACTCATTTTGTAAAGTTCTATTTGTCCCGTTAAAATTTCTAAATGTGACAAATAATTTTCTCTTTGTTCACCTTCTGTTACCCTACAAGATAAATCGAAAAACCACTCTAACTCTGTATCTAATATTGACATAAATAAAGTATTATATTACCATAAAAATTGCATTTTTTTGATTTGGATCTGATTTTAGATGTACATGGAATTCGGAATTTTGTTAATTGAATTTGAGCTCCCTTTCCTATCTGTAAAAAAGTATCAAATTTTTAAATTTTTATTTAATTTTATTAAATTATTGAGTTGACCTATCGAAAAAATAAAAACGCTACATCATAGATAAAATTCTCATTTATGAACTCTGAAAATTTGAATATTCCACTTTAAATTTATACTGAATGGTGTCTGTCCCCGCGAAACCCTTTTTTGATCTGAAAAACAACGAAAATAATTAATTAATTTCTTTTTACGCGCCCCCAGTGGAGACCAACAGTATTACTAGCCATCGCCCGTATGCCAACACCGGTTTAATTAATGATTATCGCAATTCTTAGAATATAATATAAAGTATAAACTGGTAATAGGCGGCATATTATTCAATTATTGACAAAAATATCATAATTGAATATTCAATACTGTAGTTTTTACCTACTGTTTATAATATTACGAACTGTCAGCCTATAGATATTTTATGAGACAACAATTATAATATCACATAATAATGATTACATATTTTATATTGTATTATTATTTGATCAATTTAAACTTCAAGTGTCTATACAAAAATTGTGCTAATATTATTTTGTTTAGATTTTTGGGTTTGAGTATGAAATACTTATTATGAGGATAATATAAACATTTGGAGAAATTATTTACATTTATTCGTTTTTGAATTACAAAGTCAAGACTTTTAATAAGTTATTTTATGCGTGAATATACTTGCATATATTATTAATTATTAGATTCGTACTCTAATAGTCGTAATAGACGTATTATTATTGTTAGGTACAGCTATACAGCTATGAATAAATGTTAAAATCGACATCACTGAAGACTGAAGTGGTAGGCATTGTTATAATTTTATATTTCTACGAAATAAAGATAAATTATCGAAAACAAAATTATATAATTTTGGTCATATTAGTTATTTTTGTATACAAGTATATTATGTTAGCTCTGAAACTATACTTATTAGTTATTATTATTAGTTCACTGTATTCTGCATTGATCAGTGTAACGACTAACGTGTTGTCTGTTGTCATCTTATAGCATTTACCTAATTATCATGGAGTGAATATATTTTATACTATTTAGTGAATATAAATATTATATATAGACGTTTAAATTTGTAATTTTGTTTATTATTCAAAATGGTTTCAAAGAAGCAGAGAGCTTTAGAGGAAAGAAGAAAAGTAGGTATAAAATCCCTTAGTCAACGAATGAAAAATTTACAAAAATGTGTGAAAAATAATAAGTAAGTATTGCTAATTATAATATTATTACCTATTTGAATAAGTGAATATAAATATAAGAACTTTTAACTATATAAATGTCTTATAATAAACAATTATTTAGAAACCTAACATCAACTAGTACGGAAAATAGTTTATTACCTCAATGTAATGCAATTATTGATGAAACAAATATTACTGAGTAAATTTTTATGCTTTTTTATTTAAATAATTTAAAAAATAATTTGATTAAATGCTTATGGTTTATGAATTATTTAGGGATTTTTCTCCATCAATGAAGTGTACTTCCACTCCTAATATTAACCTAGAACAAAAGAATGATTTTGGTTTTAATGAATGTAATTCATCAAGTATTTCAAATCATAGTTTATACACTGAGGAATACATTTCAGACGATACAGTTGTTGAATCAAAGTAATTATTATTTTCATGAAAATTAATACTAATTAAGTATGTTAATTGTTATATTATTATACAATTGTTTATAAATATATTATAGATCTCTTGAAGGCCGAAGAATTGTCGACATACAACATTTATTTAAACAAATTCAAAATAGTCGGCACGATCGTTTCGGTTGTTCTTTTTTAGATATGGAATTCATAAGTGAAATTAGAAGAGGATACAGTTCAATATTTAAATATAATTGTAAAATGTGTGGTACAAAATTAAATATATCATCAGAAATTGATCAAAAATCGGAAAGTATAAACTAATAAAACTTATTTGCCAATAAATCAAGCTTTAGTAAACGGCAGTATAGCTATTGGTAAGAAGTTCTTACTAAGAACAGAATATTTAGAATATTTTAAATAACTGGTAAAATTTTAACGTATTTACGACTAATACTATTTGAATAACAACAAATATCAAAAATCGTTTGAGGCTAAACCGTTATTTAACGCGGTTTTGTAAAAATTTAAATTTCAAACACTCCTAAAAATTTTTTGTCTTAGTCCGGTAGAGTTTTTATTACAGATATTTGAAGAAAAATTAGAAAAGTTAAAAAGAACCTTGTATCAAATTTTCAAAACTTAGTTATAAAAGAAAAAGTTTTTACGATTTTTCAACCACAAAATTACTTGCAAATTTTCGCAATTTTGACATATTTCGTATAAATTCGAACTTTAAGCACTTATAAAAAAAAAAATTGTGACTAACGATTTCGGATTTTTTTTTTATCGCTTTAAGAACAACTTATAAGAAACCTTGTATTAAATTTTCAAGATTTTCTGTCCGGCCAAAAATTTTTTATCGTTATTTTAAAAAAAAGTTCTCATAAAAATCAAAAATTTCAGTTTTCTATAAATAACTCAAAAAAGTCGAAATTCTCTGAAAATTTAACTGTATGTAGATTACACTAACATAAACATTTGGTGAAAATTTCAAGTATTTACAGTGATTAGTTTGTGAATTACAATCATATAAAAAAATTGATTTGGTCGAAAACTGGTTTTGCGTAAAAATTCCCGTTTTTCTGTCATTTTTTTTTTGTTTTTCTCGATTATTTTGAAAACTGTTGGAAAATGTTTACTTTTTACCTCTATAATGCACCAAGGATATCCATTTTTCTATCGGAAACCACCCCCAAAGTTTGAAATTGAAGCATTATTTCGACTAGTTATGCTGTACACAGACACAAAAAAAAAACACACATTGTAATATCAATACATTTAACACTCCGTTCAGAATCTAAAATGTATAATACCTTTTTTACATTATTTAAATATAAGTACCAATATTAATAAAAATATTAACATTGTAAAAATTTGTCATATAAATAGTTAAAATTTTCTTGCATATTTTTACGATTTTGACTGTATATTTTATGGTTTATTTTGATACTTTTTAGTGCATAAAAATCCGCGCTCTACTCATAACCTAATTGACACAATTTATGATTATGAAATGTTGAACAGTATAGGAATTGGTCATACACAATTGAGCGAACTTTCTTCATTAGCTGAGCTTCCATTTTTATCTTCCACTGCGTACTTAAAACATTTATCAATTGTTAGTGATGCTATTAAAGATACGGCCATTGACGAAATGTTGAAAGCTGGAAATGAGGAACGAAAATTGGCCATAGAAAGTGGTAATATAGATGAAAACGGAATTCCTATGTGCACGATAACCGCAGATGGCCAATGGTCCAAGCGAAGTTATAAAACGAAGTTTAATGCATTTTCAGGAGCGGTGAGAATTTTATTTTAACGTAATTTTAATTTTTTTAAATTATTATATGTATACAATTTCCGAGAAACGATAGGTTATTTTAAATAGAACCAAACGTTTCTAATAATAATCAGAATGTAATATTTTAAAATAATATAGGCTACAATTATTGGATTTAACACAAGAAAAATTTTATTCGTGGGTATACGCAATAGTTATTGTTCAGTATGTCAGAGAGCTATGACAAGAAAAGAAGAGCCGCCCAGTCATAAATGCTTTCTTAATTGGAAAAAGTCATCCAGAGGTATGGAGGCAGATGGTATTCTTGAAGGCTTTTTAAGTAATATTAATATGCATGGACTGAAGTATAACAAGCTTATTGGTAAATATTATTAAAATTTGATTTTTATAGTATACTGTAAAACAACAAATATTAGGGTACCTAATAAATTGTTTTTTTCTAGGTGATGGTGACAGTAGTGTGACGAAAAAGTTGAGCGAAGTTTTACCATATGACAGTAATTTTCAAATTAAAAAAATAGAATGCAAGAATCATCTGTTAAGGAATTATTGTACAAAGTTGACCGCGCTTACAAAACAGACCAAATATTCAATAGTCATTCGAAAATGTATAACAACGAATATTTTGCGTTTCCGTTCGGACATAACCAAGTCAATTGATTATCATATAAAAATTGATGTACCTATTCACAACAAAATTGAAGGTTAATATTTTTATTTTTAATAATATAATATAATTTAGGTATAATACCTATTATGAATATAAAAATTACTTAATCTTATAATATTATTAGTTCACGTCACTACATATTTTATTCCATATTATTATTATGCTATATTCCTTATATTCATGTATTTTAAAGTGTTTACAGTCAGTCAGCCTATATTTCTAAAGATAATTTATTATATATTTATTTACTTATTTATTTACTGCTATAAATTATTTATTTTTGTATTAAAGTAGTATATTATAATATTTGTTATTGTTTTAGCACTTAGAAGAGATATTTCTAATAGCATATATCATAGATTGGGACAACATAGTAATTGTGCTAAATACTTCTGCTCTGGTTCAAAAAATGGTGAAACAAATTTGGTACCTGAAGCAGAAAGAACGGGGATAATGGCAGATATGCGAAATATAGTTTATAGGCTTACTATAAATGCCGATAGTTTGATAGAAAACGTGGATAATAATCCATGTGAGCAATTCAATTCGATTATAAATAAACACATTGGTGCAAAAAGAATAAATTTTACACAAGGACACAACTATCTGACTAGAGTTGAAGCAGCTGTGGTTGCATACAACTCCAAAAACTACATCCGAGCTGTACACAAAAAAATTATGACTAAAAGTCCAGGTAATTTAACAATTCTTTTGTAAAACTTAAGTTTGTGTATTATTATATTTTTTTTAAATCCAATTTTTAAAATGTAATTTCAATTATATTAAATATTTTTTTGTACTAATTGTACTAAATTTTTTATTGTACGATTTAAACAGGTAAATTTGGCAAACGTTATATAAATAATATAGAACTTATTAGAAATAAAACGAAAACAAGAAGAAGAAAATTATTTGATGAAGGGCACAAACGAACTAAGCCAAAATCAAAATTCAGTGGACCCGATGTCGATTATGGGTTAGCTGAACCGTTGGATAATTGTATGCCTATACAAATAGTTTCTATGGTAACTATAATAATTTTAATTTTTGATTTATAATAATTAATTGTGATTTGTGATAAGTAATAATAATTATTATTTTGTATATTTTATAATGACTAATAAGTAATTTGTAATACAAGTAATAATTATTATTTTGTATAATTTATAATACTCCAAAAAACATTGTGTTATTAAAAAATAAATTATCTACTACAAAATATAAATTTTTTTTAGTTGTTGGAATTGATGGCCTACCTTTAACAACCAACCCTCCTAGTCAGCTATGGCCAATTCTTGGTTACTTTTTTAATGTCAAGGAAAAAAGACCAAATGTATTCATAATAGGAGCATATTTTGGAAAAACTAAACCGAGCGATTCAAATAGTTTCTTATTACAGTTTGTTAATGAGATGAACTATTTTATACTGGTGTTACTTATAATAATAACCATGTCAATGTAATATTACATGCATTAATTTGTGACACACCTGTAAAATCATTTGTATTAAACACTAAAGGCCATACTGGAAAAATTCATGTGTAAGATGTACTATAACTGGAGAATGGTCTAAGAGAAGAGTTTGTTTTCCTGATTTAGATTTTCCTATGAGATCACATCAAAGTTTTATAACATATGAAGATAAAATGTATCATCTAGGAGAAACTATACTTAACAAAAATTCCAAAAATTAATATCAGTTCTTCTATTTCATATGATTATATGCATTTAAATTGTATTGGTATTCTGAAAAAACGTTTGTTGTTTTGGGTACACAAAAAACATGATCTTAATTTGCCATCTCAATTAATAACTGTTATAGATAAAAAATTTAAATTTTTATCATCTTATATACCTGTTGAATTTCAAAGAAAAACCAATGAATACTCAAGAATGCATCCGATGAGGGATGTTAACCGATGGAAGGCTTCCGAATTAAGACAATGTTTATTGTATACAGGAATAGTTGTATTCCAAAATATTGTAAAAAAAGAAATGTATAATCATTTTGTAGTTCTGTCAGTAGCAATAAGAATACTTCTTGTAAAATGCACTGATTACTTCAATAATTATGCAAATTTATTACTTAGACAATTTATAATAACTTTCAAAAGTCGTCTATATTGTCAATCATATATATCTCACAATATACATGCATTATGTCATCAGGCTGAAGACGCTAAAAAGTATGGATCATTGGAAACGATATCAACTTTTCCATTTGAAAATTTTATGCAACCTTTAAAACGGGATGTCCGAACTGGAGTAAAGCCTCTACAACAATTAATCCATCGATATGAAGAGCGTCGTGCATATAAATTAAATATTAATCAAACTCAGTTCTGTAAAGAAGGGCCAATAAATGCTGTTTGTCAGAGTGATAGACCATTATATTCCTGGTACTGGATTTCCCCATTATACTGGTTGGCGTTTTGAAAATTTTACAGTGAAATTTAATTCAGCTGATAATTGTGTAAAATTGAAAAATTGATCAATTATTATAATAGAAAATATAGCTACATTGAAAGAAAATAATGAAACTGTTATAATTGGACGTCGCTATGAAAAGATAGAAAATTTTTTTACCGAACCATGTCTATCTTCAATATTGGAAATTTATAAAGTCTCCAATCTTAGCCCTTTAGCGTATTGGTATCTTAAAAATAATAAGGAAAAACTTGTACGATTACCTTTAGAAGATAACAGTAATTCTTCTGCTGTTATTTTGCCATTTTTACACTTAAAATAATATTATTATTTATTTATTTTATTTTATATTTATATGTACATATTTAAAACATCTTAATGCTCAGTTTTATTTTTCAATATTATATTTCATTCAATTTATTGCCCTATAAATTTAAATAGTAAAAATTATAATTAAAAAAAAATGTTCATTATTCTACTTATTTCTAATATTGTCTATAGAACTATAATAAAAAGTTGTGTAATAACCATAAAATGTTTATAAAGTTTAATATATTAAGTAGTTTGAAAGCATACAACTTCATACATCTGTTACTAAAGAATTCAGATCAAGAAATTTTATTTTTCTAACCTATATTGAATATTCGTTAGAAGTAATACTTTAAAAAATACACCATGTTATTATTTAGTAACAATAAAATGTGATTTAGGTCCTGGATAGTTGTTCTATTTTCTGACGAGAACAATGTACAACATGTACCCACAAAATGGTTTAAATTTAAGAGGAATAAAAATCATAAAGTTGGGAAATGTTGGTTTACCTTTACGAAATCAGAATTTCCCAATTCTAAAATCAATTTTAAAACCCATCAAGTTGAAAAAATGATACATGTTTATTATACTCCAAATACAAATGATGGAAAATGGTTCAATGGTAAAAAAATGTCTAGTCCTTTTAGTGAGTTTCTAAACACTTTTTTCTAGTTGAATATTGACTAATATTGTATTAATTGTTTATTACTAGGTAAAGAAAAAATAGCAAAAGAAATGGCAAAATCTTTGTCCGGTAATGATGACAGTGATGATTTTGACTCTGAATGTAGTGATTTTGGACAGGCAGATTCTGAGAATAGTGATACTGCTGCTGATATAATTACAGGAACATCTTATAATGTGAAATCTAAGAAAAATCAAACTAACTACAAATATAAAGAGAAGGATAGTACATTAAAAGATAATAACTTTGTAGCAGTAACACTTCCGAGTGGTCCATCAACATTTACACATAATGTAGTAACTAACTCTAGTATAGAGTTAGTATATAGTCCTAACTCTGAAAATACAAGTGAATCATTGCCAATAATTTCAAAAAATGTAGTGTTATATTCAAATGTAGATACTAATCATTAGGGTGGGTCATTTTTTTATTTTTTTCATTTTTTTATAGGCACAGCGATAAAAGGGTGCCAAATAGAGGTTAAATGACGTGTGTAAAGTTTCATTTAATTTAAAGGTGTTTAACTGCCTCCGGATTGTCGTAAAAGTTTCAAATTTTTAATACATGTATTTGATCGGAAAAAAATAATCGGTTTACTGTCTAAATTATGCTATTACGTAATAATACGTATATTATCTTTAAATATAATATTATTATCGTTGTAATAGCACAAAACAAAATTAAATCATAAATAAAACCGATACACTTGGATTTTATCTTATCGATACGTAAATGTCGTAAATATGATATCAACGAAAGATTATTGCTAGCCGTCGCTGTTGTTGTAATATATATTAGATAAACGACTGAGGTGGGGAAAACACTGCCACTTGGCTAATGACAATCAGACGATGCTTTTGTATCAATCAGTATTACCTTAGATAATTACTGAAGAACTTGTGTTGTGACCGACGACCGTTCACGTGTTTTAAAGTATGGAACGTACTCGTAACGCTTGGAAATGTCCCTTGTTTGGTGATTCTTGTGACGTTGAAGATAATATATTGCCAACATACCAAGACATTATGAAGTTTTACGAGTGGACCCGGCACAAAATAAAATACGAAAATGAAACTAAAAAAGAACCAACATATAAAGAAATAGAAACTATTGTCATTCCAAGAATTGAAAATATATGGATAAAAGCTTCTATTCCTATCGTCGAACGCAGACGAATAAAAGCAATGTTAAAAACTTATCATTCAAAATGCAAAAACCTACTTAAATCCAACCCTAAAATACCGGATAAAAAATTAGTAGAGTTTCGTCGAAGTAGTAAAGCTCTGTTTGATATTGCAACATGTAAGTGTAAAGATATTAAAAATTGCATTTGTCCAAGAATAAAAAAAATACCTGTGAGGGAACAGAACTTTTTAATCGACCAACGTACATCAAGAAAAATGGTGATTGGTTCAATAGACATCGACACGACAAACCAAATGAGGAATACTATGAAAAGAAAGTTGGAGAGACAAAAATTGCAGTGTAACTCTCAAACAGAAATAATAGAAAAACTAAATATTTCAATTTCGTCTACATCTAGTGAATATGATAGTGAAGGTGATAATAAACTCCAAAAACAATCACAACCCCCCAAGACTGTTTCTAAACCTAAATCTACCATTAAAATCGATTATGCTTTATTATCAAAAACATGCGATAGATATAGAGTTTCAGACAGAGCTGGGGCGGCTATTGCCTCGGCAGTATTGCATAATGCAAACTGTGATAGTTCGGAAGTTATTGACAAAAATAAGCTTCGCCGAAAGCGTAAAAAAACAAGACAATGTATTTTAGCACAGGAACCAGTTTTACAAATACCTGCTTTATATTTTGACGGCCGAAAGGACAAAACCTTATGTAATATTCAGAAAGATGGACAAAAGTATCGACACATTATTCTAGAAGAACACATTTCTTTAATAAAAGAACCAGAATCAACTTTTTTGGGTTATATCACTCCAACTTCTGGTACTTCTAAGTGTATTGAACAAGCTATTACCGATCACTTCTTGGAGAGAAAATTATCAATGGAATGTTTGTTGGCAGTTGGGTGCGATGGAACAAATGTAAACGTAGGGACAAATGGAGGTATAATTCGTTTGTTAGAAAAAAGATTAAATAAGCCATTACAGTGGATAATTTGTTTGCTTCATATGAATGAACTACCGTTGCGACATTTATTTGTACATATTGATGGTTCAACAACGGGACCCCAGACGTTTTCAGGAGAAATTGGCAAGCAGTTAGAAAGTTGTGAAAAAAAATCTGTTGTTCAGTTTCAACCTATTTCCGCAGAACTACCTGAGCTATTAATCGAAAATATGAGCTCAGATCAAAAATATTTATACAGAATAGTCTCCGCGGTAATAACAGGTATATTTCCAGAAGATTTAAAAAACAAATCGCCTGGAAAGATGTCTCATGCCCGATGGCTCACACGAGCTAACAGAATTCTTCGTCTATATGTATCAATAGAGGTGCCTTCTGAAAATCTAACAATTCTAGCAACATATGTTGTCAAAGTTTACGCACCAACTTGGTTTTCAATTAAGATTCATCTTACATGTAAAGATGGAGCACGTCACTTGTGGAAGCTGATCTCTGCCTCTAGATACTTATCAACTGAACTCAAAGCTATTATAGATCCTGTAATACAAAGAAATAGTTATTTTGCTCATCCTGAGAATTTTTTCCTTGCCATGTTGACTGACCCACAAAAACATATTCGAGAATTAGCTGCCCGTCGTATTTTAAAAGCCCGCAACAAAAAAACAAGTAAAGTCAGACTGTTCAAACTTCCAAACATAAATTTTAATGCATCATCTTACATCGATCTTATTAATTGGCAACAAAATATCACTGAACCACGAATTTTAAAAACAATATCCGATGGAAATATTCAATTGTTCGTCGAAAAAAAAGAAGAAAGTGACATATGTTTGCTACGTTTGCCATGTCATACACAAGCAGTCGAAAGAGCTGTCAAGACTGTAACAGAAGCTTCAAGCACTTTGTGTTATAAATCTGATAAAGAGGGTTTTATTAAAGCACAGATAGAGTCACGAAGAGTAATGCCAAAATTTGACAGTAAGAAAGATTTTGTAACCATTTAATCTTATTATTATTATCATATTATTATTTTTCTTTGTATATTTTTTTCATCAATAATGAATTATAATTAATAAAATTGCATTTTACCACATTAAACAATGTTATAAATTTTTTAAAACAACCAATATTTTGACGAAATAAAATAATATTATATTTTTAACGAAAAATATTACTTTTGTTATACCGTGAATTTTCAAAGCCGATCCGGAGGCAAAAGATAATATCATATTAATACCAAACTTACTAAGTAATTTATAGATGTCAATTGGCACCTTTTTATTGCTATGCCCAATGAAAATTAATTAATTTTTTTTTTCGCCATATAAAAGTGACCCACCCTACTAATCATACAAATGGTTATGAAAAACAAGATATTTTTTCAGGTTAATTATTTATTTTTTAATAAACCTAGATTTTATATTTAATTTATTATTATTAATTTTTAATTTATCATTTTATTAGTCGATTCATCTACATGCAATAATCTTGTTTCAACAAATGCTGAAGATAAAAGTGTATCAAATCAAATAAATGATTGTTTCGAAATGGTGAATAATGACCTGCATGATTCAAGTATTATTATCAACTATTATTTTTCATCAATAAAAATTAATTTATAATTTATATTTATAGATCATGCAATGGAATTGGAGGAATTATTAGGTAATTTTGTAGAGCAAGAGCATCACGACAATGTGAGTATTGGATCTCTGTCGAATCATGGAAATGAAATGATACAATATGATAATGATGCATCAGGTAAAATAAATCTTGAAATTGTTTATAAATAATTTCTATTGACTGTAAAATAGTGTTAAATTAACATTACAATTTTATAATATTAATATTTGTAATATATTTTAAGTTATAATTATGTTTATATACATAATAACTATATTAAAACATATTTTTACAGATTACAATATATCAGCTGTAGAATCTACAAAACACAATTGTAATTGCAATGATGAATTAAAAAAAATGAAATTTAGCATTGAAAAGAGCCAACAACAAATTTTATTAAATAATTCAAATCAAATAAAAGTTTGTAATTATTTGGAATCAATGGATAAAAAAATCAACAAAATATTAGAAAGTGATAAGAAACTCCGTAGCTCTGCAATTCCATTGCCAAAAATTCCGGCACCCTTTTTAGGTTTATTACCTATTGCGACAAATAATAACTTTGAAATGGTTGAAAAATTATTATCATCAACCCACGAATATTCTCTAACAAATAAAGAAGAATTGGTATTATAATAATGTATAATATATTATACTATTTAAATATTACATTATATTACAATTATAAACATGTGATTTAATTTTCTTAATTTTTTTTTAGAAAAAATATGTATCACTTCGTGTAAGTGCATCGACTTCAATAAACCTTGCAGTTAAAACGGTTTTTAATCTATGCATGACAAGAGAAATTGGTGAGCAATTTAGTTTCCATGGCAAAACAAAGAAATCTTTTGTGGCTCTTGAAATATACAAAGTGTTATCAGGTAATTCATTTTTCCTAATACCAATACGTACTGTATACTACTGTAAATTATATATAATATTAATATGTAGTTAAATATATACAGGGTGTATCAGATAGAACTGACTAAAAAAAAAAAAATTATGCTAATTAAACTTCCAACAAAAATTGTGAAAATTATATAATTAATAACTAATTTAAGAATTATACTAATTTCAGGAAATTTCCAAAAATAATATTTTGAAAGAAGTTATAACGCTCCAAATTAATTTATGCAAAAAAATAGTGATATTTTCAAAAATTCTAAAAAATAAACTAATTGATGTAGATAAATATTTTACCATCAAAATTTTTCTTTTAATTAAATTTACAAATTGGCTATTTTGAATTTTTCCAATAAAAATTTATTCAAATTTTATTTTTTTATTTTTTCTATTAAAAAATAAAATTTTTTTTTATATTGTACATATAGCGCTAGGGTCTATAAATGATAAATAAAAAAAAAAATAAAAAAAAATTGATTAGAAAAAAAGTTATTCCAAAAGTCAGTTCTATCGGTTACACCCTGTATAGGCTATATCACATAGGTGCAGTGTTGTATAGTAGTTGAGTAAAAGTATTTGAGTAAAAGTATTCAAATACTTTTTTCCGTATTGAATACTTTTTTAAATACTTTTTATTTTAAAGTATTTGAATGGTATTTGAATTAGTTTTTTTTACTATTGAATACTATTTCATTGAATACTTTTTTTCGTTGACATCGCCTACCAATTTATATTATGACAGATCGGCACTTTGAACAAATGTTTTTAAAATGCAACACTCAAATTTTTGATTAATATTTATAAATACCTAAAAATAAATTAAATTTTTTTTGTATTTGAAAATTATTTCAAATACTTTACTATAGATAGTATTTGGGTGGTATTTTAAATACTTTATTTTATAAGTATTTGAGTAATTACTAAAATACTTTTTAAAAGTATTTTTTACAACACTGCATAGGTGTGCTTCAGTATTTTCAACAATCATACAATATTGTCAATAAAGTTATTTGTATATTGTAAATTATTATGATAATAACATAATTTCTTTAATTATTATAATAATATAATATCCCACACAGCATTTGTCAATCATAACGATTGTATTAATGTTTTACTTTGATTGGAATTAAAATATTTAAAATTAAAACTTTATCCAAAGTTGTATAATTATTTAATTTAAGATTCTGAGTGGATCTATTTTTATGTTATAATTGAAATATTGAATAAAACTTAATTAATTTTGGATAAAAAATATTTAAATAATAATATAAATTTTAAATTGTATAATTCTTAATATTTAACATTTATTAACTTACTAAGATTAATGTTTATTCAATTTTGAAAATCAAACATTAACTTTATATTTATACTAATTGTTTAATTTTAATTTTGTGTTCATTGAAAATTAAATATTTAATATTCAATTTAAATATAATATTAAATTATATAATATACATATCATATATGCGGCGTTTATATATATATATATATATATATATATATATATATATAGGTTTATAATAATTATATTAATAATAATAAGCCTATAAAAATAAATCTATACATAATAAACTTTAAAACTTTATTTCTTGTATAATATATATAATATATATGTATTATTATATATATTATACATTGCTATAGGTTATTAAGAGGGGAAGCAAAGTGGATAAGGCTGCACTAGGCAGCAATTTTAAAATTTCTTGTACGTGAAAACAAAAGATTCGACGTTTTCTAAAATTATTCAAAGAGTTGCATACTAAATAATATAATAATATTTATTAAAATATTGTATTATAAATTATAATATATAATAACGTCTAGGTACCCCCTTAATCGCAGAGTAAGTTATCGCTTTAGCAAGCGTATATTATTATTATTTTAATATTGGAAAGACCATGATATTATCATTATTATAGTGCTCAGCTTTGCACCGACAGTGTGTTGGTCCGACACATTTATATTTTCGTTCATATTATATTAATTTTATAATGCTTAAAGCAGACAGCAGTACACACTACACACACACAGATACATCGTAATCGCGCGTGTTTGTTTTATTCCCTGTATTATTAAAACTACTTAAAATTTAAAACTATCAAATTATTACATTTCAAAATAATACGATCTTTCTGCAGAATAATCAGTTACGGTGTCACGGTGACGAACTGACGACGATGTTACACGATGATATTATACTTATACTTATCTATGATGTTACTCTTTGTTATGTTCAATATAATTGAACAGACGAAATCTATTTTTATGTTTTGTCACAAAATTATTATTATTATTTGTAAATTACGTAATACGATTAATATCGTTGCGTTGGAATACCGATTAGCCGATTAACTGATATAATAATAAAATACCCAACTATAATAATAATAGATTGTGCTTTAACACCAATACACAATACACATAATATTATATTATCACTCCTATTATCTATTCCACCTAAGAGTGAACCGCTTTCGCGCATGCAGACTGAGGCTGAGCCGCCGATAAGTGTTTGACCCCCATGTGATGGCTATACATTCTGTGATTGACCGACAGTCATCGCTAGCCATCACATGAGGAGGGGGGTCAGACACATAACGGCGGTTCAGTCTCAGTCTGCATGTCCGAAAGCGGTTCACTCTTAGGTGGAATAGAGTATACAGTCCTATATGTCTACACTTCTACAGACAGAGCTCTCAGCTCATTAGTCATTATTTTGTAGACCAGTGAACAGTGCTGATGCACATGTCACATTATTTTTACAACTTACAATCGTCAAGTCACATGCACAGCTACGCAACCACGACGTACACGGTAAGTATACCTTTATAATTTTGATATTTAATTTCTAAGTAGCTAATCTAATTTTTATAAAATAATAAATTAGCCAATCTACGTATTTGTTGAATATTTTTATTTTATTTGTAGGTAGGTATAATAGGTATATAGTACACTATTTTATAAATTATTATTCATAATTTATTATCAAATATTTTGGTTTTTAATATAATATATTGGTATCTTTATTTATATAACCTATATGGCTATATACTTACCTAATTAACATTTTATGTACATATACATCATATTTAAATAATTGTACCTATCTGATAATTTAAAGTTCTAAAATATTAAATTAATTTTTATAAATATGGATCATAGACCACATTTTAGTAAGTCAACAAAACGAAGGAGATTTATTGAAGAGGTTGGTGTAGTTGATCTTTTTAGAGATAGTTCCACAGAAAGTCAAATACTTTCAGAAGTTTTATCCGTAGCATATACTTCATCTCACATTAACCTATCACACACAAATGATCATTCACAGTCAATTATACTTAAACCTAGTTCTTTTAATGATACTGATGATTTATATATTTCCGATGAATATGAATTACTGGATAGTCCATCTGATAGTGATATAGATAGTACTACTGAAGAAGTATTAGATAATATAGAGTTTGAGAATTCAGGTTTTAATTTTTATAATAGTGATGCTGAATCAATATTAAAAGCTTTAGCTCAATGGGCAGTCAGCCATAATATTACAAATGTTGCCTTATCAGCATTATTAAAGTGCCTAAAATCACATAAATGTTTTGATAAAATTCCAATTGATGCTCGTACAATTTTAAAAACTAATTCAAATAATAATTCTACGCATATTCAATTAGTTCAGCCTGGAAATTATTATCACTTTGGTATTTCTAATGAGCTAAACAAAATAAGTAAGTTTTTAAATATTTCTGAAGACACAATAAATGTCAATATAGGAATTGATGGTTTACCTATTAGCAAAAGTTCGGGGAGCACATTTTGGCCAATCCTTGGTAGTATTGAAAATGTGTCATCATCTACATATGTTTTTTTAATTGAACTGTACTGGGGATTAGAAAAACCTTTGGATAGTATTCAATTTCATATTTGAATGATTTAGTAAATGAATTAAAGGAATTGTCAACTATAGGTATATCTACACCTTATGGTAAAAAGTTTGTTGCTGTGAATTGCATTTGTTGTGATGTTCCAGCAAAAAGTTTTATTCTAAAAACTAAACGCCATACAGGGTTTGCCTCGTGTTCAAGGTGTTTTATTGATGGTGTTCGTATTGGAAGTAGAACTTGTTTCCCAGGAACACGGTTTATTAAAAAAACATACAGAATTTATAAATCGTACACACGAAGAACATCATGTAACTGATTCAATTTCAATATTAACCAATGTACCATATATTGACATGGTTTACAACTTCAGTTTAGACTACATGCATCTAGTGTGTTTAGGAGTTGTAAAAAAACTTATTTTATTATGGTTAGGTAATTTGAAAAATGCCCCTTTATCAGTGCGCCTACAATCTAGAAGTGTGCATGTTATTTCTTCTAATCCTTTGTCACTTAGACCATTCATTACTAATGATTTTTCAAGATATCCCAGATCCTTTTGTGATGTGTCTAGATGGAAAGCTACTGAATTTAGACTTTTTTTTACTTTATACTGGGCCAATAGCTTTACAAGGTGTTATGAAATATGAAGTTTTTAAACATTTTTTATGTTTGCATGTATGCTTTAGAATTTTGTTAACTCCAGGTATCAGTATAGAATTAATTTAATTTAGTGAGAAATTAATGATTTACTTTGTTGACAAATATGAAAAATTATATGAAGCCGAATTCAATTCTCACAACATACATGGGTTACTTCATATTGTTGACGATTATAAAAAAATTGGCCCCCTTGATAGGTGTTTTTGCTTCCCTTTTGAAAATTACATGAAATTCCTTTAAAAAATGATCCGAAAACACGAAAAACCTCAAGAACAAGTAATTAAACGATATGAAGAAATTTCAGAATTTTGCAAACCCACCCTTATTAAATCAAATAATCAAATACATATTATAATGAAAGAACATCATGATGGACCTATAGTTGAACACTGTACTGGCTGGTCACAATTTAAATGTATTATGATAAATAACTTAAAAATAGTTACAACATCAAACTCTGATTGCTATATAGGTTACGAACTACAAGGAAAACTAATCATTTGTAAAATCTATAATATATGCAAAAAATTCAATAATAATAATGAGAATATAATGTTTATTGTAAAAGTATTTGAAAAAAAAAATTGAAATATTTTTTGATAAACCAATTAATAGCTTTAAATTAGGAATTGCTATTGTAGAAAATCTATCGAAAATTTTTGAAATAGTTGATGTTCAAACTAAATTTAAAAAGTATATGATATTGCGTAATAATGAAGGTGTATTGCTTACCCAATATTACATTGTAATACAAATTAATAAATTAAATGTCAGTTATTATTTTTTTTTTTTATTGTTCTGAAACATTGACAACTAAGGATCTTAGTTAATTAACAAGATGACAATAAGTCTTAATATTTTAAATGATTCGTTCAAGATTGTTACATGTACTTAGTAATCCATATTTATATAATTTTATTCTACAAATTATTATGGTTTAACTACCTATTATACATATAATTAATTATACTAAATGTATTTGTTTTTATATTTTTGTAATTTATTTCCTACTTATAGATGAATAATCATTCATCAACATGGATTTTTTTAAAACGATTTTTAAGCTCCTATGTTGTTTACTGTTGAATAATTGCAGGATAACAAATTTACTTTAATGTAAAAGTATAATACAGGCTAAACAAAAGCTATTTAAAAATTATTACCTATTTTTTCTCATAGACATAAAATGGATACATCTTATTCTATTGTTCATTTTTTCGATGATGAAACAGTTGAAGCAATCCCATCATTTTGGATGAAAGGCAAGTTTTGTGCCTGGCCCAAAAATAATCTTTTCATAAAAAAGTTTATAGAAAAAAAAATGGGAGTTAACGAAAAAGAATTTAAACTTATAAAAGCTAGAGTACTTTCTAAAGGCATAAGTAAGTTAAAATAGTATTTTTTATGTAAGGAATAGTCTTCAATATATTAAAATACATTTTTAACAATTATGTTATGATTTGTTTTTAAATGTATAGAAACTCTTGAACATGCAAGGAAATTGGCTGAAGAAGCTAGATATAGATCAGATTTTTCTGCTGATGAATCATTTATTGATAAAGCTTCTAATAACCAGTATTCTCCGACATTATCTAATTCTTCTATGCCTCTATTTGAAGGTATTGAATTAGTATTATAGATAATTATTAATTTTTTTTTTTTTTGTGTATAGGAAATGTTATTTTAAGTTTATAGTATTTGTTTTTTTTTTCAAAATTTAAACTTCTAATATCTGATTTTTGTAATTAATAAACAATTAATTAAGTAGATTGAAGACCAACATCAATCTCATCACCCAAAAAAAGATAAAATTAGTACATCTCAGAAAAAGATACGCTGGTCACTTTCTCCTCAGGAAAAAAAGTTTTGGTCATCTCCTAAAAAAAAAAAAAGGCTGATCACCTTCTCCTCAAAAATTGAAACGTAAGTAATTATGTGTAATATTAAAACTATATATACAGATGAGTAGTTTAATTTATTTAAAAATCATAAAAATAATATATTGTAATGTAAAGCACATCATCATAACATCATATTATTATGTTATAATAGTAGTAACTGGGTCCCTGGGGGGCCACCACCGCCACCGCCACATTGCCACCGCCACCCATACCACCACCCATCACTCGCCAAAGGTACCGCCACCCTTATCACCACTTGGTACCCAGCCATGGTTAGCGCCGCCGTCACACCGCCACCCGCCCCGCCATAGATGCCGCAACCGGTACACTGCTCAGCCGTTTATCTCGTAGTGCACATTATCTAAACATATATTCATGTCACCGCCACTGCTTGCAGTATGTATGTATACGTACTAAATATAACCCCAACCACTAATCCCCACTACCAGTAAACACCTAACTTCCAGAACTCAATCCCCCACCATTTATAATAATATAAATAATATTAATGACAATTAATAATTAAGCGCTTATATTCAGTCATAGTTTTGTTTTAACAGTGTCAAGTTGTAAATCTCGATTTAACAGTATTAATATGGCAGGGTCAATAAGTGAAATGAACCGTTTGTATAAATATGTTGCACCTACATCGCTGTCCGAACTCATCGATTGTAGTAATTTTACAATTGATTTTGAAAACCGCAAGTTTTTAAACGTTGGATTTGACCCAAAAGATAAATTTAATATTGTGCTGCGAATAATTACACCGTCACGGTATGTAAATATTTCTCCAGACTTCTTGAAGCGTATTTATTCATTCATGGGTAATATTTTATCCCACATTCTCGATCCTGATGTGAAATATAAAAAATTCACTTTTTTGGAATGTGAATCGGTTTTGATTACAAGTATGGTATATAGGGGGGAGCATGTATTAGTCGTAGAGTCTAAAGAAACAAGCGGATGCAGAATATAATTGAATAGAAGAGATCTTATGACAATTCAAGATTTGGAGTGGATCATTTTTGAAACCGTATTAAGAAAAATCAATATCGTAAGACCTAATATTTTAAATCAACTCGATCAAATATCCGAGTACTTTAAAACAGATTTTAATATTGATAAATCCACTACACTCGATGAAGTTATTTCAATAATCAGAGGTATTCATATTGAATTAATCGCGAAACATATACCAGAGAACAAGCAGAGTTTTTTAACCCAAATAATATTATTCGCAACTGAACAGCTTGCAATCAATTGGATGACAAAATCGAAGAATTCGTTAAAAGTAAGAATATATTTTGAAATTATTAATAAAAATATTTAACATATGCATTAAATTAGGCAGTTGATGTTCCATCAGAATTTATTTTACCAACCAAGAGAAAATAGATGCACAATGTTGAGAAATTAAAGGTGAAACATATTATAAACATTTTTATTACGATAACTGATTATTATTATTATTTATTTTAGTTTTATACTGAAGCCTTTTATGTGGAAATGCTACAACCTTCACCACCAAGATACTCAAGTATATCTCCGTTGGTAAGATATAATGAAGACGATCCATCACAGTCACGAGTAATTATAAATGAAACCAATAAAAATATTAAAGTATTAAATTTTACTTTATTCTTAGGGTGCTGACGAGGAAAGGGGACTCAGAGAATATTTAGTAACACATTCGATAGATCCATTAGAAACAGTATGGTCTCCGATTCGGAAAACCAAACCAAATGCGATACACGTATGTCGTATATATAATTTGTATAAGAAAAAAAATTATTATTAATTTTATAGGCTGTCGATGAAAAGGATGGTCCTATGTATTTCAACAGACCATAATCCTAGCCATCTCTTTCCGACTTCATAGACGACAAGTCAACAGAACAATTTACTTAGTCAAATACAAAAATCTTTTTATAATTGATAATAATATCTTGCTAATATTAATAAATATTTTGTATATATCATAATATGTGTTATTCCATAACATTATCCATATCCCTACCATGTTCTATATCATATTCATTTTTACTACCGCCCATACTATAGAGAAGGGATTCATCCCCGCTCTAACTTGGCGCTTGGTAGCACTACATAAAAAGGATGACACGAGCATATGACAAGTCAGTCGTAACCTGCTCTTCAAGTTGTAACAATTTATGCGTTTAACCTTCAGTGTTTCATAATGGCTAATAATCTGATTGATTGTAACACATTCTTTATTGATAGAAATGTTTATTTACATATTGGCTTAGATCCGGATTTTTTGTTTAATTGTGTTGTTTGTGTTACAAGTAACTCTCACTGCGTGAAAATGAGTGTGGAGTTGTTTCAATCCCTAAATACAGTTCTTAACATCGTAAACTTTAAACTTTCATCACACTTACTGTTAAAGGAGTTTAAATTGATATCAATAAAGGAAATCAACGGTGTCAACATTCTGTCAATCAAATGCTTGCAGCAAGACCAGAATGTTCAGTTGACTAAGAAAAATGTTACAAGAATATTACAACTAAATGATAACGTAGAAGGAGTTACACAGATGAAAAATATGTACATCCGATCCGCTTCATTGCTTCAGGCTTGTAAGATTTCAAAGTTTCTCGGGAAAGAAATGCCGTTACCCAAAGACACAAACATAAGCGATGTTGAAGATTATTTGAATCACATCGAGGTCAAGAAATTGAAAGAACATATTCCAATCGCAGGTACTTGCTTAATAGCAGATTTGAAGATTAAAGCACTCAAACAATTGGCAAGAGGCTAGTTATCTTCTTCGTCCGAAACCAAGGTAATACGAATATATTTTTACATAATATCGTATACTAAAGAAAACAATTTTTTAGCCTGAAGTCAACCGACCAAGGACAAGAGCATTCGTAGCGCGTGAAAAAGCAGAAGCAAGCCGTAAATTAAGTTTTCGAAAATAATTAAAAATGTAATATTTTATTGTATTAGTATCAAAATAATGTTATTTATTAATTATTATATATTAATACGATGAATAATAAAATAAAAACAACATCATATTTTTGAAAAAAAAAAAAAATGTTTTTTATTTTTACAAACTATTTACAATTTTCTTACATCACCATTAAATGGGTTATAAGTTATAACTTGATCGTGTAAAATGAGACAATAAGCTGCAGTTTTTGCTGGAATGGCTTTATCTGTTTCGAATTCAATTCGTAAATCTACACTTGATGATTTTACGTTGTCGTTTTGTCGTGATAAATCCACGACTATGATTGGTACAAATTGTTGAAAAATATGTTTTGGAAGTAAAGGATCACTATATTCTATCTCGTAGTACGATTTCTGGAATTCAGCATACGCCTTGTACAATATGGCCGTAACGTTGTTTGTGAAATCTGCACGAAAATCTTCATATGGATATACTTCAGAGTTTAAATGTACTTTTAGGTTTTTCAGATAGCAGTGATCGAATCGTCCTGATGGATTAAATAAATTATTTTTTCGATCGGTTTGAAGTCCAATTAATGCAAATCTAGGTTTCTCCAATAAACTGCTTGATTTAACCGTCCACGAATGAGAAGTGTTCTGAGGGAGAACTGGATACTCGCACAAGTCCCAATTTCTGAACGCACACGCAAGTGGTTTACGAGAGTCTAATACTTTTAACAGTTTTATTTTTTCTTTGTCACTAACTCTGATGATGGGCATCTTCCAAATAATTTTATTCAATTCAATCGCTACTTTTTTAAGTTTTTCATTAGGATTTGTCGCCAAAACGTATAACGCATCAAAATCTGTAGATGATCTGTTTAAAATGATTTGTTGGTTGCAGTTGAGTAGTATTTTTTTATAATCTTCACAAAATCCAAACAAGTGTTTGAGTGGTATGCAACCAGCAAATTTGTTATTTAACATGAAATGTTTATTTTCACTGGCATCTATATCTACGTCCCAAGCAGCGTTTTGTAGATTATTCAATTCATTCAGAGTGTGCGAGCAAAAACCTTTAAGACTCGACGATATTCCAGGAGATTTTAATTTTTGTATTTCCACACCGTTAATTTCATATCGGATTTCAGAAAACAAAAACGCTAAGCCATTATTTGTAAAATTGAATTCACCCTTCTCTGCTGTAATATCTGCAGGTATATTTAATTTACCTTCAATGTAAAGATAGCTCTCGCAAAGCAAAGTGTAAGCGTCCATATTTTGAATAGATATTCTAACTTCATCGTTATTGGATAAAGCTGTAGTCGAATACAGAAGAAAAGAGTGGTACTGCATTTGAGTTATTTTACAATCATCATCATAGCCATCAGCTACGTCCAAATACACATCATCCATGATTATAGTACTTTTAAAGAACGTAAAAACGATAGATTGTTTTTGGTTAGTTTCTTTACGATCGGCGTACGTCTTGACGTATTAATCTTGTTAGTTGAACTATTGATTTTCTTGATCACATTTCTTTTTATATAATTGTTGAACTTAATAGACATCTTTATGTTTAATTTGTAAACGAATTGTGATTGGCTCCCCTCTTAAATTGATTAAGTTATTATCTTGATCTCTTAACACTATATTTACTTTACTTATAGACGTGGAATTAAGCCGGTAGAAAACTAAATGTTTTGGAACTTCAATGATTTTATGTCCAGGCGGCGATGAAGGGAAAAACTCGTGTATCGTCTGGCTTGGTATCCCATTACTGAATGAACCAGAAATTAGATTGCAATCTATTTTTATACAGTTAACTTTCATTATGTTAACTATTTGTTCAGATTCGTGTTTTGTATTTGCAGAGTAAACTTTATTTTCAAAACCTAATATTTTCGATATATTATGTTCAATCGTGAAATCAATATCATGACTACACGTCATTGAGCATTTTAATGTACTGCCATCAGCCTTGAGTTGAAACAAAGTAACATGATTCGGTAAGAGTTTTTGAATCATTGACTCCAAATTAATTATTTCATATGATCCCGTAGGTATAGTCACATTTACACATTTTCCAAGTGAATTGCGAAATCCTATTGTATTACAATCGGGTTCTATGTTTGGTATAGAGTTATTTGTCTGCAGGCTTAACAGGCACAGTTGCGATGTATTTTTTACTTCTAACGGCGGGAAAATATCACACGACATTTCGCTGGAATTACCATTTAATGTTATCGTGTACACGATAAAAATTTCAAACACAAATGACCGCAATTATATGTGTTATAACGTTGATGTCTAGTGTAATTATATTGTATGGTACATCCACTAAGGTACGACTGTAGTTCTAGTGGAGGCGGTAGATTACCAAAACTGTCGTAGTATGTAACTTGTTTTCCAATTTTTTTATACGCTACCCAATAAGTTCCTGTACTTTTTTCAATGTCCAAATTGATAACCGCTGATTCTTTATGCTTTGGACGTGAAGGTAACCTATCTCTAGAAAACACTCCGATGAAATGAGGTATTTTCATTATGCGTGCATGTTTTATAATTTCATAATCATACAGCGCTCTTTTGGGTAACGTAGAAATTAGTTTTTTTGCCGTTTTGGAGTTTTCTTTAAAGATTTACGGGTGCCCTTTCTTTTATACGATCCACCTCCATGTGGAGCGAGATATAGTCCTTTACCCGTCTCGATTTTATACGAGCCACCTTTATTAGGGGTGAGATATAATCCTCTACCCAAATGTGAAGGTTCATTTCTATTAAATTCACTAACGGTTTTTACAACGTTAGCAATACCTCCCGTTAGCGCTCCGAGTGCAGATAAGCCAGCAAAAATTGGTATCAACGGTACATACCACCAGTTTTTGGTATAGCTATGACACGAGGTACTCAAATTTTCTTACCGTTTTTACGGAATATTTTTTTAGCCGCCGCAACAAATTTTTTTGCTAATTTCATCAGGTTCTTTTCATTAACATTTTTATTAAGTACATTTTTAGCCGCTCTAATAGCAGCGTTGAATCCGCATCCTGCACCCATTTTACGTTTTGCCTTCATACTCGTAGTGATTAGCCACGCTGCTGCCTTTTCTTTTAAATTAGAGTCTTTTGACTTGAATCTGTTCCAAGCCTGATTTTCTAATATATAATCTGCTTTTTGACGATCTGTCAAAGAGTTGCTGTGATCATAAGCGATATCGTGTTCTTTACACGCCGAATCCAAAGGATTGATACCTTTATCACCACGATCCAACCGTTTTTTTAATTTTGTCCCAGGACCGCAGTACTGATAACCTAAAATGATATTTAAAAACTATAAACTTGTAAAGTGATATGGTTAGATTATGTGTGTGTGTGGTAGAGTTTATAATTACCTGGTAAATGAAGTTCAAATGGTAATTTATTTATAAGAGAGTTGATTATACCTCCGCCTTTATTCTTGTTGTTTCTTCGAACGGGTGACATCGTGTAATGATCAGATTACAAAGATTACACAGCTATACAGGGTGTAACAGGACTATTTAACAAATATAGTAACATTTGTAATGGAAATTTGTCAAATAGTCTTGTTACACCTTATATATACATAATCATTATATTATAATGAAGTTTGTCGATCAACAAATAAAACTCACAGTGGAAAATGTCGACCCGCCTACGAGTCGCGAATCAAGACATGGAGCGCTTTTACCAAATACCTGTCGTGCTCTAGTTGTTGGCCCTTCTGGATGTAGTAAAACGAATTTAATTTATGCCTTATTGACTAATATCAATGGTATACGATTTCATAACGTTTATACAGGGTGATTCTTTTATCAAACAACACTCATTATTTCAAAAAGTATTAACTTTTTTCAATTTTTTTTTTTTCAAAATTTTTAGTTTTATGCTTTTCTAAAACTATGTAAAATTTTTATTTTTTTTCACTTTAATATTTAATAATGAAATCACTATCAACTTTTGATTTTCAAATGGCAACCTATACTTAAAATGTTATAAAGTAGTAGGGATATTTTTTTTATGAATTCTAACGTTTAAATTACTATTTTTCATTTAACCGTTCGCGAGTTATAGCTGCTCAAAGTTGGGCGGTTTTCGGTTTTAATTTCTGAAGACCAGTAGTCAGTACATGGGTAATAAATAATAATAATAGGTACATATTTTCACATATCACATGTAATAAACTCGTTATCGACTATCGTTCAACACAGTAATGACAATGAACTTCGTACCTGTAGGTTACAAATTAATTGTTATAACTAATTTAGATAATAATTAATAACCTGATTAAAGTTTTGATAAGAAAATAAATGAGTTGGGGACAGTGAGTCGTCCGAAGGTCTACCACTGTTAACATTTTTCGGACAAGTGCTTATCACTCAAAAAAAAATATAATTATCATTTAAAAAATTTTATGTTGGTGATAGATTTTACACGACTATTTTAGATTCTGAACAGAGTGATGAATGTATTGATTTTACAATGATGTGTGTTTTTTTTTTTTTGTGTATGACGACAACATTTGGAGCAGTAATATTGCTTCGATTTTCTCAAACAGTATCGTTTATGAAGCAAAAGTGAATCTAATTGATACTTTGGGGGGTCAAAAGTTAAAAAATTTAAATATTTTTCAAATGCGTCGGAAAAAACCCTAAAAAAGTAACGGAAAAACGGGATTTTTTACGCAAAATCAGTTTTCGACAAAATCGATTTTTTTATTTTGCTATAACTCAAAAACTAATTGATGTAAATACTTGAAATTTTCAACAAATGTTTTGACTTTTTTTGAGCTATTTATAGACAATTTAAATTTTCAATTTTTTTTTTTAAATAACGATAAAAATTTTTGGCTGGCCAGAAAATCTTGAAAATTTAATACAAGGTTTCTTATAAGTTGTTCTTAAAGTGAAAATTGTGACTATCGATTTTGGATTTTTTTTTTATAAGTGCTTAAAGTTCGAATTTATACGAAATATGTTAAAATTGCGAAAATTTGCAAGTAATTTTGTGGTTGAAAAATCGTAAATATTTTTTTTTTTTATAATTAAGTTTTGAAAATTTGGTACAAGGATCTCCATAAATTTGTCTTTAAATATCTGTAAATAAAACTCTACCGGACTAAGACAAAAAAATTTTAGGAGTGTTTGAAATTTAAATTTTTACAAAACCGCATTAAATAACGGTTTAGCCTCAAACGATTTTTGATATTTGTTTTTATCCAAAAAGTATTAGTTGTAGTTGTAAGTTGTTGAAAATTTCATCAGTTGTTTATAGGGTTCTAAACTTGAAATATTCCAATGAAATATTGAAAAATATTTTTTCTTCTTTTAAACATGATCGGTTATAGTTGATAAGAAATAATATATTGATTAAACACTGCAGAAAATATTCATGATAAATATACAAAAATATGCACTATAAATTTTTGATATTTTTTAATTTATCACTTGTATTATTAATTGGATCCTTATTGGTTATTTTTATTATTATTTATTATACATATTTTCTTTGTTTTACACAAAAAACCAACTTTTGAAAATTTTCATTTGCAAGTTGACGTGATTATAAACTTTAAGATATAATAATTTATATTTTATTTTTCATTGCAATGAAATATTTCATGAAGATTTCATGAAATTTTAAAACCCTAGTTGTTTATAATAGCTTTTCTTTATATAATTTTATTTTCAAATATTCATTCATTTTTATTCAATTTATAGGCATTTGAAATAATCAATTTTTTTAGATTCTGAACGGAGTGATGAATGTATTGTTTTTTTTTTGTGTCTGTGTATAGCATAACTAGTCGAAATAGGTAATGCTTCAATTTAAAACTTTGGGGGTGGTTTCCGATGGCAGAGTGAATATCATTGGTGCATTATACAGGGCAAAAGTAAACATTTTCCAACAATTTTCAAATAAATAAAAAAAACAAAAAAAGTGACAGAAAAACGGGAATCTTTAAAAATAAAAATTAAATTAAAATAAAAAATATATTTTTTATATGGTTGTAATTCAAAAAATAATCACTGTAAATACTTGAAATGTTCACCAAATGTTTATGTTAGTGTTATCTATATACAGTTAAA
Organism: Schizaphis graminum; assembly: GCA_020882235.1. Classification (NCBI taxonomy): domain Eukaryota; kingdom Metazoa; phylum Arthropoda; class Insecta; order Hemiptera; family Aphididae; genus Schizaphis; species Schizaphis graminum. The sequence goes on along the minus strand of CM037035.1, from coordinate 19,182,074 downwards.
TTTGAAAAAAAAACATTTTGCCTTTTTTTGAGTTATTTATAGACCACTGAAATTTACGATTTTTATGAGAATTTATTTTTGAAGTGTAGATAAAAAAATTGTGGATTACCAAAAAAACTTGAAAATTTAATACAAGGTTCCTTATGAGTTGTTCTTATTGTAGTTAAAAAAAAAAAATTAAAAATCGTTAGTAACAATTTTGTTTTATAAGCGTTTATAGTTAAACATTTTACAAAATATGTCGAAATCGTGATAATTTGCAAATAATTTTGAAGTTTAATAATCATAAAATTGTTTGTGTTTATATCTAAGTATAAAAAATTCAACACTAAGTTTTCCATAAGTTTTCCTTCAAGTAGCTATAGAGAAAACTCGAAGCAGCATTATAGGAAAAATTTTAAGTGTGTAAGAATTTTAAATTTTTACCAAATAGCGTAACAACAATGATTTACCCTCAAACGATTTTAAAATATATTTGTTGTTTTTAAAATAGTATAAGTCGTAAAACTTGAAAATTATTTAAATTGACATTTTCTTCACATGATTTGATTTTCAAAATATTTTGACTTTTTTTGAGCTATTTATAGACAACTGAAATTTTCCTAGGAATTATTTTTTTGTAGTGTCGATAAAATTTTTTTGGAGGAGTCAAAATATTTGAAAAATTAATACAAAGTTCCTCATAAAATATTCTTATGGCGATAAAAAAGTTATAAGAAACATAGGCACAATTTTTTTTTATTAGCATTTGAAATTCAAATATTGACAAAAATTCGTCAAAATTATGATTATTTTTAACTATTTTGTAGTTAAAAATTTATAAATATTTTACTATCAAAAGCTAAGAATTGATAATTTAATACTATGCTGTCCATAAGTTAAGTTCAGAATCGTAAACACAAGAAATTTTCACTAAATGTTTATACTAGCTTTTTCTATACATTAAAATTTGTTCAAAATATTTTGATTTGTTATAATATTAAAAATCCAGTCACTTTTTTTATAAGCATTTCAATTTAAAATATTAACAAAATACGTAAAAATGAAAAAAATTTGCGGAACAAATCTAGTTTAGCGCCCACCCGAATTTTTCACTTTTTTTTTTTGAAACCTAGGTAAATCAACGTTTTAAAAACGATGGTTCAAAAAAAAAATTGGCGGAAATCAATAGTTTTTGAGCTACAACTTTTTCAAATTTGAATTTTTCGGCAATTTACTTAATTATATTTAAACACTTTGTTAAACATTGCCCTGTGGCGCAGTGATCTGAAAACACAGTGTGACGCGTACTGTTACACGAGTTCGGACCCGGGCAATGAAGGTTTCTTTTTGTTTTTTTTTTCAACTATTTTTAATTTGGTCCGCGCAATCCATATCACTAATTTTTAGGTTGATAATAAGACTAATCAGTTGTAACGCGTGTGGTCGACTGTCGTCGATATAATACATAATATTATAACTGTTACTAATAAATAATAATACTGTTAATACTTCTGCACAATCAAAAAAATAACAATTTTCGGTGTTTTACGTATTCGTTAAACGCTCTATTTTACCTAATACATGGAATATAATACTTTTAAATTAAGTAAAATTTAAATTTAAAAAAAGTAATAAATATTAATATATTTTTCATAAGTTTATAATTTATATTTTATATTTAAGTTTTACAAATATCCAAAATCTATTTCTGACTCTATATCTTCTTCAGATTCTGATGACTCGGTCAAAACTTCATCACTAACATCACTATTAACTGTTTCCGGTGTAGTAGGGTTGTACAACAATGAACTTAAATGAAAAAACTCATCTAGTGGGTTCAAATTTGAATTTCGGCAAGATTTTAAAAACATGTGTTTAGCCAGATACCTAGCGTAAAAATGTTTTTTCCTAGAGTACTGACTAATAGATGCCTTAGCATGACGCCACATCCCCTCTACATTATTCGTGTGCGCACCGGTATCAGGATTTTTAAATTCTATTGAATGGTTAACTGTTAAGTGTTCATAACCCTCGTCTTTTAAACAGTCATAACTCTAAAATTGAATATTCATGATTAATATTGAAGAATAAAAGAATAAGAATAAAACAAGTCAACATACTTTCCAACAATCACTAATGATTAATGTACCGGGCAAAATCCACTGTTTAATCAGTTCCAGCAATGTGTTTTTGTCACGACGTTCTACGGGTACTAAAAAACATTTGCCTGTTATCCGCTCTACTCCACCAAAAACCCATTGTCCCTCTACTCGATGGCCTCTATAATATTTTCGTCGACCGAATTTCGACTCATCGATTTCAACTACTTTTCCAACACCGCCTTCGTAATAAATATAATTAATAATAAAAAAAATACTGTCGCTTTATGTATATAAAATAAAATAAAAAATTACCAATTTTTTCGTGCCTCAATATCATTCCATCGAAGACTACTTCCCGATGGAAAGATGCCCAATCGACAGCTGATTGTTGCGCTATGTTAATTTGTTTTTTAATAAAGGAAAGAGACACATTCTCCGTCCACAAGTATGCGAACATTACGATTCGATAAATCGACAAATGCGATTTCTCAAAGAACGTGCCTTTCCTTATTGACTGTTTAAAGTCACACCTCACTTTTTTTTTATTAACTGTAGACCACTGTCTGCACCGCCAAACAAACCCATCAGCGTAGTCCCCGTGCTGGCACAATTTTGCAAAATGGCCATTTTTACATTTGAGGCTATTATTTTTGGCAATAAGACCCCATAATTGAAGTTGTTCAATAACTGGCATTGACAACGGGCCGTCTTCATTAAACTCAAATAATTTAAACAATTTAACAACGGACCACGACATGATAAAATAAAAACTTCAAAAGTATGTAACTCACGTGTTACGAATACTGCTTTAGAAACAGTTATGAACCAAAGATAAGTATTACATTTTATTTACGGTCAAAAACATTATCCATCTTTATCTTAAATCATATACAATCCGCATACGAACATTTGCACGTCCGATAACGAACATCGAATTCATGTATTATTATTGAATTTTTATAGCACCGAGTCACCTATATTCCTCGGAAAATCAAAAACGAAAATATCCCTCGATTTGCTATGCAACACCACCCCAAGTAGGTCACAAGATTAAAAAAAATGCATTTTTATTGCACTAAGTCACCGAGCCGGGTCACTCGCTCGCTGCGCTCGCTCGGACAATTAAAAACGAAAATATCCCTCGATTTGCTATGCAACACCACCCCAAGTAGGTCACAAGTTTAAAAAAAATGCATTTTTATTGCACTAAGTCATCGAGCCGGGTCACTCGCTCGCTGCGCTCGCTCGGACAATTAAAAACGAAAATATCCCTCGATTTGCTATGCAACACCACCCCAAGTAGGTCACAAGTTTAAAAAAAATGCATTTTTATTGCACTAAGTCACCGAGCCGGGTCACTCGCTCGCTCGGACAATTAAAAACGAAAATATCCCTCGATTTGCTATGCAACACCACCCCAAGTAGGTCACAAGATTAAAAAAAAATGCATTTTTATTGCACGAATTTTAAAAAAAAAAAAGACAAAAATTTAACTACGTTCGACGGGTCTGAACTCGTAACAGTACGCGTCACACAGTGTTTTCAGACCACTGCGCCACACGGCGATGATTAGATATGTGTTTAAATAACTTATTTAAGTAAATTGCCGAAAAATTCAAATTTGAAAAAGTTGTAGCTCAAAAACTATTGATTTCCGCCAATTTTTTTTTGAACCATCGTTTTTAAAACGTTGATTTACCTAGGTTTCAAAAAAAAAAAGTGAAAAATTCGTGTGGGCGCTAAACTAGATTTATACCAAATTTGCAAATTATTTTGAGTTATAGATTCTTAAAAAATGTAATACAAGATTTCTCATAAGTTTGTGGACCTTTATCAAGAAAAAAAATGTTTAAATTTTATGTATTTTTAATATTTTCATATCATATTATTACAACATTGGATATTTATTATTTACTTGCCATTTCATAATAGCAATTAAGCATATCCGTTTTTTTTTTTGATTTGAATAAGACATAATGTATTTATGTCAGTTGAAGGCACTTGACTGTTTATTTATACAGAAAACAAATTTAAAATTAATAGTTCAATATTTTTGTCTGACAAAAATTTTAAGATGTATGATTTATATTAATACCATGAATTGATACTATTTTAAATCCCTTTTAAGGTAAGTAGGTATAGAAAAAAAAATTAATTTCACAATAATTTTTTGAATAAATTAAAATTATACATATATGTACATTGTACACATAATTAAGTAATTATAATTTGCATACAAATATTAATATAATAAGTATAAATATAATATAAATCAATTTTCATTAAAATTATAAAAAAAAAATTGATTAAATGATAAAAATACAAGTTACCTTATATTGTTTAGCAATTAGCATATTTTGCATTATACAGTTAATTTTAGAACAAGACATATTTATAAATTTAATTATTAGGCAATTCACGACGAGTCAAGTATACATAAAATCGTTATTTTTTAAACATCATAATTTAAGTCATTAGGGCCCGATTTTTAACATAATGTAGGTTTTTACACTTAAAATAATTTTGATTAAATATTGATCAACATTTCCTAATTTCTAAATTCTATTTCTATAGTTAGTATTATCTTAATGCATATCTAAATAAAATATAACATTGTAATGATAATTATAATACCTATTGGGTGTTCGATACAAGTCTAATATGTTCAAATATTATAAAATTAAGTAAAATAATTTTAACTTATCTCAGTTATACATATATAAATTTATAATTCTCTTTATTAATGATATTTCAATTTTTTCATAGTAAATAAATTTTTAAATACTTTATATATTTTTTTAAATATTTATATACATTAATATAATATTCACAAACTATATATATTATTTTGTTAATGCATAAATATGTTCATATTCTTAAATTAATTGTTTACATTAAAAACCGGGCCCTAGTAACAATAAATCCCTAATCAATTTTATTTTATATTATTAGTAACCACTATAAAATGTCAATATCATTTTAAAGTCCAGGATTATGAAAAATCTATTCCAAATTTGATGACACAGATTAATCAAAATTTTCGTTAAGCAGTTATGCAAAATATGAGTAATGATAAACATGTGTTCAAGAAATTCAGAACAAATTCTCCATTAACCCCAGACCTAAAACAATAGTAACATTTAAAAGTGGCACTAATAATATATCAACTTAGATATGTAAATTTAATAGTAATAATTAATAACTTAATAATTAGCAATAAATAGGCAACAACATTAACCATTTACAATTGTTAAAACAATGTTTATTTTGCATATTATTAACTACTATGTAATACCTAAATATAATTTTAAAAATATATTTAATTTAATATTTAAATTGTCAATTGAGTAATGAGTATACACATATATAAACAAGTAGATACTTAGTGATAATCATAATATACGTATGTGATAGTTTTTTTTTTTTTAAACATTAATCATTTAATTTACTCTATTTATACATAGGTATTATAATTATTTTTATTTTTATTAAACATAAGTTTTAATGATTAATGTTGCTGCCCCATATTTAATTTAACTACATAATATTAAGTATTAAAATTTAGTATACTAGCATTTTTACAATATTTTTTTATCATTTACAATTTTCTTTACATATTATTTATTGATAGGTTACAGTTTTCCTTAGGATGTAGTCGGGCAGACTTGATTATTTTACGCTTCTTTGAAATTAACTAGATTATCTACAAAAAAGATAATAAAAACTTAATAACTTCCTCTTAAAATTGAATAATGTTACAAATAAAAAATATTTATACATACCTATGATCGATGTTGTTATATGTTGGAATAATAAAATCCAATATAGTATTTTTAACAGTTGTATAGTATTATTTTAGTTTTCACAATGTTCTCAATTTTTCTAAGTACAATTGTAGTATAATATGTATATTCTTCAAGTCATATGTCCAAGAATATTCTTATTAGTACATGCTTGTAATTATCTTAGAATTTTTGTATGCAACAAACATTCTGGATTAATTGAAGCCAATAGTTGTACAGTTACAATGCAACTTGATTTTAAAACAAGCTATGTATTATCAACTTATAAATAATACATAATAGATCTATAATATTGTCTATCGATATACATTTGAATAAAAATTGTATAGAACTGATAAAACTGAAATTAAAATTGTTTAAATACATTATTATTATTTACTATAATTTTTAAAGCTTTTTACAAAATTATTAAAACTTACCAATAAATTATTCCAAGTTCCTGATAGGTCGGCAAGTAGTATAATATTCACATGTGTTATAGCAATTTAAATTAAACTTAGGTTTAAATAAATAGTTAAACAAAATACGTCATAAAAAAACTACTTAGATTACCCATCATATTTAATATAATTTTTATTTATTTAACAACATTATATTAGAGAATAAATGTTTCAATATTTAATTATATTATGAATGTTGGCGTATGACGTGTTTACTCTTTACGTTAGCAATGAAAGTAATAAAATAATAAAATTGAATTTTCAATCACAGAAAAGACGATTTAAATTAAACTTATTAAACTAAATGTCATATGAATTTTATATTTTTTTGTTTAAAAGTTAAAAACCATTATTTGGCATATTATTAACATAGGCCATAGCAGTATAGCACTGAAAACTGAAAAGTAAACAATTGTATTATCTATTTTTATTGGGAATACCCAACGGTTTGGTTCGATGAGAGTTTATCTGTGATTAAAGTATTATCATTTGTCATGTGTAGTGGTCACGATTAAAGATAACTTTAATCGTGGTAGTGGTTTAGGAAGTATTTTCATATTATGATATTGTTATCATAATAAAAATTTAAAATGATAAGATCTGTTTCATCTGATTTATTATTAATCATAATTTTTGATATTACGGATACAGTGCCATAGTCCACGATAGTCCATAGTTCGTATAGTTCGTGTAGGTAGTAGGAGGTACAAATTAAACTACAACGATATTAGTACCTTTGGTCGAACGATAACATTTTATAATTTGAACTACTGGTCTTTATAATTATAATCTAATAATTGTGTTCTAATCAATATCTCACAGCCGTAATAACCTTTGGGACTAACACCTAAAAACCTCAAACCGCCCAACTTTGAGCAGCTATAACTCGTGAACGGTTAAATGAAAAATAGTAATTTAAACGTTAGAATTCATAAAAAAAATATCCCTACTATTTTATAACATTTTAAGTATAGGTTGCCATTTGAAAATCAAAAGTTGATAGTGATTTCACTATTAAATATTAAAGTGAAAAAAATACAAATTTTACATAGTTTTAGAAAAGCATAAAACTAAAAATTTTGAAAAAAAAAAATTGAAAAAAGTTAATACTTTTTGAAATAATGAGTGTTGTTTGATAAAAGAATCACCCTGTATATACTTGAAAACTCTCGATCAACCTAAATATAAAATGCTTTGTGAAATTTTAAAAGATGTGGACGGAGTACAGTTATTCACTTTTCATGAAAACGATGAGGTTATCCCACCAGAAAAAGCATTACCAGATTCTGTTTTTATATTTGACGATATTTTATGTGAAAATCAAAATATCGTACGTTCTTACTACACACGCTGTAGGCACAACAATATTGATGTGTTCTATCTGGCGCAATCATTCGCCCGCATACCCAAACAACTTATTCGAGATAATAGCAACATGATAATATTATTCAAGCAAGACGAGACTAATTTAAAACACGTTTACATGGAACACTACTCTGGTGATATGAATTATCCCGAGTTTAAAGAGTTTTGTACTTTGTGTTGGAGTAAAGGGAGATTCAATTTCGTCGTAATAAGTAAGGACTGTGAACGTGACAACGGACGGTATCGACATGGTTTTGATACGTTTGTTGTTATATAAAACACTATAGTTCATTATTAACCATGGAAGGCGATAGTAGAGTGTTGAACGAATTAGTTATTGCCAAGGAAAACATTAAACGTAAATTATTCGAAGCATTAAAAAGAGGTGAAGCTGATATTCAATCCTATGTATCACAAATATTTAAACCAATAATCGAACCTCTGAACAAATTACATAACCTGCAATCGCCGACACCACAGACTTCCGAAGCAGGTAATGATAATGACATTTCGAATGCAATTGAAGATTTATCTTCAGATAATCGAACTGGAACTTTCCGGTCATTAGAAGAAAATGAGAAAGATAAAATATATGGTCCAAGAAAAAAATCTGATGGTGTTATTAAATTAGGTCATGAAGAAGTGAAATTTAAAAACAATGAAATAATTATAAAAGATTCATCTTATCAGCTAACACCGGGGCTTGTTGAGTTATTGTTTTCTAGATACCCAATGCAATATACTGATAGTGATTTAAATACACATAAATCAATACTTATTCAAACATCAGCACATTTAACGCTGGACGGTAGAAAAATTAAGCAAGGTGGTGTAAAGTATAAACAAATTATTTGTAAACTATTTTCCTCGGGGACCGGTGTGAAATTACAAACGCATAATTTAGGGTGACCGGTCATTATATCTCCGTAAAAAATATCTCCGGTCAAAATATCTCCGACAAAATATCTCTAGTCAAAAATATCTCCACTTTAAAATATCTCCAGTACAAAATATCTCCGAATTAAAATATCTCCGGTACAAAATATCTTCTGTTAATAATATCTTTAATATTTAAAAATATGTTATTGTAATCATAATATGTTATTTTTAAAGTAATATGTTATTATTATTTATTAAAAGTATAATACAGTGATTTTTACGTGTTTACAATAATATTTGTCACAACAACAGAAAATAAAAATATATCACAAAATTAATATTACAATTTAATAATATATGTTAAATTATAATTCAAGGTTGTGGACGATTGGGTGATGGAATAAAATTAAACAAAATTAAATAAATTGAGTAGGTAACTAATGTAATAAAAATTTTAAAAAAGCGGGTAAGTGGGTATTGCTCTGCTGTACATTAGGGGGTGGGGTGGACCTCGGACTATGGTAGGTTAAATTTGAATGCAATGATAGGTATCATTGTATACGAAAAACGATTCTGAACGGAAATGATTTGTCAGTCTAGGATATATTATATTTAAATATTGTCATATATTTCGTAAACATTTGAACTTTAAATGCTTAGAAATAAAAATTGTGACTAATGATCTTTGTAAAATCAATACATTCATCACTCCGTTCAGAATCTAAAAATAAATAAATGAATAAAAAAATCAAATCAAGATATATAAAATTTAAGATTGTGATGAACAGTGATTTGATTTTTACGTGTATACAATAATATTTGTCACAAAAACAGAAAATAGCAATTTATCACAAAATTAATATTACAATTTAATAATATATGTCAAATTATAATTCAAGGTTACGGAAGATTGGGTGATGTAATAAAATTAAGCAAAATTAAATAAATTGAGTTGGTAACTAATGTAATAAAAATAAAAATTAAATTAAATAATAAAAAATTGAATCAAAATATATTAAAATTTAAGATTGTGGGCAATTCCCCTTAAATATTTCAGAGATGTCATTTCGTTGTATTGACCTACCAGTTTAAATAGTCGTTCTTCGTAATCATTGTATTTTTTTTCTTTTTTTCGGACTTGGTTCACCCGACAAAGATTGTTCTATTTTGACCTAAAAATGAGGTTATTTAGTTGTATATTATTAAATACATAAATATTATATAAAAATACCTCTTGTAATGACTGTTCTTGTGTAAGAAAATTTATAAATCTCCAAATCGTAACATGATTTGCTGCAAGTCCACTGTTAAACGCATGATGCCAACCTTCGACCGCATTATTGTTCCGTGGTTGATGGTTAAGTACAGAATTATAACAGTTCCATATGCAAAAATCAAATTGTGCTGAGCGTCTCCGATTGTTACGATTCGGTCGCCCAATCCACGTATCCTCAAAATAATTAATAATTGGTGATAATAATTCTTCATTTTCCAAAAAATAAGTTGAATCTATTAATTCTTCAAAAGTCCGAATAACATTAATTATTGGAATAAACGCCAAAGCACTCAACGATCGTATTTGCATAGAAAACTCGACGTCATTACCATACATTTTTTGTAATCCACAACTTTGAATTTTCCGCCATAAACATTGTTGAAAATGGAAAAAACAACCTTTAATTTCTGTTGTAGGAAATTCGTCTTTATAAGCTGATATGAAGGCCATTTCAAAATCAACCATAATTCGTTGGGGCGTTAAATTTGAAACTAAAGATTTTAACGCTTTCAGAACTTCAATATATGAATCTTTAGAACGATCTACCATTAAAATATATACTAGAGGAAAACTTTGTTTATTTTTTGTACCATGAATAGTGTAAAGTTGTGAAAATAATGTTGGCACTGAACGAAATGTGCCATCACCAAACCAACTCGAGTATTCTTTTAACATATTTAAATTTTCTGGAGTGGAAAATATTAATATATGCTTTTGAATTTTATTATCGTAAAATAAAAACATGTCACCTTTGTTTGTTAAAGAATATTCACCAGAAACTATTAAATCACCAACATTTACTGGATTAGCGGGGGGTTTTTGTTTTTTAATCCTTTCTTGTCGAATTGTTTTTGATATTTTTTCTATGTTCGGTAATTGGCCAAAGACGTCGGGAGAGTTTCAACTGCATGACTTACTAAATTTCTGGGAGTTAATACCGTTTTTTTTGCTTCTTTTTTTATATTTGTAATTATTTCTTTTATTTTTACTTAGGCAATATTTGGTGCGTGTGAATAGTGTACAGATTCTTTTATTATATCCCCTAAAATTAAATTAAAAATTAAAAAAGAGCTAATTTTCTAACCATTTCTAATAAATAACTATTTATTGATGTATATATTATATATATTAAGTTGTATATTTTAAGACATTATTTACATATTCTACATATTTACATCTACCTATATACGGGGTGGTTCTTTTATCTGTTCATGTTTTTGAAAAAAATTTTTACATAGTTTCAAGTTATTAAAAAATTATATTTTTAAATATTTTTTTAATTATTATTATATTTTTTTAAGCTTTGGAATATGAAATTAAAAGTCTGTTGTCATTCAAAAAAGTGAAAAACTTAAAAAAATATAAGGATAAAAAATATTTAAAAATATAATTTTTTAATAACTTGAAACTATGTAAAAAAAATGTTTTCAAAAACATGAATACTTTTTGATATAATTAGTGTTTTATGATAAAAGAATCACCCTGCATTTCGTAATATGTAGATTCCATGATTAATTGGCTGTAGCCCATTTGCGCCCAAGAGCAGCCCGTTTGCGCCCCGAGGGTTATGGACATTTGCGCCCAAAATAAGAAACTTAACACCTCGATTTATAGCCCAAATGCGCCCATTTTGCATGCAACGTTGCATGTTAAATACTACACAGTATGCATTTTATATAGGTACCTATATAAATATTATTTATATTGCATTAAATTATAAATTTTGTATAATTGAGCGCAAATGGGTTGCGCCGGATTAATTTTTAGTAAATTATACAACTAAATCCCGGACATAATAATTAACTATATAATAATTACCTATTTCTTCACGAGTGGTTGTATAACATGAAGTACATTTGTAAGTTTTATATTCAGAACAACGCCAAATAAATTTGTTCACTCCTTCTTTATAGAATGTATGAAGGTATCCATCATGTAACAAAAGCTTATTGCCGTTTTGACTTACAATAAATTCTAGAGGCATTTTTAAATTTTTAAATCTGTGCAGGTGATACCAGCTGTGTGTCTATACTGACATACTGTCGTATTCATATTGTCATTACGTCGATAAAAATATTTATCGTGGTTTGTAATCCTACTCGTAATCGTGAAAAATATATCAGATAATACAAATAGGTCAGTATGACAGTGTAAAATTATGATTAGTTATTATTGCCTATGGCAAGGGTCAGCAACCTTTTTGGTGTCAATGGCCAAAAAATAAAAATAAATTTTTTCACGGGCAATAATTTAAATACACCTTATCTTATTTAAACAAAATATTATAGTAATATTAAGTAAACATTATTACTAGAAAATGTACTTACTTCGGTTAGGTTAATCATTTTAGATATCAGTATTATTATAAAATACAATATAATAATATATTTTTTACCAATAATATTCTTTATTTGCATAAAAGATATTTTTAACAGGAGATATTTTGTACCGGAGATATTTTAAATCGGAGATATTTTGTACTGGAGATATTTCAAATTGGAGATATTTTTGACTAGAGATATTTTGTATCGGAGATATTTTGTTGGAGATATTTTGACCTGGAACTATAATTTAGTATATTGGAATGATCCGAATGAGTTGGTTGATAGAGATTAAGACTTCTTTTAGCCTCTCAATCTACAGGAAATACCGGAGTTTCAAACGAAATATTATCTATTTTTGAAGAACTCTATGAATCCGGTATAACAAAGAAAATACCAAATGTCTAAACGTGACATAGCAATCGAACTTCACAGACCAGCTAGGAAAAATTATACTAGACGAAGAGTAAATGTGTACGGGAAAAACGATTTATGGCAGGCAGACTTGGTCGAGATGATACCACTTTCAAAGAAAAATAATGGTTACAAATATATTCTCTGTGTGATTGATTGTTTTACGAAATTTGCCTGGGCTATACCGTTAAAAACAAAAATCGCTTGTGAAGTGACCGGTGCCATGTCCAAAATACTTATAGTTAGATCGCCTAAACTGATGCAGGTAGATAATGGAAAAGAATTTTACAATTTAAAATTTGACATGTTAATGACAAAGCATAATATAAAAAAGTATAGCACATATTCAACGACGAAAGCTTGTTTTGTTGAAAGGTTTAACCGAACTTTAAAAGCGCTCATGTACAGAGAATTTACAGCGCGCGGATCATTTAATTGGACTTCTATACTGCCAATTTTATTAGATAAATATAATAATTCTAAACACAGAACTATTGGAATGTCACCAGTGCAAGCTGATACAATTCCATTTTCAGTAGAAATAAAACAACGAAAAATCGAAAATAAAAAAATCATATTTAAAGTCGGTGATAAAGTTCGAATAAGCAAACAAAAAGGTGTCTTTACAAAAGGTTATTTACCAAACTGGTCTACAGAAATCTTCACTATTTTTAAAATAAATAAAACAACCCCTGTCACTTATCAGTTACGAGATTACAATGGAAATCCTATACTAGGCTGTTTTTACTCCGAAGAAATATATAAAACAAATTATCCTAATGATTATTTAATAGAAAAAATTGTACGAAAGAAGGGGAATCAGATATATGTTAAGTGGGCAGGATTTGATAATTCTCATAATTCATGGATAAATAAGAATGAAATTAAAAAATAATTTCAGTGGCTGTTCAGAAGTGAATGTGTTTGGTACAGTGAATTATTTTTCAATATTCCATACGGCGAGTCAGGTTAACAATATGTCATCGGCTATTTTGGACATTCATTGCATTCTCGGAGTTAACAACAAGTATTTTATTAAAGAAATATCTATAGCAGACACTGAAACATGGACCCATCAACACTTTATATTTAAACATATTTCTTTAAAACAAGACGCAAAAAGTCGAAGCGTAAACAGTTGGTTGAAACGTCTATATCATGGTTTATCGTTGGAATATGGTGATGTCGAGTATGGAGAAATACAGAAAATATTTCAATCATTAAAATTCGATAGAATTTACGTTAAAGGTTTGCAGAAACAACAGATTATCAGCGAGTTTATGCCACACGCTACCGTCTTCAACTTTGAAAACTTAGATTGTCCACAGCTTTGTCAATTGAACGGGGAAACACTACCATGTTGTATTTTTCATAAGGATTTTAATCCACAACAATGTACATTGTATAAAGTATTTGCATTAAAAAAAGTATTCTATTATTTAAATAAACAATATTAATATTTTAACATTGTTGGATTTTTTTATTTATTTACTATATAACATTGTATAATATTATTAAAAACAAAATCAAACAGATATTTACATGACAATAACAATAAATTATAGAATATATATATATATATATATTATGTACACAGTAGAACAATTTTTAATATTTAGTTGTTCAAGTACCCCCATGGTAACGTTTCTATTATGTCATCTTCCGAATACATAACCATGCGTTTTTCGTATTCCATTTTGAAAGTTTTTGATGTAAATGTTGTTGCTAATTGCTTAGTTTTAGAATTTCGGGTTATTTGTTGAAATTGCAGTTCTACCTCCCTTATTTCGTCGTTCATTATTTTTTTCATACTGTCCATATTTAATTTTTGAACATTTTCATAACTAAGTGTAAATCCTTTTATTTTTGTTGTTGTCCGGTTTTCATTATCTGTGTGTGCTATACTTTTAGGACCAGTCGACACCCAGTCTGTTATATGTACACCTGGACCTAATTCATCCTTCCATTCACCTAGCATACACCCTGTCTTTACTTCGACATCATCGAAAATATAAAATACGCTATCTGTGTCGTAATAGACGACTTTCTCACCGAGATTGTCCAACATGGTATACAATCTTAATCTGGCATTTGATGTTGTGAACGCCGCTATGTAAATGTTGGTATTATGTTCGTTTCCGACGTATTCATTAATTTGTTTATAAGACACTTCGACTAAATCATCTGTCAAAAACACTATGTTTTCAATTTCTAGTTTACTGTTCAACAATACTTGATACCATCTGTCCGGTTTTGATATTATCTCGGTTTTTGTTTGATTAGGTCTTTGTCCAAACTTACCCCAAAACGAATTCAGGCATATTTTAGCAAGTGCTCTTAATCCAGGATTTTCTTTTATATTTTCTAAATCCAAATCGATTCCCACTGCATTTTTTACTGCTAAAATACAATCATTAACTGTTGGATAGTCATTTTTCCAAGAGCTAGTTTCTAGTTTAATTTTTAAAAATCGTTTTATATATTCCTTAAACAATGTATTAGATTTTTTTTCAAAATGTTGTACTTCATACATTTTTATGATTTTATAACCTTTTTCTAAAGCTTTTTGCACTTCGTCTGTGGTCCAAGTTCCTGCAAGTGACTTCTGATCAGCGTTGTGTGTGCACCGTCTAATTTTATCAAGATAACATTGATTACAAAGCGTGAATACTAATTTTTTAGATTTTATCGGAAGTACGGGATGATATAAATTGGTTGGTGGTAATAATTTGCATTTGATGAAACCATACCAATTTGATTCCAAATATTTTTTAATTGATGGATTAAAAATCTTTTTAAGATGGCCTACGGGGTAATTATCATAATACATTACTGTTGGGTATAAACTGCATACATCGATGTATTTAATTTTTTTATTTTTAACCATTAATTTTGTAGCATTAGTTCTTCCTCCGAAAAATGCATCTCGTGGGTTTAGTGGCTCAATCACATCATCTGGATATTGCATCATTTGTTTGTAATCGGCGTGCTTTCTCCATTTACAACTCCACATTTCTTCAACTTGGTACCCATTTTCTTTCAATTGAGTTGTCCGTCTAATTGTGTTGTTGTATAAATCGGTCATGGTGTTTTTATTAACGGGGTTTATATCATTAGGGTTGAAGCAATCCTGACAGCCATGCCAGAAACATCCATGATACTGATACACTTTTTTTTCTGACACATCATAACCGTCGACTTTAGCACCGCATATGACAGCTTCTCCACCGTTTAATGCATGCTTTATATTTTTATTTCCATTTAAAATTTTGCTTTTCAACCACTTGATTGATTCGTCTGAAAATTTCTCTTTTTTCACATTTTGAACGACTGCTATAGTGGCATTTGACAAGTCACTCTGCCGATAAATTGCCATACATACACTCGCAATGGTTATGTATTTAAAAGGGTCAATGTTGCACACGTCCAAAAATTGTTTTCTGAGTTCTAAACATCAATCAAGAATGTCAACGTCCGAATTACAATATTCTTCCAACTCTTTTTTGAAATTAAATGTATAATTTTTATTTGTCATTTCGTCATGCCAATTTATAAAAGCTGTTCTTTGTTTCGTTGTCATAGAATTATAACCGTAATACGATTTGTTTGGTAAAGGTCCTATATAACTTTGATTTTCTGGAGTATTGAAAAAATGTGGAAAGTATCCTTTTTTCGCTTCTGTAAGTCCAAACGTTTTTGGGAAGTCAGATAGTTTAGACTGTATAAAGTTAAGGCTATCGATGAATTTTATGTTCAAGCCCCCTTCTTTTATTTCGAGCATCATAATTTTTGTCCCGTTACGAATTATTTTGTATTTGACTGTTGGCATATGTTTTAAAATATATTGTATTATAAAATATGTATCATATGATTTTGAATTGTGCGCTATGTATGTTGTTCCTTTCATATCTTTACTTAATGCCCATTTGCAAAATTTATCATTAGCCGAGGCCGCGTCACATGTCGAAAACACATATTTTGTACCTTCAAAATTGTGCGCAATTACCATATTTGGTATGTGTGTTCCTGTGTTTTGTTGGGCTTTGTAATCAAAAAATATATAATTCGTTGTAAACGTACAGTCTTTCCGTTTTTCTGATGATTTGTTGTTACAAACGCAGGCTTCCACACAATATCCTCCTTTTCCTATTTTTCGTTTCATAAAACATTCATGTAGAGACAATTCAATGTTTTCTTGTTTACAATTATGGCATTTTCCATATCCGCAAACGCTATTTTGTGTGTGGTCATTTCTTTGTACGATTAAATTACATCCACTGCATTTATACTCTTTATCGCAAACATTTCTATGTTTTCTTAAACATTCGACCAGGGGCGGACTGGCCCGGGCGGAGAGGCGGAAAAGTCCGACCGGGCCGCCGGCGCGCACGGGCCGATAGGAAAATAGGATTATTAATAATTTGTACTGCAATAATATGATGGAATAATTTTTGATTTTATAAGTCGAAGACTTCATAGCTGTTGTATACAAAATAAATAATTATACAAGAGTACATGACAGAATTGGTACAGAGTTGGTAACGTAAAATGTATATCGAAACAATAATAGTGAACAATATCCCCGATAAGAGAAACGTTAAAACTATTTTAACCAATTACCGAAATTTTACGTAAACGTTTATTAATAGTCGTGAAATTTATCGGCACACCCAGATGGGCCTCGCGGAACACCGGTTTGGAAACCCTGCGATATTGAGTTATCAGAGATAAGCGAGCAACGGCTGTATAATAGTTACTGTGCTATTAATAAATAATAACCAAAAGTAAATACAGTTGTTCAGTAATCAGTTGTTAAGGGGACGTATTGGTCTCGGTCAGTAATCATCATTCGCAATCTGTGCAATCGATTCAATTTTACAATTATTTGTTTTTATTTTTTTTGTGTTACATTTAAAAAAATTACTTTTAAATATTGTAATTTTAAAATGAAGAAAATTAAAGGTGGTGCTGAAAAGTGCCGTATAAGACGAGCTGCTGAGCTACTTATTGTTGGAAATGACAAAAATCAAAGAAAGCTTAACTTTTTTAAAATTAAGGTAAGTCGTTTGGTGATTTTTTTAGACTATTAAATTCTAACCTGAGTACTTGACTAATTATTTAATTTTTTTTTTTTTTTTATATATTTATAAACTCCTATTTAACGAAGTTTAAAATATTTTGCATTTACCTTAATATAGGTTTAATAAAATTATAAACTATAAAGCAATAAACAACTTTTAAATTTAAGATGTGGTATACAACACTTGTTCAAGATATTTAAATATATTTTAGGTATATCTAATAAACTTGTATTATTAAATATTAAGTTTCAGAAATCACTGCCTCCTATCTAATATCTACTTATTTAATTTTTAATATTGCATTATTTTAAGGAACATACTAGTAGTGAAAACAACGATACAACAGTTGAAATGGATTTAAACCAAAATCAGAGTCATAATGAAGATGGGCATTTTAATAATGAGCAAGTGGTAAGTTTTTATCAATGTTTTTATATTTATTTTTATTTATTTTTATTTTTTGTATAATAGTTAAATTAAATTAAATTGGTTACATACATATTTATGTAATGTATTATTAAACAATTTTAACTGTTTATTATATTAACCTATATTTTAATAAGGTTTAAACAGAAATTTAAACTAATTAATAAAAACTTTCTTTTAGAAAAATATTGATGATACCTAATAATACTAGAAATACTATCTCACATAATGAAAGTAGCATGAGCACAGAGCACTAATGTTGACAAACTTCTTGCAAATTTTTCTGTTTTCATTTAATATTGAAAATTTAATAATATTATGTTACTAAATTTTAAGGAAATTTTCACTGATGGACAAAAAGACATGCAATCTTCTTCTTTCACACTTTTGAAAAATTCAAATGTACTACATAAGTTGGCTTTTATGAAACAGCATCCAATTCAGCCTTCATTTTCAAACTCTCATTTACACATTCAAAAACTATATAAACGAAAAATGCCTGATGGAAAAGAAGTTTCTCGGAATTGGTTGTCGATTCATGTAGAAAATAATGAATTAAAATCAGTATATTGTCCTATTTGTATAGCATTTAGTAGTCATCAGTCCCCTTTTATAAATGGATACAAAGATTTCAAACACATTCACATAGCTGTTAAAAAACATGAAGAGAGTCGTTCACATAACTTTGCCGTTCAAAATTATATTCAAGCCTCATCTGAACAATGCATTGAATTTAAGGTCAACAGAAATTTATTAAATTTAAAAAGGATTCAAGTACAAGAAAACATTCATGTAGTTGAACAGATATTTGATATTATAAAATTTCTTGGAAAACAGAGTCTACCTTTTAGGGGTTCTGGATCTTCAGAAGGTCTTTATCAGTTAGGGAGAATTGGAAATCACCATTTAAACAATGAAAACTTTTTAGAATTGGTCCAATTTACTGCCAAAAGAGATTCAATTTTACAAAAACACCTAACGCTAGCAATAAAAAATAGTGAAAAACGAAAGCTAAGTTTAAAAAACAAATCTAAAGGTAGAGGTTCGTTGGTGACATTATTGTCAAAAACCACTATTAATAAAATTATTATTGCTATTCTTCAGTCTATAAGGAATAAAATTAAAAACGAATTGTGTAATCAAAAATTCAGCCTCCAAGTTGACAGCACTCAAGACGTTAGTGTATCTGATCAAGCTGCTATTTATATACGCTATATATACAATGGAGAAATTACCGAAAGACTTTTTGCAGTTTTAAAAATTATTGATTCTTCTGGTAAAGGATATTACGAAATGTTGAAAAATTTGTTTTTAAAACATAATATTAATTTTAAAAATGTAATTGGAGAATCGTTTGATGAAGCTTCAAACATGAGGGGAGCATTTAGTGGTCTTCAATCAAGGATAAAACATGAAAATCCAAAAAGTATCTATATTTGGTGTTATAGCCATATCCTAAATTTATGTATTAGTGATGCATGCAAACATATTGATGCTAAAAATCTATTTGGATTTTTAAATAGGTTATCAACCTTTTTTGGGGACTCGTACAAACGTATGAATGTGTGGATCGAGCAAAATAATACTATCAATGAAAGAGTCAGCTTGAAAAAACTTCAAAAAGTGGGTGAAAATAATACTAAATGGTGTCTAGGGAAAAATCTTTATTTTGGGTTTTTGAAGGAAAACAATGTTTATTTTTGACTGTCATTAGTGCATTGAATTTTGTAATGCAGTCTCCAGACTTTGATTCAAAAACTTGTTCTGAGGCATCATCTTTGATTGAAAAACTGTGTAGTTTTAAATTAATACTGACTGCTCATATTTTTATGAAAATTTTTCAAATAATTGGACCAACTTCAAGATATTTGCAGACTAAAAACATGGATCTGTTGACTGCATGGGATATGGTAGAAGTGACTAAATCAGAAATTACTAAATTAAAATTTGAAACTATTTATAAGGAATCCCGAGAATTCATTAAACAAATGAATGAAAAACTGTGTACTTTCAATTTTCCTGATGAAATTAATATCAGCAATACATTTGCAACTTCAAGAATTAGCAAAAAAAAAATCATTTTTCGACGAACAATGTTCAGACGAAGTTTTGTCTGTTCCTATTGATAAGTTTAGAGTTGGAACATATGTAGAAATAAAAGACCAAATAATAAGTAGTTTAAATCAAAAATTTTCTGCCAACAGTCAGTTAATAGCTGATATTCAGTATTTTATTCCAAAAAATTTTGATTTGGTTGCTAGTATGCCAAACATAGCTTTAACATATTTATCTGAAGTGTCAAACATTCCAAAACATAAACTTCATTCAGAGTTAAAGAATTTTGTTGCAGTTTTTCCAAAAATATCTACATCAATTAAAGAACGCACTCAGACAATGTATCAAGAGCAATATGTTTCAGAAGATGATGATAATAATGAAGAATCAATTAATGAATTTTCTGATATATTAGAAGATAATACTCTTGAATTAATTGGTATGTTTAATAATAACTCAAAAATATTTTCCCAAATTGTATTAATGAATTATTTATGCATGTAATACTTGAAATTGTTGTAGGTAATGATTTCTACCAGGAGAAGAAGTGTTCTTTAAGTATCGATCATGATCCGAAAAATTGCTTAAACTGTGTGTACAAAGTATTATATTCATTAAATTTACATGTTTCATCTTATAGTTATCTCTGTGAAGCTTATGAATTTTTTTTAACTTTATCTGTAACACAAGTGAATTGTGAACGGACATTCAGTAAACTTAAAATAACAAAAAATCGTCTTCGTTCTAATTTAAGCTCAGAAAATTTAGAAGCATTACTGATTATGTCAATTGAAAAACAGATGTTAGAAGATGTAGAAGTATCCGATATTATTAATTACCTTAAAAGTACATCAACTTTAATGCTAAATATGTTTACATAAATTTTAATTACATTATGTTCTAATAAACTTTTTTGTTCTGTAACATGATTTACTTATATTACTATTATTTCAGAATTTTAGAACTTATTAACATAAAAACTAAGTAAATAGGTATTATAAAGACAACTAAAAATTTTCATTAACTATGTAAAAAAAAGTCGGGCCGCTCATATTCTTCTCCGCCTGGGCTGAAGTATTCCCAGTCCGCCCCTGCATTCGACATCGACACAGTAACGGTTGCACTCTTGACAAAAAATTTTTTCTTTTCTGAAGTCTTGGATATGATATTTTTCGTTACATAGCTTACACTTTAACCCCGGTCCTTTTTTACACACGTGACTATTTTTATTATTATTATACCCCGTATCACATAATTCGCAGTAGTATACACGTTCCTTAAATGAAGGCATGGAATAAATAGTATGAAAATGATCATTTTTTTTTCAATAGATAAATCTTAATTGTATTTTCATTTCCCGAGTAGTCGATTTCACAAAAATTATCCACATTCACGACTTTCACTTGAATGTTCAACAATTTTTCGACATTTTCTATATCGCGATAGGAAAACGGTCGGTTATCAAATATTTTTAATTGTTGACATAATTGCTTGGTCAAACGTGTTTGTATATTATTTCTGCTATTCCGTAGGTCTTTTATTTGGCTATCGGTTAATTTATGTCCCAATATATCAGCAGTATTGTACGATAATCCAATTAAAATAGCACGGGGGCAACATAATTCATCTTGATTATTGATTTCTGTTACACATCTTTTGTTTTTGGTAAAAAGATTCAAGTATTCCCATGATGGTTTAGGTTTACCACCTTTAGGCATTTTAATGACTTGAAAACTGAATACCGTTTCGTTAATATTAACAGATTGATCCGATGTTAATATACTACAAATTTTATTTAAAATTTTCTGCCCAGAGATATTGGATATCATGTTACCTGTGGATATTGGCGAAAAAAACTTCGGATTGTCTGCGTGCATATTAACAATGTCCCCATCAGTAAAATTTGTAATTGTTTTAATATTTGTTATCATATTTTTTAATCCATCCTCCAATAGTGCGTTTAAACTTACTATATCTAAATTCCCCGGCACAGGTTTTAATGTTATACTATAGTCAATCATATAAGCATTATATTTTTTTATAAATCTATTTTTCTTATTATAAATGCTGAACAAATTTGATTCTAAAAGTGAAGTTTCAGTTGCCGGTTCTATTAGTTTCGCTTTTTTTATTTTTTCTTTTGTTCCGACCGTGGTGTCAACGTGTACACGCTTACCTAAAAAATGTACACATATATAATATAAGCGTTTCATAAAAATGTTAATTAAATACATTTGTTAGACGTTTCAGCTGAATTATTTTCCACGAAAATGTTGGGGGCTATTTCAAGCATGTCCTGTTGTTTGGCATTAGCTAAAAACATTTAATATTGTTATATTATGTATACTGTATAGTTTATAAAGTGTATCATACTTTTACATAATTCACTATTTTCGACCTCATTCAACAATTGGACACACAATTCATCGTCACTGTCCTCGAAAATTATATTATTGTCATCTAATAAAAACAAAAATATTTTTATTTTTGACACCAAATAAACAAAGTGCATCTTACTTTTACATAATTCACCATTTTCGACCTCATTCAACAATTGAACACACAATTCATCGTCACTGTCTTCAAATATATTACTATCTGAAAAACATAAAATATTTTAATACTCAATTATAAACGTATATATATTATATATATTTCTTACTTATTTCTACAGGTATTGTTGGTACTAAAGGTGTTGCTGCTACTGCTGCTGCTGCTGTTGGTACTGTAGGCTGTTTATTAATACCTAAAATGGGATCAATACTATAATATTTTAAACTTGAACACAGAAATCTCTATAACAATTTATTGTCTATCTGTGTTAAAATAATGCACCTTCGGAGATCGAGTGTCCTATTACGTTGACCTAACAACCATGAACATGTGGTTGCATATACTAAACTCCTTAAATACGATCAGAATGTCTTAACACGTATGCCGGTGTCCGTGTTATCTAATGATAACAATAAAAGTAAATATAAAACGCGGAAAACAGAAACCGATTTGTTTATTTACATGCCCGAGTCTGTGCTGTCTATGAATCTATGAATTATAAGACGATAAAAACGCTGGAAACTGAATGCAAAAATGTTCAAAATAGTAGTATATTCTACAACCAAATAATTTATAATCGTATTTTCAATAATGTAGTATTGGTAATGGTGCATGTATTAGTATTATATAATGATAAATAAATATTTTTTTTCTCATACAAACCTAATATTGTACGACTGTGAAAAATTCCGTGCATGTAAAGCGTGATTATTACGTATGAATATTTACCATTATACATTATACGTTAAATTTTATTTACTCACCGTGAATACTTTTGATGTGCCGTTTGAGAGCATCATTTATAGTAAATAAATTTCCACAAATAGTACACTTAAATGGTTCAATACTATTATGGCGCTTTAAATGCCTAGTTAAAATGTCTTTTCGCGAGAAAAAACATTGGCACTGATCGCACTTAAACATTTTGCATTATTTTAATAAACACATCAGAACGATATCACTGCGAAAACCATACTAAATCAATGATACTGTGCCATAACCTAATGTAATGAGGAGAAAAAAATATGTGAGCAGACTCGTATTACAAGAGAAAAAAATGCTTATTGGTGTTTTTAATTTTTACTGGAATATAATAGGTACTAATGATAAATCTCAGTGTATTGTTAGTGTAGGTTGTTGCGTTATGTGAAATATTATTAAAATATTATTTTGTTTTTAAAAATGTCATACTCCAGCCAAGTATCTACTATAAACACACCTGACGTTTCAAATGGTTTCATTGACTTCTTATCGAATGGTCAGTTTGATGATATGGTAAGTGTAATTACATATATTATAGTTTAAAAAAAAAAATGACACAGTTTATATAATTATAGCTATCAAGTACACCGAGACGGGTATTTTATAGTATATTATTAGAGCAAGAAGAAGAAAATAATAATGTTGGTGAACATAATGTAGCTGAGTATATACCCACATAGCAAAATAACATTTTCAAAATATTGTTAAAATATAAAAACACAAAATCAAAATATTTTATTTTATTCATCACAATGTTTTAAAATATTGTGAAAACATATAGAAAACATTTTTTGGCAGGAGAAAAAACGTTTTCACAATATTGTAGTAAAATATTTTTACATTGTTTGGTTTTTACATTTTCAAAATATATAGGACATAATATTTCTAAAATATTCAAATTCACACATTTTCAAAATAATTGCCATTAAATGTTTCTAAAAATTCTTATAAAAATATTTATAATCAAATATTTCTTAAATACTTAATTAGATATACTTTTAAAATGTTAAGGATCAAATGTTTACATAATTCATCCACAATATTTTTAAATTGTTTGTAGACAAAATATTATATACTTCAATAATAATTAACCAATATTGGCAATATTCCAATATTAGTTATGTATAACATAAACATTATACTACCTATGTTTCATTTTAATGAATAGAATAAGGAAGAAGAAATGAGTAGGAGATTAAATTATTATGTTCAAAAAAAATATAATATATCATTCAATTATAATTAATCAATTTTATTTTTTTTTTTAATTAATAGCACTTTCATTTTTATCATTTTTTTGTTTTTTAAGTTTTTCTCTTTGTGCAGCTTGAGCCATCCAATTTTTTAACGGTTTTTCTACTTCTATATTTGGAATATCTGCAAACTTTTTTATTGAACGGACTGCTTCTAAAATAAAAAAAACATTAAGTTTACAATGAATTATAATGTTTTATTTATTAAACTCTACAAATTATTATCTAATATCTGTCTGCAAACACCATTTAAAGATAAAAAACAATCAAAAGTTCACTAAATAGTATTAAATAAAAAGATAATAATATTATTGTTGTGTCACTATTTGGTTAACCCTTATAATTGCTAGATATATTTTCCTATTTTTATACATATTTCTTTTAATAGCTTCTAGACAAATTTAGATAATGTATAGTATTTTTTTTTTACTTACCAAATATAATACTGCAACTTTGTAGAGTTGAAAATTGATTTTTTCCCTTAAAACCAATATAGGAGTATTTCATGAGAAATGTGTCGCTAAACATCTTTTGCATCATTTTACGGATGGTTTCAGACAAAGAGTTACTCAAAAATCGAGATAAAGTTTTGACCTATAAAACATCATTTATTTTATAGAACTGTGTTATGCATTAATATATTATTATGTGATACATAAGTATTATTTTTAATATACTTATCTAAGAATGATATTTTTATTAATAAACATTATAAACTAGGTACATACCACAGCAGACCTGTACATTGAATCCTTTACTAATCTGTCTTCCATTTTATTAAGGTCAGAGTCATTTTCGATTATTGTAATATCGTCTTCATAAGTAGCATAAGTTTCAGTAAAAATGTTTGATTTTCCTGAAAGTTTATCATCAATTTTTTCCATCAAAGATTCAATAATATCCATACGCCTGTGTATATTTTCAACATCGTACTTCAGAGTTGTCAGAGATCTTTTTATGAATTTTTTAAAAGCTGAAATAATAAGTAACAAATCTTGTTACAATGTTTAATAATAAAAAAATAGTATTATATAATTATTTATTGAATCCTTTTTAACTTTTATTTTTATAGTATATCAATTAATTAAAATGTATAAAATATATTCACCCCAAAATTTGGGATTCTTCTATGAATATTGGCCATTAGCTTATTATTTTGTAATGTAGGAATAGTGTATATAAATTATCAGTTCTAAAAAAAATTACTATTATGGTTGCACCGGTTTATAAAAATTAAATGTTTTTAAGGTACATCAAATAATAGTACTCAATTACAAAAAAAAAAAAAATATGGTTACTTTAAGTGAACTTTTTCTTCAGTACCTATTTTAAATTTTTAATTCAAAACTTATTAGAGCAATATAGTGTTTGTGTATAATTAGTGCTTTTTTACAACACTGGCCTTTAAATCACCTAATATATTTTAATCCAATATACTATTTATCATAACTAAACAATATATTAATCAATAAGCAGTAATCATTATAATACATACATTGATCAGTTTCATTTTCTGCAGTATTATTTGATGGTGAAATAAATAAGCCATGTTCTGGAATTATGTGGTCCTGGGTCAATACTGAATGATCATTAATTGTATGAGATATTTTTATTCTTTTTTGAGCTGAACCAGGAAATTCAGAATTTTCACTGATAGCGTTTAAAACAAGTTCAATATTATCAGTGGTTTCAGCTTCATTTTCAACAGAATGATTTGAATCATGTGACAATGTGTCAAATATATTTGCCGGTGTATAACTTTTATCTTTATCAGAGTCATCTCCTGTTGATTCTGAAAAAGAATATTGTCCAAAAATCACTAATTCTTTAAAATGTATTTAAGTTATAATATGGATGATAGATGAACGACAAATACATAATATACAGTGCTTGATTTGGAAAAAAAAATAGAAGGGGGACTCATCGGATGTTTGATGAACGAGCGTTCCAGTTAAAATTAACCGTCACATTACTGTGGGGAGCAAATAGAAGGGGTACGCTAACAAAAAAAATTAAAAAAGAAGAGGGACTCCGCCCCCCTATAATCAAGCACTGTATTAATACATAAGATATAGAAGATACATAATATAAGATATTTTAATAGAAGTTATTATTTTTTATTATAATAATAAAATTTATAATTTTGTTTTCTTATCTTTTTTACATTATATACCTACTCATGAAAAGACAGAAAGTAAAATTAAATTACTTCTATTATTATCAATAAAATATCTTGTTATGTTGTATTATAGGTATATAATGTATATTGGACACATGTCCATAATTTTAATAAATTAAAATAAAATAAATCACCACTAAGATGTAACACATAAATTATAAATGCTAAGAAAGTTTCAATACAAACCAATTTCAGATTCTTCAAAATACATTGGAGGATTTTGTAATTTTGATAAAACAGTTTCTGTTGGTATGTTATTTTTGGTTCTTTTGACAGTTTTTGTAACCTTATCATCTTCATTCGATGACAATTCTGATGTTGCTTGTGCCTTAGTTGCTTTGGCTTCAGCTTCTTGAAAGCTAGTTATAATTAATTTATGAATTTGCTCATTTATTATCTATACCTACTACTAAGAAGTATGCATTTTGTAATTTTTTAATTGTATAAAATATTAATACTTACTAATGTTGGTCAACAAAGTCCTTGCTTTATATTTTTTAAAATGTATTTCATCAGGTTTAATCCTACGTTTAATTGATGTTTTAGTATCCATTCTATTGGTCTTATTAGGCCACTCGCAAAAACCATTCTTGAACCAAAAGTCTGGTACAACATCTACTGTATTATCAGCTTCAAAATAAACAACAGTCCACATACTATAAAATAAAATATTTTTAAATAAAAGTGCATTTTTTTTTTTAACAATAAACAAATGTATAGGTACAGCACACATTCGATATAGAAATAATGAATACCTATATTAAAATAAATATTTATACTATATAACAGCTGTACAATAAATCTAATTAAATTATAGTAATTATATCAAATTTATTTATTATAGATACATTATATGTAACTATATTAATTATGAAGAATAGACATTGTTATATATTTATGATTTTCAGATTCAAAGAACAATAATTTATTTTTTATATCTAATATTTTCCATTCTCTTGTATTTTCAGAAAGATTCTTAACAAGAAAAATGTCGATTTTGGATGATTGTAGTGGAGTTTCAAATAGGTCGTCCTTGATCAAGTATATTCGTCCAGTAATAGCCTCTAAATTATTTTCGTTTGATTTAATAATTGAATCAATTTGAACCACATCACCTTCTTTAGTTAAAACATAGCAATCTGGCTTTTTTGAAGTCAAATATAGTTTATTTTTAGTCAAATTATTATCATTATTGGTATTACTAGGACATTGTTCTTCATACCGTTTCACAACTTGTTGTAGCGGTTTATCATGCTTACGAAGCATTCTTTTAAGATTCTTCATATAGTTCTCAAACGGGAAAGTACTGCAGTTATCCAATGGTCCATATCTTTTATAGTCTTCAGTCAAATGCAATAACCCGTGTATGTTGTGAGAAGCTAAGTGTGATCCATATAACTGTTCAAATGTTTTGACAAAATAGTCCAATAACTTTTGAGCATAGTTCACAAATTTCTTATGATTAGGACTTAAAAGAATTCTCATACTGATAGAAAGTATTAAAAAGTTTTTATAACAATCATCAGTTAATACATTTTTGAGCACAACCATTCCAGTATATAGTAAAAACTGACGAAGCTCAGTTGCTTTCCAGCGGCTTATTTCTAAAAGAGATCGGGGTTTGCGAGAGAAATCTTTTGTTATGCTGTTTATCTTAATATTATTAAGTGCATCGTTTATTTTATTTATTTTCCAACTAGGTATTCGTATATTCATGGGTCCTTTAGTATTACCCATCCATAAATTAATTAATTTACGCATAACACCTAGGCACACTAAATGCATATAATCCATGGAAAATAATTGAACTATATCTACGTTTAAAATTGAACAAATACTTGAAGTTGTAATGGATGTATGATGTTCTTCATATTTCATTAGTACATAATCGTCATGTGTCCTAATAGTGCTACCATTTTCTAAGTAAGGAAAGCAAACACGACTTTGTTGATATTCACCTTCAATTGTGCAGCGCGTACAAGAAAAAAACCCTGAATGACCTTTAACTTTCATGAGGAATGCCTTAGCAGGTGCATCACAACACATCACTTCTATTACAACATTTTTTTTTATATTATTAATATAAATACCATTAGTTGTAAGGAAAACTGCTTCTGAAACAAAATCTTTTAAATAGTCATCACTACTTAGTGGTTTCTGATGACCGTGATATATTCCAATAGGAAAAACATGTTCATGATAAGGAGCTATGTAAGCCAATATAGGCCAAAATTGGCTTGAACTGCTTTTGGATAAAGGCAATCCGTCAACTCCTACAGCTATTTTAATAATATCAGGCAAAGACAGAATGGATGAATATTTTATTATACCAGCACTTAAACCAAAATGATAGTAATAACCTCCTGGCTCTACATTTCTTAAATTTGTAATTTTTGTAGATTTACACTGAAGTAATGTACGAGCATCTTTTGGTAAAAATGAAAGACCAGCATCATATTTAAGTACTTTAAGAAGACCATTAATCGCGTTTTGCGGAATATTGAAATCTGTAGCCCATTTTCTAAGACTTTCATTAACATCAACTTGTAGTTTAGAATTTGTATTTTCAATAGAATTAAGTGTTGATTGGGTTAATCCAATTACTTCCGAAATGTTTTCCTCCCGAGAAGGTATTTTTATAGAAGGTTGTTGTTGAGAGTTCTGACTAATTTTTGAAGGTTCAATGGAGTTCAAAACTAAAGTACTGATCACATTTTGTCTACTCAAGTCATTATCATCATCATCAGAACTTTCTAAAGCAAGCAATTCATTGTTGATTCGTCTGCGTTTTGTTCTATAGCTTGACAAATTATACATTTTCAACTGAAAACAATTTTTTTCCTTTTTTCTAGTTAATTATAAGTGTAATTTTTTTTTGTAGTTATATTTTTTAACTATATTCAGTGTTGGGGAATAACTTAACTTAAGTTACAAGTTACTATAACAAAATTACTTGATGGTAATTTAATTACATTTTATTGTAAGTAATTTATATGTGATTTGAGTTACTTTTTAAAATTAATTATCACTTAATTACTAGTTACTATTTATTTGGTTTAATATTATATGCACTAAAGCGATCTAAAATTAGTGACTGTAATTCTGAATATGTACTTTTGTTTAAAATAAATTTGAAAAATAAAGATTAATATTTAATGTGTAGTAAAATGAGTATTAATTAATAATTTCATATTGTTGGTTGTAGTTATTTAATAATTAATTTATGTATTGTCATATTAAACACATGGTTAGCTCCAGTGATATTCTTGAAAAAAAGTAATTTTTGTTGTAATTGAGTTACTTTTTAAACTCAAAAGAAATGTAACTTGAACAATTAAAAAAAAGTAACTTAAAAATAATTTAGTAACAATTTTGATAAGGAATTAGAAGTGTAATTTAATTACCAAAAAACAGTAACTTCCCCAACACTGAGTCTACATTACAATATTTTATGTATAACAACAGAATTATTCATATTTCATTAAATCTAAATTATGGATACAGCTACAATATAATACATTCAAATAGGTAGATTTAATTCAAAGAAAAATCAAACAATTACAAAATTTACACAAAATAAAAAAGTAACAGGTAACTATAATACCTAAATTTCAATAAATAAATACCTACATAATACAAAATATTTAAAAAAAAATTCAACTATAGAAATAGAATTATATAATATATATAATATATACGACAAGTGTTAGTAACATTCTGCATCCATTTTATAAAGATATTATGAAATATAAATACCACAGAACAGGGATTGCAATTATTTCACAGTCGATCGGTGTAAAAAGTATTAATTATTTAGGTAGTTTATAAAGTTAACATTTCTTAACATTTTTTTAAATAAACTCACTTACATACTATATGAGTAATAGTAATATACTAATATTAAAATTAAAATTATTAAAACAAGACATCGTACTTAACAATAAAAGATTAAGAAAATTATTTTTATGAATAGAAATAAATAACCGAGGTACCAAGCGTAACAAAGACAATTTTGTAACGTTATTCATACTCACATATTATAAATAGTTAATTACCTATTAATTAAACTAAACTTATTAAAGTAAAATACATACCTTGTAATATGAAATGGCACGATAAATTGAAATAATAGGTTAAATAGGTATCTCCTTCCTTTCTATTAAGACACTAGTGACGATTGAGAACACCGAACGGAGAAGTAAGCAAATACTATAAAATATAAATTTATGGTATTTGAAGTAAGTGAGTGACGCGAATAATTAGCGAATGACCACAAACAAAACAAAATGACCATACATCAGTCACCGATGTATCTTTATTCTATGGGAATGACGATAGTAAATTATGCAATGATCATGTTAGACGGCATAGGCGCTGACGAGTGACGACGAGACGCAGTGCGCACAACGGTTATTGTTTGTCTTGTCGTTATCGAATAGCGTTAATACGAAATAAATTGATGAAAATGGAAAAACCCACATAAAAGTATTCCGTTATCTAAACACCGCTCCATTTCTACCGCCCGCCCAACGAGCCGGTCCGTCGATTCTTAAATTTATTATACAATATACTCGTATATAAATAATAGAGAATATACTATATAGTAATATGTTATAGTTATAATCATTTACTATAATTACCAGTGACGGGCGACGGCTCCGGGCTCGTGCCGCTTGTGGTAGTTTGAAATGGCGACCAAATTGTTAATAAAATAAAAATCTCAAATTTAATAATAATAATAAAAATACAATGATGTGAATAATATCCAAAATAACACTGATAATTTATTGCATAACAATAAAATTAATAATCATAATATAATATACCTACTGAAATCCTGGAAATTCGCACAAACATAGTTCCGTTTATTATAATATCCATTGTTAAGAGGACGCTACCCATGCATTTGTTGTCTCCGTCTTACACACACCCGACATAGCAAAATGTCGTTCACTAATTTCAATAGTGTGCTGTTAGTTTTGATTTTAGATTAAATTGACTTATTATTAAACTTTTAGGTAAGAACATTATCTGTGCTTGAGCGTTGGCGATGGAAAATTAAACTATAGAATAGAATCCAACGCTTAAGCACAGATAAAGTTATTATCTAAAAATTATATAATTAGTCAATTCACTCTAATATCAAAATTATTAACAGCATACTATTCAAACTAGTGAACAAAATTTTGCTATAACGGGCGTGTGTAAGACGGAGACAACAAATGTATGGGTAGCATCCTCTAATACTTAATATAATTTATATAATATAATAATATAATATTAATAATTATTTAAATTATTATTATATTTAAAATAAAACGTAACTGATTGACCATATAGGTTTCGGGTCAAAATATCTCCGCAAAAATATCTCCAGTAAAAATATCTCCGACAAAATATCTCCTGTTAAAAATATCTTTTATGCAAATAAAGAATATTATTGGTAAAAAATATATTATTATATTGTATTTTATAATAATACTGATATCTAAACTGATTAACCTAACCGAAGTAAGTACATTTTCTAGTAATAATGTTTACTTAATATTACTATTTTTTAGTCCGTAACCTTGAATTATAATTTGACATAATATATTATTAAATTGTAATATTAATTTTGTAATAAATTGCTATTTTCTGTTTTTGTGGCAAATATATTATTGCAGTATACACGTAAAAATCAAATCACTGTTCATCACAGTCTTAAATTTTATATATCTTGATTTGATTTTTTTATTCATTTATTTATTTTTAGATTCTGAACGGAGTGATGAATGTATTGATTTTACAATGATGTGTGTTTTTTTTTTGTGTGTGTGTGTGTCTGACGACAACATTTGGAGCAGTAATAATGCTCCGATTTTTGACTTCAGCCCCTCCTTGAAAAGGAAAATTCATCTAGTTGGTACTTTGGGGGGTCAAAAGTAAACATTTGTAAACAGTTTTCAAAAAAATCGATTTTTTGATTTTGCTGTAATACGAAAACGAATATTTGTAAATACTTGAAATTTTCACCAAATGTTTATATTATGATTATATCTTTACAGATAAATTTTCAAAATATTTTGACCATTTTTAAGCTACTTATAGACAATTGAAATTTTCGACTTTTCTAAGTTTTTTTTCTTCAAATGCCGATAACAATTTTTTGGGTGGCCAGAAAATCTTGAAAATTTAATAAAAGGTTTCTTATAAGTTTTTCTTAAAGTGATAAAAAAAAAATCCGAAATCGTTATATAGTCACAATTTTTTTTTATAAGTGCTTAAAGTTCGAATTTATACGAAATATGTCAAAATTTAAATTAAATTTCATATTCTCATTATGCGTATGTTGCCAAATACTTTTTTTATTAATAAACAGATACTATAAAGTAACTATAGTAACATAATATAGTAACTATACTATTTGTTTCAAAATAGAATATATGACAATAATATTTTAATATAATATATCCTAAACTGACAAATCATCTTCGTTCAGAATCGTTTTTCGTATACAATGATACCTATCATTGCATTCAAATTTAACCTACCATAGTCCGAGGTCCACCCCAACCCCCTAATATACAGCAGAGCGATACCCACTTACCCGTTTTTTTAAATTTTTATTACATTAGTTACCTACTCAATCTATTTAAGTAATTTTGTTAATTTTATTACATCACCTAATCGTCCACAACCTTGAATTATAATTTGACATATATTATTAAATTGTAATATTAATTTTGTGATAAATTTTTATTTTCTGTTTTTGTGACAAATATTATTGTATACACGTAAAAATCACTGTATTATACTTGTAATAAATAATAATAATAACATATTACTTTAAAAATAACATATTATGATTACAATAAAATATTTTTAAATATTAAAATATTTTCATGGGGGAAATTTGCATTAAAGATATTTTGTACCGGAGATATTTTAAAGTGGAGATATTTTTGATTAGAGATATTTTGTCGGAGATATTTTTGCGGAGATAATAATATATTGACCGGTCACCGTTATAAGGATGTCTAGACTAGACAAGGTTAGGTTACTAGACAGCTAGTCTAGTATAATTATTTAAATACAATTTTAATATTATTATGTATTGTTTATAAAAATATAAATGCCATAAGTGGAGAAAAGAATCCTCCATATTAATATTGTGTCTATGAGTTTTCAAGTAAAATATTATTGTGACCAAATATTTTGAAGATATTTGATGAAAAATAATGTTATAATATTTTATACAAATTGTTTTGAAAAGGTTTTAATGATATTTGATTCCAAATATACGGTGATCGAATATTTTGAAGATATTTAATGAAAAATAATGTTATAATATTTTATACAAATTGTTTTGAAAAGGTTTTAATGATATTTGATTCCAAATATACGGTGACCAAATATTTTGAAGATATTTAATGAAAAATAATATTATAATATTTGATAAAAATCGTTTTGAAAAGATTTTAATAATATTTGATTTTAAATATATGGTGATCGAATATTTTAAAGATATTTAATGAAAAATAATATTATAATATTGGATACAAATCGTTTTGAAAAGATTTTAATAATATTTGATTTCAAATATATGGTGACCAAATATTTTGTAACTAATTCAACAATATTTTCATTAATATATTTGACAGGACACCTTCTAAAAATATTTTGAAAACATTAATATTTTCAATTTGCTATGTGGGTAGGTACCTAAGGGTGGGTTGCATAAACGTTCATTAGCGATTTATAGAGCCGTTAACGCACTAATGATCCGTTAAGAAAAATTGGGTGTTGCTTGAACGTTTGTTAGTGTTAACGGGTCTGTAAATTATCGGCTATTGGATCTGTAAACTACAGATCCGATTTGGGCTCTGTAACTAGTTACAGATCGGTAAAATAATATAATATTTATATGGTTTAATTTATTTGGTAACCACGGTTATCAATAATTTAATATTTCTTTATGCAACCCGAGAATAGTTTACACAATCATTAAAAACTTTACAGAGCCAGTAAATTACAGGGCTGGTAACAAATTTACAGACTGTTCTTTATGCAACCCGCCCTAACTATGGTACGTTAATTTTATTATTATTATTATTATTATTTTATGAATTAACTATATAAAATATTTACAATTATAGAAAACCAAAATGA
Organism: Schizaphis graminum; assembly: GCA_020882235.1. Lineage (NCBI taxonomy): Eukaryota > Metazoa > Arthropoda > Insecta > Hemiptera > Aphididae > Schizaphis > Schizaphis graminum. The sequence continues at coordinate 19,147,032 of CM037035.1, read as the reverse complement.
TATCGATTTATGGGGTGGTGCGGATACGAAAGTCAATGATGGCATATGTCTTGAAGCATTGGAAAAATTTGTCTGGGGTGAAAATTACACTGATGATGAAAAGTTATTGCTTGAAACATTAAAATAAATAATTAAATAATTAAATAAGCCATTTAAAATACTAACATCTATTATGTATTATTTATAAAATAAAAATTCATAATAATAAAGACATGTAATTATTATTTATTAATTTATGTACATAACATGAGTATATATTTTTATTTACAACTAGTCTTCAAAATCCATGATATCTGGTGAATAAACTTCGGACATATTTTCTTCATCGTCGTCGTCGTCTTCACCACTACAAATATTTTAAGTGTCAGAAATAATAGCGATAATAATAATATTAAACTTACATTATTAATAAATCATCAGTATCCGTTGACACATCTACTTCATCTGATTCAGTTTTCCACATCTCTTCGGTGTCATTTAGGTCTTCTATATTTATTATGGGTGGTGACATTTGCTCCTCACGTCTAAACACCAAATATTATAAATTAAAAAATGAAATATGCGGTATTAAACTTTCTTACATTTGACCTGTAACCAGCTCATCAATCCGTTCAAAAAGATCGTCTAAATCAACACTTGAATACAATAAATTAATAATTAAAAAACTAATAGTAATAATAATATTAAACTTACGGTACATTTAAAATTGGAAAACCAAATTCATTTTCAACATGTCGACGAACAAATCCTAGTGTATTTATAAAAAAATAGAAAAACACTGCTGTTAAATTATACATGGTAAATACGTCGTTTAACGGTGTATCTTTTTTATTCAAAATCAGATTTATACTGATTTAATAAAATAATTTATCATTTTTAATTTATAGAAATGGTAGGGATTATAATTATGGAGAACGCTGGATAATACATTATATATGTGCGTGAGAAAATATCTTGTGAAATATGATTATATATTTTAACGGGTAATTCAAATGCTTAATAAGTATTTAAGACATTATTGCAGGTTTGAGTTGACAAAAATACTCATTTATGGTTTCAAAAAAAAAATGATTACGCAGGGATATGGTGATGTATGGCATCGTCGGAGGTCCAACAGTATAGGTATTAGTGGCATCTATGGCGGGGCGGGTAGCGGTGTGACGGCGGCGCTAACCTAGGCTGGGTACTAAGTGGAGGTAAGGGTGGCGGTACCTTTGTCGTGTGATGGGTGGTGGTACGGGTGGCGGTGGCGGTGGTGGCCCCCCAGGGACCCAGTTACTACTCTCGAAAACCAAGGTGGACTGATAAGGTGTAAACACTTCCACCCGCCCGTCATAGATAAAGTGATCGAAAACTTTACTCCAGTTAAATATGCCGCTAGGTTCGCTGCCTACCCTATAGACTCTATAGTATAGAGGATAAGATATGTTAATATTTATATGTGATTTAAATGTAATTTGATTTAAATTATTAAGGTTTTCAACTTTTTTTGTAGAAATGCGTTATAATATGGTATACCTATAATGTATGAGTTATGATATATTTAATAATACATATAAATATATAATATAATAATGTAAAATAGCTATTTTTGTAAAATGTAATAGTTACAAAAATAATTAAAAAATTATTAATAATAATGTAAAATACAAATGCATTGAAATCCAAGCCCTAGTAATAATATATGTAATTTTGTCCAATGTATGTACCGACTACCGATTAGATTCACTTTTCTACTATAATGTGGTAAAATTAATAATGAGGTATATTTCTATTTTAAATTAGGGTAGCAAAAATTACAATTGGACATCAGTATAATATGCTATACCTATGTTACTACTAATTTTTATTTTTTTTTTAACTGATTAGTATTTGGAAATATGAAACAATAACACAATAGTTAATATTTCAAACTACAATTTGTCTACAAAGGTACCTCAGGTGGATGAAATCTGGATGGATACTTTTTACCTTCATAACACTTTCGGTCATTATGCAAACCAGTATTACACCCAGGAACAAAACATAAATTAGGTATTTTATAATGTTCTAAATTTATATTAACAAAATAATAAAAATTAAATGAAAATTTAGTATAGTGTGACGATTTTTCATTAATTAATAATTTTGATGTTGATACAAAAGAATTAATGCAAGCACCAATTCCTCGTATTTTATATTTATTTGTGATCCTACTATATTGTTTTCTTTACCACCAATTAAACCAATCAGAAAGCAAATTGTGACTCCAGGAATAGTTCATAAATAATAGACATTTTGTATTGTGGTTAAAAAAATATAATTTATTCATATTTTAACAAATACAGTGGTAATTTATTGTGTTTTGCTTAAATTTTCTTTAAATCTTGCATATGAAGCTGTGTATTTTTGCTCCTCTATCGGGTAGGCAATGCGATCTAGCGGTGAGCTAAACTGGAGTAATATTTTCAATCAACTAATCAGCCAAGTGTTTACACCTTATCAATCCACCTTGTCGAAAATGTTCTGCATTATTTATAGAAGCTCAGAAAATATATTACTCCAATGAAAGGATTTGTAAAATTAAAAACTTTTCAAATACCCGTTGGACATCACATCACTAAGTATTAAGTGTTATTTGTACTAAATATAAAGCTCTTATGAAAACACTAAAAGATTTGTCACTATATCTTGATCGAGTAACTTCTTCTACTGCTAAAAATTTACAAATAATTATGTCTTCTTTTATGTTTGTAACTAATTTATTATTAATGAGAAATGTATTTGAGTATACAACTCCATTGTCTATTTTCTTACAGTCGCCAAGTATAGATTTCATTCAAGCTCTAACAATGGTAGATAACTGTGCCAAAGGCCTATCTGATATGAGAAAAGATCATCTAGCTGCTAGATTCTAGCAGATAAATTATTAAGCGATGCAAAACAATTTGCTGAAGATAATGGACTAAAACAGAAAAGTTTTCCAAATAAACGAAATATATTAAAAAAGGTTATGGATGGAGAAAAAAAGGAAATGAAACAATATTCCCAAATCCAAATAATAGATATAAAATTGAAGTATATAACACAGTTTTAGATCAAATTGTATCATCAATATCATCCAGATTTGAAGGGGCTAGAAAGATTTTAGCAGATCTATCATTTTTTTCATATGAACGACTAATATCAATAAATGAAGGATTTTCTATACCTGAAGATTGTTTTATTTATCTTAAGACTTGAATTCCAAATTTACAAATTGATGAATTAAAAATGGAATATATTACATTTTCTAAATGCTTTATGGAACTCAAAAAAGGTATTAATATTAAAAAGTTACACAACGAATTAGAACGAAATGATAAAAATGATGATGATGAATTTAATGAGTTTTGTAGCAGTGATACTGAAATTGAACATAATACAGATTCAGATACATAAAAAATTACTGCTTTAGATATTATTAAATTATAAAATTCATATAATTTAATATCTGCCTTCCCAAATTTATATACAGCATATAAATATGCATGCACAATACCAGCAACATCAGCTTCATGTGAACGGTCTTTTTCTAAATTAAAATTGATTAAAACTAGATTAAGATCAACAATGAAACAAAATCTATTAGAACCGTTAATGTTTCTATCATGTGAAAAAGATATTGACATAAACGAGGATGAAGCTCTCAACAAGTTTGCAAATAGTTCACAGTTATTAAAAGAGGCATTGTTGTTTAAATAAAAATAAATATATTTTATAATTTACTATTTTATTCTTTTATAACTTGACTATATTGTGAATAATTTATACTATATTAATTTTATCAATTTAAAGTACAGGTTGGAATAAAAATAAATAAAATTGTATATAATTAGGCTTAGGCAAAGTAAACTTTAAATTTGATTTTCCATTTATTTAAATTTCAGTTATTTCCTAATTTGTTAGTTAAAATAAATAGTAACTAATGATGTTTCAAGACTTAAAGTCCTAAAACTATTACCTACCTAAAATATAAGTTTATTGAATTCTGAGGGTAATTAATATTATAATTATCTTTTATTTAATATTGTGATTACACTATTATTTACACTTCAGCATAACATTCTAGAACTCTTGCTTACAAATTGTATTTAGAATTTCTTTATTATAAGAAATTAAAAATTACTTTTATGAAAATAGTAGTGTAAAAAATTATGAGGAGGTATAATAAATCAATCTGTGGTGGTGTGGGGGGGGGGGGGGGTACCAAAAAAATGTATTCGCCCCTAGTAAAAAATGTTGTTGCTACGCCACTGCTAGGTGTATACAGTAAAAAATCTAAAATTGTGGAATTCGTGTCAAAAGTTGAATAAAATTGTTTATTTGTTTAATGGTGGTCAAAACACTCGTAAACAGGAAAAAATATATATTGATAAATGATAAGTGATAACCCCAACCCCGATTAAAGATATATCTTTAATCGTGCTGATAACAGTCGATAATAAAATAAACAGTGAAAATAGGCATTTCCAACATCCAAAAATTAAAGCAAACCCCTGGAACAGGTTAGGTAAACAATCGTTTTTATTATTCAAGAAGATATTATTAGATTAATAATAATATTATCATATAATAACAAATTGGTAATTACTAATATTACTATTTAGTGTTAAGCATTTACTTTACTTAATTATATTATAACCGTAATTAGTATGATTTATTTAGTCCGTTTTGGTGTTTTGGTTATTGGTCAAAACATTTTTTTTTTTTGATGAAGAAAAGATAAATTTACTTGAAGACATTTAAGTTGAAGTAAGAAACAGTTAATAACAATAAATTAACTATTATTTATGTATCTAATTAAACAAAACCAATAAATAATTTATAACAATTTATTTTCGTAAATAAATTAGGTATATTTAAATAAACTTTATAAAATTATAGGACTTATAATTTAAATTTTATCATATTCTTATGGCACCTGTAAAGTTTGAATTGCATAGTGGACAATTCTCTCGTTCTAACCTTGACACACAATCGGCACACAGAACTCTATGCCCACATGGTATTAGTGCATGTGTTCTTACACCATCTATACATACAACACATAAATCCTCTTCATTTCTTTGAGGAAACATGGTTGCAATATTTTGAGGAACAGGAGCATATGGTATTTCTTGTTCTTCATCATCACCATATTGCTCCTGCCAAATTTCTAAGGCCAAATCTTCAGGTACAAAAAAGTCTGCCTCGTTATATTCTTCTGGATCTAATAACCATGTAATGATGAGACGTTATATTAAATTAAATTTGAAAATAATAATAATATGTAGGAACTAGGAAGTTAATTACCCTGTATATTATTGAAAGCTTGATTTTCAATCTCTGCTGGATTTTCTTGTTCAGGATTAATTACTGGAATATCAAGTAATATGTTATATATAAATTATGGTAAGATAAATACCTGGATCATTATTAATTACAGAAGTTAAGTTTAAATTTTTAAATTTTAGGTATGTAGTATAAATGGAAAATTAGAAATATTACATTATAACTTACTTTCTGGATTATCAACAAACCCGTTATTCAATAACATATCAGGTGCATTGATCACATTAATGTCAGCCTCTTCTTCAGAATCTATTGATAAGTTAAAGATCAAAACTATTTATATGCAGGTAAGTTACTTTAAGTTATTATAATGTATATAATATTATTAATATTAGTTATTAAAACTAATAAAATAGGTGCCTAAGTTTTAGTTTATTTTTAAGTTTTAATGTCAACTAGAATAATAATTTAAATTTGAAACCTAAATAATTATTTTATAAGGCAATAATTGTGTATAATTTTGTTAGGACCATTATATATCTATATTATCTATATTAATAGATCATGTAAAATTTACATACTATATAATATTTAAATATAGCTACTTGGATAATTGATTTTGCTCTATATTATATTTACATTATATTATTTATTATATTATAAGGTACCTTCACTTCCATCTTGCCAATTCAACTCTCTTGTTAGGTAACCATCCACACAGTGTGAACACTGTATCAAAAACTCTTTAACTCTTTCATGTACAGGTTTTTGTATGTTTTTCAGACCTTAGTTGCACGTGTATTTAAATTTTTTTTTTTTAAATTTTTTTTTTTTGATATATATATTTAAAAATATGTTTAAAATAATTATAAAAAAAAAAAAAAATTTAGTTATGAAACTCAGGAGTTACAATATGTGGGATGACGTATATCCCACCGTACATACTGAGCTCATATTTACTCACACACTGTGGCTGTTCGTATAATAAATTTAAGGATTCGATCATATTTTTGCTTTGTCTACATTGAATCATTGTTATCTCTCATTGGTACATTCCTACTATTTAACTATGATAAAATCAATTAATATAGAATACGGGTTTACACACATTGATTGAACATCTTAATTAGTAAAATAAATTTTAAATAATAAATTTAAAAAAGAAAATTATTATTACTCTTTTACATATATTTGTATAAAAAAAATCAAATACCTTCATATAATGTATAAATATATAACTAAATATACATAATATTAAAATTTAAAAAAATATGTATCAATACATTAAAACTTAAATAAAATCATAGTTCCAAGACTTTTTATCAGATTTATCGTAAATAATAATAAATTAAAATTTTATACAGTATTTAATTTAAAAAAAATACTACTACTACTACTACTACTACTATTATATTTGCTTATATTATGTTTAAATGTTTCATTATTGACTTGCACTGACTTCGAACTGAAAAAATATATATTTTTAGTTTTGTTCTAAACTATTTTAATTATATTATCTTATTTTAATTATTTACCAGTTTTACTTATGATGATCAGCAAAACAGTTTCGATTTTTTGTAATGCAAAGTGGAATGTTACATACTGTATACGTCCACTCAGTTCTGACTTCTTTTTCTCTTGTGCTGCATTTTGCACATCTTCTTCTTGTCGATATTTTCGGTTGATGAGCTGATTTCTCCAAACGAAGAGAGTCAGGTACAAAAGGTTTGTGTTTTTTAATTTCCACTGGTGTTTTTTTAGTGCTTTTAGATTGACGTTTACAAACAATTGTTTTGTTTAGTAGCTCCCTTGAAATATCACGTCGGAAGTTTTTCATAGTTATTGTTGTTCTAGTAGATTGTGTATATATAATATGTGAATTTACAACTGCAATATCGATGAAATGAAAAAATATACGGTGCCACCATTTTTGGCTTTTGCGGTCAATTTGGCAGGATTTTTTGTTTTGATCTAATTTATCGACGCAATTCATGTTTTCATTATAGTCTTTTAAAACTTTCGGGCAAGGTATCATTGTCAAAGTTCCGTCTTTAGCGCTCCTAGGTACAATATCAGTGTCAGTTGGATTATGGAAATTAGATAAAAGATTGGGGCACCATAAATGCCCGGAAAATAATTTCGTAAAAATACGGAATAAATCAGAAATCCTACGGACCGTAAATTTCCGGAATTTGAAAATGCGACATGAGCGTTATCTAGTAGCATAAATGCATTATTATTTATTATAGAAATTTGAGGTACCAACTAAGGTGGTGTTGCATAGCAAGTCGAGGGATATTTTCGATTTGCGGAGCGTAGCGACGAGTGCCGCTAGCAAGGCATCACTGTAAATTATTTCGTATTTTAGGGTCCACATTTTGTCCGGGAAAGAGCGCTAGTGTCGTTTATTTTTAATTTTCCGGATTCTTACGGTCCGTGATATGATGGTCCGCGCATTTTTACTTTCCGGAATTTTACGGTCCGAGAATATACGGTTTACCACTTTCCGGGTTTTTACGGTCCGAATATTTACGTTCCGGAATCCTACGGTCCGTTCAATTATTTTCCGGGATTTTACATGCGTCCTAAGGAACCAAAAAAATACGGAATGTAATATCACAGACTTTCCTGTATAGACATCAAAATTCCAAAAGTACCCGTATTTGTCTGCCAAAGCCCATACTTTATATCCTCTTTTTATGGGTTTTTTAGGCATACATATATTGTTTTGATGAATGGCGGCCTTTAAATTTTATCATTGATTCATCTATAGCTACTATTCTATTTGGATTGTATACTGCCTGACTATTTTTTTAAATTAAACTGAGAAATGGTCTTACCTTGTACAATTTATCGTAGTTGGCGTCTCCTTTTTTTGGAATTACAGAATTGTCGTTCAGATGTAAATGTGATAACAACCAACTAAACCTATTCACTGGCATAATATTACTTATAATAATTTTTTACTTATATAATCGTCGTGTAAATCTGGAGCAGAAGACCAATAATCCCGATAGCTGCATTGTTTTTTTTATATCCATTAGTAAATTCAAACCAATAAAATCATTTATTTCATTAGCATTTGTTTCTGAGTAAGGTTTTCCATTTTTTAAGTAAATTTGATTAGCATATAAATTTGTTTGAAATGTAATATAGTTAATTATTTCATCAGTGATTAAAAGTTTAAATACAGACAGCGGAGTAATTTCAGTTATTGTATCTAAAATATTAGTTGGCCCTTGTGAACAGTCAAATGGAACAATTTCAATATTTATATTATTTTTTTTCGACCAAATAGGTTCAGTAAACTCAGTTTGTTGAAAAGTACCATTTTCAGGTATAACATTTTCATCTGGTAAAGGTACAGCAAGTTCTTCATTTTCTCTTATTTCAATATTTTGTTGAATAGGAGGAAAAAGTGTACGGTGGTTATTGGTAACATATTTATTATTTGTTATTACATTTTGATTTATTCTACGACTGGATCGTGTTTTTTTCGGACTTGGTAAAATATATGATCTATTTTCTTCAATGTTTAAAATTTCAACATCTTCTTCTTCGTTATCTAAAGAACTAGACGATTCAACTACAACAAATTGTGGACAGGTTGGGACAGAAAGCTTTGGGAAATATGTTTCATCATCGTCCGAGTTGTCTACTGATGAAATACTATCGTCATCGGATGGTAAATCTTCAAAAATAATATCATTTATTTCACTTTCTTTTACCAATCGAGACATATTTGAAAAATATCGCGCGTACTTTTAAAACTACCAACACGTAATAAACAATTATATGAACAAAACTCGCGGGTTTAGCGATTACGGCGTCGAAACGTGTACTGACGCGACTTACACTTATTGCACGGTGGGACATATAATGGACGCTCATTATTGCACAATTATTGGGCCATATATTTAGAAAAGCTAATCAAAACCAATATTAAATTAAACTATATTATATTTAGAACTAAATGAAAAAAAAAATCATACAAATCAGTCTATTCGATAAGGAGAAAATTAAACATTAAGTTTTAAAAATAAATTTTTAAATATAATAATTTGAAAAAATTAATTAACTGATATTTAATAATCGTAGACTTCTAGAAATTTACACGCATGAGCCATATATAATGGAAAACACATTAACTATTTTAAATTAAACCAACAAACTACTAAAAATAGAAAAAAAAATATTTTATAGGTGGTATACTATTTGTCCCACCGTGCCGGAAAGGTTATTTTTTTGGTGGGATTGTGTATATCCCACCGTGCCGGAAAGAGTTAATGGTTATTGCTCCTGTGCTAAGTAGAGCTGTTAAGTGTTTAATACGCAGGCTATTTAAAATGAATTTAACTTTGGTGTTGCGTGTTGTAACCATTCCTGCTGCCAATTGATTCACCACAATATGCTGCTTCATTGATAAGTTTTTCAGATGTTCTAGGTAGGTATAATAAACGTTTAATTTCAATTATTTATTTCCACGAGACATTAATTTTAATTTCATAATATTCATTAATCTAATTTACATACATTATTTAGAATTTTAGGCATTGGCTTATAACTATCAATTGCTATTTATAAGGTGTTGGATTTATATGCTCTATAGGTAATCCTTCTAAATATTATGCGCAAAAATATAATAACTAAATTATTAATTAAAGCAACATTTATTTTAATACAAATTCTATACAATTAGTGATTACCTACTATTGATATAATGAAAAATAATTATTTTTTATCAATGTTAATTTAATTAGTTAAATTGAAGACTTGTACCTATTACTATTAATATAATAAATTTATAAATTGTTTATATTCTAATTAAACATGCATATAATAAATGAATAATACTTACAAAAGACATAATAACAACATTCTTAACAAAACATTAATGTTTGCAATTTATTAATTGTGTTCTCGATTCAAAAATAAAATTTTTATATAAACACATCAATACTTAATTATCAGTTTTTGATTTATTAGTTAGATAAGAATTATACAATAATAGAAAAATTCATTAAATTTAACTAAAGATAAATTATTTTATAGATTGTAAATACCTATACTCAATTGTATAATTTAAAATATTTACTATCAGACTATAGAACTATTTAATTACCCTTCTTCTGTAACTTAAATGGTAGCTATTAAATTAAATTAAAAAATTTAAAATACTTATGGTTGCTAATCAATTCTTTTGAACTTACTAAATGTTTGATATTGCATAAATTATATCATATAAATAAAAAAATTTAATCGAGGTATTCAACGTTTTAAACCCTATAAAATCATGAATCAATGATCAATATGATACTTTTAAAAGTTGAGCCTTTAAAGTATAGTCAAACACATACTTATTTTTAGTAATTAATTATTATTAAAATAATTTATAAACTATTTATATTCTAATTAAATATGCACAAAATAAATGAATAATACTATTAAATATGGTTGAACATTGTAAATGGTTAGTATAAGATTTAAAAACAACATTCTTAACAGAATTTTAACGTTTTCAATTTATATATTGTGTTCTCGATTCAAAAAATAAAACGTATATAATACCTACACATAAATAATTATCAGTTTTTGTTTTTGCTATACTAATTGGAAAACTAGCTAGAATCTTTAAAAGTATATGTATTGTTGAGAACATATCTTTATCACAATGTTCTAATGATTTTAGAGCTGTATCAGGAATATCATTTTTTTCTTTATTCCAATATTCTTTCCACCAAATCATTTCTCCTTGCAACTTTCCAATAAAAGCTTCTCTATTTGCAAATCTGCCATTTAATCCATGTATATTTAGAAACTGATTCCAAATAGATTCAAATATTTGTACTGTGTTTTCTTGTATTTTAGAAATTAATATTTTTGGCACAAATATTCCAAGATTATACACACCCAATGTTTCTTCTGTGAATCTGGATTTCATATCAGTTATCATAAAATCTAAAAACGGAATGTATACTGTTACACGGAAATAGTCTTCTACATTTGTAATCTCTGGATTCTGTCTGTGTTGCTGCATTGATATTGTTCTTGGCTTTTTTACAGTAATCTCTAATTTATTCATTTGTTCCACAGCTTTGAAGTACAAATCTTTAAACTCTGTTTTGCCGTCTAATCTAAGTTTATTTAAAATTTCAATAGTTTTATTTATATAGTTAACTGCAGACTGTTTATCAAAATTTTTTTTTTGCAAAATTTCGCTTAATGGTTGTGTAATTGAAAATATATGTGAAGCAACATAAAGTGTGATGACGAATTCGCAGTCAATTGAATTTAATAAAACTTTAGCTTTACTAGATGATTCTCGATCATTCCAATTGCTTATTTTATTAAGAGAATCCATAATTTCCGAAATTCCTGTCAAAAATTGCGTCACTGCTGTGTGCCTCTCAACCCACCTAGTTTCACAAAGTGACTGTAATGAAGAATGTAGAACAGATTGTAGTACAAAATTTCGTTTCGAACTTCCATGAAAAAATGAAATAATTTCCTTAATTTGTCCAAAACTATTCCGGATGGACTGAATTTGACAACCTTTAGAAATTGCAAGATTCAAGCTATGGTTAAAACATGGACATCTGACAGCACTGGGTATTTTTTCCAGAATAGTTTTTACTGCACCACACACTTTTGAAGCCATAACACTACAACCGTCAGTAGCAATACCAACGCAGTTATTCAAATCCAAATTTAAGTTGTTCATTAATTTTAAAACAGTTTCTCCTAATATTTTACCGTTTAATTTTGGTTCTATTTCAGAATTTTCGAAATTATAACTGTGTGGATCTATAAAACCAAGGAAATCTTCTTGAACAGTGTAATCCTCATTAATATACCGTATGACTAAACATAATTGAGATGTATGTGACATATCGGTTGTTTCGTCGAACATAATACTATAATATGGAGATCGCTTTACTTTGTTTAAAATATTATCAATAATTAATTTACTGCATATGAAAATAATTTCATTTTGAGTAGTTTTACTTATATAAGTAGCTTTGGAACTTGTATTTTTTAAATGGTTTTCTAATTCCATATCACCAGACTCAATTCGAAATTTTAATATTTCTCGAAAATTTCCTTCGTTCAGTTTTGGAGATGATTCATTATTTTTCAACAAAGGTCCGTCATCCCGATGACCTCGAAAAGGTATATTCTGGCGAGCTAAAAATAATACAGACTTAACAATGGGGCGCAACCTATTTCTATTTTCTATTATTTGTTTCAAATGGTTAGAATCTATCTGACTAACAACTTCAAGAGAAGGGTTTTCGTATGTCTTTATAAAATCCTGCGCTCTCAAAATATATTATGATAGTATTATTATAGTATTAATACAAATTATTTTCGTAATAAGGTTATTATAATATATAGTAATACATAACAAAACAAAAATATTTTGTTATGACTTATGAACGTAACGACGGTCGACGACGCCGGACGCACTAACCGCAAGCAACGAGGCGGTAAAACCACTGTAGTACGGCATAATAATTTAAAAATAGATCGACTTGGTGACTAATGTTATCGGCTTATCGTAAAATAATATAGTAATTAGTAATATTATATAAATTTGTATGTGTACTGTGTGTCTGTGTGTCTGTGTCAAACCGCCTCAAACCCCATAAATAATCATTTGTAGATAAAATGTTGCGCCTCGGATGCCGCGATCACTATTATAATAAAATAAAAATTGACAATTTTCAATGAAAAAATAATTAAATGTTCATGTTAAATACAATTACGAACCTCTCTCAATAACTTGCATGGACAAAATTTTAGTCACAATTACAAAATAGAATATTTAATTTTTTTTTTGTGAACGGGGGGGGGCAATTGCCCCTATTGCCCCCCCCCTTGTATCCGCCCTTGTTATTTCATTATTGTATATATTAGACTACTTATACTAAATTTATTCAGAAATGGTCTTAATTATTACCTATATATGATTATTATGAATTTTCATATTTTTTTATTATTACTGATTTTTTTTATTACTTCATCTATATCTAAAGTCTTTATATTCTTTTCTTAATATTTATTTATTAATTTATTTTAATTATATTTTACTTCTTTGAATTACTATGAAAGTTTAAATTCGTTCTTATAACTCTAATTCTTTTAAGTTAGTCCTTCTTAGATCTATTTGGTTCATAACGTATTTATATCGATATCGCTCTATGCATTTGTATTTGCAAAATACGTATACTATTGATAATATAGTGATCATTAAAAATATCCCCAAGGTTATACAAATAAAGTAGTCGTTTTTAAAGTTATTTTGTTTTTGTACCAAATTTTCTATACATTTTGTAACATTATTCTTATTTGTAATGTTATTGTTGCTCATTTCACTTTTTGCAAAAGTATTTTCCAATTTTATTGTGCTATTTGTGGCGTTTATGATTGATTCTACTGTTGTATTAGTATGTGTATTAGGTTTTGTTGTGTTAATGTATATGGTAATATTTGTTATATTGCTTATTTCTTTAATTTGTTTAATAGGCGTTGTAATTGTTCTAACGTCTGTATTGTTTTTTTCTATATCTGCATTTTTAATAAATATTTGTGCAACTTGCTTCATATAAGGGATTTGTTTTTTTATTCCTTCTTTTAATTGTCTCTTGTATACTTCACACGATTTTATTAATTCAAAGCCCGTTGTTTCTCCAGTATATTCATTTATAGGTTTTAAAGTTGTACTACAGTTAAAGATTAACGAGTTATATTTACACTCTTTTGTAATTTCTAAATTGTATATTTCCTCTGTATTCCAATTCGCATTTTGAAAGGTAATATGGTCGTTTGATATATTGTATAAAACAGTTGGAGGTTTATTATACGCAACCCAATCTGTGGTCTCACCAGTTTCATCATCTTCGTCAATATCAAAACATTTTGTTGCCATTATGAGAAATAACCTATAATATTTTACTTATTACTTATAACTTATTTATATGAAATATCAATCTAACTTATTATGTTATAGTTTTTTTTCTAATTGATCCAGAAATCTTTCTTGTTTACCTACTACGAATAAAAATTATTCCTCTTATCATATATCTACCATATATCTATATATATCATTTTAACACATTTTTAATTATACACTACATATATTTTATATTTTATATAATTTAATTATATTAATTTGCAACTTATTTAGTTTATATAGTTTTTATAATCATTTACTTATTTATTTATTTCTATAATTTTTTATAATTTATAATTATCATTTATTTCTTAATTTTATTTAAATATTTATATTTATAATTATTTTCAATTAATCACTATTATCTTCTTCCGATTTTTCGTGATATTTTTTCACATCATTTTTATGTACAGTAACATGTTTTCTACCTCTTTTTATTATTACGTTTTCACTATCTAATATTTCCAAAACCTCATATGGACCCTTCCATAAAGGACTTAATTTATTCTTTTGCGTTTTATCTTTAAGTAATATTAAATCTTTTACATCTAACTCTTCAGTATGCTCTTTTTTATCATAATGTTTTTTAGATTTTATTTTCTTTTTAATTAACCTTTCTCTCGCTATTTTGTGTGATTCCTGCATTTTTTGTTTTAAATCAAATATATAATTATCATAATTATATCTCGGTTCTGGATTACTTTTTAATTTAACTGGTATGTCTATCTCTCTCAGTCTCTCCCATATAACAATGCATATGGCTGATAATTGGTCGAAGTGTGTTCTGTCGAGTTATATACGAATAATACATATGGTAATAATTGGTCCCAATTGTTTAGATCTTTATCTACATAATGTCTTAAATATTCGGCTAATGTTCTATGTGATCGTTCTAAGCTACCGTTAGTTTGTGGGTGATAAGGACTTGTATTTATTTTATTGATTTTTAGTAACTTGCACACTTCTGTGAAAATTTTACTAAGAAAATCTGTACCTTGATCTGTAAAAATAGTTTCAGGTATACCGTGCACACATACGAAATTTACTACAAAAGCCTCAGCTATAGTATTTGCCGTATGATTTGGAATGGAACGCCTAAAGAACATTTTGTTAGGTCGTCCTGCATGGTCAATATATATGTATTTCCCATGACAGTTGTTATTAAAGGTCCTACTATATCCATAAATATTTTTTTAAACGGTCTAGAACTTGTCGTTGTAATTATCATTGGACTTCTATGATGTCTATTTGTCGTCTTATTAGCCTGACATGAAGGACAATTTTTTATATACTCTTTCACTTCTTGTTTTAAACCTGGCCAATTAAATTGCCGTTTTATCTTTTTAACCGTTCTATGTAATCCAGCATGACCCCCTAATAAAGAATCATGAAATTGTTTAAATATAATTAATTTTTCCTCTTTAGTATATTCTAATTTAGCGCAAATTAGTATTTCTATATCTGTATTGCGAAATATATATCTAATCATTGATCTAACTTTTGCCCAATCCAAACCATCCCTTTTACCTATTTGATTCATAGTTAATTTATTCAAAGAATGTTTGATACAAAAGTATTTTAAATTTAATAATACTAAATAAAGGTTTTCGTACGTAGTTAATTGTTTTACTTTACTTTTAGTTATTATAAATATAATATATCTTTCCTCATGCTTAAATTTTACTACATCACCTATCTCTTTATTAGCTTTTAACATTTCATTATTTCCGAACTTTCTTTTTAATTCATAATTAATTCCCGATTTGAAATTATAATATTTTTCTATTTCTGATACTATATGGTATTCTATTGGCGATTCCAATAAATCTCCATTTACTTCTTTTACATTTTTATTTGTTATTACGGTTGTTTCCGATTTTTCCAAAAAGCTGGTATAACTTTCGTTTTTTATTTCCTGTATATTATACACTCTACTCAACGCATCTACATTCGAATTTTGTACTCCCGGTTTATATTTTATTTCGTAATCATATTCTTCGAGTTGTATGCGCCATCTCGCTAATTTAGATAAAGGGTCTTTTAAATTAAATAGCCAAGATAACGGTCTATGATCTGTTAATATTACGAATTTCTTACCATAAAGATAAGGTCTAAATTGTTTAACCCCAAATACTATTGCTAAACATTCTAACTCGGTTGTTGAATAGTTCATTTCACTTTTATTTAAAGTTCTAGATGCATAAGCTATAGGTAAATCGCTACCTATTTTACCTTGCGATAATATAGCTCCTAAAGCTTTACCACTCGCATCGGTTGTAAGTATAAATTCTTTTGTAAAATCTGGATATTGTAAGTAGGATGATTTGGACAGTTCTAGAACGTTCTCCTCCTCTACGGCGGCGGCGGCCGCCGTAGAGGAGCACACCCCCGTACCTACCCGCGTCATAGCCCGCCGCCGTAGAGGAGCACACCCCCGTACCCACCCGCGTCATAGTCCGACACCGCCGCCGCCGACGCAGAGAATCATAGACGGTACATGATAGTAGTTCCGACATCCCACACGTGAGGGCGCTGATCAAGATAGTGCATGTACACTGTCTACACAAGAACCATGTGATTGTACAAACATGTGTCTTATCAATACTCTACCGCGTACTATCACAGTTATCTCATGTTATCAAAAATATTACCCGGTAACAAATAGTTATCGCATATTACCGGTCGACAATCAGTTATCAGATATATTACCGTTAGTAGTATAATATGTGTACCATTCCTGGCGCAGCTCTTATTTTATCAGAATAAGATCACAAAATAATTTAAAACATAAATAGAACACAAAAATGAAATAGAACATAAAAAGATCAAAAAATAAATATTAAAATAATAGAACATAAAAAGATCAAAAAATAAATATTAACATAATAGATTACAAAAAGATCAAAAAATAAATATTCAAAATATCAAAATAAAAAGATCAGAAAACTATTTCCAATCAATCTATCATAATTGAATACCTTAGTTAAAGGAATTGAAATGTATAATAAACAATGTGTAGTAAACCGGTGTTTTTCACATTAAAACGAGGTTCCAAAGTCCAAACCTACAACAACATCACGCCACCGGAACAGGCCACTATTATAGGCATTTCATTGGCTAGCACCAAAGCTAGCACCACAATCACCTTCCCATTGACGTCATTCGTCCTCTCCTTATCATAGCATGTTCTATATAAATAGGAGCCCTGATCACCCAGAGCTCCAGAGACTGTACAGCCGTCGAGCTATAGTCATTCCCAGTTTTATGTACTTGTATGAGTCGCGGACTTTGTAACAGCCGCATCGCCGCTTATACGAGTACTTCCCAGTTATAGACTATTTTAAATACTTTCTCTCCGGTAGATTTACATACAGTAGATTTGTCGAAAAACCTTTATATGTAATTATAAGTTAACTTTCAATAAACAGTTATTATTTTACCAAGTGTTAACTTTAATTATACTCATTACATTCAACCTCCACCTTCTACGTTGAAGCAGAACGACACGTGCCACCGTCGTAAAAGAAGTATTTGCAGTAACCGAGTGGTGACAGCATGAGTACGAGGTTACTACAAATGGATACAACTATCAAAGATTTTAATAAATTACAACAAAATGAAATGCAAAACGAAATAAGAAACTCTATATTAAATAATAAATGTTATGTACATTTTTGTAAATATGAATACTATGAAAATAATAATAAAAATATTAAAATAATGAAATATAATCTAAGCAAAATTCCAATTAAAGGAAATATTTTAATTGTCGATCATGGTAACAATATTTCTGGAAATGGAAAACCGTATGCTTCTACATTACTAGAATCACCAACATGGCTCGAAATTTGTAAGATAGCTAATGATTTAATAATTACAACCGGTACTTTTTATTTCAAATATCTCCATGATATTTGTGTTGTTCAAGATTTAGGAAATATAAAAATATGTAGCCTTGGTATGGGAGGTACAGATTCCGATTCCAAAATGATTAGAATATAATTATATTGAATCATCAGATTTTTAATAGAATTGTTCTATTAAAAATATTTTTTTAAATAAAATGTATGAGGATTTGATTTATATTTTATATAATGTTGTATATATTTATAATCTATTTGTTCAAATTCAATATCATTATTATAACCCTTTGAGGGTTGGTGACTCATTTTGTCATCATGTTTTTAAAGCCTTCACACAACAGTACCGAGGTGTCAAATATGATATTTGATTGTGCCATTCGATAGGGAATGTTATTTTCTTATATTGGTCATACTGTTACGGTTGCTTCGTGATATTTTTTATCAATAATAGTTATTATTGTTATCATTTTCTATCGATCGATGTGATTCAACAAAACGTATTTTTCGAACATCAATTTCGGTAAGTTTTAATTATTTTAGAGCTTTAAAAAAAATGTTTTTGAATTCTAAGTGTATTGATTAACATAATTTGTGCATTTGAACCTTGATATTAGTCGTTAGAAACGAAACATGTTAGATATTACATGATGATCCCAAATAAGATCACTGGGCTTATATGTAATTAATAATTTTAGATTCTGAACGAAGTGATGAATGTATTGATTTTACTATGATGTGTGTTTTTTTTTTTTTTTTTTTTTTTGTCTGACGACAACATTTGGAGCAGTAATAATATATATATAATATATAATATATATGTATGTATTAATGTTTTCTAATAACAATTTTTGTTTTACATTATATTTTGTATTTTAAACTTGTTTGTATGTTTTCTTTGAATGCAATAAATATTTTGTAATTAATATTATTATTAAAAACCTGTTCTTGATGTAATAGGTGTTTTTTTATACAAACCTAAACAAATCAAGAACATTCAAGAAGATTTAAGTATTCCCATGATGGTTTAGGTTTACCAACTTTAGGCATTTTAATGACTTGAAAACTGAATACCGTTTCGTTAATATTAACAGATTGATCCGATGTTAATATACCACAAATTTTATTTAAAATTGTCTGCCCTGAGATATTGGATGTCATGTTACCTGTGGATATTGGCGAAAAAAACTTCGGATTGTCTGCGTGCATATTAACAATGTCCCCATCAGTAAAATTTGTAATTGTTTTAATATTTGTTATCATATTTTTTAATCCATTATCCAATAGTGCGTTTAAATTTACTATATCTAAATTCCCCGGCACAGGTTTTAATGTTATACTATAGTAGTATAGTCAATCATATAAGCATTATATTTTTTTATAAATCTATTTTTCTTATTATAAATGCTGAACAAATTTGATTCTAAAAGTGAAGTTTCAGTTGCCGGTTCTATTAGTTTCGCTTTTTTTATTTTTTCTTTTGTTCCGACCGTGGTGTCAACGTGTACACGCTTACCTAAAAAATGTACACATATATAATATAAGCGTTTCATAAAAATGTTAATTAAATACTTTTGTTAGACGTTTCAGCTGGATTATTTTCCACGAAAATGTTGGGGGCTATTTCAAGCATGTCCTGTTGTTTGGCATTAGCTAAAAACATTTAATATTGTTATATTATGTAGTATGTGTACTGTATAGTTTATAAAGTGTATCATACTTTTACATAATTCACTATTTTCGACCTCATTCAACAATTGGACACACAATTCATCGTCACTGTCCTCGAAAATTATATTATTGTCATCTAATAAAAACAAAAATATTTTTATTTTTGACACCAAATAAACAAAGTGCATCTTACTTTTACATAATTCACTATTTTCGGCCTCATTTAACAATTGAACACACAATTCATCGTCACTGTCTTCAAACATATTACTATCTGAAAAACATTAAATATTTTAATACTCAATTATAAACATATATATTATATTATATATAGTTCTTACTTATTTCTAGAGGTATTGTTGGTACTAAAGGTGTTTGTAGTAAACCCAATACACTTATATTGTGTTAACTTATTATTTAGTGTAGAAAACACATTAATTAAACATTTTTACCTACTTATTATTTCTACATTGTAAGCAATAGGCCATAGGCCAAAAAGATATGGCTTTCCGCCGAATAGTAGTTTTTACGCTATGCTAAATTTACACGGACCAAAGTCCAGAAAAATACGTTGTTTTCGTGGAAACAACGTGTTATATTTTCATAAATTTGTAGATTATATAATAGGCTCACTCCATTCCCAAATCAAGCTTGATTATAATTATTAATAATACTAGTCCCCTACATGTCATTGAGAACTCATATAAATACGAGTAGAGGACCTAGTATTTGACAGAAAGGTAGTATTCTTCAGAGAAGGTAGTTAACTCCCAATGTAAGACTATTGCTCGTCGTGGACTTCGTCACAGCCACATCGCCGCGAGTTTACGGTCCATTCCCCAGTACTTAGAAGTATACATAGCAGTAAGCTATTATTTGTAACTTTGTTCTATTTTTATTTAGTATTGTGTTGTTTAACGTAATACAGTAATAGTATTTTATTTTAATTAATACACCAAATGTTATAATTATTCTACCTACCTTTCTCAAACACCAACTCAAGCAAACCAGGAACGTGCTACGTCGTTTAAATAATAATTGTTACGTGATCACAGTGTCCTGCACAGCGATCACTACATGTTGCTGTTACTGCTGCTGCTGTTGGTACTGTAGGCCGTTTATTAATACCTAAAATGGGATCAATACTATAATATTTTAAACTTGAACACCGAAATCGCTATAACAATTTATTTTCTATCTGTGTTAAAATAATGCACCATCGGAGATCGAGTGTCCTATTACGTTGACCATGTGGTTGCATATACTAAACTCCTTAAATACGATCAGAATGTCTTAACACGTATGCCGGTGTCCGTGTTATCTAATGATAACAATAAAAGTAAATATAAAACGTGGGAAACAGAAACCGATTTGTTTATTTACATGCCCGAGTCTGAGCTGTCTATGAATCTATGAATTATAAGACGATAAAAACGCTGGAAACTGAATGCAAAAATGTTCAAAATAGTAGTATATTCTACAATCAAATAATTTATAATCGTATTTTTAATAATGTAGTATTGGTAATGGTGCATATATTAGTATTATATAATGATAAATAAATAAATATTTTTTTTCTCATACAAACCTAATATTGTACGACTGTGAGAAATTCCGTGCATGTAAAGCGTGATTATTACGTATGAATATTTACTATTATACATTATACGTTAAATTTTATTTACTCACCGTGAATACTTTCGATTTGCCGTTTGAGAGCATCATTTCTAGTAAATAAATTTCCACAAATAGTACACTTAAATGGTTCAATACTATTATGGCGCTTTAAATGCCTAGTTTAAACGTCTTTTCGCGAGAAAAAAACATTGGCACTGATCGCACTTAAACATTTTGCATTATTTTAATAAACACATCAGAACGATATCACTGCAAAAACCATACTAAATCAATGATACTGTGCCATAACCTAATGTAATGAGGAGAAAAAAATATGTGAGCAGACTCGTATTACAAGAGAAAAAAATGCTTATTGGTGTTTTTAATTTTTACTTGAATATAATAGGTACTAATGATAAATCTCAGTGTATTGTTAGTGTAGTTTGTTGCGTTATGTGAAATATTATTAAAATATTATTTTGTTTTTAAAAATGCCATACTCCAGCCAAGTATCTACTATAAACACACCTGACGTTTCAAATGGTTTCATTGACTTCTTATCGAATGGTCAGTTTGATGATATGGTAAGTATAATTACATATATTATAGTTTAAAAAAAAAAATGACACAGTTTATATAATTATAGCTATCAAGTACACCGAGACGGGTATTTTATAGTATATTATTAGAGCAAGAAGGAGAAAATAATAATGTTGGTGAACATAATGTAGCTAAGTATATAGGTACCTACAGGGCCGTCCCGAAAGACAAATCATGGGGGGGCTAGATTTATCAATTTGCCGACTAACATTTTTTTTAAATGTATATAGGCGTATAGGATCTTAAGAAATTTTCTATGACTTATTGGTTTATTGCATGTAAAATACGTGACATAATATGTTTAGAGTAAAAATCATTTTTTTTAAATATCTTCATAATTAATAAAATAACAAAAAACGTATTGTTAGATAAGCACATGATAAAATTGTTAATGTTAAAATACATGTCTTGCAAATAAATGGTAATTTGTATAGTAATATTATAATACACAATACATATTTATGTAGTTAACAAAATAATAAATTTAAAGCTATTAAATAAATAATAAAAATTATATTTTAATTCTACGTTGCTTTAACATTGCCCACTGTTTGGAAATCTGTGTAAGATCTAAGTTATCTAAGATGTCTTTTTCTGCATTTAAAATCATAAGTGAGTTTAATCGTTCATCGCATGTAGACGACCTTAGGTAATTTTTAATTAATTTTAGTTTGCTGAATACCCTTTCATTGGATGCTACAGTAACTGGGGCAGTAAAAGCTAAACGACAAAGTATATTTGACAATGGTAAAATATTTTTAACTATTTCCGATTTCTGCATAATTTCATTTAGAGATTTAATTAAATTACCGTTTTCTTTATTGCACATTCTAAAAAGCACTTCACAATCTGATTGAACTGCATCAAAGTCAGATATTTTTGATCCATTACTTTCTGGAGGAAACATTAAAAATGAATTTTGTAAGTTGTGTTGTGATAGGTTTGAAACATTTAATGGATGTTTAAAAATTTCAAAAAGTGGTTGAATTGTATGTATGCATTTTTTTAAATTGTCTTTAGTTAAATTAATAAGTGTATCCAGGACATTTTTAAATTCTTTCCTATAAAATTGCTTCATTGTAAATTCTGTTTGATTACTTGTATTTTCATCTAACCAATTTGGAACTTTTCTTGTTCGATGGTGAATTTTAAAGTCTGACATGGAATCCACTTCTAATATTTTAGCAAATAAAGATGCACTTTCAATAAGGTTATTCATGGAGTCCGTATCAGAGTTTATGTCTTCTAAGCTTTTGATTGATGAATCAATTATATGAGCTGCATCAACAAGACTCAAGTTTTGAGTTTCAAGAGTTTCTGTTAATATTTTTAATTTATACATGATGTTTTTCATGAAAGACAATGACACCAAAAAATCAAAAGAAAGAACTTTTTTTCTGAGTCCTAAAGCTTTTGTTCTAGTATTTCTATCAAACACATTATTTGATAATTGAATTTCTTGTAAACATTTGGATATTGCTTCTAATGAAGACCATACTGCTTTAATTGACTCAGCACGAGCCGTCCAACGTGTTTTTGATAAATTTCGCAAACGTAAAGTGTTTTCAATTTCACTTATATGAGTATTAAGTAAACCATATCGTTTAGTGCTTGAAGAAAAAAAAACATATATATTTTCTAAAATGTCGATCATATTACTAATAATTGAACTAGATTCGCAGCTGTGTTCTAAAAAAGTGTTAAGTCTATGTGCTTGACAGGGAACAAATGGTATTTTGTGACCAACAATTTTGGAAAGATGTGCTTGTGTACCATTTTGTGCACCTGACATGTTGCTAGCAAAATCATAAGACTGAAAGGCTATACTATTTGTACTTAAACAGTTTTTTTCTAAAATATGTATAATTTGTTTAGCCGTTCCGAGGCCAGTTTTATCTAGACCTTCTGAAATGTCTAAGAGTCTTTCAGTGGCTTCACCGTTGTCATTAACATAACGGACACATATAGCTAGTCGATCTTGATTAGATATGTCAGGAGTTGTATCAGCCATTACAGAAAAAATATTTGCCTTTTGGACAATACACTTTTTTGTTTCACCAGCTAAAATATCAATGAATTCATTTTGAGAGCGAGGTCCTAAATAAGTGACATGATATGGACGCATGGACTTTTCACTTAACCATTGATTTAAAATTGGATTATATCTAGAAACAAGTTTCACAAATTGATTAAAATTTCTATCATCTTCACTTCCATCTCCTCGAAATGGCAGTCCTTGTCTAGCTAATGTACGGGTTGTATCAATTAAGATAGTTACAACTTGTAACGAAATTAATCTTTTTGTTATATTTCTTTACATTTATTTTAAATAGATATATAAATTGATCACAGTTTATTCTTTTAAATATATTAAATGCCGTGCAGGCTTACAATTAAAATATAAGAATACAGTTTTCACATAAATAATAATGTATATTGTTGACTCACGATAATACGGTTGTTTCGTGTGGTAATTTTGGGATAGTGCAGTGATTCCGGCGGCTGGACACTTCCTCGGCAAGCTCGACAGCACGAAATGGCACGGCGTACTCCGGCGGCTCAACTTGCACGGTGGCGGCTCGGTAGTTACGCGGCAGATTTCATACAATGTTATACGTCGGTTACTCGTAGGACAGGTCTGCGGCTCGATTACTGTATCTCCCTAATAAATTACCCGTAGTAGAGTACCGTCGTATGACCGACTCTCCCTGCTCCGTCACACCACGCCTGTAGATCCCGGTAGGTCTAGTACGTAGGACGTACTCCGTACCGAAAATACTACAGGGTTACGGCCTATCTCTGTTACTCTGGTATAAATACGGATAACCGTATCCCGAGAGAACATAGAAGGTGGTGGAGTGACGTTCTCCCTATCGTGTGCTGGTATAATACGCAAATGAATACGTATTCCTAACACAACGGTAGAGAGGATGAGCAGTTCTTACCACACTGGTATAGTACGCTTTGTATCCCGCACCGTGTAGGTATAATACAGTAGACTGTATTCCGTACACGGAGGGTATGATACAAGACGTACTCCGCGAGTGGTAAGGTGGACAGAAGGAAATACGACGATACTTACAAACGACGACTGGAACTCGGCGGGCTGAATGGCGGATGACGAACTGACGACACTGATTTCGCACACCGACAAAACTAAAACTTATTCAACTTTTCTGTATGAATTGACCTCTACTTATGCGTTCTGTGATCCACCACA
This sequence comes from Schizaphis graminum, assembly GCA_020882235.1. Classification (NCBI taxonomy): domain Eukaryota; kingdom Metazoa; phylum Arthropoda; class Insecta; order Hemiptera; family Aphididae; genus Schizaphis; species Schizaphis graminum. The sequence goes on along the minus strand of CM037035.1, from coordinate 19,121,819 downwards.
TTCTAACAGTGAACATTGTATTTTACCTTTTTGTGGGTATTACTGTTAGTAAATTACCACCATGTAGTGGATCGTTCGTTTTCTGTCATGTCACATTGTTTTTAAATTATGCATTTATTTGCATAATTAATTTTTGTATTTGATTAATTGACGTTTGCAGTGATGTTATAATAGCCCTTGCCGCATAGCGCTATCTGTGGTTGTTGGTTACGGAGCATTTGTCGCGGCACTGGCTGTACGTAGTTGGTGTAGTAATAGCGGGGCGCGCTACTGATATTATTATTCTGAAGTTGATATGATGTCGGCGGGGCGCGCTAGGTGCACTAACGTTTCTCGTTACAAACTTGCTTATTAAATTCCTTTTCCTGGTTTATCTTTATAGCTTTCACTCTTGCATTTTTGTTCATAATCAAATCAATATGATTTGAATTGGACATAAAATGACAATAATCATGTAATGCTGCTTTATGAGACAAACTGGAAAAGTGTTGTTGAAGTTTCCCTAATTTTTTTGTACCTCGACTTTTCATCTTATGCCACTGATTTACTCCATTACTTATCCAAGCTAAATCTGACGATTGTCTACCATTTCCTTTTGGGAATAGTGTGCATGCTAAACAATAAGCTACATTTGTAATTATACTATATTCTAATAAAGGATATTCACAATACCATTTTGAATTAAAACGATTTTGTTTTAATTCATTTATGTTAGGGTTAACAGGAAATTTGGTTAGTTTAGGCTGATATGGTCCCAAATTAATTAAATACTGCCTTTGAGGTGATGATGTAATAGGGCCTCGTTTTCCAGGATCATGACTGATAAGATCATCAAAAACATAATTTTCATTTTTATTTTCAACCGATGTCAGTTTTTGTGCTACTTTTTTTGAATTTATTAAAAATTGCATTGCTTTATCTTGTATTGTACTAATAATTTGAATGCTTTCCAAAATAAAAAAAATTGGATTTGGGAAAGGATCATTCTTTACTTTTGATAATAATATATTGCATAAATTAAAATCATTAATAAGATTTTCTAACTGACCAGCACACGATATCCAGGATAATTCATTTTCATTATTGAGGTTGATTTCTGAATCACTTTGGTAGTTATTAATTTTATCAATCTTTTTTGATAAATTAGGATTTGTCATTACTGATGATTGAAGATCCTATAAAAAAAAATGTTGGTTTATTAATGTTGATAAATTAATTTGAATTGACAAATATAAAGTTACTTAATAGACATATTATAATATAATATTTACACAAACGATGCTCACTAAGTACCTTTTTTCAATAATACAGTTACTCCAATATATATATATATATATATAATATATTATAAAGAATATATAAAATCTACATTTTTTAAATAATACCTTAAGTAGTACAATTAAATATTAATAGTAAATCACCATCTTTATTTTAGATAAAAACATTAATATACTCTTTAATTTTTTTAAATTTATTTTTACCTTTGGTTCCAAATTGATGTCATTATTTTCAACTGTTATGTTTGATAACTTCTTTTGTTCATCAGATTCATTTTCAAAATTCTAAATAGATTATTAAAATTATAATTCATTTATTACCTGGGTTAATAATTTATAATAATTAATATTACTTCAATGTTCTCAAAATTGTCTATGGTGACTATAGTATCAGCAGAATTTGATTTAAAATTATTGTCATCTTGTGTTTGGATTGAAATTTGTAATTCAGGAATCAATTCAGATGGAGACATTTCAAAACACTTATCAATAAAATATACATTAACAAATTATAACTAATATATATTTCATATTTTATAATATATATAGGATGTCTTAAAAAAATAAATATGTATTAAAAAAAAAATAGATATCTAAAAGCTAAAATAACCTGATTAGAAACAATATTATTTTCACATAATGATGATAAAATGGCCTGTTTCGATGGTTCTAATTCAACTGTCTGTGTTTTTGATTTCAATGTCTACAAAAATAAAACAAAACACATCACACTTACTTTCATAGTTTCATATAGTTATTTAATTTTAATTTATTTAAGTAACTATAATTATTTAAAAAATATATAAAAATAATCAAATAGGTACATGATTTGTTTTGCAAAAAAATTTATTTTATTGTTTGTAAACTTAGGTACTATTTACTAATATGTAATACCTAATTAGTAATTTATAAGTACTTACTTTTTCAAAAGTCTGTCGAGCAAATTCAAACGGACTTGCAGGAGCGCCTACATGTTTGACCTTTACGCGTTTACCATGATGTACTTTAATTTCGTGTTTTTTTCGATAATCATCATCAAAAATCGACCCACACGTTAAACATTCCAGTTTAATTCGTTTTCTTTTTTTATGGCACTTCACTATGTCAGACATTTTTGCGATTAAAAAAATAAACTTAAACGTTAGGTATATAAACAATTTGAACGAATTACGAAGAACGTCAGGTCTGCAAATGGTCTTCGCAGTTTTCACAGAGGAATAATGCAATAATGTGTAAACTATAACCACAATTAAATAATAATTTTGTTTTTATTTATAAATAGTAACAATTGTGGTCTATAGATTACGTCGACAACAAGTTACGGCTGCGGGAGTTTTTGTTATGTAATACTCTATAAGTCTATAAATAATTTAATAATACCCTGGGTATTGAGTATTGATAGTTGTCGTTACTCGTTTGATCATATTACAAATAAAAATTAACAATAGGTATATAGAAATATCGCCGTCATTGCGAGCAGATACGACTATATATACAGTTCCAAAACTTTGGCAACAATTAATAATATGATAGATTGACTATTTTCAGTTTTTACAAAATAAATGTATAATTATTTGTAAAATGATTGTAGTTTTAAATTATTACGAAATTGAAATTACTTTTATAGTTTTATCCGACTGTATTAGATTCGTTGGATATTATGATTTTGCCGACTATTTTGAACATAAAAATATCTGGGGGGGTAGTCCACCCCGGGACAATTTCTATAGTTCCACAAAATATTTGTTCCAAAACAACATTTGTTCCAAACAAGTTTGGAACAAATGTCTATTGGAAGAAATTTTTTTTGGAACAAGTAATAATTGGAAGTTATTTTCATGGAATAAAGAGCGTTGGAACAAATATAATTTTAATATAATTTTAGTGAAACAAATACATTTTTAAATAAAAATCTATTTAATCTCGTGTTTTGATTTTAAAAAAGTAATTGTGGAACAAATTACTATGGAACAGATTTATTTATTTTTAATTAATTAATTTATTTAAATATTATAAATTATAATATTTATTATTTTAAATATTTTTAACACATTACATTTACTGCTTTAGTTTGTAATTCTTAGTTATAATTAATTCATGGAATGTCTGCAGCATATTTTAGAAGTTTATTCTCATTAATTATAATGCAATTTTGATCTCACATTTATTAAGGTAGGTATCTACAAAAAGGTATTTAGATTTTAGTTATTGTAACCATAAAAATTAAAATATGTTATATTACCTTAATAGGTTACAGTTACATCATTGATATTATTTTATTTCATATTGACTAGGTATACATTATGCAAGTATAATCACATATTATATGAGGTACATTACAACATATTATACTTATTTAAATTATATCAGCATTCAATTTTAAATTTGAATCATTATTTTTCACAAATCCAATTTTATTCATGCTCAATACATTTAGGTATATCGTATATGAAGTCTCAAGATGACATTATAATATACTAGGTAAAAAAATAACATAAGTCACAAATATACAGTATTTAAATATGGAAAAAGTCTGTTCATTACATTAGAAAGTTTATATATATTCAACTAAATTTAACTTTACATATTAATAGGTAGGTATGTTACTAAAACTAAAAAAATATGATTATGGTACATATCCTCTGTACTCGTCTACATATCTCCTGCACAATGGACAAGTATTAAAATTTTCTTCCAAGAGTCTTGTTATATAAGTGTTGCAAAATGCATGACGACATGGCTGGCATATAATATTTGCCACTCCTTCCATGCAAATTATGCATACTTCTAAAACAACTGAAAAATATATATTTTTTTAAGTTATTTAAAAATGTAATAATTTATATTATATAGGTAACAAATATTGAAATAATGAAATATAAATAATACAACACTTAGATACTGGACTTGTTTTTATTTTTAAAATATAAAAACTTTATTTGTGTATTGTGTTATTATTACTTTAACGAAAATTTAAAATTATTCATAAGTTTATAGACATAGTAATAACTATTCAAGTCAGTGTTGGGACGCCGAACCGTCCACACGTTAATTCCGCGTCACGTTTTTTATAGCTTTCGATAGCAGTACGAAACGTTTACGCTGCGCTGCTCTTATCTGGTATGTATAGAAACATTTTAATTGGGTCCATAGTACGCTAACACAAACCGCATAGCTAACAATCGCCGCACACGGGCGAAAGCCCGTTAAACTTATATATATTTCCAAAAATGGATCCAAACTCCAAAGCATCTATAGCTAACAATGGTAATCCAGCTAAATTAAATAAACAAAAAGTCCCGCCTCTCGTCATAAAGAAAAACAGACTTCTATCAAATCATGATGACTCTAACTCTCCATCACCAAATTCCGACGACGAATTTAGATCGCCAAGAAAAACCGTCAGGGCACGCGACTTATCACCTGCAAGTTCATCCTTCTTTCCCACACAAAATCGCTTCTCACCATTAGAAATCGAGAACTCTAATCAAGTTAATCCTGTTGTATAGGCATATATATATATATGTATAAGAGTATATACGTACGTAGATGCGCGTGTGCGTATACATGTGTGCATATGTGTGTGTATGGGTGTGTATGTTCATGTGCGTATCTGCGTATTGTGTGTGAGTGTAGTTATATAAGTTTTTTATATTATATCCAAAGGACTAGTGTGTAAAATATTGGAATGTGTTGACTAGGGCAAAATGAGTGTGAGAACACTTAGTTTCCCACGATGGTCTACGTGACCAAAAAGGGCTAGATCAGCATTTCCGTGAGGCCTCGAAGAGACCATGACGACGAGCCCTGGGTGGGTTAGTGAGTCGAGTCTGGTCAAGAGTGTGAGCAACAGCCGTGTTGTTCAGCAGAGCATCTTTTTAATTAGTCTTAGCAGAACCTCTTATAGTTTTAATAATCAGAGCCTCTCAGAATATCTTATAATTATTAATGTGCAAATATACAATTAATTAGTGTTAAATTCAATAAAATAGTAATATTATAAATCACATAATTCTCGTATTATTTATTTGACACCAATAACAAAACGTTTGAACGTGTTACGTCGGTGAACTACACTTCATTGGTGGCAGCGGTGGGATTTCCAGAAAAGAAGAATTGTCGCAATTTATATTACGACAGTACGATTTTGGAGATCACTAAGAACCTTCGTAGTCTATCGCCGTCCAAGTTCAATCAGTTTGGTGTCAAAAACCGAGGACACGGGTAAATAATATTTCGTGTAAATATACGTCTATCGAGTGCCGGTATATCGCCGAACGAACGCGTTACGGACATCGTCCTGTAGCCGCCCGTTATCAAGGTCAGATCAGGATAGGGTATACAGTGTCGCGCCGTAGCCGCCGCGGAGACAACCCATTTACGTTATTATTACGCACAATAACGAATTAGTGCCCAGTGCGATTGGGAGGAGTCCGGTCGCGAGTATCCGTTGTTTTCGTGTTTAGCCGCCGTTAGGGTGCAGTTTTCGTCGTCGCCGCCGTCGTCGCGATACACATCGTCGCTAGTGTCGTGGTCATCGCCGCCGTCACTGCCGCCGTAATACGCATTGTTACCGTCAGGGTGCAGTTTTCATCGTCGCCGCCGTCGCCGCTGCTCAAGTAGGGCAAGGTCAACGCAATCACACAAGTAGGTCAGTGGGACGAGCTGACAATCACTGTCGCGCGCTTATCAACCAACATCTTATCAAGGGATAAACAACAACAATCAGTTATCAACATCATGATCATGCAGCGTTATTTATTATACATCGTTTCGTAAGCTTTATTCATACCTATGTCTATAGCTATTGCATGTACTATAATTCGGGGATAATAATATTTCGTTTTAACATATACATACAACTTATTTAATCATAATCATAATTATCCGATAATCGGTACTTTTTGCTAGTGCATGTCGAACTCAAGGTCAAATAATAAAATTAATTTAGACTTAATAGATTTTGATAGCTCTAGTAGTAGTGAACAATCTAGCGGGGAACTTATGAACCAAGTAGTGTCCTACGTAGGGCAAGGGAGACAATAGCACAGACAGACGAACTTTTAGGGTCCACTAGGTATTTCCTTAGGTATCAAGCGGAAAATCCAGAATCTCGACAAAATCCAAAATCTCAACAAAATCCAGAACCTCAACAGAATCCAGAACAGCAACAACAATCAAAATCCACAGAGCATCGAAAAGACCAGAACCAAACGGAAAATCCAGAGCATCAACGGCAAACAAAACCTGCAGAGCATCGAAGAAACAAGAAACGCACAGAACGTCCAAAACCTCCACCAAGTCTAGAAAATTCAGAACATCGCGTCAATACAGAAGGATTACAAATAAAGAATATGGAGAAACAGCCAGAGTTGGTCGACGCAGATACTAAGACGGAACTTCAAAGGGGCGGAGTAAGTGTCGAAGCAGCAATGCGAATAGTGCCGAACTGTGATGGGACAAATTCTGATCAAACGTATCATTTCCTGAGGGCATGTGATTTGGCGGTCAGGATGGTCGATCCTGAATACGTAGAAATGTTAGTACAAGGACTAATAATTAAGTTATCGGGCAGGGCATTACGGTCGGTACGATATAAAAACATCACAACATACAAGGAGTTCCGAGAGAATATAGTGGAAATATCGGAGACAAAGAAGCGTCTACCTCAGTTGCAAATGAAGTTACTCACCTGTAGGAAAGGTCCGGACGAAGGAGTACAAGAATATTATAATAAAATGGAGCAACTACTACATGACCTAATCGGAGCAACGATGGAAGAGGGGGGCTATACGAACGAAGCGGACGTGGACCGAATGCTACACGGCCAGGTACTCAACGCTTTTGTAAGTGGCCTACCAGAATCTTTTCGAATATTGATAAAAGCACGAAGTCCCAAAAGATTGAGCGACGCATTGGCATTCGCTTTAGAAGAGGAGACGGAGGAAAACTTGGCCAAAGAGACACAACTATTTGGCCAGCAACTCAACACCAAGAATCAACAACCCCCGTCATCAAAATCCAAACAGTTTAAACAAGGGACCAGCGGTTGGATTGAACCGCAATCCAACATGACATCAAAGTCCCGGAAGGAACAGTCCCCGTGAACATCAGACCGTACAGACTTCCTTACGCTCACCGACAGGTGATAGTCGAGCAAATGGAGAAACTAGAGGAAAACAACGTTATTCGACCATCTGAATCACCTTGGAATGCGCCCCTAGTAGTGGTACCCAAGAAACCGGATGCAACCGGTAAACCACAATTTAGAGTATGCGTAGACTTCCGTCGACTCAATCAGTTAACTATTGGGGATGCATTTCCAATTCCAATGATCGACGAGATCTTAGACCAACTTGGGCGTTCCAGATATTACACCACGCTGGACCTAGCGAGTGGGTATCATCAAGTGCCTATTCGACCACAGGATTGTGAGAAGACGGCATTTTCCACAGACAAAGGACACTTTGAGTTTGTCCGAATGCCCTTCGGGTTATGTGGAGCCCCTAGCACATTCCAGCGGCTGATGAACAATGTATTAACAGGGCTGAACGGTACTAAGGCGTTTGTATATTTAGATGATATAATCATATATGCCGTCGACCTGGCAGAACCCGGTTATAAATACCAAGCTATAATGTCACAATACGAAGCCACGGCAAAAATTTGCGAACAAATGACACAGCGGGTCGGAAATGCAGAATTGTCCAATGCATGCGAGCAATTTGTACAGTTATTTGCAAGAGCAACATTGCCCTATCTGTATGAAATTGAAAACCGTCACCGTAACATGCTGCTTTCCATCGGAGACGAGTACGCAGAAACAACTAGGGTACGACGAGGATTAGCTCGCACAGTTAAACAGATGGCAAATGTCTTGTATGGCATTTATTCAAACATAGACACAGAATTTATATTCAACCAAATAATAGCCCTAAGTCAAAGCAGAAGTCAGAACATCACGTTAAACTCGGAGAGGATGAGGATCGTACAGGTCAAAACAGATAATCAGATAAGAAAGATAACACAACATCAAGAAAAACTCGAGGAGAATCTTCAGTATTTAAAAAAACAGACAGAAGTAATGGTACAGAAACTCGACAGAATATAATTCAAGACTAGGTTACTAGAACAGGCGCTTCTGTTTGAAATTCTGCTTAATCAATACTCCTACCACACGCAGAACTTGATGGCCATAATTAATTCAGCAATGAATGGCAAATTACATACGAGCATGTTTACTTCGGAAAGGCTTCTCATGGAGTTGAGGGAAATTAAAGTGAACCTACCGATGGGCACAGCTTTACCATTAGAAATTGAAACAGAATCTCTACCGGAATTTTTACGGATTTCTGATCTAACAATCATGCACAGGGAACACTATTTAATTTTCTTGATAGGGATACCTTTGACATCTATAGAAGAGTACACGATGTATCACCCTATTCCCTTACCTATTCAATATGATATAAACAGCATAGCCCTAATTACTCCTGAGGTCGACTACCTAGCACTAAGTAACGATAACGAAAATTTTGTTTCCCTAGGGGAGAGTCAATGGGAATCATGTGCCAAGTTAGGTTCCTATACTCTCTGTAAGGGTGACCAACCAACCCACTATCGATCAGGTTCCAACTTGTGCGAATTGTCACAGTTAACTAATTTTCAGAGCCCTTTGGAAGATTTTGAAGTCAAACTGGTGGCTTTAGACACACCTATTTGGCATCGGCTATCGAAGGCAAACTCGTGGCTGTACTACACTAAAGCAGAGTATTGTACGATTACGTGCACAGATCCTCCACAAACCTCTAGGGTTGAGATCTCGGGGATGGGTAGGTTGACCATCCTACCATCCTGTGAAATTCATACAGAAAGTTTCATTCTGAGTTCATCGTTTAAAACCAATAGGGATGTAAAACTAGATGTCATACCAGAAAATCAGAAATTCGATATAAAATCAACGATATTGGAAACTCTTGGCACAGTGATACCACAAAACCTCTCAAATGTAAAAATATTTAAAGATTTTAACTTTTTAGCCCATAAAGCAATAGAATCAAGTAAACTCGAGCATAGAACAATAGAACCATTATTCATATTTAAAGTAGAATTCCACATTACTATCCTTTACCTTTCATTAACCATTTCTATATTAATAGTATGTGCAATAGTCATACGATGCAGGGATAAAATTGTAAAAATGTATAGCCCAGAAATAGCGGACAACGATTCGAATAAGGATCAAGACGACCCTTAAGCCTGTATAATTTTTGCTTCATTGTATCGCCCTTAAGTTAAAAGTAGAAATTAAGTTAGTTTAAACCTTACAGACACCATGTGGCGGTATTGTAACTAGGTGTACCCGTAGTTTAAGAAATTTGTATAAATTAGTAACTTAGGTCGCAGGGACTGCTCCCGTTTAACGCCGGGGGTATGTTGTATAGGCATATATATATATATATGTATAAGAGTATATACGTACGTAGATGCGCGTGTGCGTATACATGTGTGCATATGTGTGTGTATGGGTGTGTATGTTCATGTGCGTATCTGCGTATCAGCATTTCCGTGAGGCCTCGAAGAGACCATGACGACGAGCCCTGGGTGGGTTAGTGAGTCGAGTCTGGTCAAGAGTGTGAGCAACAGCCGTGTTGTTCAGCAGAGCATCTTTTTAATTAGTCTTAGCAGAACCTCTTATAGTTTTAATAATCAGAGCCTCTCAAAATATCTTATAATTATTAATGTGCAAATATACAATTAATTAGTGTTAAATTCAATAAAATAGTAATATTATAAATCACATAATTCTCGTATTATTTATTTGACACCAATAACAAAACGTTTGAACGTGTTACGTCGGTGAACTACACTTCAATCCACCCACAAATTTAACAAACAACAGTGGTCCTGAAAACAACTCCCAAGGTACACAGGCTAAACCCAAAATTCCACCAATTTACGTACATAATATTTCGGATTACGTAAAATTCCATGATTCACTAGACAATATAACAATCGACGATTACTCGATCACCAACACAAAGTCTGCCTTAAAATTGAACCTGTGCTCAGTCGACGACTACAGAGCCACAACAAATTATTTAGACGAATCAAAAATTGACTATCACACATTTCAACTTCCCGAAAATAAACAGTTATCAATAATTATCAGAAACCTTCCTGTAAATATTACTGAACAGTGCATTTTCAACGAGCTCATAGAACAAAAATTTGAAGTCACATCAGTTACACGTCTTCAAAACAAATTTAAAAATCCGTTACCCATTGTAGCCGTATTATTGTCGAAACCATCCTTAGGTATATACTCCTTAACCAGACTCTTACACTGCGTAGTAGTCGTTGAACCAAGAAGACCATCAAAAGACATCCCGCAATGCACAAACTGCCAACGCTTCGCACATACGAAAAAATTCTGCCATCTACCACCTAGGTGCGTAAAATGCGCAGGTGACCATCACTATAGCCTTTGCCAAAAATCTAACGATACGCCGCCCAAATGTGTTAACTGTAATAGTAACCACCCGGCGAGTTACAGAGGTTGTACTTATTACAAAGATATCTCGAAAAATAAAAATAAAAAAAACGATAGTAAAAATACATCTCGATTACCGCGGAGCAATTTCCAAGCCGAACAAAGTCCCCCCGTGTATACGTCAAATAAACCGCAAGATAACGCGTTCGCCGATAAGCGTTCGTATGCTTCCGCAACAAAAAACAAATTAAATAACCATCCAAACAAAAACACAGATAATGATTTTATGAATTCACTCTTACCGTTAATTAACGCATTCGTATCGCAATTACTGCAGAAAATAATTGAAAATCTGCCGACCATCATTAACAGCCTACATATAAATCGAAATGAGTCCTCGTAGTACTACTTTACTAAACTGGAACGCCAACGGTCTGAAATCTCATAGAAACGCTCTCCTAGCCTTTCTCAACCATCACAATATTGATATCGCATGTATAACAGAAACGCACCTATCAAATACTGATAAACTTAATTTCCCTGGTTATAAAATGTACCGGGCTGACCGTGTCACACAAATACGCGCTATGGGTGGAGTAGCTATCTTGGTCCGTAATCAAATTATCCAACAACAAATGCCCACACTAAATCTATTATGTCTAGAAGCCGTAGTTGTGCTAATTAGACTCAATAACCGACCTGTTACTCTTGTTAGTGCTTATCAACCACCCAGCCGTCATATGCATATCTCAGACTATGAACAATTATTGAGTCTTAATAGCTCAATTATAATAGCCGGAGATCTAAACTCCAAACATACAAATTGGGGCTGTCGTGTCATTAACCCGAACGGCCGTAAATTACAATAATTTTTAGCCAACACGTCCTATACAGTATCCGCTCCAAGTGAACCTACGTACTTTCCTTCGGACGTAAACCGACTTCCCGATATATTAGACATTTTAATACTCAAATCAGTCCCATTAAACTGTGTACATGAACCCTTAGCAGAACTCGACTCAGACCATGTGCCGGTAAAAATAACAATAAATTCATCTCCCCAAAGTTACCGGAAAAACGACTCATTAATAAAAGGCAAACCAGATTGGATCAAATTTTCCAACAGTGTGCATTCAAGTCTATTAATACCTAAAACTATTTCTACGACTCAAATCGCTGAACAAACAGCCGATCACTTCACGGAAGTCGTCACGGATGCTGCGCGTGCTTGTTCAAACCCTGCATCGACAAACCCACCTAGTTTCGGTATCCTACCGCCATCCATTTCTTCACTTATACGACGCAAGCATATCATTAGGCGCATTTGGCAAAAACAAAGAAATCCTACTGTCAAAAAAATTCTAAATAAACTCACTAAAGAAGTTCAAGTGGCCCTTCAAAACTACAGAGTGTCCTCGTATAATAAGTTTTTGTCTAACATGCACCCCGGCGAGTCAAACCTATGGAAAGAAACTAAAAGACTACTCAATCAAGAAATTAACATCATCCCTCCTCTCCGCACTGACTCAAATCTAGTTATAACTGACATAGATAAATGCAACGTGTTCTCAGATATTCTGCATCTCACTTTCTCGCATAACCATTTAGGTAATCTCAACAACGATTCTAGAGTTAAGCTTGCATTGGAGCAACCTGACTACTCAGTTCAAAAATGTATTGGTTACGTAACTCCAAACGAAGTTAAGAAAATTATTAAGAATCTTCCTAATAAAAAAGCACCGGGTCATGACAAAATCACGAATCTCATGTTTAAAAAATTACCTTCAAAAGGATTCGTCCTGCTATCTACCTTATTTAATTCACTGTTACGTCTTGGTTATTTCCCTGTTAAATGGAAAATTGCAACGATAATTCTTATAAAGAAACCTGGCAAAGACAAGACCAATCCTGATAGCTACAGGCCTATTAGCCTCCTAACATCCTTATCAAAAATTTTTGAAAAAGTCATACACACCAGGCTCCTTGATTATTTGAATATCACAGACACTATTCCAAAATTCCAGTTTGGTTTTAAATCCAACCACTCTACCGTTCAACAACTTCTAAGGATCACGGAACACATCAACTCTGCGTTTGAAATGCACTGTCACACTGGCGCAATATTTATTGACATTTCAAAGGCGTTCGACAAAGTGTGGCATGAAGGCCTCCTTTTTAAGCTACGTAACATTAATACTCCAACATATCTTTTTAATATAATTCGCTCTTTCCTCTCAAATAGACAATACTCAGTCAGAATTAACGACAGTGCCTCTAACCTTAAGTCTATCTCTGCTGGTGTACCCCAAGGTTCCAAACTTGGTCCTATTTTATTCAACCTCTACGTTTCCGACATCCCTCAATCACCATGCACACAAATTGCTCTCTTCGCTGACGATACAACCATATTCACGGAATCACGCAACATCGAAGCAATATCCACAAATCTGCAAGATCACTTAAATACCCTTTCACACTGGTGTCAAAACTGGAGGATCAAAATCAACGTTTCGAAGAGCATAGGTGTTATTTTTAGTCTACGTCGCTATACTACTCCCCCACAACTAAAATTTGACAGTGAAAATATACCCTGGCAACCGACGGTTAAATACTTCGGTGTAACTCTTGACAAACGACTCACGTGGCGGCCCCACATTTCATCCAAAGTCCAGCAAGCATACCAGCGCATCTCAATGCTTTATCCCATCCTGAACAAAAATTCAACTATTCAAAAAAAATGCTCTCTCCTAATTTTTAAACAAATTATACGCCCAATTCTTACCTACGCATGCCCGGTATGGGGTAATTGTGCATCCTCGCACATAAAAAAAATGCAAATTGTTCAAAATAAAGTCCTCAGAATAATTGCAAATGCTCCGTGGTTTGTCAGAAATGCAAATCTCCACAAAGACTTTCAAATTCAAGATATCAAAGCTCATATTAAAACATTAGCAAATAATTTCCACTGCTCTCTTCCAAACTCATCAGGTGCAATTCACTATAACCTCCTCACCCACCCAACTCATCGTCGATTAAAACGAGGTCGTCCCCACGACCTTCTACACTAAGCCACCTCCCAACACTCAAATCTTCACCTTACACATGCACTTCTTCCAGATCACTCTACGACTTCTGTTACTTATAGTTAATACTATTGTAAATATGTAAATATCTTATTATTGTAAGCAACTTGTTACTTATGTATATTTTATTACCTATGTAATTTATCCTTAGTACTTATAAAAATTATTTTAATTATCACGTTATAATGTTAAAACTATTGTAAACTGTAAATATCCCTAGATTTAGATAGCCTTAGGCTAGGAATGTCTTATGTTAATTAAAAAAAAAAAAAAAAAAGTAATAACTATTATTTTAGATAAAGTTTTTTTTTCAATAAATTTATTGTTATAATAAAAATAAAATTTATAAAAAATCAATGTTGTGTAAAAATTCCTATTTGTCTAATAAATATTAGTTTTTTTTTAAATAATTTAAAATAATAACTGGGAATTTGAGACACTGGACTCTCAAAAGCACCAACTATATATTATATTCTAAATTTTAGAAACCCTTTGGAGATTGAATCATTTTATGCTTCAGAAAAAAATGTGTAAATACAAAAAATTTATATTACATACAGGGACGCCCGCAGAAATGTAGTTCAAGGGGGGCAAAAAAAATTGTAAGTACCTAAATACTTATAGGTAAATTTACCGCTACATCTTTCATCTACTCATATTTTGCAATACTATCAATAATATTTTTTTTAAAAATCAAAACTAATTTAAGTTAATATAAAATTACACATTTACACTATTAGTTCTAATATTTGTAAGAAAAAACATAACAAAGTTTAAACAAAAACTTAAGTTAAAACAACTTTATTTGATAAAATTTATTTCATATTTTATTATTTTATTCAAAAAGTAATGGCAATCTCCTTTTGTTTGAAGCAAATAAATAAATTAAATAAATTACATTTGACTCGTCCTCGTAAACAGACAATCTGTAGGAACCAGCCAAAAGTTAAAAAGTGACTTAGCGATTGAAAATAATCGTAATGTCTTTTTCACGATTAAATAATAAATACCTCCTATATGACTTGTTAGATACTTAGATACAAGGATTGTCGAATAGTCGCTGACTGTTATAGATCAGCTTTATGTAAAAAAACTTCCAATTTTGTAAATAACACGAAAAATCTCAGGGGGGGGGGGGGGCAGTGGCCCCCACTGGCCCCCCCTTCCTGGCGTCCCTGATTACATAGCTTAAGCTCAGAATTTAAAAATCTAAATTGTATTTTAAAGTTTTAACTAATTCAGGTTAGGTTAATAAATAATCATTACATTATTATGGGAATAATGTTTGTCACAAACATTACTGTTGTTAATTTTTTATATCATACTTGGATTTTCTATAATTTCTTGATCTGGTTGTGGTTCTGGTTCTAGTACTGGTTCTGGTTCTAGTACTGGTTCTGAAATTATTTTAAAATATAAATATATTTAACTTGTGTTAGAAGTTAGAACTATAATTTGTATTATCTTAGTAATTGAATTTTAGATTATGATCTGGGCGATGAATGTATTAATTTTACAATGATATATATTTTTTTTATTATTATTATTTGTGTCTGTGTACATGATAAATAGTCGAGATAATGCTTCGATTTTCAACTTTGGAAGTGGTTTCCAGTAGCAAATTGAATATTCTTAGTGCATTATGGAGGTCAAAAGTAAGAAAATATGTTAACAATTTTGTATTAAAAGCTAATTATTCAAAATTGAATACAAGGTTGTACATAAGTTTTTTACAATAATTATTAAAGAAATCGAGTTTAAGTCAATTGAAACCTTTTTTACTAGTGTCTAAAGTTTTAATTTTCAAGGAATCAAAAATTCATGCATAAAATAACGTTTTCTGCCAAAATGAATATATATTCATTTAAATATGTAGAATTTAGAGATTTTTAATTTGACTAATAATTATAGGTATAATATACAAATTTAATAACTTCTATTACAGTAATACAGTGAACCACTTATAACCTACTGTACAGCAAAGCAGTACACATTATAGCCATTTTTTTTTAAAAATTTTTACCATTGTTTAGATCACGATAAAACTCTGCCCAAGCTTCTGCAACTCCATGACCATTTATTTGACCTCGTCTTATATTTGCTCTTCCCCTATTTCCTATAAATGTATTTATATAATTAATTGTAAATTTTTACAAGAACTATAATATGCAATATATTAAGTCTTTTGTTGCCTTAGGAGTATGCTATACCTGCATGTGTTATCTCTATCTCACGTTCACATACTATAACAAATTGTACGTTCTAAATAATCCAATCTAAATCTAATGGGTTTTATTCTATATATTTTAATTTTAGAGCTAGTTATGATCATTTTAAAATGCTCATATTTTGCTTTAAAATTAAAATATGAAAAAAAAAATTATAAACTTCACTCAATAATATTCTAAATTTGGTAATATGTCAATTCACTAATATTAAATATAATAGAGTTGGATGGATTATTTAGAACGTACAATTTGTTATGATATGTGTTTGTAAGACAGAGACAACACCTGCTGTTTTAGTGTCATTTTCTTATAAGATGTATTAAAATATGTGTTTAGCTAATGGATAAGGTTGATGTAGTTGGCAATTAATTCTACCTCTTCCACGAATATGTATGGCCCTGTTTTGAACTGGCAAATTTGGGAGTGGTGGAGGCGGACGTAGAGGGCCCAATATTAGTGGTTGATGAAGTTGTGGTGGTGGTAGTGGTTGAAGTGGTTGAACATTAGCAGCTGGTCCTATAAAGTTTAAGTAAGCATTATTTTTTCAAAACAGTTAATTACATCAAAATGTTTTTAGTATATTAATTATATTTCAGAAACATTCACGTGGCTCAAAATTTGGCTCTCCCAATTCATTTCTGAGTATCCGTTCTGGAGTATAAGAAACGTTCCTTAAAAAGTCTTCCAACGTGTACCTCCCATTTTCCACATTAACCCACGCATTATTTATGGTTGTGTAGTTTTGTGGATAAATCCTATAATCTGATTGTCTTACCTAAAAAATGTGTTCATAAAAATACGTTTCTTTTATAATTCAATCAATACTTGAATAGATTTATTAACAATAAGTAATAACAATTATTCTTACTCTTTGACCATTCAATGCTCTAGTAAAGTCATTTCTTGCTCTAAGTTCTATTGTTCTTAAATTATCTGTAAACATATAAACCAAAGCAGAGTATTATTACTTTTCAAAATTTGTGTATTTAAGAAAAAAAATTACCATAAAATCTATATAATTGTGGACGTTGTCCCATGAGCCGTAAGAGCGAAGAATGGTATGACTCAATAAAATTGTTAGTCCTATGTTGGAGCCTGTATACAGTAAATCTCGGTGGAGTTACTTGATCCATCCAAAAGCGCTCAAAATAAGTCATCAATGTTGCCAGCTCCATTTCAAGATTGTAGTCTGTGACTGAAATAGAAATATGAATAAACTGAACTTAACACTATGCACCTAGTTAACTTACCTAAGTCTTGTATAAATCTAAATCCCAATTGAATTGAATATACATTTTCATGAAACATAATTTCATTCCCAGGCAAGTGAGGTAACGCCAGTGGCGGTCAAATGATTTTGTCATGGGGGGGGATAGGGCTGATTTTTTAATATGCACTTATCATATTTATTAATCATTAAAATAGAATTTATGGTTATGCCTAATATCAATTTTTTTTTTAAATTAAGGTAAATTGGTACTTTATTTATAACAATGTAATATTAACAATATTTGTATCCAGTACTTCATTGGAGGTTATATTTATAATCCCACGATGAACAGCCATAGTGGACAAACCATTGAGACGACATAAATAAAACATTTTATACTAATTAGGAACAAATATTATCGGCAAGTCCACAACTTCATTTTCTGTAATGATCTTAGAGATCATAATATTTTTTTCATCCTAGTCCGAGTGTTTAATGGCAGAGCAAGTAAAATAGGTGGTAATTTTTCTTTTATTAGACATTATAAGTTTATAAAATAGACCATAAACAATATTTATTACAATTTACAACAGACAGTTTAAATATGTATGATGCGAGACACAAGTGACGAGTATGAAAGCCAAAAAACTGTGGTCTGTGTAACAAAATATTGTGACAAATGTAATAATAAAATTGGCCAACTATTATAGGTAATAACATAGCTACATACTATTGTATTAAGAGGCCGTTATACCCGCATGTGTTGTCTCTGTCTTATTGATGTAGATCATAGAAAATGTACCGGTAAAGGGAGAGTGTGTTGTAATTGAATATACACGATCACCAAGCTGACTAGCTGAGTAGGTAATTTCCGTATATTTTGTAAAAGAAAATAATTACTAAATATTAATAATAACAGCCTTGTTCCTAGAATGAGTCTAGAATCTATAACAATAATATACGCCCATAAGCGTTATTTTGAGAAAAAATTAAAACAAAATGTAATACATTAACTTTATAGTAGTATAGTACAATGTACATAAATGAAATTTTTATAAATATTAAAGAAAAAAATCATGGGGGGGGATCTATCCCCCTCATCCCCCCCCGTTTGACCGCCACTGGGTAACGCCATCAACTACAGTAAATATGTTAATTTAGGTATTAATTAAGTACAACTTTATTGCATAGATATAGATACTTTTCATCTTGTTATTGTCTTGAAAAATATTAAAATAGTCTACTCAATTTACATTTAATTATTATCATCTATAGCAGTGCTTTTCAACCTTTGTATTATGGCGACACACTATTAAAAATTTTCATATTTTGTGACACACAATGAAAAAAAAATAAGAATAATACCTATTAATTTTTGTAAGTATAGTGTCAACAAGGTTTCTACATTTAATATTAGTACTTCCCGTGACACACCGGTTGAGAAACACTGATCCATAGTATAATATTTAGTTAAAATAATAAATTTCTTTTAATTAGTACTAATGACTAAATTTATTTTGCATGCTTAATGTTTGGTTATATTGAACTCAAACCTCTCCACAAGCTTGGATGTAATCAACTTATAAAATTGTAACACAAAATAAGTTATAAAATTAAAAAAAGAAAGAAAAATAAATATGTTCTAAATGTTTTAGGTATCTTAATCTAACAAAATTTATATTTTGTAAATTTAATGTTTCAATTAATTAAATTTTAAGATACTTGATAGGTACCATTCGCAAAATACGCCGAGCATTTTCGTTTGTTGTGCATATCTGTGTTAAATTATGCGTTCTTACAAATCGAATTATGGCCTAAAAAATAAATACATTTTTAAATATTTCAATCAACCTTGCAAATTATTAAACACGGGATTAAACATTAATTTATATTGTTTCAGTACTTGAATAAAATGGAACCAGCATCCCGAATTATTTGCTTCTGGAAGCACCCGAGTTATTGCATTTCTGAGTCCCTGCTCATAATCAGTAATAACTTGAATGTTATTATAATCCAGGGTTAGGCGAAGCTCTTGTCTTAAAAACTGCAACAATCTGCAGTATGTTTCAGTTTGGCGGTTAACTAATAACGCGTGCACTATTGGAATTGCCTTAAATAATGGTTAACTTTAGATATAACATAATATTTCAGTGTATTTATAACTTTTATAGAACTAACCACATTGTTGACAATAATTTGAATGGTAAATAGTTGGTTTATGTCGGCTGGTTCTCTTGGTCGTACTTGAAAAGTGCCATCCATACATATTGTATTAACACTTCGAAAATGTACACCAATCTCACGCAAAAAACCAATATTTGCAAATACTATGCCAACAAATTGAATTGAATCGTCGTTGTTCAATATTTCTAATGGGCCTTGGAAAAATGGAACAAGAGACCCATTAAAATTAATGTTGTTTAGTCTTGGTCCCCATTCTTCTGACCTCAACACATCTACCCAAGCCCTCAGTGTTTCGGGAATTGGTGGCCCTACTCTGCGCCTAGCTCTTGCAATAATTCTTATAGCTGCTGGTCTCCCTAAATCCATTTCTGCTACAGGATTTCTACTCATTATAATAATAATATAAGTATAATAATAAACAACATAAATTTTCACATATTATATTTTTTAAATCTTACAGAAGCATCTCTTCATCAACAATTGTCTGCGCAACAGTATTCTCCGATATAGCCCTTTCCCGTAGACGATTAATCATGTTTCGATGGGCTACTGCGTACCGTGGTGCAGGTTCATGATTATGATGGGCATGGTTGTTAGAAATATGTATTGGAGACCCATCTCCAATATTCATATTTGCCGATACTGGACAACCATAATGCCGATTTACACATGTCAAGTATCTAAATTTTAAATACAAATATATTAATTAAAAAATGTTATAACTTAAAACAAACACAATTAATTTATCATTTAGTTAATATAATTTATAATTCAAACCAATTTAATGTTACATTTATTTATTTTTCAATTTAATGAATGTGATCTACATCAACAATATTTAAAATGTATATTAGAAAAATTAAAAACGTGAATAGTGAATAAAGATATATCCCAAATCCCAATGAGAGGTACCTAGGTACTTCAACAGTAATAAGTGATTTATATATATTACTTAAAAAAATAATATTTTCTTGCCTGCAATAAAGGAATACAATACATTTTACTATACTGACATAAAGTTATTTATGGCATATTGCTGATTTTGAGTGAAATTCTAGAATCAAAAAATTTATTTTTATTTACTTTTCAGTCTTATTTGTAACGATGAGAGATTGAAGTAGGTAGGTCAATATATGATGAATATAATATTATGCATAGTTTTATACCAAGTATTTATTTGGTAAAAAAATTATGCAACCATAAATATAGTATATTTATTATGTTCAAAATAGTAAATCATAAAATAATAACGGATAAAAAACTATTTACTCATTTAAATAATTTACTCCAAAATTTTAACTACTTACCGAGTTTCTCTCCTGATGGAATGTTGGTAGTAATTAAATCCTAACTCATCAATGAAGACTGTTGATCGCCCACGAATGCCACGAATGGACTGAGATAAAGGTGCAAGTTGTTGATGCTGATACTGGTCCTGAACATAATCTACATTATCTAAAATAAAGTTTTTTTTTATAAATTAAAAATATTATAATAATTTATGCATTAAACAAAAAAAGTAATAATTATTTATAAATTATGTCAAATTTTTTATTTAAGGATGACTTGAAATATACTTATATATTATTTACTAATATTTAAATAAACTAACCTAATGGATTTGCCATACTAAAAAATATGTTTAGAATTAAAATTTTAACAAAATATGGAAAAAAAATTTAAATCTTAATGCAGTGTATTGCACTCGCTAAGAATTGCTAGTCAAGACAAAATGAAATGAAACAGGACATTTACCAAATTGAGCAGAATATTGCATATCTCCCACTACAACAATTAAATCCTCACAATACTATAAATTTAATTAGTTTATTTTATATGGGTTTTGAAAATTAATTAAATTATTTATTTATAATTTAGATTTCAGGTAGTATATTTTGTATTTTCTTTAGATTTAAATATAATACTATGTGGGTACTGGGTTGTATTCAATTTTGGAAAAATATAATTATTATTTAAAATAATTTTAGTTTATATAAATAGAAATAATAGCCAATAACGCATCCGGCAACCATTTAGGTTTGTATCACTATTTGTTTGTATACGATAATTCAATATACCTAATATTATTTAAAAATAATATATACTATTTTCGTATTTCGTTCATGAGTCTGTCGTCTGTAATATTTTAATAACTAATAATAGTTAATTTATATTTTGCATTGACTACTGGAAAGAAGCACGTACCTTTTGAATATTTACGATCCTGATATCGCCTTTTTAAAGGTAAGATAAATATAGGTAGTAGATAAAACTATTATAGTCAATTTTGTAAAATTTGGTTTGCGCGGCAATACAATGTGATTCATGAACTATTTTATTAAATTATAATGAATAATATGTATGCAACAACAACATATTTAAATAAAATAAACATGAATTAATTTATTGAATTTTTAATTGTTTTTTATACTATAAAAATGAATGAAATTGTCTTTTCGGGTGAAAACCGTTTATAGGAACAGCATGACACAGGATAATCTTGAAGCTTTTGTCTTAATGGCTACAGAAAAAAGTATTTTAAATTACATACAGCACCAAACGGTTATACTGGTTATAGACAGATATAAAGACTAAAGAGTTATGGCATAATCACTAATTAACAAAATATTTTCATAAATTATTAATTCCTTGAGCCAATAAATTAAATATATTATAATAAGCCTTGTGGCTTGTATTAAATTTTAAAGATTTTTTGGATAGCCAGCCAAATTTTTCCTCGATTTTTTTGAAAATTTTTGGAAAATGTTTACTTTTGACCCCCCCCCCCAAAGTACCAACTAGATTCAATTTCCTTTTCAAAGAGGGGTAGAAATCAAAAATCGAAGCATTTTTACTGCTCCAAATGTTGTCGACAGACACAAAAAAAAACAAAAAATAAAAAACACACATCATTGTAAAATCAATACATTCATCACTCCGTTCAGAATCTCAAAATAAGAGTAGTTATAAGTTATTTATTGATTTTGATAATAAACTCTTGATCACAATAGGTGTTATACGATAGGCAACCAAAGATACGACTATTCGTATATTTTTTTAAATAATGAAAAACGATAATGCTCAAAGTTTTCTTGAAGACTTGAAATAATTATGTAAATCTTGTTTCTGATCCAGGACTATAAACAAAGTGATACTTTAGCTTATCACGTTACAATCGCAATATGTTTTAACAAACAAATTATATGGACTTGTAAGTTGTAAGTTTAATACCTAACTATAGAATATATAGACTATAGTAATGTAGTGCTGTGTATACTTTACTTTATTACTTATAGTGTTTTTCAAATAATGTTGATGCATTTTAATTTCGAAAAATATATAGGTACATAATATATTAATATTGTGTATAGCACCATACATTATACAATGTATTTATTTGAAAGTTTCTACACTCGTTTTTGACGAAAAAAATGCGACATTAGCTGATAAGAAATATATTTTTTGTGTAATATTATACACCAACTGAATTAAATCTTTTTTCTAATTGTTATTCCATAATATTATTAATATTAATATTATATAATGCTCATAATATGCCATGTAGTCGTGTATAATCACTATAATCCATTATATTGTAAAAAATTTCAAATATCTAGGTATTGAAATGTGCTCCGACATGAAGTGGGTAAATCAAATTATATCTGTCTGCAATAAGTTGAAAAAATTAATCTATATAATAAAACAACTTCGTGATATTCTTCCACCTAAAGACATAAGATTATTTTACCTAGCTCTTGTTGAATCGCAAATCACATATGGTTTAATAGGTTGGGGTGGTGCCTATGATAATATTCTCTCCCTACTTCAAACCTGTCAAAACACAATTATCAAAGTTGCAATTAAAAAAGACCGTGGATATCCAACCGAAAAAATATTTAAAGAGTTTAATGTATTAAATATTAAAAACCTGTACTTTAAAATAAGCATTTTGTATATAAAAAAACACAATATACTGTCTCCTTTGAACCATGGTGTCAATACTAGGTACGCACTAAATAAATACTCCCAATTATGGCCTAAAAAAACCGGCTGTCGAATGGTATTTGATTTCATAGGGACCCAGATTTTCAATTCAATGCCAACTTATTTAGCAAACATGCCATTTCCATTGTTTAAGAAACATATCACACACTGGTTAATGTATGAATGTTACGTCACTAAATATGATTAAAAATATGCCACTCTATTCACACACATATTATCATTCAGAATCTTATGTTACCTATTGCTTCCATGTACATATTTATAATATTTATAATATTATTAGTATTATTTTCGTCATGATTTATTTTGTACCAGTCTACTTATAACTTACTTTATCTGTTTTTGTTTTTATTTTTATTTTTATTTTTATTGTACAATTAGGATACTAATTTTAAACGCAAATTTTGTAGATGTCTGTCAATTATAATTTTTATGCAAATGTGTAATGTATAGTAGATAACCCTGGGCCTCCACACGAGTATGTCTCAGTGAGGCCCAGTAATCTCATAGATTTAAATTTAAATAAAAAATAAATAAAATAAATATAATAGTTAGGTACTAATGTATATACCTAATAAATTATAATACATTATTATTTGATATCGATACCGTTATTAATATATATATATTTGCTCAAAGCAATAGGGTTATAGCATAAAAAAAAATGAGCCGTCACGGGACACCTGGCCGGTGTGAAACATCGAATAACGTTTTCTGGAAAAAATGTTGAATACAATTAAATGACAATGAAATAACTTTTAAATTCAATTCATGTAACCAAAGGCGTAACTAGCGCTAAAATGTTGGGGGGCTATAGCCCCATCTGATATTACATAAAAAGTAACCGGTGTAGCCGTTGCTCATAGGCGCAATTTGGGGGGTGCTAAGCACCCTCAAATTTCATATTAGCACCCCCAAATTTTCAATAGAATAATCGAGTTTTTGACAAATTTGTCAGTTATTAATATTAAGAGAGATCTAAGCAATAAAATTGATAAAGATAAAATAATAAATAATTTTGCTATGTCTTTAATGTTTTTTTTTTACTTTTTTAATTTTAATCAAGTAAGTATGGCAATTTAAATGAAAAAAAATCTGAATTTTTGGTTAATAGGAAAATGATAAAAATGCAACTCAGTTGTAATTAGTAGGTGGATAATTAAGCTAGCTTTAAAATAAAATATTAACGAGAGAGATCCGATATCACACCCAAGCGGTATAACGATTTGAATTCACAAAAACGTCGACGTGAACAATCCCAAAATTTCTATTTTTTAACTTTTCTCCAAAACTATTATAGTTAAAAAGTTGGTTGTTAGCTCATTAAAAAGGGATTATCAAGTAGAGAGTATGAGATTAAAAATTTCAAAAAATTTATTTAATTTTTCACAGTTTTTTTAGTTATTTTTTGCTTGATTTTCATTTAGTGAGATAGATCATGAAACTGGATTTTGTTGTTTGAGGTCTTGTTATATTCACATTGGCTAGTAAAAATGCTGTGAAGTTATTCAGAAGTTTATAATCAATCGTTTACTCACTACAAAGCTATAAAGCTGAAAAACATTAAAAAAACGCCTAATAATAAAATGTGTTTTAATTTTTTTTTGAAACTCTATAGTAAATTAACTAGAAAAGATAAAGTTCTGAAAATCTTCACTGCACTTCTCTTAGCCAATGTGAATCCAACAAGAATCCAAACAACAAAATTCGTTATCCAGCTTCAGAGATCTATCTCATCAAATTAAAATGAAAATAAAATACCTCAAACATACAATTAATACATTTCTAAAAATTGAAAATGTCGTTTTTGGATTTGGCAAGCGTTTTTTTTTTATTATTAATTATAGATATAAGAAGTTAATACGATGAATGCATGAATGGTTTTGTAAGGGGGTGTGGGGTGCAAAGCCCCCCACGGGTTAGGGGAATGTTTATGAAATGTTTTACGTTGTAAATGGTTTGTATAAATTTATATTAGGTACCTAATCAACGTAGTTATAACTTATAAATGCTTATAATGTTCAACCAAGAATGATCTTCTTTCATAGTAAAATTATATAAGTCTATCAATTGAAGTAGTAATACGTAAACTTTCTTCAGAAAATCTTATTTTCATGCTGCTTATTAAACAATTTAATTAATTTTCCAAAAATAATATAAGAATTACAGTTGAATTTTAAAATGTTTATTAATATTTTAGGAAACAATTGAACAATTTATTATGGGAGGCCGGGAGGGCTATTATTAATTTTTTTCTAGCCCCCCTCCTAATTGTGGCTATGCAAAAAACGATTGTGTTGGAGTTCTTGGTGCTTTTCCTTGTATTTTCGTTGACGTTCTTTTTATAAAGAGCACCCTTATTGTCCGCTTTGTTATTACAAAATCTGATAAATGACATAGTGATAGTTCATATCCCATGCATAAAATTATAATATCATCCGTATTCATTTATTGAATAATAGGTATGTATATTCATATAATTCCGACTTTTTAAAATATTATTTAGATCGTACGATAAAATATCGATTGTATGTTGTACGATAATATTTTAAATATTTTAATACGATATAAAAGTCGTCCGATAAATAATCGGTAGTGTGTAGGTCATAGATATAATAATTTCTTATAGGAACCAATATTGTACAATTACGGTTTAGTTTAGTTATTTTGGTCGCGACAATAACATTATTTAATTAAATACCTATATAATATATAAATATAAAATTAATATAATATTAATATCGTACCTATACGTATATGTAAATATAAACGCATGTAAAGTATTAAGTAGTGCGCGGGTAAGAATGTAAGATAGGGGATCGCCGAGCTGAGGCAGATTGAGTCAACAATCTATAGATATAATTACTAATAATTAGGTTCCTTAAACAAACTAATGTATTTAATCAAATTTAAATCATATTATTTAAAAAATAATAATAGCAAATAATCAAACTTAAAAATTAGAACTTATTATAATACAACACATATAACAAAAAAAAAAACTATTTCATTTGTTTGCTGCAAAAGTTTGAATTATGTTTTTTGTGTTATTTAATTTTTCAATCAAAAAAATCGGACATTTATTGTTGTGTAGAAGAAATATTAATTATCATCATCAGAGTTAATTAGGACAACAAAATATGCACGCGAGTCATTTCACTCATTCTTTAACAAAAGTTTTTATTGTAAGTTACAAACAACTGTAACAAAAGTAACAATTTGTAACTCTTTACCAATTCATGTGTGGTTGGTTGTCGTACAAGAAGTCCAAACTGATGTTTACAATAAAATTAAATTGAATAGTATCCACCTACGACCTACAGAACATTCCTAAAGATAGGAAAGTAAAAAAAATGCCATTTAAAAAACGAAAATACAATCCAACGTGTGGTACAATATTAGAGGAGAGTTAAGTAGGTACGAGCGCATTAAATCAATGGCATTCAACTATATAAAATATAAAAATTTAAATATAAATTAAATCCATTACATGACATAACTTTTTTTTAACGACGTCATAACAATTAATGACAAATAATCTGTATTATATAATAATTATTTTTACACAAGCACGATATTTTTAATTTTCATACGACTCTTCATAATTGAATCCTGCGATGTTTCAGCGTTGCCCATTTGCAGTGGCGGACTGGGAGAAAAATACAGCCCGGGAAAATCATAATTTTAGCGACCCTCAGTATAATAATAGACCTTTATATATATATAATTATTATATACTTTTGTAAACACAATTTAGCTTTTAAATTTTTAAATATTTTAATTAATTGATATAAAATAAAATAAATATAGCTCTGCTGTATAGTAGAGATGGAGAGTAGGTTACTACACTGATCACTATAATGTTAAATGGATGTGTTAAATTTGAATGCAGTGACGGGTATCATTGACCATTTTATACGATTCTGAACGGAGATGATTTGTCAGCCAATGATAATTAGTTGGATATATTATATTATTACCTATATTTAAATTGTAATACTTGTAGGTATATTATTATTTTACGCGATTTCGTAAAAAATTAAATTTCATATACGCTCATAAAATTTTTTCCATATTGATGCTGGAATTTTTTTTGACAGTTACTTGAAGGAAAACTTATGGATAACCTTGTATTAGATTTTTGAACCTTAAGTATTAATCACAAAAATTTTATGAATTTTCAATTTCAAAATTCCTTGCAAAATTTCGCGATTTTGATATATTTCGTAAACATTTAAACTTTAAATGCTTATAAATAAAAATTGTGACAAACGATTTTTGATTTTTTTTCTATGATAAGAACAACTTCTAATAAACCTTGTATTAAAAATTAAAGATTTTTTGGAAAGCCAAATTTTTTTTATCGGCATTTTAAGGAAAAAAACTTAAAAAACGTTATTTTACACGTGTATTTTTGATTTCAAATTAAAATTAAAACTTTAAACACTCGTAAAATTTTTAAATTGAATAATTCTCAAACTTTTTTATAATTATTCTAAGCTTAACTTATGGACAGCATAGTGTAACGTAACGTATGCAAGTGCTATATGTATATCGACACCCTGCACCAATGCTACGACCTACCGAGCTTATCTACTATCACTAAATATAAGCGAACGCGAACGCGGAGACAACCTTCGAATCCCCACCACTACTTCTCTATACGGCTTTCCGGCGACGATGCGCCGTCGCTTTATTTTAAATATATACATAGGTAGTAGTCCACTGTACGCTGTCAATGGTTGCGGAGTAATTTTTCTTTGATCCAGCAAACGTGACATTTTTTTTTTCGTGATCAACAATTTCGTATTTGTAGTTAACAAATACGAAATGGAGTAGTTGGCCGAAGGGATCCCTCCCGCGGTGAGCTTCACCGATGGGTGAGATGGGGCAATACGTCGGGTATAGTAGACGTATGTCCAGTGATTGTGTGTGCGCCATGGCCGGCCGTGTTTTTTTTTATAAATATATATTTATTTTATTATTTGGTGGTAATTGTCCGATCGTGTCCATAGTACCGACGGCCCCTTATGTGGTTCCCTTAAAGGCATAAAAGTCTTATATATTGGTTTTATTATTTGGTGGTGATTGTCCGATCGTGTCCATAGTACCGACGGCCCCTGATGTGGTTCCCTTATGTATATATATAAATATGTTCGTTGTGTGGCGATGTAAGCCCGCATGCTTAACTGCTATTACATTTATTATTACCTATTCATTAGGATAAATCCTATGATCTCCTTCACCATAATGGTGTTTTCCGGGTCATAGGTTGGCGACCTATATGAAAATTATAAGGCGTCAGTAACATTAGGCCAATAATGTTACAAAATGGCGACCTTGCCAGGATTTTTAATGGAATTTTCTGATCGCAAATGCGTTTTTATTATTTTCCGATGTATATACATATATATATCTAATGTGATCATCATCAATAGTCATATGTGTTAGAAAACCCAGCGATATCGTAAATTCGTATACCATAATAACAATTAATGTCTTATGTAATTAATCCGCGACCTTATGATATAACGTGCGAAACGATGATAGCTAATTATGAATTATGATGTAACCGGTTAATGAAAAGGTGTGCGTGCGCGCCGAGTCCGATATAGAATGGTGGCGGACCCTAGTTATATAATATTACTATATTAGATAATTTATTATGTTAACAATAATTACACTAATTTATTATATCTACACTCCCAAGATTATACCCATCTATATCAGTCCGTGATAGCGTTATTTTATATCGATATAATATGAATATCAAATGGGTTTTACGGATCTACACATTTTTCCATTAATAATTTCACCTATAAATTACGATGAATCGCGGCTATGTTGAATTGCATTTGTTATAATATTGTACTAATTTTCATATATATATATATATCGAGTCAAACTGTATGTCGCAGCATACTACTGACCGATATTTTAATTTACATGTAGACATACATCCAAATATGTGAATATGAATTGAACGAATGTCTTTGTAGTTGAGTGTTGAGTAGTTATTTCACTGCCGACATATCGAAATGAATAATATATTATACTAAGTGTATGTGTATTCCGTGTTGTGAGCTAGAAACGCTCAGTCTGACGTTTTGCGGGGTCTGTGATTTTTTTTATTACTACCAGATATTTATTAATCTTATTATCAGTATTCATAATATTTATATTTGGATGTCCCACTGTTAGGTCCGCTCTTAGGTATTCATTGTATTTAATTGTTCCATTATTTGTATTAAAAAAAAAAAAAAAAAAAAAAAAAAAAAAATTTTTGTAAACAGTACGCGATAGTGCAACGATGCGTTACAGAGAGTGCGTTACGGGTGTGTTCTTATCAATAGGTAATATTTCTTAATTGGGTTACTGTAATATTCGTAGTTACCAATTGTCTTTTCAATTTATCGCAACTAGACGTTTTTTTTTAAGTCTATGGGTTTACTAGAACAGATAGATATTCCATATTCTCGGTACCCTGAGTTTCTTGTTATTTGTTCGTTTCTTTATTGTTAGTATTATTGTATGATTATTGTCAGATATTACGAATGATTTTTTTTTAGTATAATATTATTTGTCTTGTAACTGTTTATTGTTTTATATTCATACTTTCCGGCCATGGATACTTACCCAATGATACTTTGTCCCAAATCTTACCCAATCTTGTCACCGCAGGAGAGATCTTGTTGTGAATATTTATATATATATATTATCTTTTTGAATTAGTGAACTTATTACACTTTCTCAATCTCCTGAGTTATTTTCGAACGTTGATTTTTATACTTGTCCAAGATTTCATGTTTGTGATTGGGTCCTAATAATATTATATTATTTCTAAGGCAGTCTTTATTATTGAGTTGGATATTCTAAGGACTTAGGATTATCACAATTATTATTTTGTTGCATGAGTTGAGTTGATTCTCAATAAGTCAATATACTGTGTTGAAAGAATCTGTCAGAAATTGAATTGCTGTTGTTGTTATTATTTTTGATATCATATTTTATATAGCTCTATAGTAATAAAAAAAAAAAAAAAAAAAAAAAATTATTAGGTTTTCGTCATTTAGTTTATGGCATCTAGTGCAGGGCAACGAAAAACCAACCCACCGGAAAGGCTCATTGACCAAGTACTCCAAAGCGGTCCGACCAAGAGTATACCAACCATGTCAAACCAAGGACCCGAAGATACCATATCGGAGCTCACCAAGGATGCTACTATTGCGGATCTCATGGTCATGATGAGACAATCTCAAGAGGAAACCAGAAAATCCCAGGATGCACGTTTTGATCGTCTTGATGATCAGTTTAAAATAATTCAAAATAATTTAAGTCAGCACGAAGGACGGATAATTAAGGTGGAGAAGAATGTATCAACACTCCATAAAAATCAACTGGATCAGCAAGCCACGGTCAAAAGCTGTCAGGACAAATTATCAGCAGTGTCTACCGAAATTGAAACACTTAAAGAAGCTGTCAAATCGTTACAGGTTAATGTATCTACATCTTTTAATCCAGCACTATCTTCTACATCTATACCAGTTACAACGTCATCATCTGTATCTGGGCGACCCATAATTAATATTTCTTCTGACCCGCGACCCGGAATGACTATCTATGACAGTGCCCGGCCATCTTTTTTGAGTGTCACTGAACGCATGAACGATGTTGTCTCAGAGTTTTCCGGAGTTACTAAAGACGTTCACCCCGAAAGGTTTCTCAACGAGTTGTCCAACTACTTCGAAAACTCGTATCTCACAGATGTTCAAAAGCTGAATGCCGTTCAACGTAGACTGAAGAATGACGCATATATGTGGTACGATTCATTGATACCTAGCCCGAACTCGTTTGAAGAATTTGTCAAATGCTTCCGACAACAGTTTTGGTCGATTGACATTCAGCGGCGTGTATACGATGATGTGTTTCGGCCATACCAATACCATTCACCCAATGGCCTCGCAAATCATGCGATTATGTGGATTACGAAAGCGAAATATTTAGACCCACCGATACATCAACTGAGTTTAGTGAGTACCATTATTCAACATTACCCATCTTCACTAGCCATTGCGATACGGGGGCGAGGACCTAAAACTACCAATGAGCTCTTATCGGTGCTTACGGAATTTGAGAACACGATATCATTTTGGGACCAGCCACCACCCGAGCAATACCAGAACAATGGGCGTCAAAATACACAGCATCATGACAACCAACGTCGTAGTAACCAACCGTTTCACAATCAGTTCCGAGGAAATGGCCATTCGCAACCTAATCGCGGCCGATTTAACAACAACAACAACAACAACAACAATAGACGATTTAATGAATCCCGCGAGCACCCACGTCAACCTCCTCTGTCTCCCCGGCAGTCGCATCTTCGCCAACTGGATGTGTCGGAAAACGAAGACGGGTCTCAGCAGTGATGACACTTCCTGTTGTTGACCCCACTAATTTGTGTCAGAGTACTAAAACCCCAGTTCCAGTTATTTCCACTTTGAATCAAGGCCTATCATCAACATCCACTCCTGTGAAATCAAATCAACCTTCAAACAAGCTTTCGGATCGTTCTGAACTAGAGATAAAATTACATGGTAATATTTTTTATGCACTACTTGACACTGGTGCCTCTGTATCGGCAATTGCAGAAAACACCTTCAATATGCTTTTACAAAATCTGCCGGATGACCAGTCCTTAAACATCCTGCCGGTCAATGGAGTCACTGTTTCAACGGCGTTGCGAGCCAAGAGCAAGAAGGTAACATCCCAAGTATTATTATCATTTTCTATTGCTCAGTTCGACGCAGATTGTATATTTTTGGTTGTTCCTAATTTATCTACACCATTTATTTTGGGTGATGATTGGTTGTCCAAGTATAAGGTGATTCTAGATTATCAAACTAATATGATCAAGTTCCCATGCTGGAGTCTCCAGTGTCCATTTCGAACCCCATTAGACATTCCGAACTCAGCAGTGATGACCTCTCTGACCATTTCTGAATCATATGAGCCGGTGTATCGTTCCAGTCTTGATCAATATATGTTTTCCACCCAGTCTGTTATTAATCATATTAGTGAAACTAACTCAATGAACGCGGCTATAAATACTATTTCAACGTCAACGGATCACCTTGAACCATTTGATCATATACAACAGCGGGTCCAGGGTATCACCTCAATATCTAACACTGATAAGACCCAGCTACTCAATCTACTTTCTGAATACCATACTATTTTTAGTAATCGGCCAGGCTGTAACAGGCTATATACCTGTAGTTTTAATGTTATTAAAGACGAGCCATTTAAGGTCCGACCATATCCAATTCCCTTTGCGCAAAGACCCGCAGTCGAACAGGAACTTAATCGTATGCTGGAATGGGGGGTGATTGAACGAAGTTCGTCACCATACGCTAGTCCCATTATATGTGTGAAAAAATCCGACGGATCCGTTCGATTGTGTTTGGATGCCCGTCGGATCAATAAAATTATAGTACCAACCCGTGATGCATCTCCACCACTTGATGAGTTACTTGCTCGCTTTCACGGCAAGCGTTTTTTCTCGAGTCTTGATTTTTCGTCAGGGTATTGGCAAATACCTCTCCATCCATCGGTCCGTAAATATGTATCTTTTGTATATGATGGTCGAACATACTCTTTTACACGGTTACCTTTTGGTTTGAACATCTCTAACACTGCATTCGGACAAGGACTCGAAGCCGCGTTAAAGTCATCATCAGCATCAACGTACCACCAAGAGAAAGATGTTCACATCTACGTCGATGACATGTTAGTGACAACTACAACATACGAATCACATTTACTATTGTTAAAAAATCTCTTCGAAAGAATCCGTCAGTCTGGAATGACACTCAAGTTCGCAAAATGCGAGTTTATTTGTCAAGAAATAAAATTTTTGGGTCATATTGTCACTCCCGCGCACATTCGAATGGATCCCTCGAAACTGGATGCTGTAACCGCTTTTCCTTACCCTAGGAACAAAAAGGAACTGCAGTCATTTATTGGATTTTGCAATTTCTATCGTAAATTCTCTGATCATCATGCTTCACATATGGCCCCGTTAATTGAATTATTAAAGAATAAAACCTGGTCGTTTAACGACGAGAATAGGGAACAATTTGATCAAGTCAAGGTAACTTTAGGAAATCATATACTCGCCCATCCAAACTTTACCCAGCCATTTTGCCTTCAAACTGACGCCTCTAAAATAGGTCTTGGTGTCGAATTATACCAAATTGAAGATGGCGAACGTCGGACAATCGCGTTTGCAAGTCGGGTATTGAATGTTGCCGAACGAAATTATTCAATTACCGAACTCGAACTTTTATCTATAGTGTTTGCCTGTCAAAAGTTTCGTGTGTTCCTTTTAGGACATAAGATAACAGTCTTTACTGACCACCAAGCTCTTATATTTTTGTACCGTTGTCGTCTTCGTAACGCCCGACTTACCCGGTGGACCCTATTCTTACAAGAATATGATCTTCATATTGAGCATTGTCCCGGCAAGGATAACATTATAGACGTCTTGTCTAGAAATCCGATAGGTCGAAATGAAGTTCCCCCTGATATTATGCCGTCCATATTACGTGTAAAGGTTGATGTTCCGCCAAAACTTCCGATAGAATTTGTGAATAGTTTCAAGACACTGAGCCAAGATCAATATACCGATTCCCGGTTAGTTACGATATTCATGAATCTTGAATCACCACTGAGCACACTTCATAAATTTTATAAGATCCACCACGGTATATTATTTTTCCGGCGTTTTCCCCTTAGCGAACAATGGCTCGTTTGTATTCCCTCCATGCATGAGTTTTCGGTAGTCGTTTCAGTCCATGAGTTGTACGGACATGTCGGTGCCAGGAAATGTGCTGCAGTAATTAAAGAAGTGTGCTATTTTCCAAACTTGCATCGTCGGATACATTTTATTCTGGCACGTTGCGATTTATGCCAACGAACGAAATTTCGAACTGTCCGTTCCGAAGGATTGATGCAAAGCGCCTTATCTTCAAATCCACTAGACCGAATATTTGTTGATCTTTATGGTCCACTCCCTTCTGGCTGGAATGGTGTGTCATATATCTTCGTTGTCCTAGACAATTTCTCAAGATTTGTCAAACTGTACACATTGAAACGAGCCACTGCTGTAGCCACGACTAATCGTATGATCGATCATTATATTGCTACTTACGGGAAACCTAAAGTAATTGTCTCCGATCATGGCGTTCAATTTAACAGTAAGTCTTGGCAGAATCGCTTGTCGATCTTAGGTATCCCGCCTACATTTACTTCTGTTTATCATCCCCAGTCAAACCCAGCAGAAAGGGTAATGCGTGAACTCGGAAGGTTGTTTCGATCATACTGTTCTGAACACCACTCTGATTGGCCTACCTATGTGCCGTATATCGAATGGGTGTTAAACAATACGGTACATGAAGCTACTGGTTCAACGCCGTCCGAACTGTTCTTACAGCAACCTCGTGAAAATCCCCTTGCTGCCCTTGTTGATTTCCCAAATGGAACAACGTTTGATCCAAAAAAGAGGTTAGTTATGGCCCGTGAAATTCAACAATCAAAAGCTGAAAGCCGACAGCGTCGACATGCAGAAAAGGGAAACCCTGTGCAGTATGTAGTAGGAGATCTTGTGCTAGTTCGAACCCACCGATTAAGCTCGTCAGTCGACAAATGTATCCACAAATTTTTTATGCTGTATGAAGGTCCATTTGTTGTGAAAGAGATAAAAAAAAAAAATGCATATGTCGTTTGTGACCCACAGACAAATCGAGTACGAGGGTGTTTTAATGTGATTATGTTAAGACCATACCTGCATCACTGATTAAACTCACTATTTTTTTTTGATTACGAGATCGTTACTTTATGAAACAGACTTTATTCAAATACATATACTTGTCCACAGTCTGTTTGGGGGGTCTCTGTAACGTAACGTATGCAAGTGCTATATGTATATCGACACCCTGCACCAATGCTACGACCTACCGAGCTTATCTACTATCACTAAATATAAGCGAACGCGAACGCGGAGACAACCTTCGAATCCCCACCACTACTTCTCTATACGGCTTTCCGGCGACGATGCGCCGTCGCTTTATTTTAAATATATACATAGGTAGTAGTCCACTGTACGCTGTCAATGGTTGCGGAGTAATTTTTCTTTGATCCAGCAAACGTGACATTTTTTTTTTCGTGATCAACAATTTCGTATTTGTAGTTAACAAATACGAAATGGAGTAGTTGGCCGAAGGGATCCCTCCCGCGGTGAGCTTCACCGATGGGTGAGATGGGGCAATACGTCGGGTATAGTAGACGTATGTCCAGTGATTGTGTGTGCGCCATGGCCGGCCGTGTTTTTTTTTATAAATATATATTTATTTTATTATTTGGTGGTAATTGTCCGATCGTGTCCATAGTACCGACGGCCCCTTATGTGGTTCCCTTAAAGGCATAAAAGTCTTATATATTGGTTTTATTATTTGGTGGTGATTGTCCGATCGTGTCCATAGTACCGACGGCCCCTGATGTGGTTCCCTTATGTATATATATAAATATGTTCGTTGTGTGGCGATGTAAGCCCGCATGCTTAACTGCTATTACATTTATTATTACCTATTCATTAGGATAAATCCTATGATCTCCTTCACCATAATGGTGTTTTCCGGGTCATAGGTTGGCGACCTATATGAAAATTATAAGGCGTCAGTAACATTAGGCCAATAATGTTATAATAGTATTAAATTTTCAATTCTTAGCTTTTGATAGTAAAATATTTATAAATTTTTAACTACCAAATAGTTAAAAATATTCATGATTTTGACGAACTTTTGTCAATATTTGAACTTCAAATGCTAATAAAAAAAAAATTGTGCTAATGTATTTTTATAATTTTAAAATGAGAATTAGAACAAATTATGTGGACCCTTCTATTAAATTTTCAAGTAATTTATTCCAGCTAAATTTTTTTAATCAACATATTTTATAGAAAAAAAAAATTTATTATTTCAAATGGAAAATGCCTATAAATAGCTCAAAAAAAGTCAAAATATTTTGATAATAAAATCACGTAAAGAAATTGGTAATCTAAATAACTGTATTTAGTATTATTTTTAAGTATTTACTACTTATACTATTTAAATAACAACAATCAAAAATCGTTTGAGGCTAAACCGTTATTTAACGCGGTTTTGTAAAAATTTAAATTTCAAACACTCATAAAATTTTTTTGTCTGAATCCGGTAGAGTTTTTTTGTTACAGATATTTGAAGAAAAATTTATGGAGAACCTTGTACCAAATTTTCAAATTTTAGTTATAAAAGTAAACATTTTTACGATTTTTCAACCACAAAATTACTTGTAAATTTTCGCAATTTTGACATATTTCGTATAAATTCGAACTTTAAGCACTTATAAAAACAATTTGTGACTAACGATTTCGGATTTTTTTTATAACTTTAAGAACAACTTATAAGAAACCTTGTATTAAATTTTCAAGATTTTCTGGCCGGCCAAAAATTTTTTATCGTTATTTAAAAAAAAATATACTTAGAAAAATTAACTGTGTATGTAGAACTCTAATATAAACATTTGGTGAAAATTTCAAGAACTTACATCGATTA
This sequence comes from Schizaphis graminum, assembly GCA_020882235.1. Lineage (NCBI taxonomy): Eukaryota > Metazoa > Arthropoda > Insecta > Hemiptera > Aphididae > Schizaphis > Schizaphis graminum. The sequence continues at coordinate 19,084,687 of CM037035.1, read as the reverse complement.
GTTTTTGAGTTATAGCAAAATAAAAAAAGCGGGTAAGTGAGTATCGCTCTGCTGTACATTAGGGGGTGGGGTGGACTCGGACTAAGGTAGGTTAAATTTGAATGCAATGATAGGTATCATTGTATACGAAAAACGATTCTGAACGGAGATGATTTGTCAGTCTAGGATATATTATATAAAAATCGAAAATTATTTATTAGTAAAACGTTATTTTACACGTGTATTTTTGATTTCAAATTAAAATTAAAACTTTAAACACTCGTAAAATTTTTTAAATTTAATGAACATCAAACTTTTTTATAATTATTCTAAGCTTAACTTATGGACAGCATAGTATTAAATTTTCAATTCTTAGCTTTTGATAGAAAAATATTTATAAATTTTTAACTACCAAATAGTGAAAAATATTCATGATTTTGACGAATTTTTGTCAATATTTGAACTTCAAATGCTAATAAAAAAAAATTGTGCCTATGTATTTTTATAATTTTTGAATGAGAGTTAGAACAAGTTATGTAGACCCTTCAATTAAATTTTCAAGTAATTTGTCCAAGCTAAATTTTTTTTATCAATATTTATAAAAAAAAAATAAAAAAAAATTGAAAATTTCAATTGTCTATAAATAGCTCAAAAAAAGTCAAAATGTTTTGAAAATTAAATCACGTAAAGAAAATGGCAATCTAAATAACTGGTAAAATTTTCAAGTATTTACGACTTATACTGTTTGAATAACAACAAATATCAAAAATCGTTTGAGGCTAAACCGTTATTTAACGCGGTTTTGTAAAAATTTAAATTTCAATCACTCATAAAAATTTTTTGTTTTAGTCCGGTAGAGTTTTTTTTGCAGATAGTTGAAGAAAATTTTATGGAGAACTTTGTACCAAATTTTCAAATCTTAGTTATAAAAGAAAAAATTTTTACGATTTTTTAACCACAAAATTACTTGCCAATTTTCGCAATTTTGACATATTTCGTATAAATTCGAACTTTAAGCACTTATAAAAAAAAATTGTGAATAACGATTTCGGATTTTTTTTTATAACTTTAAGAACAACTTATAGGAAACCTTGTATTAAATTTTCAAGATTTTCTGGCCGGCCAAAAAATATTTATCGTTATTTAAAAAAATTGAAAATTTCAACTGTCTATAAATAGCTCAAATAAAGTCAAAATTCTTTGAAAATTTAACTGTGTATGGAGAACGCTAATATAAATATTTTGTGAAAATTTCAAGTGTTTACATCGATTAGTTTTTGAGTTATAGCAAAATAAATAATTCGATTTTGTCGAAAACTGGTTTTGCGTAAAAATTCCCGTTTTTCTGTCATTTTTTTTTTGTTTTTCTCGATTTTTTTGAAAACTGTTGGAAAATGTTTACTTTTCACCTCTATAATGCACTAAGGATATCCACTTTGCCATCGGAAACCACCCCCAAAGTTTGAAATTAAAGCATTATTTAAACTAGTTATGCTGTACACAGACACAAAAAAAACAAAACACATCATTGTAAAATCAATACATTCATCACTCCGTTCAGAATCTAAAATTCCATTTTGTCGAAAACTAGTTTTGCGTAAAAAATCCCATTTTTCCCTCATTTTTTTAGGGTACCAACTAAAGTACCAACTAGATTCAATTTCCTTTTCAAAGAGGGGCTGAAGTCAAAAATTGAAACATTTTTACTGCTCCAAATGTTGTCGTCAGACACAAAAAAAAAAAACAAAAAACACATCATTGTAAAATCAATACATTCATCACTCCGTTTAGAATCTAAAACATATGCCTACTATTGGTAAAACACTACAATAGTAACTAAATTAATTTAGCAGAGGTAATTATACATTTTAAAGCACATTATATTTAATAATCTATGCAAGTATCTAAAAATTACATTTCATTTTTTTTTTTTTGTTTTAATACATATTTTAAACGAATAGGTACTAGGTCACTATTAGGACCCTAGTATCCACGAGAACTCCAGATAGATCTAAAGTTTATGTTTCATAGAACATAATGCACCAATATATTAGTGTTTGGTGATTATAATACAATTAATTTCTACTAAACTAAATAGGTAGGCATTAAAATTTATTTTTTCAACTAATTTGATTTATACAAATTTGAAAAATAATGTTTTTCGAGTTATTAACGGAATAAAAAATACATGTATTTTCGAAATTTATAAAATATACTGGGCTTTAAAATAATGATCTTGGTTATTCGTAATTCCAAATAAATTTGTATTCCTATAAATGATTTTTCTAAGTTTCTAAGTTCTAACCGCTATTTAAGATAATGAACCAATGTTTATTTCAAACAGGTAACAGTTGTTGTTCCAGTAAACATTTGTTCCAAACTTGGAAAATATAATGCATGATAAAAATCCATTGGAATAAATTAAATTTGGAGTTATCAAACATTGGAATAAATATAGTTTGGAACAATGAGCCTATGAACAAAATAAAATTGGAATTATTAGCTAGTTGCATAAATTGGTTATGGAAAAATTGGTCATTGGAACAAATATTCGTTGGAAAAAATGAGCAATGGAATAAATATTTCATGGAACAAATATTTGAACAAATTGGCTTTGGAACAAATAATTTGTGGAACTTAAGGTAGTGATCCGTCCACCCCCCCACACCCCCCCTTCGGAACGGCCCTGAATATAATGTAGTATAATAATTATTATTAATAAAATTACTGGTGACTCCAAGTGTCAGATAAAATGTATAACTGTTGCAATTTGTGATAAGTTGAATTGAATGTTTATAAAATAATAGGTTTATGGTGTTTGATGTTATAGGGATAGCAGGGGGGTCATATTAAGCTAATCGATAACTATATATCATGAATTAAGATATACTGGATACGGAACAGAATGTGATAAACTGAATACACTAGTTGCAAAGATGTGTCAAACCACCTAGCGCTACTTTAGCCCTAGTGTATAATATATGTACTTATTATCAGTACTATCAAAGTATCAAAGAAAAATATTCAAAAATCATTTAATGTTAGATAATATGTAGTATGTACTCAGGTCTCAGGTATTCTTTTCTATGTATGTACTTAATACTTATTAATTAATTATTAATTATTGTGTTATACCTATTATAATTTATAATATATAGATACCTACTTAGGTATTTAAATTTTTCAATGTTTTAAATTTTTAATCATAAATAATAATATATATTTAATTTATTAATTATAACTTTAAATTGTATACAATTGTTTCCAAATATAATTTTCTTAATATTATTTGGAAACTACCTTTGACAGTTTCTTTTTTAATATGTTTTGACTTTTTAGTTTTTTATTAGTCATGTAAGAATATTGACGCATTCTCATTGTAATATATGATATTAGTATGTCCAATATGAACTTTTCTTTATGGACATTACAAGGAAATGGTATTATATAATTATTTGATATGAAGTCCTCTACAGTATCATCAAACACATGGGCGCTGTTTGCATGTTTCATAAATGAACTCTCAATTCTCCTAAGAAGTACATAAAAATTACTGTCCAGGTGAGTTAAATAGCCTCGAGATTTTAGATTCACTAATTCAGCATAATTTAATGTAACTTCATTGTAATTCTTAATCCCAGCTAAACAGTCAGGGCAATCTGTTTTCTTTGCAATTCGTCTGGCCAAATATCTAATCAAATAAATAAATATAAATTTTAAATTATATATAATACTTTGGCTATATATGATAGTATGATACTGTAATCTAAAAGTATAATTACAGATAAATAGTAAATTATATATATTACCCTGCTAAGTAATAAACAACACAGTCAAATGTGTCAGCTTTACTAATATCAGAATCTTCAAATATATCATCTAGATCCCATTTACCTTCTTCAACAATTAAGTCTATCTGAGATTTTAGTTGACTTATTTTTTCAACTCATTGTGATGGATTTTTCATAGCTGCTTCTTTTAAATCAGTAATTGTCAATGCGGGACTATAATTGGAATCTAAAGTAGGTATGTTAATTATATTTATTCAATGATAGTTAGTTAAATTTTAATTGTACCTTCTGATAATGTACAATTTCCTGATTTTGGTGGTTTGACCAACGAGTATACAGATAATAATCTGTATAGCTGCAGAAATGTAGGAGTCGCAGGGTGGTCATTAGGTCCTGCTGTTTGTCTCACAATACCAAAAAATTTCTATAATAAACATGAAGTAAACCATGAAACATTATCATTAAGACTTTCAATACACATTAATTAACTGAAAATTATTTGCTTACTTCAATTGCATCTTGATTGAACTTGGAAGTTAAAACATATTGAAAATTGCATTCATCAAGTAAATATGTAATTAAATCGATGCTAGATTTTAAGGTCAATCTCAGAGAATCTGCTGTATTTCTAGTAAGAAATTCTTTTTCCAATATTTTACCATCTATGAAATGTTGTTCCCAATTATCTAACCAAATAATGCTTTGGTTTAATACCTATTTTAGAATAAAAAATGTAATTAGGTAATCAAATTAATATATATTATGCATACTAATATCAGTAATATTAAACATTTATAACTATAAAATAAACAAATAATAAACCAATTTCTCTAAAATAACCCAAAACCTAACTTATTAGATTTATTAAGATATTAAGTACTACAATAGTCAATAGTTAAACACAAAAACACAGACACATATAAAAAAACAAATGTTATTAGCCAATAAACACACAACAGCAACATATAAATAACCTCTAAATCTTTGCTGTGTTTCTTAATGCCTTCAGCAGGGAATTTCCTATTCAAAGCATCAAACATATTATTTAAGAATAATGTGAATTCTTCAGTTTCTAAAGAATCTTCGAGTCCTATTAACTTCCGGTCACGATAAAATCGAATACCAATGGCCATTGAATTGCTAAATATCTATTTAAACATGAGTATTTGAAATTTATTTCAATAGACACACAAATAATATTTTTTAGCAGATGACACATTACACATTTACCAATATTATACAATTCATATTTTTAAATTATTATTATTCATATTACTACATTAATCCCTAACAAACCATTACCTGTGTGGCATATTTCACCTTCATTTTTGATAGATTGTTTAATTCAATATGGGCTTTAGTTATTTTTGGGCATATTTTTAACATGGTTTTGGAATCACTATTAAAAACAGCACAGTAATGATCCCATTTGACATAATCCTTCAATGGATGGACCTAAAAAGTACATGGTAATATTCTTAAAAATGTATTTAATTAAATTAAATAATATAGTTATACTTAAGTTATAACTAAAGTGTACCTTCAACTGATTTTTTTGAACTAAACGATTTCTAATATTTTTTATTACATGTGGCGCATCACTGAAAACAAATATTTTTCTAAGCTCATCAAAAGGATTAACAAAATAGTTTTTGAACTCTTTTTTGCTTCCATTTATTCCTAGATTTTTGAACATAGTCTTGTTAGTTGAAGCACCATCACATGTTATACCTAAAACCTGTAGCCCAGCATCTTCCAGCAAAAGAATAGCCTTTATAAGTAATTGAGATAAATCAACACCTATAATTTCAATAAACATTATATAAATAAAAACAAAAAAAAAATGTGAAAATATAAAATAGTAAAACCTTTAACTGGCCCTCTAGATGCAAATACAGCTATAGGCTGAGTAACATTGGTTGCTAACCCTTGCCATAAGAATACTAATCCATGGTCAGCTTCTTCAGAACTCCCAACCTTATTTACTATCTCTCCTCCAAAGTCCTCTAATCCACTATAAGTAAGACTTCTGCTATTAACATGAATATTTTTTCTCAAGAAAATTTCATCTAGTAGCAAAATTCCTTTTTTTTGGCTTGATGTATAACTTAAACATTTTTTTTTTAACAGCTTAAAAAATGATAAGTCAAAACCACATCCAATTTTTATTCCTAACAAATGTCTTCTAATTGTTTCAACACATGGCAATGGTAAAAAACCTTGTTCTTTCAAAAAATGATATCCTGATGGAGATCTGTAGATAATTAATTAGGTGCAATATGAATTAATTTTTTTATGATAAAAAAAAGATTATATTAAAAAATAATGTTAAACAATTAAAACTTACCGAATTTGAAATAATAGACATAAGAGCATCCAGTTTTCTGAATAACGTCGACTTTTATTGTTTTTCAGTTTTGCAGCTGCAAATATTTCACGTATTAAATCTGATTGGATTTGTGAAATACCAGATTTCTCAACTATCTCTGTTAATGATTCTTCAGAAATCATTAACATTTGGTTTTGTATCTCCCTTAAACTATTTTGAAGCCTCAAGATTCTAGTATTAGCTCTTGCAGCTTTTTGTCTCACTACCCTCTTGGTATGTCTTAGTTTATTTAAAGATTTTAACTTCGATGGTGAGAAAAATATGTTTATTTTGTCTCCAATCATTAACCTCTTATTTTTTCTCTTCAATGAAAAACATAGGCGCTTACACCATGAACACATACCACTAATGAAAAGTTCAATGATTTTAGATTTCAACTCTAAAAGTTTATTAAAACTGGCAGTTTACAAATTCTTACCTATTTTCAATTGATATTTTTTTACAGTTTGAATGTTTCCAATAACCATTGCTCATGGTATACTGAAATCCAAAAGATGGTTTTAAATTTGGAAAGTCTGAAACCAAGGCTGCACCATAACATACATACACTTTATCAAGGTTACTTATTATTTTCTCAACATCTAAAATGGTAGGCTTTATTAAAGTAACAGATGGAGTAGGATAAAGCATTTCTAATTCTTTAACAGATAGCTTTACCTCAAGTACATATACAATAAGTTCAGACTCTAAAAAAATATTATAAAATATATGTTGATTCTTTTAGTTCAAATTATTATGTATACATAATACATACTTTCAGTAACTACTAGTTGCTTTTCAACAATACGTTGACACCTGTTGCCAAAACATCCCATTTTAAAAAATGTTATAAATTTAGTTTTAAGGTTTTTATTAGTTGTAAGGTCATTTAACCAACAAGATGGCAATTTGATGTTATAATTGTTCTTCAGCATAAGATGATATAATTCCAAATTTGCATTATTATTATTTGACAAAGTTGTACTGCAGATTTGAGATGAATAACTACTATTATTATCATAAGAGGTACTCCAATTCATATTTTCATTAGTATTCTAAAATATATATATTAAATAATCATTATTTTTATTTATTTTCATGTATTCAGTTAAGATCAGAGACTAGAGTTAACTGTTTAGGCTATTTAAAAAAAAATGTAGATTGTAATAAAAATTAAAAATTAAATTTTGAACCTGATTGATTTCAACTACTTTTGAATCAAAGTGAATACTAGGTTCGGTATTAAAACTATTTGAGGAATTAAGAGTGATGGGTGTATCAACATTTCCAGTATTGCCATTCAAAAGTAATTTAGGAATTGCTCCATCTTTTAATCTAGGCTTTTTTAAGCATATCTATAAATATTTTAGAACAAAAAAGTTAGACAATATCAATCCCAGGTAGCAAAATTATATTATAATAATGTTATAAATACATTTCATTTATAATGAGTAATATTATTTAATGATTATAATTTAATTAGAAATTGAGTACAATAATGTTATTGTATTATTATAGTATTATTTTTTGGCAACAATTCCATTATTACTATATTATTTCATAAATAATATTACTATAATAATTCATAAATAATATTATTTAATAAATTATATTATAATATAATTTTATTATTAAAAATTTTTGTTGATATTTTTAAATAATATAATTTTATTTTAGTAAAATATTTTTTTTTTTACTTTATATCAGCAACTAAAAATTGCTTTGAAAATACTGCCCATGCAATAGAAATAAAAACATAATTGTATTGTATTTAGTATTTTTTGAAATAGAATTAATAAATTAAAAACAAAGAAAATTGAGCAAATGCACTTTATTATAATATGTTCAAAAATAATATTTTGTAAATAAGTCATTTATAAGTAAATATATAAATATTTATTTTTTTTTGCGAAATGCTGCTCCAGCGATATAAATTTTGATAGGTGTTTCGATATTTGAGTTGGGCACATCATGAAAAAGTTTCATTGTTCTTATGGCTTCTAAAAATAAAAATAGTTAAGATTACATTATTTTAATTAATATACAATGTTCAAATGCATAGCTATATACAGTAGTTTAGATTTTAATGAGTATTGATAAAATTCCTTAAGTAGATACAAAAGGATAATAAACATTTACATAATTAATGACATTATAATATATAGGTACTGAACAAGGCCGCCCGCAGGGGGGGAGCCAGGTGGGGCCACGGCCCCCCCGCTCTTTAGGATAATTTTTTTAAAATGTCGATGTTTTCTTATTCTTACTCCCTAATTTAATATAATCATGTGGAGTGGAACATTATACGTTTAGTCATGTATAATATTAAGGGGGTATGTAGGCATTTTATATAATATATACATTATTTAACGCGGTTTTGTAAAAATTTAAATTTCAAACACTCATAACATTTTTTTTTCTGAATCCGGTAGTTTTTTTTACAGATATTCGAAGAAAAATGTATGGAGAACCTTGTACCAAATTTTCAAAACTTAGTTTTAAAAGAAAAAAATTTTACGATTTTTCAACGACAAAATTACTTGCAAATTTTCGCAATTTCGACATATTTCGTATAAATTCGAACTTTAAGCACTTATAAAAAAAAATTGTGACTAACGATTTCGGATTTTTTTTTATCACTTTAAGAACAACTTATAAGAAACCTTGTATTAAATTTTCAAGATTTTCTGGTTGGCCAAAAAATTTTTATCGTTATTTAAAAAAAAAAGTACTTAGAAAAATTGAAAATTTCAATTGTCTAGGTATAAATAGCTCAAAAAAAGTCAAAATTCTTTGAAAATTTAACCGTGTATGGAGAACGCTAATATAAACATTTGATGAAAATTTCAAGATTTTATATCGATTAGTTTTTGAGTTATAGCAAAATAAAAAATTCGATTTTGTCGAAAACCGGTTATGCGTAAAAATTCCCGTTTTTCTGTCATTTTTTTTATGTTTTTCTCGATTTTTTTGAAAACTGTAATGCATCAAGGATATTCACTTTGCCATCGGAAACCACCTCCAAAGTTTGAAATTGAAGCATTATTTCGACTAGTTATGCTGTACACAGACACAAAAAAAAAAAAAAAACACACATCATTGTAAAATCAATACATTCATCACTCCGTTCAGAATCTAAAAATGTATGATAAGTGTATTGTTTTTTCACTGGCCCCCCCCCCGAGAAAAATTTCTGCGGGCGGCCTTGGTACTGAAACCACTGAAAATTTCAAATATAAAAAATTCAATGGAAAATAAATATATATTTTTATAGAAATGTTTTTGTCTTCTTACCAAAAATAATAGCACAAGATGCTAACGTTGAAAATATTTTTTTCTTTTTTCGACCAACATAACTAAAATTTTGCAATAGCTCATCATCAAAAATAGTTCTTAGAATTTGTCTAATAGTAGATGTTAATATATTTTTCATTAAACGTTTTAGACCATTAACCTGAAATCAATATTTAAATATTTAAAATTGTTTAGTCATTAATATAATATATACACATAATGAAGTTTGCATGTTCTTATATGATTTAAATATAATATATCAATATAAGAATAACTTACAACATTTAATCTGAAAGATTTGTTTAGTAATTTGTTTTCAAAATCACTTAGTTCATCTTCATTGTGCAATGGCAACATCAAACTATAATCATTATCATCATTTATAGTTGTTACTGAATCCCCCAGACTTAAAACACTTCTGTCATTTGTTAATATTACATCATTTAAAATATTATTCATTCTATTTTGATTATGTGTCAGGTTCTCAACGTCATATTTTATTTTTAAGACGACGCTTAAAATTTTTTTCAATGTATCAAAATTGTAAATAATAAAAGTAATGGTTTATATTAGAAAAAGTTGATAATAAATATTCATAATATATTAGAACATTACCATTAGAATCTGATACATTTAAAATTGTGTTAGGAGTAGTACAGTTTCGGTTTAAAGGTTTGTGGACTGAAGATGATGGAGTGAACATAGCCGAAAAGTTATCAACTGAAATATAAAATTATATTCTGATTAAATTTTATTAATACAAAAGTATGTACAATTTAAAAACATACTTTTTGTTAGAAAAGATTTTGACTAATTTTAGTGAATTTTAAAAAGTGATTACAAAGGTTAAGTTAACTACTGGATACCTGTCAAAATTAAGCTATAACAACACTATCAATCTTTCTTTTATCAGTCCGGTTGATGTAAAGAAACAATAAGAATTTTGAAAATAGATTTGAATCCAGCATCAAGTCTAAATGAGAATGGCCAGGTCATTTTTTTTTTTAATATCAGTCCCTAAATTATTGATTGAACATTTTTAACTCATTAAAAAAAAAACTAAAACTTAAATGCAAAAAGTGGCTTGACCAATCACGTATTTCGTATTTATTTAGTATTTATACTGAATTCAAATCTATTTTCATAATTTTTATCTCTACTTTACTACATCGATTCAACTGATTGGAGATAGATGGGTAGTTTTTGTTATGTACATATCATGTGTTACTCATACAGCACTGTGTAATGCAATATGCAAAGAGAAATTGCCTAAATGCAACTAATAACTACTTATAGAAATTGCTAGTATCCAGTTATCTTAAGTATTATGAAAGTATTATGACATAAAGTAGCATTTATTTAATATTTGTTTAAATATTACCTGAAGAGATTTTAATATCAGAACCCCTATTTTCAAATGTACCTATTTAATGGTGCAGTAGTTTTTTCAAATTGAGTAGAATCTAATAAAGTTACTTTAAACGGAGAAGAAGTAGTATGAATAACAGTTGACTTTTGCATTTTATCTAAGATATAAAAATTGTTAAAAAAATTATTAAAGCAATTAAAAATATTAAATTTTTATATTAACCTATAGAATCGTTAGAATCTGAATCATTTATAAAATCAAATAAGTTTGGCGAACTAGAATCGTCTACTCTATCATAATCATTAGGATTTCTTGTTGGGATATCTAAAATTCAAAAACATATTAATATTACACAGAATAACAGAAATTTTAAGTTATAACAATCACAATACCTATTGTTTTATTATCATATAATAATTCATTAGTTTTCACATCACTTGTTCTAGAAATAGTAGTACTTAAATGCTGTGTATTGTATTTTTTTGTCATCATTAAAACTGGGTATAAGAAAATCTTCTGAAAAATAAAAGCATTAAATCAATTAAAAATTATTTAAACTATGGATATAATTGTAACTATTTTTAGTGTAATACTTTGGCTAGAAGTGGCAGAGGTAGTATGAAATAACTTTTTTCTAACTTCTAAAGAAGGACAAGTTGAACTAATGTTGTTGGGCTTATTTGATTTTGGACTCAATGAAATAGACAAAGCATCTATAAAAATATTTATTATTAATGATTCATACATTACAAAAAAAAATTCATTATTATAATGACAATTAGGTACCTGTATTTGATAAGCCAGTAAAAATAGGAGCATCTTCCACTACATGTTTTTTCCTTCTAGTTTTATTTTGAATATCTTCACTAGTAGAAAGATCAGATGTGTTCTCAGCCTTTCTTACTTTAGATTTAGCTTCTTGAAGACTATCTACAATATTTTATATAAGTAATTTTAATAAATGCGCAAAATACTTAGACTTCTTAATACCTAGTATGAACTATAAAATACATGTATACAATATGAGGTAGAAAGATTATTTTTTATTACATTATATTATAATAAATTTATACATTTTATTACTTATCCTATATTTGTTGAAAGTTCAGGTATCTTATCAATATCAACTTAGAATTTTTACCTCACAATACATACATACTAAATAGATAAAAATTATAAAATTACCAATGCCTTTTTTTTAAATTCTTGCTGGAAAATAATTAAAATCAAATTTATTAACGATTGTTTTTTGGTAAATATGTTTTTTTATATCTTTTTTTGGCCATGCGCACATCCCTTTTTTGATCCAATGGCTGGGTACTGCTTCAACAGCATCTTCTTTTATAAAATGTACAACAGTCCACATGATAGTTCTATACAGTGAAAAATAAATACATTTTAACAATGTTTATGTGAAATTTGTAGATAATCCATTAAAATAATTTTTAAGTAATACTATAGGTAAAAATATTTTATTTTATTGTATATGATTTTCATCAGCTTAAAATGACAACATAATATTAATAAATTATTAACATGAATAGATAAATAAGTATTTAAAATTACAAACTACTTAATATATGACAGATAACATTAATAATATAAAATCAGTTATGCATGATGTTACATCTGTAATTGTTTTTGTTGAAAATTAAAAAAAAACTAAAATATATCTACTTAGTAGATACAAGAAGTCAATAAGTACATATATATATATCTTATACAGCATATCATTCAAATATTTCTTTGTTTATCAACATATAATATAGTATATACCTATTATGAATATTAGATATTAAAATAATAAAAAAAAAAAGCAAATTTAATAGGCATATATGTTAAAACACATCTGAATTATTATTAAAAATTTATGCTAGCAACAAGTTCAGTACACATATAGAACAAATTTGTATTTTAATTTTGATATTAAATATTCAATAATTAATTTAATCCATTAGGTCCACTAAATATTTAAAAATCTGTATAAAAATTACAAGTAGGTATTACCATTGATTAATTATTTTAATAGTGATGTTTATTGGTTCTGAAAAGAACCATTTTATAGAAATTAAGCAAATAGTCTTAAAAAAGACTGTTTAATGTAAATGACGCGAATAGTTCTTAATAGAACTGTTTTAATGTAATTTACGCGAATAGTTCTAAAAAGAACTGTTTAAAAAAATTTGATGCTAAGTTCTAAAACGAATTATTCTATTCTATAACCAGTGGTATTACCTATGCATTTTAAATTGTTAAACCGAGTGTCAAGTTGATTTGAATTTAAACTACTTGATAAGTAATACAACTTATAAGATATGAACATTATATTTAAAGTTTTAATTTTAATTAAGAAGAATGCAATAACGGAATAGCAATGCTAATGCTATTCATTGATAATAACATAACTTTTCTTTGGATATCATTGATATTCCAAGCACTTAAATTCTTTGATAAATTTTTAACAGTGTATATTCCAAAATAAGATGACTGAATTGGTTTATCATAGAATAATTCCTTTGATTCAAATTTTCTTCCAATTAAAACTATTGAACCAGTGACATTTGAGTGAGCAATATTAATCAATTTTATAATATCATTTGTTTTAGAAGAAAAATACGAATCTGCATCTACTTTACATTTTATTTTATAATTTTCTAAAACTAAGGTATTAAACTGTGGATTTACACAACCAACTAATAAAGGCCCATTATTATGTGGTCCTATTAATAAACCGTTGTCACCTTGATTAGTATGATTTAAATTCAAATTAAAGTTGTCGCATTCACTGAATCTCTTAACTACTTGTTCCAAAGGCTTATTAGGCTGTCTTAACATATTTTTGAGAACTTTCATATAGTTCTCAAAAGGAAAAGCACTGCAATTGTCAAGGGGCCCATATTGTTTATAATCATCTACTAAATGAATTAAGCCATGAATATTTGAAGATATAAGATATTGTCCATAAATCTGTTCAAATGTTAAAACAAAATAGTTTAATAGATCATCAGCATATTGTATTAATGATCCAAGATTGGGAGATAATAATATAATCATAGCTATATTGAGTGCCATAAAATTTTTAAAACAATCTTTGGACACAATACTTTTCAATACTAAAGGGCCAATATATAGTAGAAATGAACGAAATTCTGTGGCTTTCCAGCGTAATACTTCTTCTATAGCTCTAGGCTTCCTGGAAAACTCACAAGGAAATTTAGATCTGAAACTCAATAATAAATTAGAAATTTGCTTAATTTTTGAAGAAGGTAATCGAACATTTAATGGCCCTTTCATCCATAACAGTATAAGTTTTTTCATAACACCAAGAGTTACCAAGTGCATATAGTCGAGGGAGAATGAAGATACAACATTAACACCTGATTGGCTACAACAGATGAAATACTAGTAACTGATGAATGGTGATTTGTATCAGTTTGATTAAGATAATTATCATGAGTTCTTTTAACTTCTCGATTAGAAATATCAGAGTAAGGAAAACATAATCGATTTTCTTTATACTCTCCTTCAATTTCGCATCTTGTACATGAAAAAAAACCATTATGGCCTTTAATTTTTAATATGAATGCCTTTGCAGGAGTATCACAACAAAAAACATCTATAATCACTTTATAAGTATAATTTTTAATCATAATACCATTCGAAACTAAATGTGTTGCTTCATTCACAAAGTCTTTTAAAAAATCATTACTGTCCATAGGCTTTTCAGTACCAAAATATAACCCAACTGGAAAAACAATATTAAATTTTGATCTTACATATGCTAAAATAGGCCAAAATTGATTCGAACTACTTCTAGAAATAGGTAATCCATCGATACCAATTACAAGCTTAATCTCATCTAAATGTTCAACTCGTACATCACAATTTGAAAAGGAACGAATAATTCCATTTTCTATTCCAAAATGGTAATATTTACCTGGATTAACATCTCGAAATTTACATATATCAATAGGTTTTGTGTGTAAAATAGTTCTAGCATCTTTTGGTAAGGATTCAAAACATTTATGTTTTTTAATATTTATAAAAGACTATTTAAAGCAGTATGTGTAATTTTATTTTTAATAGTCCATTCAGCTAATTCAGATTTAAAAGATTTTACCTCAGACTTTTCTGTATCAAAAGTTAAATTATCATCTAATAAGAAATCAATATTTGGATAAGATTCACTATCGGAATGACCATTATTAGAACTTTCAAGTACTAAAGGCGACTCCTGAATGTTGAGATAAGCATTATTAGTTGAAATATTGTTTTCTGGTAGCAGATCACAATTATTAGGTACAAGATTTTCAGTAATTTGTTCACCACTAGTATTATTAATAGAGTTATTGATAGTGAAGGAATTCTTTAAACTTGAAACATTACTAAAATGAGATTGCAACTCTTCATCAATTCTCCTTTTTTTAGTTCGATAACTTAGAGAATTTATTTTTTTCATAAAGCTAAACTAAAAAAAATGTATGAATTTTACCTGATGGGAAATATTCAGTAAGTTGTTATAAAATAAATATACATAGATAGAGGATTAATAATTCTAATATTTAGTGCACATTTTTTTTTTGTTACACATAAATTAAAGAAAAAACAAGTAATTTTATCTCATCAATATCCAATACCTAGTGTATTAATAATAATATTATCTATAAACTAGAACAAATATTCATAAACACACATGGTAGGTACTCACCGAGGTATTATATAATAACAAATAACAATACTGTTATAAACTTATAATCTCATTAAAATTGAAAATACTAAAATAATATTAGGTTAGTTATGCACTTTTTATAACATAAAGTTAGTCATAATCATAAGTTGCTTCAATGTGTCACAGGAGAAATAATGTAGGTATTTTCACATCTACAATCTACAATTTTACCATGCACATACACCCACAATTTTAACCGTTTATAACATACAAATATATATATATATTATATACTTTTAAAATATATTAAATTAGGTACTCACCAAATTACAGCAAATCGTAGACGTAGTACCTATGTACTTTTGATTTAAATATGAAATGCGTACAAGGTACAACACATTCACAGAGTTGAGAGTAATAATTTTATAAAAATTACAACAGACCACACGGACACGGTACACAGACACACAGTCACAATGGCAGTTGACAGACGACAGTTTAAGAACCCGCACTCGCACTTGGCTTATCGTATAGTACACTATACACAAATGACAAAATCTACACAATACGGTCGACAGTCGTCCGGCGATTATAATTTTATGCGGGAGCGGGTTGGAGGAACTCGTTGGTATAACATAAGTGATCATGAGTTTTACCACTAATTTTAGCTCGGATAATTCCATGGACACCACAGTAAAGTTATCTACACTCTACAGTCTGCACGATAACGATACGAGTGTATTGACTATCAAAATATCGAATATGTCGTTAACCTTGACTTTCTGTTACATTTATAGACGTAGTGTAAGTTGGTGTTTTTAGTTTTCACCACGAATAATAAACGTATAATATGTGGTTTTCACCAAAAGCAACTGACGATTGCAATTAAATCGTGACGCAACGCGAGTACACGACGACAATATTGACAATATATTATTATAAATTGACATAATTATATTATATTAATATTCTCATCGGTATCAACACTAGCAACAGGACTTTAAACAGCCCTGCAGACTGCCTAGTGATTACCGTCTACTGATTGGGCTTTTTAGTCCAGTTATATCTTAGTCCCATTCATATTACCATATTCTATCTAGTATCTATACTAGTAGTATGAAAAAGAGAGTTCTGGACCTCCTCCCCCTTAAATTTTACATGTAAAAGCATAGGCTCCTCTGTATAGGCAATTCGTAGTACAGGCTCCTCCGAGGCTCCTCCGAAACTGACAATATTTAAACAGTATAGGCAATCTGCAACACATATTAATTCGTCAAATGACCCACCGCCGTCGCCAAACCCAGCGTTATCTAACACATATGTTATCACAAATTGTTATCAAATAAGTATTAATCAATTTTTTTTCGTTGTGAGATATCCTAGTGACAACAATCACATACGGCTATAACATAATATATTCTGACGTATATCCTCATCTCCCCGCCTCTACACCTTAGTCCTCAGCCGACACCGATTCGCCGTCGCCGGACTCACCACTAGTCCCTTCATCGGCTAAACAAAAGAACAGTTCATAAAAATAACCGATTATTGTTAAAAATACAATTCCAATTATTATATAATATGTTCTAGACATACCTAAAATATTAATGCATTACCACGTACACACAACCGCAATCAGTTAGGTCTATTCTTATAAGTGTCTCATGATATTATAAAATATACATATTAATGACATTAGGATCCGTCACCATCATACGACACACATCCATCCATTTAACTTAACCCATACACACATTTAATTAATATTATATAAATCTCTAACCCCAAGTCAGACACATATATACACTGACAAACATTCATACACACATATATACAAACACACACACAGGTATACATACATACACGGGTATACATACATACACACATACACATACATACATACATACATACATACATACATACATACATACACACATACATACATACATACATACATACATACATACACACATACACATACATACATACATACGTACATACACATACATACACACACGGACATATGAACATACACACACACACGAAAAGTGTCTCATGATATAAAATTTACACACACAGGCATAGATGAACGCACACACACATTAAACCTTTTCAAATATACGTTGTTCATAACAAACCCACCACATCCCTGTCATCAAGTCCGTTCCAGATACAAACCTGTACAAGCCTGCAGAGACATGTCCGAGTATTGTCGGTGAATACTAGACAGAAAGTAGTGTCATGAAGCAAAATGAAATCAGTCCGTGTACTACTCTTCAAGTGTTAGGTTGTGTTAATTTAGACTTCCTAAATTTTCTCAGTTATTTTACCAGTGTTTTAAAAATTTTATTATTAACAAATATTACATTTCGCTTTTCTACCACTATATTGTACGTATGCGCTAGTGAATCGCTTGGATAAAATCATTTCACACTGATATTTAAAGTAAAATATATTTTACTATATTTCATTACTCATCTATTCGTTGAAGGGTAAAGTCTTGTTTCGCGTGTTCGACTAGTGTTTTCAGTTTTAAACGTTATCATGTTTTCGTGCAGTGTATGCGATAAATCCTTTACATTGATTAAAAATCTACACAGACATTCCAAGTCACACGATGTATCCAATAAGATTTCTTGCAGTATATGCTCAGAAATATTCACGCGAAGAGATAACCTCATCAGACATAGCAAAGAAAAACATCGTAAGTATATTTTTTTCAAAATACACAAATTTATTAGATAAAATATTCATAAACAAATTAATAATAATAATAATACTATTTTTAGGTTCAAATATTATAATCCAACAACAACCAACTATAACCAAGCGAGAAATTCAAGATTTTTTGAAACCGACTGAACAAATTTACGATTATGAAGGTAAATATATAAATATATAATAATAAATATCTTATTTATATCTTTGTATACATAACTTGCTTATATTACTTTATAAAAAACAATAAAACACTTCGTGTAGGAATAGAGCTTTATCAATGAATTATTAAAACAAAATATTGCTTTATACTAAAATATTTTAAATAAACTTTTTTTTTTTTTTGTGTTCAAACTGTTAGGGTACATTACTTATACAATTAAAAGTATCTTAGTGAATATACTTAAAAATCATCACTTAGTAAAAAAAATAAGAAATAATAACCTAAATTGTATAAAATTATGGAAAAATATCATAATTTAGATAAAATCCTGTACAACTAGCATAGTTGGCCCCATTAATAACATACATACATATTAAGAATATTAGTAAAATAAATTGTCAAATAATTTTTGATAAACTCATGTAATAATATATTATTAAAGTAATTGAAAATATTTCCATACGATTATTATTGTCATAACGTTATGACGTAAGCATACCCAAATAATTTTAATTTATTATAATATATATTCTTAAATATAGCCATAAATGTTTTGATAAATATATTTGATCATATGCATATTTAATAATACAATATGAATTTCTTATTTTTCTATGAAAACATGTACACATTTAATATTATTCCTATTGAAAACATAGATGGGTACATATCTAAAAATCTTAATAAAATTATTTTAAAAATTACATAATTCAGACAAGAACATAAGTAAATATTAAACATTTCTATAAAACTTTTTCATAAACCGATATTCTCGTATCAGTTGTGTTATACATATTATAATTTCATGAAACATACCTACTCAACTAAATATAATATATAGGCATGTAGACATCGATATTCAAGATATATAAAATACGAATTTCTTTAATTTATTTTTCCTGTACACTTTTTTTAATAGTAAAATATTTATTTGATTTCAGCTCCATTCGCTTCAAATCGCAATAGTCTAAAGCGTGGACATCATGTAGAAAATTCAAACGAAGCGGTAAATGCTAAAAAAACACGCATGGACATCGTCAATACCCGTGGTTTTGTTAAGACAGGCACATCGCTTTCAAATAAAATTAATTGGTATTACATGAAAAATACAGATAATCTGACCAACTACAGTAGTTTTCTAGTAACATCAAAAAGAGACTTAATACAATTACTCAAATCGCTATCAACTAAACATCCAATTAAATATAATCTAAAATTGGAAGCTACATACAATAGACCACATGTTGACAATTCTGCAGAGAATAGGGCATTTAAGACCACGGCCAAAGAAATTTTCATGGACACAGATATCGAAGCCAAGATTGATATAGATGTTGCTAATCTTATGTCCGAGGAAGACGTCTATACTTCGAAAGGAAGTGGATTTACTTTACAATCAATAGATGGCTTGTTGTTGGGCGTGTATAAATATACACCTATGGGCGGCTCGTCATATATTCCATTACCAAATGACATCAAAAATAAAAAAGCCGTAATTAACCCACAAAACTCAGACCAACAGTGTTTCAAGTGGTCAATTCTAGCAAAACATGTGTTAGGCAATACCAAAAATCAAGTAGCCGAAAATTATACATTACATGAAGAAAAATACAATTTTTCCGATTTAACGTTCCCAACACCCATCGCAGAAATAAAAATATTTGAAAAAAATAACCAAAACGTATCTGTTAACGTATACGGTTTAAAAAAACAAAAAAAGGACGAAAAACATATTATTTATCCACTTAAGATCGTCGATGAAGAAGAAAAAGATCATTTTGATCTCTTACTAATTACCAACGGAGATAAAAGCCACTACACATTTATATCAAATTTCTCACGACTTGTCCGTGTACAAAAAACATCACATAACGGTCATGTAATATTTTGCAAACGGTGCTTCACATCATTTGACAGTCACCCCCGGAATAATACACTAAGTGGACAAGCTGCACTAGAACAACACAAGCTGATATGCGGAACACAGAAACCTATTGTAACGATTGCCATCTATCGGCATCGTACATTATTCCTTAAGTAGGGCACCCGCTGCCTAATATGCGTAATTAAACATATAATTAATTAATTATTTTCTCTTGTTGTGTAAATTAAAATTAAAAATATGTCGACAACATTTTTTATTATTTTTGCGTTTGGAGTGCTTGGAGTAATAGGAACTGATACTGTTCAACTAGAGGAGAAGATTTTTGACCACAACCAAGGAAGCGGATCGGGTATTTATTACGAGCCAAATTATAAAATGAAATTTTACTCTAGTAAATTTAATTTAATAACACATGTAAATATTTCCGTTTTTATCGAAAAGTTTGATGAAATGAATAATTTGATAAATTATAATGATAAATTGTGTTTAGCTAACACTAATGTGTCAAACATATGCAATAATTTTAAATCAGAATTAAAAATAACCAAGACAACATTATTAAAACGCTACACATCACTAATGTCTCTACAAAACGGGGTAAGAATGAAAAGAGGCCTAATAAATGTAATAGGAGAATTTGAAAATTGGGCATTTGGAGTTGTAGGAGATAGTGACTACCAAAAAATACAACAAGAAATAAATACAAATAAAAATAATAATGAGAAAACTTTAGTTACCATGAAAACGCAAGTAAAATTAGTACAATCGTCGTTAAATCAGATGTCAAATGTATCCTCAATAACATCGCAAAATTTTATTAAATTACAACGAGTGTTGTATAGGCATATATATATATATGTATAAGAGTATATACGTACGTAGATGCGCGTGTGCGTATACATGTGTGCATATGTGTGTGTATGGGTGTGTATGATCATGTGCGTATCTGCGTATTGTGTGTGAGTGTAGTTATATAAGTTTTTTATATTATATCCAAAGGACTAGTGTGTAAAATATTGGAATGTGTTGACTAGGGCAAAATGAGTGTGAGAACACTTAGTTTCCCACGATGGTCTACGTGACCAAAAAGGGCTAGATCAGCATTTCCGTGAGGCCTCGAAAAGACCATGACGACGAGCCCTGGGTGAGTTAGTCAGTCGAGTCTGGTCAAGAGTGTGAGCAACAGCCGTGTTGTTCAGCAGAGCATCTTTTTAATTAGTCTTAGCAGAACCTCTTATAGTTTTAATAATCAGAGCCTCTCAGAATATCTTATAATTATTAATGTGCAAATATACAATTAATTAGTGTTAAATTCAATAAAATAATAATATTATAAATCACATAATTCTCGTATTATTTATTTGACGCCAATAACAAAACGATTGAACGTGTTACGTCGGTGAACTACACTTCATTGGTGGCAGCGGTGGGATTTCCAGAAAAGAAGAATTGTCGTAATTTATATTACGACAGTACGATTTTGGAGATCACTAAGAACCTTCGTAGTCTATCGCCGTCCAAGTTCAATCAGTTTTGGTGTCAAAAACCGAGGACACGGGTAAATAATATTTCGTGTAAATATACGTATATCGAGTGCCGGTATATCGCCGAACGAACGCGTTACGGACATCGTCCTGTAGCCGCCCGTTATCAAGGTCAGATCAGGATAGGGTGTACAGTGTCGCGCCGTAGCCGCCGTGGGGACAACCCGTTTACGTTATTATTACGCACACTAACGAATTAGTGCCCAGTGCGATTGGGAGGAGTCCGGTCGCGAGTATCCGTTGTTTTCGTGTTTAGCCGCCGTCGCCGCCGCCACTGCCGCCGTAATACGCATTATTACCGTCAGGGTGCAGTTTTCGTCGTTGCCGCCGTCGTCGCGATACACACCGTCGCTAGTGTCGTGGTCATCGCCGCCGTCACTGCCGCCGTAATACGCAGTGTTACCGTCAGGGTGCAGTTTTTGTTGTCGCCGTCATCGTCGCCGCCGTCGCCGCTGCACAAGTGGGGCAAGGTCAACGCAATCACATAAGTAGGTCAGTGGGACGAGCTGACAATCACCGTCGCGCGCTTATCAACCAACATCTTATCAAGGGATAAACAACAACAATCAGTTATCAACATCATGATCATGCAGCGTTATTTATTATACATCGTTTCGTAAGCTTTATTCATACCTATGTCTGTAGCTATTGCATGTACTATAATTCGGGGATAATAATATTTCGTTTTAACATATACATACAACTTATTTAATCATAATCATAATTATCCGATAATCGGTACTTTTTGCTAGTGCATGTCGAACTCAAGGTCAAATAATAAAATTAATTTAGACTTAATAGATTTTGATAGCTCTAGTAGTAGTGAACAATCTAGCGGGGAACTTTATGAACCGAGTAGTGTCCTACGTAGGGCAAGGGAGACCATAGCACAGACAGACGAACTTTTAGGGTCCACTAGGTATTTCCTTAGGTATCAAGCGGAAAATCCAGAACCTCGACAAAATCCAAAATCTCAACAAAATCCAGAACCTCAACAAAATCCAGAACCTCAACAAAATCCAGAACCTCAACAGAATCCAGAACAGCAACAACAATCAAAATCCACAGAGCATCGAAAAGACCAGAACCAAACGGAAAATCCAGAGCATCAACGGCAAACAAAACCCGCAGAGCATCGAAGAAACAAGAAACGCACAGAACGTCCAAAACCTCCACCAAGTCTAGAAAATTCAGAACATCGCGTAAACACAGAAGGATTACAAATAAAGAATATGGAGAACCAGCCAGAGTTGGTCGACGCGGATGCTAAGACGGAACTTAACAGGGGCGGAGTAAGCGTCGAAGCAGCAATGCGAATAGTGCCGAACTGTGATGGGACAAATTCTGATCAAACGTATCATTTCCTGAGGGCATGTGATTTGGCAGTCAGGATGGTCGATCCGGAACACATAGAAATGTTAGTACAAGGACTAATAATTAAGTTATCGGGTAGAGCATTACGGTCGGTGCGATATAAAAACATCACAACATACAAGGAGTTCCGAGAGAATATAGTGGAAATATCGGAAACAAAGAAGCGTCTACCTCAGTTACAAATGAAGTTACTCACCTGTAGGAAAGGTCCGGACGAAGGAGTACAAGAATATTACAATAAAATGGAGCAACTACTACATGACCTAATCGGAGCAACGATGGAAGAGGGGGGCTATACGAACGAAGCGGACGTGGACCGAATGCTACACGGCCAGGTACTCAACGCTTTTGTAAGTGGCCTACCAGAATCTTTTCGAATATTGATAAAAGCACGAAGTCCCAAAAGATTGAGCGATGCATTGGCATTCGCTTTAGAAGAGGAGACGGAGGAAAACTTGGCTAAAGAGACACAACTATTTGGCCAGCAACTCAACACCAAGAATCAACAACCCCCGCCATCAAAATCCAAACAGTTTAAACAAGGGAGCAGCGGTAAAAATAATGACACCGGTAAAGGATGTTTCAAATGTGGCAGAACCAATCATTTTGCCAGAGACTGCAGAGCATCACAATGGGACCAGGAGAAGTTTAAAGCCGCACAACAAAGTGGTCAGCAAAATCAGAAAATCAATACAAAAACCGTATTAACATGTAGATACTGCAAGAAGGAAGGACACGAGTTGGAAGAATGTCGAAAGAGGAAATATGTCAACAGTAAAAGGGAACAGGCTGCGAAGGAAGCTGCGTCAGAAAATCAGAATGCGGGAAAAGAGGAGGAACCGAACACAAGCAGCGCGCGTTCGGTTCAGCAGATCCAAAGCGCTGTTATAAGTCTGCAACGGCCCTCTACGTCTTCTCAACAACATTAAAAAACAATACGACCCGGCTCAAGATCAAACAGTGTGTAAATAAGGAGGTCAAAATACTAGTGGACACTGGAAGTGATGTTAACATGATCAAGCTCTCAGAATTACAGAAGGATGTACGAGTAGATGAATCCACCGTTTACGAACTAACAGGAATCAACTCACGACCCGTGTTCACCATAGGGACAGTCGTTCTAACAATCCAACTGGGATCGAAGGACATAACTGCCACATTCCAAGTCATGAATGACGATTTTCCGATACCTGAAGCAGGGATTTTGGGTGCGCCATTTCTTCGGGAAAATGGAGTAAGCATCAATTTCAGAACCTCCACATTATCAATAGAAGTTCCTAGTCATCAAGAGCCTCCAGAACCCCAGAAAATTCCACAACCAATTATTATTCAACCACGTACCGAAACACTAATACCTGTTGTTATGGACAAAGAAGATGGGACAACTTTGCTGATCCATGCACAGCCCATTGGGGAGAAGGGGATCTTGCTGGGAAATATTGTCAATAATGTAAAAGAAGGGCAAATATTAGTCTCAGTAATCAACACGTCAGAGGATCGCATTGAGCTCTGTCCGCTCCAACTGGGGGACATGCAGTACGAAGTCTGGCAGGAATCAAGCGTACAACTCTGCAGACAACCAGAAAAGCAAGAAAGAATTGAAAACCGTCACCGTAACATGCTGCTTTCCATCGGAGACGAGTACGCAGAAACAACTAGGGTACGAAGAGGATTTGCTCGCACAGTTAAACAGATGGCAAATGTCTTGTACGGCATTTATTCGAACATAGACACAGAATTTATATTTAACCAAATAGTAGCCTTAAGTCAAAGCAGAAGTCAGAACATCACGTTAAACTCGGAGAGGATGAGGATCGTACAGGTCAAAACAGATAATCAGATGAAAAAGATAACACAACATCAAGAAAAACTCGAGGAGAATCTTCAGTATTTAAAAAAACAAACAGAAGTAATGATACAGAAACTCGACAGAATAGAATTCAAGACTAGGTTACTAGAACAGGCGCTTCTGTTTGAAATTCTGCTTAATCAATACTCCTACCACACGCAGAACTTGATGGCCATAATTAATTCAGCAATGAATGGTAAATTACATACGAGCATGTTTACTTCGGAAAGGCTTCTCATGGAGTTAAGGGAAATTAAAGTGAACCTACCGATGGGCACAGCTTTACCATTAGAAATTGAAACAGAATCTCTACCGGAATTTTTACGGATTTCTGATCTAACAATCATGCACAGGGAACACTATTTAATTTTCTTGATAGGGATACCTTTGACATCTATAGAAGAGTACACGATGTATCACCCTATTCCCTTACCTATTCAATATGATATAAATAGCATAGCCCTAATTACTCCTGAGGTCGACTACCTAGCACTAAGTAACGATAACGAAAATTTTGTTTCCCTAGGGGAGAGTCAATGGGAATCATGTGCCAAGTTAGGTTCCTATACTCTCTGTAAGGGTGACCAACCAACCCACTATCGATCAGGTTCCAAGTTGTGCGAATTGTCACAGTTAACTAATTTTCAGAGCCCTTTGAAAGATTGTGAAGTCAAACTGGTGGCTTTAGACACACCTATTTGGCATCGGCTATCGAAGGCAAACTCGTGGCTGTACTACACTAAAGCAGAGTATTGTACGATTACGTGCACAGATCCTCCACAAACCTCTAGGGTTGAGATCTCGGGGATGGGTAGGTTGACCATCCTACCATCCTGTGAAATTCATACAGAAAGTTTCATTCTGAGTTCATCGTTTAAAACCAATAGGGATGTAAAACTAGATGTCATACCAGAAAATCAGAAATTCGATATAAAACCAACGATATTGGAAACTCTTGGCACAGTGATACCACAAAACCTCTCAAATGTAAAAATATTTAAAGATTTTAACTTTTTAGCCCATAAAGCAATAGAATCAAGTAAACTCGAGCATAGAACAATAGAACCATTATTCATATTTAAAGTAGAATTCCACATTACTATCCTTTACCTTTCATTAACCATTTCTATATTAATAGTATGTGCAATAGTCATACGATGCAGGGATAAAATTGTAAAAATGTATAGCCCAGAAATAGCGGACAACGATTCGAATAAGGATCAAGACGACCCTTAAGCTTGTATAATTTTTGCTTCATTGTATCGCCCTTAAGTTAAAAGTAGAAATTAAGTTAGTTTAAACCTTACAGACACCATGTGGCAGTATTGTAACTAGGTGTACCCGTAGTTTAAGAAATTTGTATAAATTAGTAACTTAGGTCGCAGGGACTGCTCCCGTTTAACGCCGGGGGTATGTTGTATAGGCATATATATATATATGTATAAGAGTATATACGTACGTAGATGCGCGTGTGCGTATACATGTGTGCATATGTGTGTGTATGGGTGTGTATGATCATGTGCGTATCTGCGTATTGTGTGTGAGTGTAGTTATATAAGTTTTTTATATTATATCCAAAGGACTAGTGTGTAAAATATTGGAATGTGTTGACTAGGGCAAAATGAGTGTGAGAACACTTAGTTTCCCACGATGGTCTACGTGACCAAAAAGGGCTAGATCAGCATTTCCGTGAGGCCTCGAAAAGACCATGACGACGAGCCCTGGGTGAGTTAGTCAGTCGAGTCTGGTCAAGAGTGTGAGCAACAGCCGTGTTGTTCAGCAGAGCATCTTTTTAATTAGTCTTAGCAGAACCTCTTATAGTTTTAATAATCAGAGCCTCTCAGAATATCTTATAATTATTAATGTGCAAATATACAATTAATTAGTGTTAAATTCAATAAAATAATAATATTATAAATCACATAATTCTCGTATTATTTATTTGACGCCAATAACAAAACGATTGAACGTGTTACGTCGGTGAACTACACTTCACGAGAATATAACGACTTAGTAAATAAAATTAATTTTAAGCAAAATGATTTAATAGAAATTCAAATAAATCAACAATTAAGTAATTATTTAACAAATTTTAATTTTATAATGACAAGTTTTTCGCTTGAAATGGAAGAATTATTAAATGCCTTGTTATTGGCACATAAAAATATACTTCACCCAGTAATCCTTAATAATATACAGTTAAAAACGATTCTGGGAAATATACAAAGTGAGTTATCTACAAATCAAGTTTTACCATTAAACATAGACGTAAATTCATCCTTGGAGGAATTTATGAAACTTGTGACAATAACTACTAAATTTTCAAACTTTCAATTATTATTTATCATCAATTTTCCTATATGTACTCCAGAAATTTATACCCTATTTCAAATATGGCCAATGCCAATTGAGGTAACAAATTCGCAATTTATGTTTATTCAACCTAACAATCCATACTTAGCAATTTCACAAAATAACCAACAATTTATATCCTTTTCTGATGTTGACTACAACAAATGCACTCTAGGAATTACTGTAAAATATTGTGAGTTAGATATGCCGGTCTACTTGGGAATATATCCACTCTGTGAAATTCAACTACTAAAATTGACTAATAATACTGTACTTCCTAAACAATGTGCCGTTCACCATATTTTTCATAATAATGCATACTTTAAGAAACTTAATACAAAAAATACATTTTTATACTGGGTGTCGACAACGGTACAAACCACTCTGGTTTGTTCTGCGTCAACAACATTTCATATTTTAAAAGGAGCGGGAACTATAAAATTACCAAGTGCATGCTCACTATATACACCAACGACAATACTAAGAGCATCAGAAGATAAAATCAAAAATATTAATATGTCAGTAAATATAAGCCCGGACATTTCCTTATTAAACATCTCCGAATTAAATTTAAAAATAAACAAAATAAAAAATTCAAAAATACATCTAAAGAATCTTCATTTTCAAATTCCAGAGTTAAAAAATTTACACCAATCTTCGCAAAAATTAGATGATATTATTAGGGACATAGATAAAGAATCAGAAGACACAGAATACAGTAATTATCAAAACTGGCATATATACGGACTGTATTTAGTAGGAGGTATTGTGGGTTATTTAGTTGTACATAAAATAAGTAGTAAAATAAGAATATATTGTAGGGGAGAAAAAAACCAGAAAACATTGTAAGAGCTAGAGGTAGAGTAATACACCTAGACAATATGGTGTAATATTAATAAAAATTAGAGATAATAATATTATTGTAATAATTGCCATGAAAAAAAAAAAAAAAAAAAATGTAATTGAATAATTATTAATAATTTTAATATACGTATTTTGTTAAGAATCAAAAAAAAAATAAATAAATGTAATTGAAAAATTTAATTAATAATGTAATGTATTTTGTAAAAAAAAAAAAAATGTAATATAATTAATTAATAATTTTAATATACGTATTTTGTTAAGAATCAAAAAAAAAAAAAAATAAATGTAATTGAAAAATTTAATTAATAATGTAATGTATTTTGATGCAAAAAAAAAAATATATATATGTAATAGCAATCATTGTTAAAATTAACATTTAAGAATAAATAATTGTATGCTATTGTTCGAATTGAAAAAAAAAAAAAAATATATATATATTGACATATTACTTGTAAATATAAAATAGTGTTAACGGCAAATGAAAGGGGTAAGTGAGGACAGCCGTGGGTGTCGGTACGAAGGAAGGAAGGAGCTCCTATGTAATCTACGTCATCACTTCGGTCATGAAAATGTTCAAAGAAAAATATATACCTATATTTAAAACTGAAGTCTTGAAGTCTTGCCTTGATATGTGGTGTGAATACAACTAGATGAAGTTCAACCAATAAAATATAGCCGGAGGTGGTTGGAAAACTATTATTTTTTTGCAATTGAACATTTACACCACTATCTTCCACTCAGCTACCGGTGCTTATAATTCCCAAATCTGGGGTCCAGATTTAAATGGACAAGGGGTACATGTAACGATTGCCATCTATCGGCATCGTACATTATTCCTTAAGTAGGGCACCCGCTGCCTAATATGCTGAGTGTGGGGAATGGCGAGCGCTGCTGACTGCTGACCAAGGGTTTTGGGCACACGGCAGCGGTGTATATAATTACGACCGAGGCGGTGTGTGAGAGAGTGTGTGCGCGACACGGAGACAACAGGAACAACGACTCCGCGACGATCCGACGGCCCCATCAACGATCCACACTCACGGCACGTCATCATCTACCCGGATCGGTAAACCATTTAACACATTTATATATATATGCTAATATAATATCTACTATTACTTTTATATAATAAATTCTAATAATTCTATAATAATACACGTAATTTTACATTATACCTATATGCTTTACTTTAATAAGGTAACCCTGATCTCTTAGTATTAATATTACACACCGAGGTCGAGTCTCCGAGACCTCGTACAAAATAAGCAGAATAAAAGCCAGTAGGGTTCGAGAGTCGAACGCCCGGTGAAGAGGGGACGTTACACTATCCTACCTCAGATGCCTGCGCCCGGTACAATATTAGAGTTCGATGGCTGGAAAAAACTCAACGACACCCGATAGTTATATATGCAGACTTTGAGGCACTTCTTGTAAAATGTAAAGAAAGCAAAGGCGAAAAAACTACAGCTTTTCAAAAACATGAACCGATGAGCTACGGGTTTGTCGTAAAGGCTACAGAAAACGTTCCCGCAGAACTGCTGAAAAAGTTCAATTTACCGCAAGAACCCATTATTTTTCGTGGAAATGAATCTCGTCAAGACGTAGCCAAAAGATTCGTGAATGAAGTAACAGAGATCGCAAGAAGAGTTCAAGATTTGCTTAAAACAAATAAACCCATCATAATGACTAAAGAAGAGCAAACAACACATATGATGACAAATACTTGCAACTTGTGTAAATGTCATTTTTCCATCAAAAACAATAAAGTGGCAGATCACTGTCACATATCAGGCAAATTCAGGCAAACATTGTGTAATACCTGCAACCTCAAGCTTCAAACACCGAATTTCATACCATGTTTTCTACACAATTTATCAAATTATGACGCACATTTTATCGTAACCGAGTTGGGATACGATTCCAAAACTATTTCGGTTATACCGAATAGTGAAGAAAAATTCATTTCATTTTCAAAACACGTAACCAATAACTTTTCAATAAGATTTATAGACTCATGCCGTTTTATGGCTTCAAGTTTATCAACACTAGCATCAAATTTAATAACACCCGGGTTCGAGAAGTTCAGAGAGACAGCAAAACACTTTTTTACCAAAGATATGAAGCTCGTTACCCGTAAAGGTGTATACCCTTACGAATATACTGATAGTTGGGACAAGCTCGAAGAAACGAATTTACCAGAAAAAAGCGATTTTTATAGTACACTAACAGAATCAAATATAGACGATAATGAATACAAGCACGCCAAGACTGTATGGAATCATTTTAAATGCAAAAATCTCGGAGAATATAGCGACCTTTATCTCAAAATCGATGTTCTATTATTAGCCGATGTATTTGAAAACTTCAGAGACATGTGCACTTCAACATACAATTTAGACCCCGTTTTCTATTATACCGCTCCAGGATTCAGTTTCGAATGCATGTTGAAATACACTAACGTCAAACTAGAACTACTCTCTGACTTTGACATGCACTTATTTTTTGAAAATTCAATCCGCGGCGGCCTCACACAAGCTAGCATGAGGTACGCTAAAGCCAATAATGAAAAGACTCTAGATTATGATCCGACTAAGCCCAAATCGTGGTTAATTTATCAAGACTGCAACAACTTGTACGGGTGGGCAATGTCACAGTACATGCCTTATGGTGACTTTAAATGGGTTGAACCTAAATTAGACGGACTAGATGTTTTAACACCTACTTCAGACGTAGGTAGAGTGTATGAGGTAGACGTATCATACCCACAACATTTACATAACAAACACAACGATCTACCATTTTTACCCGAGAATAAAATTCCTCCTGGCTCAAGAGTAAAAAAACTTATGGCGACACTTCATTCGAAAAAAAATTATGTCATCCATTACCGCAACCTACAGCAAGCTATAGCAAACGGATTAATCGTAGAAAAAGTACACAGAGTTTTAGAGTTCAGACAATCAGATTGGCTTGCGAAATATATACACTTAAACACCGAAATGAGGAAAAAAGCTGTAAATGAGTTTGAAAAGGATTTCTTCAAACTTTTAAACAATGCAGTTTTTGGGAAAACGATGGAATCGATGAGGAAACGTATTAAGATGGAACTAGTTTCATGTCCAAAAAGATTGCAAAAACTTCTGAATAAACAAACATTTAAACATTGCACAACATACAGTGAAAATCTAGCTGCTGTTTCGCTGGAAAATAAAATTATCGAGTTCTGCAAACCGATATATATAGGTAATTATTAATAAACTTACACATACAATTATTACTTCATAAACTTATTTATTTATTTATTATTTTTTTTTATAGGTTTCGCAGTACTAGACATAAGTAAAACGCTGATGTACGACTATCACTATAACGTAATGCAGAAACATTATGGCGACAAAATCGAACTCATGTACACAGATACAGGTAAATTATTATTATTACTATTATACTATTATCGTTTTATTAATATATTTTTTTTTCTTTAGATTCTTTAGTATATTATATCCAGACTGACGACTTTTACAATGACCTGGCGAATAATTCTAACTTGATCGACCGAATGGACACGGCAAATCTACCCCGAGACCACCCGTGTTACATTGCTGAGAGAAAGAAGATACCTGGACTATTTTCTGATGAAACCGATGGACGTATTATGAGAGAGTTTATAGCACTCCGAGCAAAATCCTATGCTTTCATTTTAGAAGACAAGGAGAAAATTAAGGCAAAAGGCGTCCGAGGGCACGTAGTTAAAAATCATATGACTTTCAAAGATCATATGAATTGTCTTTTCGCCGATGATGATAATGACAAGTCTAACCTGTGTAGGGAAAATATCTCTATCAGATCATTCAACCATCAGATTCAAACGATCAAATCCAATAAATTATGCTTCAATCGACAAGATGATAAACGGATAGCACGATCCGATAGAATACATACCTACGCCCACGGACATTTTAAAAATAACTGTTAATATTAGAATCGAAAGGAGATTTGTTTTTTTTTGTTTTAAAAAGTTCTAAATATTTTTTGTAAATATTTTTATATAGAAATAAACTTGTTATTATATGTATATAATATGTATTGTGTTTTAATCTTTCGAACCTAACCTCATTATTTAGTTATACTTATTAAGTGGTACCTAACACATACACCTAACCTTGAACGATTTCCAACAAAAAATAGCCGGATCTCACAAAGATACATTTTTAAAAATGTTGTGTGTTAAACTGTGTGTATTATACTATGTTCATATTTTGTTCGCCTATGTTTGACATTTTATGTTGTAGATGTTACGAGATCCATAACGTTTAATGAGAGCGGCAACACACATATATGAATATTAGTATAGATAAATAAAACATTGTACAAATATGCATTTTATATGTGTATTAAAAACACGCACATAATATATATATATATATTGTTTACACTACATTTTCTAGAATTATTATTAATACATAAAGTATTATAATTTTATTAAAATCATCATTCATACATAGGTACTTCAGTAGAAAAAATACGTAAAAAATTAATAATTTCAATAGAGATATAAGCAATTTTCATCACTTCTTATTAAAAATAGAGATTCTTAAGTTCATCTGGTGTTAAGTATTTCATATGATGAACAACCTGCAAGCATAAAAACATATACACACACATAAAATTAATTATTACCATCATCACATAATAACAATAATAAGTGAAAATTTAAATATATATAGGTATAAAAAAAAATAAATAAATTCATAAATATCAGCATTTCTTAGTAAATTTTCTATAAAATCATATAAAAATGCTCTAATATACGTTATAAAATCATATACAATCATACAATTTCAACGAATACATATAAAATATTAAAGTTATTATATAACTCGAAATGTCTTAAAGAGCATGCAATAAATACATAAGCCTCATAGTTTCATTAAAACTAGTACCTATATTTTATTAGTTTTAATTTCTTCATCAAAGATTTATTGTTAACTTATTCAGAGTAAATTTTTATCATTTTTTTTTTCTGATTTTATAGTTTACCCACCGTAAACCATAATTAGATAATTCTTACAACGATCTACAGGTTATCTTGGTTGACACAGGTGTTTGGATACAGTAAATATACCCAGAGACCATTCAAAACCATGTTCAATAAATAAATATCTATATAAGGATAGTAAAATAAAAATATATCCTCCTGATATATAATTTATATATAATCATTTTATTAAAAACATTCACATAGTAAATCATCATTCATGCCTTCTTTAATACAAAAATCTGTACATATTTAATCATTTCAATAAAAACATAGACAATTTTCGTCACACCTTATTAAAAATAGTAATTCTCAGCTTCATTAGTTGCTAAATACCTCATATGATGTCTAACCACACATGACTAGGTACAACATAATATGCATAACACACGCATATAAGTATCAAATCTAATTCTTCATAAAAACATGCTTAAATATCATAATTTCGTTGGGTTGAACTAGGTTAGTTTCTATTGGGTTTCAAGAAAAAAAAATAAAAAAAAAAAAAAAAAAAAAATGCACGTTACATGATGTCATCATGTCCTTCATCACTAACCGTGAGGAAGGAACGTGCATTTTTTTTTTTTTTTTATTTTTATTTTTTTTTCTTGAAACCCAATAGAAACTAACCTAGTTCAACCCAACGAAATTATGGATTTTGCTCGGAGTGCTATAAACTCTCTCATAATACGTCCATCGGTTTCATCAGAAAATAGTCCAGGTATCTTCTTTCTCTCAGCAATGTAACACGGGTGGTCTCGGGGTAGATTTGCCGTGTCCATTCGGTCGATCAAGTTAGAATTATTCGCCAGGTCATTGTAAAAGTCGTCAGTCAGGTTAGGTTATATATTATATCCAATATACTAAAGAATCTAAAGAAAAAAAATATATTAATAAAACGATAATAGTATAATAGTAATAATAATAATTTACCTGTATCTGTGTACATGAGTTCGATTTTGTCGCCATAATGTTTCTGCATTACGTTATAGTGATAGTCGTACATCAGCGTTTTACTTATGTCTAGTACTGCGAAACCTATAAAAAAAAATAATAAATAAATAAATAAGTTTATGAAGTAATAATTGTATGTGTAAGTTTATTAATAATTACCTATATATATCGGTTTGCAGAACTCGATAATTTTATTTTCCAGCGAAACAGCAGCTAGATTTTCACTGTATGTTGTGCAATGTTTAAATGTTTGTTTATTCAGAAGTTTTTGCAATCTTTTTGGACATGAAACTAGTTCCATCTTAATACGTTTCCTCATCGATTCCATCGTTTTCCCAAAAACTGCATTGTTTAAAAGTTTGAAGAAATCCTTTTCAAACTCATTTACAGCTTTTTTCCTCATTTCGGTGTTTAAGTGTATATATTTCGCAAGCCAATCTGATTGTCTGAACTCTAAAACTCTGTGTACTTTTTCTACGATTAATCCGTTTGCTATAGCTTGCTGTAGGTTGCGGTAATGGATGACATAATTTTTTTTCGAATGAAGTGTCGCCATAAGTTTTTTTACTCTTGAGCCAGGAGGAATTTTATTCTCGGGTAAAAATGGTAGATCGTTGTGTTTGTTATGTAAATGTTGTGGGTATGATACGTCTACCTCATACACTCTACCTACGTCTGAAGTAGGTGTTAAAACATCTAGTCCGTCTAATTTAGGTTCAACCCATTTAAAGTCACCATAAGGCATGTACTGTGACATTGCCCACCCGTACAAGTTGTTGCAGTCTTGATAAATTAACCACGATTTGGGCTTAGTCGGATCATAATCTAGAGTCTTTTCATTATTGGCTTTAGCGTACCTCATGCTAGCTTGTGTGAGGCCGCCGCGGATTGAATTTTCAAAAAATAAGTGCATGTCAAAGTCAGAGAGTAGTTCTAGTTTGACGTTAGTGTATTTCAACATGCATTCGAAACTGAATCCTGGAGCGGTATAATAGAAAACGGGGTCTAAATTGTATGTTGAAGTGCACATGTCTCTGAAGTTTTCAAATACATCGGCTAATAATAGAACATCGATTTTGAGATAAAGGTCGCTATATTCTCCGAGATTTTTGCATTTAAAATGATTCCATACAGTCTTGGCGTGCTTGTATTCATTATCGTCTATATTTGATTCTGTTAGTGTACTATAAAAATCGCTTTTTTCTGGTAAATTCGTTTCTTCGAGCTTGTCCCAACTATCAGTATATTCGTAAGGGTATACACCTTTACGGGTAACGAGCTTCATATCTTTGGTAAAAAAGTGTTTTGCTGTCTCTCTGAACTTCTCGAACCCGGGTGTTATTAAATTTGATGCTAGTGTTGATAAACTTGAAGCCATAAAACGGCATGAGTCTATAAATCTTATTGAAAAGTTATTGGTTACGTGTTTTGAAAATGAAATGAATTTTTCTTCACTATTCGGTATAACCGAAATAGTTTTGGAATCGTATCCCAACTCGGTTACGATAAAATGTGCGTCATAATTTGATAAATTGTGTAGAAAACATGGTATGAAATTCGGTGTTTGAAGCTTGAGGTTGCAGGTATTACACAATGTTTGCCTGAATTTGCCTGATATGTGACAGTGATCTGCCACTTTATTGTTTTTGATGGAAAAATGACATTTACACAAGTTGCAAGTATTTGTCATCATATGTGTTGTTTGCTCTTCTTTAGTCATTATGATGGGTTTATTTGTTTTAAGCAAATCTTGAACTCTTCTTGCGATCTCTGTTACTTCATTCACGAATCTTTTGGCTACGTCTTGACGAGATTCATTTCCACGAAAAATAATGGGTTCTTGCGGTAAATTGAACTTTTTCAGCAGTTCTGCGGGAACGTTTTCTGTAGCCTTTACGACAAACCCGTAGCTCATCGGTTCATGTTTTTGAAAAGCTGTAGTTTTTTCGCCTTTGCTTTCTTTACATTTTACAAGAAGTGCCTCAAAGTCTGCATATATAACTATCGGGTGTCGTTGAGTTTTTTCCAGCCATCGAACTCTAATATTGTACCGGGCGCAGGCATCTGAGGTAGGATAGTGTAACGTCCCCTCTTCACCGGGCGTTCGACTCTCGAACCCTACTGGCTTTTATTCTGCTTATTTTGTACGAGGTCTCGGAGACTCGACCTCGGTGTGTAATATTAATACTAAGAGATCAGGGTTACCTTATTAAAGTAAAGCATATAGGTATAATGTAAAATTACGTGTATTATTATAGAATTATTAGAATTTATTATATAAAAGTAATAGTAGATATTATATTAGCATATATATATAAATGTGTTAAATGGTTTACCGATCCGGGTAGATGATGACGTGCCGTGAGTGTGGATCGTTGATGGGGCCGTCGGATCGTCGCGGAGTCGTTGTTCCTGTTGTCTCCGTGTCGCGCACACACTCTCTCACACACCGCCTCGGTCGTAATTATATACACCGCTGCCGTGTGCCCAAAACCCTTGGTCAGCAGTCAGCAGCGCTCGCCATTCCTCACACTCAGCATATTAGGCAGCGGGTGCCCTACTTAAGGAATAATGTACGATGCCGATAGATGGCAATCGTTACATGTACCCCTTGTCCATTTAAATCTGGACCCCAGATTTGGGAATTATAAGCACCGGTAGCTGAGTGGAAGATAGTGGTGTAAATGTTCAATTGCAAAAAAATAATAGTTTTCCAACCACCTCCGGCTATATTTTATTGGTTGAACTTCATCTAGTTGTATTCACACCACATATCAAGGCAAGACTTCAAGACTTCAGTTTTAAATATAGGTATATATTTTTCTTTGAACATTTTCATGACCGAAGTGATGACGTAGATTACATAGGAGCTCCTTCCTTCCTTCGTACCGACACCCACGGCTGTCCTCACTTACCCCTTTCATTTGCCGTTAACACTATTTTATATTTACAAGTAATATGTCAATATATATATATTTTTTTTTTTTTTTCAATTCGAACAATAGCATACAATTATTTATTCTTAAATGTTAATTTTAACAATGATTGCTATTACATATATATATTTTTTTTTTTGCATCAAAATACATTACATTATTAATTAAATTTTTCAATTACATTTATTTTTTTTTTTTTTTGATTCTTAACAAAATACGTATATTAAAATTATTAATTAATTATATTACATTTTTTTTTTTTTACAAAATACATTACATTATTAATTAAATTTTTCAATTACATTTATTTATTTTTTTTTTGATTCTTAACAAAATACGTATATTAAAATTATTAATAATTATTCAATTACATTTTTTTTTTTTTTTTTTTTCATGGCAATTATTACAATAATATTATTATCTCTAATTTTTATTAATATTACACCATATTGTCTAGGTGTATTACTCTACCTCTAGCTCTTACAATGTTTTCTGGTTTTTTTCTCCCCTACAATATATTCTTATTTTACTACTTATTTTATGTACAACTAAATAACCCACAATACCTCCTACTAAATACAGTCCGTATATATGCCAGTTTTGATAATTACTGTATTCTGTGTCTTCTGATTCTTTATCTATGTCCCTAATAATATCATCTAATTTTTGCGAAGATTGGTGTAAATTTTTTAACTCTGGAATTTGAAAATGAAGATTCTTTAGATGTATTTTTGAATTTTTTATTTTGTTTATTTTTAAATTTAATTCGGAGATGTTTAATAAGGAAATGTCCGGGCTTATATTTACTGACATATTAATATTTTTGATTTTATCTTCTGATGCTCTTAGTATTGTCGTTGGTGTATATAGTGAGCATGCACTTGGTAATTTTATAGTTCCCGCTCCTTTTAAAATATGAAATGTTGTTGACGCAGAACAAACCAGAGTGGTTTGTACCGTTGTCGATACCCAGTATAAAAATGTATTTTTTGTATTAAGTTTCTTAAAGTATGCATTATTATGAAAAATATGGTGAACGGCACATTGTTTAGGAAGTACAGTATTATTAGTCAATTTTAGTAGTTGAATTTCACAGAGTGGATATATTCCCAAGTAGACCGGCATATCTAACTCACAATATTTTACAGTAATTCCTAGAGTGCATTTGTTGTAGTCAACATCAGAAAAGGATATAAATTGTTGGTTATTTTGTGAAATTGCTAAGTATGGATTGTTAGGTTGAATAAACATAAATTGCGAATTTGTTACCTCAATTGGCATTGGCCATATTTGAAATAGGGTATAAATTTCTGGAGTACATATAGGAAAATTGATGATAAATAATAATTGAAAGTTTGAAAATTTAGTAGTTATTGTCACAAGTTTCATAAATTCCTCCAAGGATGAATTTACGTCTATGTTTAATGGTAAAACTTGATTTGTAGATAACTCACTTTGTATATTTCCCAGAATCGTTTTTAACTGTATATTATTAAGGATTACTGGGTGAAGTATATTTTTATGTGCCAATAACAAGGCATTTAATAATTCTTCCATTTCAAGCGAAAAACTTGTCATTATAAAATTAAAATTTGTTAAATAATTACTTAATTGTTGATTTATTTGAATTTCTATTAAATCATTTTGCTTAAAATTAATTTTATTTACTAAGTCGTTATATTCTCGTTGTAATTTAATAAAATTTTGCGATGTTATTGAGGATACATTTGACATCTGATTTAACGACGATTGTACTAATTTTACTTGCGTTTTCATGGTAACTAAAGTTTTCTCATTATTATTTTTATTTGTATTTATTTCTTGTTGTATTTTTTGGTAGTCACTATCTCCTACAACTCCAAATGCCCAATTTTCAAATTCTCCTATTACATTTATTAGGCCTCTTTTCATTCTTACCCCGTTTTGTAGAGACATTAGTGATGTGTAGCGTTTTAATAATGTTGTCTTGGTTATTTTTAATTCTGATTTAAAATTATTGCATATGTTTGACACATTAGTGTTAGCTAAACACAATTTATCATTATAATTTATCAAATTATTCATTTCATCAAACTTTTCGATAAAAACGGAAATATTTACATGTGTTATTAAATTAAATTTACTAGAGTAAAATTTCATTTTATAATTTGGCTCGTAATAAATACCCGATCCGCTTCCTTGGTTGTGGTCAAAAATCTTCTCCTCTAGTTGAACAGTATCAGTTCCTATTACTCCAAGCACTCCAAACGCAAAAATAATAAAAAATGTTGTCGACATATTTTTAATTTTAATTTACACAACAAGAGAAAATAATTAATTAATTATATGTTTAATTACGCATATTAGGCAGCGGGTGCCCTACTTAAGGAATAATGTACGATGCCGATAGATGGCAATCGTTACAATAGGTTTCTGTGTTCCGCATATCAGCTTGTGTTGTTCTAGTGCAGCTTGTCCACTTAGTGTATTATTCCGGGGGTGACTGTCAAATGATGTGAAGCACCGTTTGCAAAATATTACATGACCGTTATGTGATGTTTTTTGTACACGGACAAGTCGTGAGAAATTTGATATAAATGTGTAGTGGCTTTTATCTCCGTTGGTAATTAGTAAGAGATCAAAATGATCTTTTTCTTCTTCATCGACGATCTTAAGTGGATAAATAATATGTTTTTCGTCCTTTTTTTGTTTTTTTAAACCGTATACGTTAACAGATACGTTTTGGTTATTTTTTTCAAATATTTTTATTTCTGCGATGGGTGTTGGGAACGTTAAATCGGAAAAATTGTATTTTTCTTCATGTAATGTATAATTTTCGGCTACTTGATTTTTGGTATTGCCTAACACATGTTTTGCTAGAATTGACCACTTGAAACACTGTTGGTCTGAGTTTTGTGGGTTAATTACGGCTTTTTTATTTTTGATGTCATTTGGTAATGGAATATATGACGAGCCGCCCATAGGTGTATATTTATACACGCCCAACAACAAGCCATCTATTGATTGTAAAGTAAATCCACTTCCTTTCGAAGTATAGACGTCTTCCTCGGACATAAGATTAGCAACATCTATATCAATCTTGGCTTCGATATCTGTGTCCATGAAAATTTCTTTGGCCGTGGTCTTAAATGCCCTATTCTCTGCAGAATTGTCAACATGTGGTCTATTGTATGTAGCTTCCAATTTTAGATTATATTTAATTGGATGTTTAGTTGATAGCGATTTGAGTAATTGTATTAAGTCTCTTTTTGATGTTACTAGAAAACTACTGTAGTTGGTCAGATTATCTGTATTTTTCATGTAATACCAATTAATTTTATTTGAAAGCGATGTGCCTGTCTTAACAAAACCACGGGTATTGACGATGTCCATGCGTGTTTTTTTAGCATTTACCGCTTCGTTTGAATTTTCTACATGATGTCCACGCTTTAGACTATTGCGATTTGAAGCGAATGGAGCTGAAATCAAATAAATATTTTACTATTAAAAAAAGTGTACAGGAAAAATAAATTAAAGAAATTCGTATTTTATATATCTTGAATATCGATGTCTACATGCCTATATATTATATTTAGTTGAGTAGGTATGTTTCATGAAATTATAATATGTATAACACAACTGATACGAGAATATCGGTTTATGAAAAAGTTTTATAGAAATGTTTAATATTTACTTATGTTCTTGTCTGAATTATGTAATTTTTAAAATAATTTTATTAAGATTTTTAGATATGTACCCATCTATGTTTTCAATAGGAATAATATTAAATGTGTACATGTTTTCATAGAAAAATAAGAAATTCATATTGTATTATTAAATATGCATATGATCAAATATATTTATCAAAACATTTATGGCTATATTTAAGAATATATATTATAATAAATTAAAATTATTTGGGTATGCTTACGTCATAACGTTATGACAATAATAATCGTATGGAAATATTTTCAATTACTTTAATAATATATTATTACATGAGTTTATCAAAAATTATTTGACAATTTATTTTACTAATATTCTTAATATGTATGTATGTTATTAATGGGGCCAACTATGCTAGTTGTACAGGATTTTATCTAAATTATGATATTTTTCCATAATTTTATACAATTTAGGTTATTATTTCTTATTTTTTTTACTAAGTGATGATTTTTAAGTATATTCACTAAGATACTTTTAATTGTATAAGTAATGTACCCTAACAGTTTGAACACAAAAAAAAAAAAAAGTTTATTTAAAATATTTTAGTATAAAGCAATATTTTGTTTTAATAATTCATTGATAAAGCTCTATTCCTACACGAAGTGTTTTATTGTTTTTTATAAAGTAATATAAGCAAGTTATGTATACAAAGATATAAATAAGATATTTATTATTATATATTTATATATTTACCTTCATAATCGTAAATTTGTTCAGTCGGTTTCAAAAAATCTTGAATTTCTCGCTTGGTTATAGTTGGTTGTTGTTGGATTATAATATTTGAACCTAAAAATAGTATTATTATTATTATTAATTTGTTTATGAATATTTTATCTAATAAATTTGTGTATTTTGAAAAAAATATACTTACGATGTTTTTCTTTGCTATGTCTGATGAGGTTATCTCTTCGCGTGAATATTTCTGAGCATATACTGCAAGAAATCTTATTGGATACATCGTGTGACTTGGAATGTCTGTGTAGATTTTTAATCAATGTAAAGGATTTATCGCATACACTGCACGAAAACATGATAACGTTTAAAACTGAAAACACTAGTCGAACACGCGAAACAAGACTTTACCCTTCAACGAATAGATGAGTAATGAAATATAGTAAAATATATTTTACTTTAAATATCAGTGTGAAATGATTTTATCCAAGCGATTCACTAGCGCATACGTACAATATAGTGGTAGAAAAGCGAAATGTAATATTTGTTAATAATAAAATTTTTAAAACACTGGTAAAATAACTGAGAAAATTTAGGAAGTCTAAATTAACACAACCTAACACTTGAAGAGTAGTACACGGACTGATTTCATTTTGCTTCATGACACTACTTTCTGTCTAGTATTCACCGACAATACTCGGACATGTCTCTGCAGGCTTGTACAGGTTTGTATCTGGAACGGACTTGATGACAGGGATGTGGTGGGTTTGTTATGAACAACGTATATTTGAAAAGGTTTAATGTGTGTGTG
The DNA here is from genome assembly GCA_020882235.1 of Schizaphis graminum. Lineage (NCBI taxonomy): Eukaryota > Metazoa > Arthropoda > Insecta > Hemiptera > Aphididae > Schizaphis > Schizaphis graminum. Next base: position 19,042,352 of record CM037035.1, on the reverse strand, counting down.
CGTTCATCTATGCCTGTGTGTGTAAATTTTATATCATGAGACACTTTTCGTGTGTGTGTGTATGTTCATATGTCCGTGTGTGTATGTATGTGTATGTACGTATGTATGTATGTATGTGTATGTGTGTATGTATGTATGTATGTATGTATGTATGTATGTGTGTATGTATGTATGTATGTATGTATGTATGTATGTATGTATGTATGTGTATGTGTGTATGTATGTATACCCGTGTATGTATGTATACCTGTGTGTGTGTTTGTATATATGTGTGTATGAATGTTTGTCAGTGTATATATGTGTCTGACTTGGGGTTAGAGATTTATATAATATTAATTAAATGTGTGTATGGGTTAAGTTAAATGGATGGATGTGTGTCGTATGATGGTGACGGATCCTAATGTCATTAATATGTATATTTTATAATATCATGAGACACTTATAAGAATAGACCTAACTGATTGCGGTTGTGTGTACGTGGTAATGCATTAATATTTTAGGTATGTCTAGAACATATTATATAATAATTGGAATTGTATTTTTAACAATAATCGGTTATTTTTATGAACTGTTCTTTTGTTTAGCCGATGAAGGGACTAGTGGTGAGTCCGGCGACGGCGAATCGGTGTCGGCTGAGGACTAAGGTGTAGAGGCGGGGAGATGAGGATATACGTCAGAATATATTATGTTATAGCCGTATGTGATTGTTGTCACTAGGATATCTCACAACGAAAAAAAATTGATTAATACTTATTTGATAACAATTTGTGATAACATATGTGTTAGATAACGCTGGGTTTGGCGACGGCGGTGGGTCATTTGACGAATTAATATGTGTTGCAGATTGCCTATACTGTTTAAATATTGTCAGTTTCGGAGGAGCCTCGGAGGAGCCTGTACTACGAATTGCCTATACAGAGGAGCCTATGCTTTTACATGTAAAATTTAAGGGGGAGGAGGTCCAGAACTCTCTTTTTCATACTACTTATACTAGTGATGGGCACTATCGAATAGTTTGTACTATCGAATAATATTCGATAGTAAACCTAAACTATCGAATATTTTATTCGAATATTATTTTATGTGACCGAATAATAGTATATGCGACAACTATTCGAATATTTCGAATAGACCGAATAAAAACTATTCGAATAGACCGAATAAAAAAAACTATTCGAATAGACCGAATAAAAAAAACTATTCGAATAGACCGAATAAAAACTATTCGAATAGACCGAATAAAAATTATTCGAATAGACCGAATAAAAACTATTCGAATAGACCGAATAAAAATTATTCGAATAGACCGAATAAAACTTATTATCAAATGTTTCATATTATGACGAACAGTTTATTTATTTATTTACAATTATTGTGGAAACAAATCTTGCCACAAATATTAATTGTTTAAATATAACGATGTAAATTATAAAGAAATAAATATATTTTATTATACTAGAGTGAAATACAAAGAAAAACTATTTCAAATGTTGATCGGTCAAAAGTCTGGATTCATTTTTTATATTCGGATAAAAAATCCGAAAATATATATATTTTATATAATAAATATTTATTTTAAAAATTTAAAAATGTTTTTAGACATTATAATATTTTATATTATTATTAATTTTAAATTTTAATAGGTACGTTGATACATGTATTTAAAAATATTAACTTACAAATTACAATCACACGGTATCTTAGGAACAATATCAAAATGTATTTGTAACTAATACATTTCAATTCAACAAACAAACAATGAATTTTATTTTGTTTATAAACACATAAACTAAAAAAAAATAGTATGTATAATAAAATAAATATAAATTTGTCATTACTGTAGGTAAGTACATAGTACTTACACTATATAGTGGATACCCGGATTTCCGTTATATTTTTGTTAGTTATACAATTTCAAATACACTTTTCAAAAAGTATTTAATACCAAAAAAGTACAAATAAATAGAAAAACTGAATATCCTATTATTCCTATTGACTTTAGATAATTGTTCAGTCCATCCTTCTGTACAAATTTCGTCGTCATAATTCATAGTTAGTTTTTCCTTCCAAACAATCCAAACAAGTCCTCTGTACTCCAGACTATGGATTAAGGCATTGAAAGTAAAATTTCGAAAACAATTGGTACTCAAAATTATGAATTGAAAAGAACAAAGAAAAGACTCAAAAGTTTCAGTATTTTATGAAATTTTAAATTTTAATGCTCTCAGGTGTATAGAAATTAGAAATTAATTTCTAGTTTTTCTACCCCTACAATAAAGAAGTGTTTCCGTCATGCTAGGTTTCTGGCTACAATAGCAGTACCTATACGACGAAACAGATTACTTCCCTAAAGAAAATTAGAACTTTTTGTCGAGGTTGACGTTCCTGCTGCTCTATAGACCAATAATGTAGAACCGAACAAAGAAAAAATTGTCAATTCTATTTTAAATGAAAATGAAAAATGAAAACAAAAAAACTGATCACGAGACGGAAGAAATTGTATGTAAGGCACCGTTTATTTCGGAAGTGTATTTTTCATTTTTTCAATTGAACAAGTACGTAGGTACTTTTGTATCGTTAAACAGCGATATCAATACGCCAGAAGTATCTATAGCATTAAAAAATATTTCTAATCTTGTTACAAAATCGTATTGTTCCAGTTATAGACAATACTATAATTGTTTTTTTTTTTTCAAAAAATTTGTAAACATAATTACTAATTAGGTTAACATAATATTATTTAGGTACCTAAATAATACCATTGATTATATTATTTAGTACTATATATAATCAATAATTATATACACTTTTTCATTTATAAATATATAATAATACATTTGTAATAAAAAATATTTATTTAATAAATTAATTTTTCCAAAATATTACGTTTTTTTTCTACTGTATTAACTATATAACGAAGTTCTGATACAACGATCTGATCCCTTGAGCCCCCGAAGACCGTTATAAGTCCTCTATTGCAGTATTTGAATGCTTAACAATTAACATTTAACAAGATTGTCAGATTGGTTGTACATATGCCGCCAGATAAAGTAAACAATAGTGTGTTGACAAGGGTACACTCCAAATTCGAAACATACTATATAGACATATAGTATATAAGCGACTTCCCCGGTTTTTTTTTTTATAAAACAGACTACCGCCTTTTAAATGTAAAATACTCAAACTTAATCACTACTTATATTAAAACGAACAAATTTTATTTGATTCGTATTTTGTAAATATTTTCACAAGTTTCTGAGAAATTAGATACCTTTTAGTTATTATAACTATAATCTTAAAACATCACCTTTGATGGTATGCCGATTTCGGTAAAAAAGGTAGCATAACATTTGAAGTTTGAACCTTGGACCTCCGGTTGGACCTATTAAATATATTATTCTTCATACTTGTTAAAGAGGGATGACAAAAAAAATAGTCCCAATAAATTAGTAATGGGCCATACTTAAGTCATTCCTCGCTTGGTTATTGAACTGACTATTACTCATTTTGCGCGTACCTATATTAGTACTGTGCTGTTGTATTTTGTTTTTTTTTTGTGATTTTTGTAAACTTAAATTTAAATATGTTTCCTAAAAAAAATCGGTCAAATGTTTGGGATTATTATTTAAAAGAACCTAATTCGCCGGGTCAAGTGAAATGCAAAACATGCAAAAATTTTTTTAAATACTCTGGTAACACGTCAAATTTGTGGGATCACATGAAAAGAAAACATACAACTATATTAGAGGCAGAAAAATAAGTAAGCGAACTGGAACAATTAGACGATGTTTCAATAAATGATCAGCAATCAACTTCCACTGGTAAGATTATATTAATATTATATTCATTATTTATTTTATAATTATATTTACTGTTCGTTTGAACAAAAACAAAGAATTGCATTTCCATTAAATTAAATTAAAAAGGTTCGGCTTTTTTTTTAATGGTGATATGTGGCATGGCTAGATTGTCTAATAGTTGTTAGCTAATATCAGAATTGTAAGAAATTCTTTATATATTCATTTGAAAAACAAAAAAAAAAAATTAAGAAAAAACGAAAATTTTTATGCTAAACCAATTTTTGACAAAATCAATTATTTTTGATTTTTGATTTTTTTATTCTAAAAAATATGTAAATTTTTCTACACAAATCTGAGAAAATAATATATTTTTCACAAGGTAAAAATTAATATAAAGTTCTGAAAAGTAGTTAATACTGTAACCAAAATAATATATAAACAACTTTTTTTAAAAGATATTTTAAATTAAAATTTTGTGAAATATTATATAATATTATTATATATAATTATGTTTATGTATTCTATTTAATTGTACTCACATTTTTTAATAGGTATCACTACAGAATCTAGACGACGGACATTAGATAATTATGTTGCTCAAATGCCTGAAAAACTAATAAATGAAAGGTCATTTACTGAAACGACTGAAACCAGTCAAATTTCAGTTAAAAGATTAAAACAAATGACATTGTTTTCAAGGTAATTTATTAACTACCTACCTAATTAATATAATATATTAGAGCATAATTAAGATTATTATAAAAACACCAAAAATAAATAGGTTTTTAGTGAATTAAATAAATGAAAATTAAATACAATTATTTTTTTACTAATAGATATCAAGCTATAACGGAAAGAGGCGTTGATCAGTTCAATAGGGTTATAGTGGAAATGATTGCAGAAGACATGCAGCCATTTTCCATTGTTGAGAACCGTGGTTTTCAGAAGTTAGTACAACTTCTGGATTCTCGCTACACACTGCCTAGCCGGAGAACGATCGAAAGAACGCTCATTCCTAATATCTATGAAACTACAAGGGCCAAAGTTTTTGAATTAGTTTCAATTGCAAAACATGTTGCAATTACATCTGATGTATGGACATCAATGAACACAGAATCATACTTAACAGCAACGGTTCATTTCTTCGACGCAAACTTACAATTGAGAACTTTTGTATTGACTACTGAAAAATTGACGTCCAATCATACAGCAAAAAATTTATCTGACGTTTTACATGACATTTTTCATAGTTGGAATATTCAATCAAAGGTGTGTGCAATTGTTACCGATTCTGGAGCAAATATTAAGGCAGCTGTACGTTTGATGAATATTGAACACATTCCATGTACAGCCCACAAACTGAATATTATAGTAAAAAAGTCCTTAAAATTAGATTCTGATGATAAGTTACTGCCTAATGAACAAGTAAAAATTATAACTTTGACAAAGCTGTGTCGCACAATTGTTAGCCATTTTAAACATAGCGAAGTTGACACAAGACAATTGGCAGAAAAACAACAACAGATGGGTGCTTCTGTTCTGAAATTGAAACAAGATGTTTCAACAAGATGGAATAGCACCTTAATTATGCTGGAGCGTCTTCTAGAGGTCAAAGAACCTCTAACTGTTGTTTCTTTATCGATTAAACGATGTCCGACGATGCCAACTAATGAACAATGGACAATAATAGAAGATTTGGTAATGCTGTTAAAACCATTTGAAACATTGACCGTGCAGCTTTCATATGAACAAAAACCAACTCTAGGGAAAGTAATTCCATTGATCAGAGGTAATTAGACATTTGTTATACATTTCAGTTACCTATTATTTTGAAACATTATTATTTCATTCCAGGTCTTCAACTTTCAATAAATAACAAAGCACCGAAAACATTAAGCGGAACATTTTTAAAGAATTCTTTGCTTGACAATATTTCTTTGACATACGGTACAGTGGAAGAGATGTTCCCGTCACATTTTTATGCCAAAGCAACTTTATTGGATCCACGGTACAAAAAAGCTGCATTTGTATCCAATTCCAATGTAGAAACAGCCCAGCAAGAGGTGCAATATGAAGTTGCTGAATTATTAAAAAACAGAAGTAAATAACTTGCTATAACTAATAATTTAAAAATATAATTTCTTACATATTATAATTATTTCATAAAACATAACTGTAAACAATTTTAGAATACTTAAACTTAAGTAAAAACTAAATATTTTATTTCAATGAATAAAAATGTAGGTATCTATTACTTAATATTAATTTTTAATTGTGTGTAAAACTGCAAAACCAACATCAAAACAATATTAATTGTAGGTACTATAAAGAAAATAATAAATATTGTTTAATAATTTTTATTTTTTTTATTTCAGTGTTAGGCACAAATAATGAATACATAGAGGTTATATCTACAGGGCAACAAACCTCCGTCCAATCAATGTCTGGTGTTTCAAGTGTTTCAACAAGCAGCACAGAAAATGAAAACCTGCTTGATTACTTACAAGCTAAGGTTACAACAATTAGATCAGAAACAACTGATACAAGTACTGCAGTAACACTTGTCAGGCAGTACATAGATCTGCCATATTTAAATTTGAAAGAAGATCCAATGCAATTCTGGAAAAATCATTTTTCTGTATTAGATCCATTAACAGAATTGGCATTAAAATATGCATGTATTCCTGCCACGTCTGTGCCCTCAGAGAGGATTTTTTCCAAAGCCGGACAAATTGTTAGTCAACGCAGGAACAGACTGTCACCAAAAAATGTAAATATTTTAATATTTTTAAATAAAAATTTATAAATGTAATTTAGTTTTATATTAACTTATAATATTTTAAATTGTGATCATTATTTATTTAATTTTTGACATTTTCTTTACTACAGAAAAGAATTTATGTTTTATTTTATTAATCAGTTATATTTTTATATTTTTAATTTATATTATTTTAAATTGTAAATCTGTATTTGTTATTATTACTTATTTTATTTTTGACATTTTCTTTACAACAGAAAAGAATTTATATTTTATTTTATTAACCAGTTATATTTTAATTTAAAAATTGATTATCTTATTATGTTTTTTATGGCTTTGTTATAATTTAATATATTCTTAATTTATATAAGTATTATGAAATGTTGTATGATTGTTGTTGGTTATTTGTATTTTTTTTTTTTTTTTTATCAAATATTTGTAATAATATATTATTCCAAAGATTTATATTGTTATTTTTCAATCAAATAATTGCAGCACAATAATCAAAGTATAAATGGATCAATAGGCTTTATTATAATAGACACAATACACATAGATATGTTGTAGAGACTATAGAATATTAAAAAATTGTATACATAATACATCAGTAATGATCAAATTAAAAATATATCAACTTAATAATAATTGATGACTGTTAAAGTGTTAAGTAAGTATTATAAGTTCTTAGTGAAGTTATAAAATTTATGGTTTTTTTTTAAATTCTTGGTAGTTGGTTAACTAATTTAGTAATTTAACTTACTTAACTTACTTTAGCTTGCAGCTTGTAATATTTATTTGGAATACTTGGATTAGTTCATTTAGTTCATATAGTTGACAATTAGAATTAATAGTAGTTAGTTTGGTTATAGTTTAATCGTTTTTGACGTTTTTGTTCATTGTTATCAATATTGTCTAATATCAATTTAGTAATTAGGTAAATGAATAATAATAATAATATCGAATAATATTTAAATAACTGAATAATTCAGAACTATCGAATAATTTGAAATAACTGAATAATTTAAACTATCGAATAATTTGATATAACTGAATAATTCAGAACTATCGAATAATTTGAAATAACTGAATAATTCGGAACTATCGAATATTTGAAAATCTATCGAATAATTCGATAGTACTATTCGATAGTGCCCATCACTAACTTATACTCAATGATATTACTTACAGTATAATATAATATAATTTATATACATTAATAGACCTTGATTCCTTATTAGTTATATTATAATTTATAATGCCTAATAATAATAGTTATTAATACACTCTATAAACATAATTATAATCTAATTTGTTAATAATTAATAAATTAGTTATTGATATTGTCATTTATTTTAATAGGTGGTAAATTATAATGTAAACCACGAATCATTGTTAAAAATTATGTTTAATACATATATTATTATTTATTATGTGCCTATAAAAAACATAATATTATAATGTAGCCATGTAGGTACTTTCAATTATATTAAACAACAAGAATTAAACATTATATTCATTAATTATTAATAAAATAATGAATAGTGTTATTACCATTATTATCAGATTATTTTAGCGTGAATTAAAAAAATAATAGGTAATAGAAATGAATACATCATTAATATGCACTGTATTTTTGCGTATTGTGTGACTGGTTCGGTAAAAAATAATTTATAAATTATATAAATATTATTATTTATTAATTATGATGTGATAATTAGTGGTGTAAATAATATTATAAATTAAGTTTATAACTTCATTGGTGGGCGTATAAGTATATAAACTAAAGTATATTTTGCTGTAAATCGTAGTTAGTTATCACTTATACAGTTATAATATATCACTATTATAGACTATCGTATATTTGTATAGGTATTATTCAATAGGTACTTACTTCGGTTACTAATAGTACATGAGTACGGAATAGTACTATAGTAATAGTGTTTTCTACTAGAGAATCAAAACAATTTAAAAAAGTTAAGAAAAATAATTTGGATGTTAGTTTTGGTTTTTTTCCTTTTTATTTCTTTAATAATAGGTATGTAAAAGCCATTACATAAGAAATAATAAAAAAACATGAATATATTATTACGCAAATAACATTATAAATGGAATAAAATAAAAATAATAATATATTGTTTCTAAAATAATAATATAATTGCAATGAAATATAAATGATATTATAATATTTACAAATAAATATTATTTTCATAGTGGTATTATAATATTATAGTATTAATATCATTACGATTTTGCTACCTGGGATGATAACATTTAGCATTATACTAAGTATATGTTAGGTACTTATAGTTTTACACATTTTAAAAGTTATAATTAATTATCATGACAATGATTATTATCAAAAATTAAACTTACGACTTACCGAATACTGACTTGACCCTTCACCAGAAGTCCAAGTATCATAAATATAATTTTTAGAAAAATGAGCTCCACAAATTCTTGATCTTTTGGTTAAGGGTGTTCCAATTGCTTCTTGCCATTTATTGAAGGAACGTTCTGGGATACTAAACCTATAGTCGATCCGGCGAGAGAACGCACCTCGTTCGCGCATCCAAATGACGGAGCTCCGTCGTCTCGAGGTGAATTTCTCCCACCACGAGGCGACCGTGACGGAGGCTCAAGGTGGAATCTTCCACTACGCGGCGAACGGCGTAGTCCGAGGTGACGACGACCGCGTACGATGGACGATGCTCGGGTTGGTTAGTGGTGGGAATGCGCGAGATCAGACGAGTTTTGGTCGCCGCCGAGGTGCGTTCTCTCGCCGGACCGACTATAGATTTATGTAACCCTGGACAGTTTTTTATACAACATTTGTTCTCCCTTACCATTGCAGACGTATAAATATATTATAATAATATAATGTATGTGTAAAAATATGTAATACAAACAATGAAATAATGAGAAAATGCAAATTCAACATTTATAATCACGTGAAATAAAAACAAACTACCTCTAATTGTTATCAAAAAACTATATTACATATTTTATTTTAAACGTCTTATAAATATTATATTGATATTTTAAACAATAAACACATTTATTTTACAATGATGAGTGTTTTTTCTGTCTGTACACATTTTTGCTAATAGAAATAATGCTTCGATTTTCAATCTCATCATATTTCCTGGTGTAAAAAATAATTTAGTTGGGACTTTTGAGAGGTCATAGACTCAGATTTTTACGAAAAAGCAGCTTCGATTAAATTGATTTAGTTTTATTGATGTAACTAAAAAACATATAACCGCAAATTGTTTATACAGATGTTTGAATAAGCATTTAAAAATACATCTTACAAATTTCAAAATACTTTGACTCTTTTTATGACACAAATCAAAATATAATAATATAATATTTTCAAAAAAGCGCAGGAAAAAAATATATTAATATGGCTAGAGAGCGCTAGTGGTCTTGACACATAGCAGCTGATTGTCTTGGCACTTTTCAGTTTCATTTTTTGACATGATAACCTGATCCGTTCCGTATCCAGTATATCTTAATTCATGCTATATATATAGATAAAGATAACGATTAATGGGTTTTCCCAAAGTCGCGGTATAAACAACGCGTATTTTTCGTAACTATTCTCCGGATGGCGGATAGACTGGATAGAGAGACAATGAGTAGTGACTACTGACTAGTGAGATATTATATGGTTGTCTTAGTGAACTTGTGCCATAGAGTAATTATAATATACTTGTCGTCAATTCATGTGTATATTTTAAATTGCTTGTTACCCGCGGACCGTGTGCGCCTTTGTCTATAATAATTATAGTATAAAATAATTAATGAAAGTTTATTCATGTTAATTAATATAATATTAATTATTTAAGTTGTACACACTGCCGAGTGCCGATCATTATACGCATCCTTGTCGTAATTCGAGCTACGATTTTAGTATTTTACGAAATTACGATCGCAACGTCTTTATTTTTTAGAGTTTACCGTTTACCGTTTTTTCACTTTATTTAAGTACCCAGATACTGTAATTACAATTTGTGTTTTCTTTATGAGTTTCGATTCGACAGGTAAGATAATATTATACTTACTACTATATGTCTATATTAATAACTTATATTTCAAAATATGGTAATATTATGTAAACTAGAGTATTTTAATATACCTAGTCAATAATTTAAGTAATTTGCGATTAAAGCAAGCTGATTATTAAAATATATCTACACATTTAAGAATAGGTACTGACTTATTGAAATGAATATATGTACAGCTTAACTGGTATGACCTACCATTAATTACCTACTTCCTAAAATATATTGCCCAAATATATACTACATATTATTATAATACACATTAATACTTTTAAAGCATACAAGAACATCAAATTATTTTATGTTTATTTTTTTTATTTTATTGCTAAATATATATTAATTGCATATGTAATAAATTATTAAATAAGGTTGTGTACCTAGTATTAAATGTATAAAAAGTCGAAATAAATAATTGTTCGTACTAATTTGTTAAAATTATTAACATCTTAGTATTGATAAATCTGGACAAATTAACATTAGCATAATAATAATAGTTATGTTTCAGACATTTTACTTTTTACATTTTACATGTTTATATTTAATAGCTGCATTAATTGTTAAGTTTAGTCAAAACTATATTATATATAAGTATATATTATACTCAATATTATATTACTTACCAGTATATTGTATTTGTGTTTTTATAACATTGTTTATTTATAATGTAAATTGCTGATTGTTATGCAATTTTAAATAATCCTACCACTATATATAATAAATTAATAAATATATATATGTAGATTGTAGGTACCTAGTTTATTTGATAAATTAATTCATAATGTTAATTACTATTTATTTATTCATTATTGATTCATTTTACAATTTATATCTGGTGATATTATTTTATTAAATATATTATTGATTAAAAAGGTAGGTAGGTATCTAATTAATTAAATTACATTTTATACTAATCCTATTATAGTTATGTAATATAAAAAACCGTCAAACCTAAGTAGTCGATCTAAGAGAAGAAGAGTTGAAAATGAACTCAGAAACATAGCTTCATTTATTTCAGACCCCATGATTGATCATAATCTTATACCAAAATCCAATTCATCAACAATCAATTTTGTCTCGGGAGAAAATTTAAATTCAAATGTGTATGTATCTACTTCTAATATTCTAATGATAGTAATGTTAATTTTATACCTCCACAAAGAATTTCAAATGAATCAATTCTCCAAGATTTTTTATCAGAAATTAGTATTAATAGTAATAGTGAAAGTGAGTCTTCATCAGATGAACACAATAATGACTATACATCAAGTAATTATAAATATGGTAAAATATCAATTTTTGTATCGTTGTTAGCTGAATGGGCTGTCAATTTTAAAATAACACAGTGTGCTCTTAATAGTTTACTTGTTGTTTTGAGACAACACACCTGTTTTGAAAATTTACCTAAAGATTCTAGAACAATATTACAAACTCAAGCATTAGACACTTCAAATTTTCATATCATAGAACCTGGTAATTATTATCATTTTGGTCTAGCTAATGCTATTCAACAACATTTTCCATCTAGCTTACAAAATAGTACTTCAGTTATTAAAATAGTAGCAGGTATAGATGGTCTGCCATTATTTAAATCATCAGCAGAAGAATTTTGGCCAATACTTGCCTATATTAGACCAAATAGTAATAACGTTTTTCCAATAGGAATATATTGTGGGAATAGAAAACTTTATGACAGCAATGAATTTTTAAAATATTTTGTAGATGACATAAATGAGTTGCATAACAATGGTATTAAGATAAATGGAAAACAATTTAAAGTTATGATAGATGTTCTATGTTGTGATGCCCCGGCTAAGTCATTTATACTGCAAACTAAGGGCCATGCCGGTTTCTCTTCTTGTTCAAGATGTGAACATGAAGGAAAATATTTATTAAATCGAATAACTTTTCCATATACATCAGATAATCAACCCTCCAAGAGAACACATCAAAATTATATTTCTCGATCTGATGAAGAATATCATATTGGAAATACTTCCATTTTAGTTACTGTACCATATTTTGATGTTGTTGCTGATTTTTCTATGGATTATCAACATTTAGTATGCTTAGGTGTCGTTCGAAAAATTATTTATTTATGGATTAATGGCCCAGTGACTGTTCGTTATTCATCTTGGAAAATAGAAGAAATATCTAAAACACTAGTTGGTTTAAGAAAAAACATACCTTGTGAAATTAACAGAAAACCTCGAAGCTTAGCTTTATTAAAAAATTGGAAAGCTACTGAGTTTAGGACATTTTTATTGTATTTGGGTTCTTCTGCAACTAAGTCAGTCATATCAAAAGAACATTGGAAAAACTTTTTTGACTTAAGCTTAGGTATGATAATATTATTAAGTCCTGACCATGGACATTATATTAATATTGCAAGGAAAATATTGGATAACTTTATTAAACAATTTGAAATATTGTATGGACGTCATCTTATATCACATAATGTGCATGGATTAAACCATATTTGTGATGACTATATTAAATTTGGTCCACTGGATAATTGCTCTACGTTTCCTTTCGAAAACTACATGAGTAATTTAAAAAATTTGATTAGAAAACCAGACAAGCCGCTTATCCAAGTGGTTAAAAGATGTAATGAAATAAATTTGTTAAAACCCCAATCTCAAAATGAAACACCTGCAGATTTCCATTTTTCTGGATTTCATAAACGTGGACCACTTACAAAAAATATGCAAGGATCCCAGTTCACCACTTTAAAAACGAAACTTTACAATTAAAACAAATTTAGAAGCTGACTGTTTCCTATTAACAAATAATAACATTTTGGTTAAAGTTTTCAATATTGTTAAAGAAAATAATAATACAGTGTGTTTAATTTGTAAAAAATTTCTAAATAACAATATTTTATTTAATAAACCAATTGTATCTTCTGAGTTAGATATTTATACTGTTAATACATTAAGCCATGCATTTTATTGTTACTCTATTAATGAGATTAAAAAAAAAATGATTATTATTCCTTCTAATGATCAATTTATAGCCTTACCATTACTACATACTTCTTGTAAGTAATATATATATATATATAATTATTAATTTTATGTATAAAAGAAGTTTTATACATTTATTTGTACTTACATTGTTATTAGGATAGAATTATAAAACAGTTAAAGTAATAATATAATATTTTTAAGTTGTAGAGTGTATAATAAGGTATAATATGTATTATTCTTAAATTATAATTTGATATTAACAGTTAATGTTTATTATATGTTAGTTATATAATAATATGTAGTATAACAATTAATTATTTTTCAAATCATCAGTATTATTATTAAGTTTGAAATTAAAATAAGATACATTTTTAAAAATCAGTTTGCATCAATCTTGATTGTTATTTTTGTCAGTTGTATTTCTTAAATAAAATTGGATACATACATAATTAATTCTTCTTTTAGTCAATTTTTAACTATTTTATTATTGTTCTTCAAGTAAAATATTTTAAAATATGTGGTCAATAGTAGAATTTGTGGATGACAAGACTGTTGGAGCTGTACCAAATTATTGGTTTAAAAACCAGTAATGTGCCTGGCCAAAAAAGAACATTAAAAAAATGATACAAACTAGAGTTTATCCTAATGTTTTAGATTTTAATTTCTATGCTGCACGTAAAACGGGGAAAGACATTAGTATGTATTATATTGAAATAATATGTTATTCCATTTACTATAAGAGGTATTTTATTAAAATTAGTTTTTATTTATAGAAAGTTATAGTACTGCTTCACAAAAAGCTATGAAGGCTATGTACACTTCAGATTTGTCTACTAATGAGTCTTCATCTCAAATAAATGAATTTGAAAATACATGTACCAGCAATAAAACAAAAAGTAAAATTTCATTAAAAAGAAAAAAAGCTGATAATACTTTGTTGTGGAGTCCTGCATCTTGTGATGTTCTAAGTAAGTCTTATAATTATTGCTAAAACTTTAAGCATGATTTAATATCTGTTTTTGTTTTATAATTTATTAGATGATGAAGTTGATGATAGTGATGAAGATCCAAATTATAGTCCACGTCATATAGAAAATATTACTCATGGTAAGTAAGACTAATATTATATTATAATAGTAAGTTGTATATCATTATATATTATAATATAGCTAGTGATTTTAAATGTTTAAATATTTTGTAGAAACTCCAACTAAAATCATTGCTGAGGAAATTAATATTTCAAATTCTTGTCCAATTACATCTTTAAATGTAAAAAAACGTTTGGCATTTGATATTCCTGAGCACCATTCTTCTATTAGTCCAAGTGTGTTAAGTGGTGTCAAAAAATTAAAAAATATTGGTAAGTTATGTTATTATTGCAATTATATTGAAATAAAATTTAAAAAAAATAAGTTCTAAATTACTAGAAGTGTTAGATAGATATATAGATAGCATTTATAAACATCATCATTCTAAGAAGAGTGTAATTTATTATAAAAATATCAGTAATAACATTTATTAAAATACAATTCTTTGTGATAAAAAAAAAAAAATTAATTCTCTACTAGTATTTTATTTATTTTTAATTGAAATAATAAAAAATATTCAATAATTTTAAATCACACACACACATATTATATATACAGTATAAAAGTATATTTTTCTTCATTAGGTCTAGATCCTAAAGTTTTATCTTCAAATAAATTAATAAATAAGTCTTCGGAAATAGTACATACATCATCGTCGCCCTTCAAAGTAACATTGGATCAACCTATAGAGTCATTTGTTGATACAAATACTTCTTTGACAGTTAATAATTCTGTACTAGGTAATTTTTTATCATCATTTTCTATTCAAATAGGTCAACTTACTATCAGTATATATTATTTTTAAAAATTTCAGATTATCTTCAAAAGATGAACAGAACAATTTGTAATATTAAGTATGACTTGATCATGGTATCTAATAAAATTAATAATATAGAAGGTAAGCTGCTCAATGATTTCAAAAGTGGAGATCAAACTATAAGAAATTGTGAAGATACATTTCAAACAGAGTTCAATGATCTTTTGCCTCTTGAAACAGAGGAAAACTTGCAAACCTTTGAAAATAAGCTTTCAAATAATGAGTTTAGATCTAAAATGGTAATTAATTTTAATTTTTAACTGCATAAACACATTCAAATGTTGAATTTTAATTGTTTTGAAGGTTAAAGAAATCAAACGATACTCCCGAAACACATTACCGTGCACAGTACGTGCAATTATGCGTATTATTTTTAAAGATAAACTACTTGGAAGAGTGTAATGATATTCATAATATTACGAATATCATCATTTCAATTATGTTAATCATAACACACCTATTATTAATATCTAAACGCTGTATTTAATACAATATCCAAAAGTATTCATAATATCAAAATATAACTGACCATAACACATCTTTGTACCCCATTATAATAATCAAAATTATACTTATTAATAGTAGTAACATTTACATTTACTTTCAATCAAATGTCATTACTATATCTAATATACTAAAATTATGACTTTTATAACAACATATCTGTACCCACGAACTTCAATATTATATAAAATTACTATTAAATCTAATCTATTTATACCTATACATATATATACCATAAGACATATAACAAAATATGCGTTAATAAAAACACGCACTTTTTTACCTATGTAGGTACCTTGATAATAAACGACAATAACATAACAAATCTGTCAACAAGTACCAAGAGTCAATACTATAAGTAGAGCCCTTTTTTACATGATACAGCTAGTCTGCTAACATCATTCCAGCCTGTCATATACCTTTAACACCGACTTATTGAGTTGATCGCTATATTCTCCATTCACGGACCTTTGCTGCTTGATTGACGGAAATTGTTACTGTTATAATTTCTTACAAATTAAAACATTAAGTGTTATAAATTAATTTTATTCAATACATCTTGATTTCAAAAGATCTTTGTAACCTACCATCAATCAACCAACTTCGATACAGTCAAGGTAAGAAATTATATTAATACATCTGATAAGCAATAAAATATCAGGTTATTATAAATAAATATATTCATGAATCATGACATGCAGACTCAGGCATCCTAGTCGATTTAAATAAATCTATACACTCACGATCCCAATCAATCGTAATAATATATGCTTTAATTGATAATAAAAGATAGGATAAAAGAAGTCGCTATTCCAAATCCCTTTAATTATTATTCATTTTAAATAGCTAACTACACCAACTTAGTTAATATATTATTATCAGGTAAATTTTCATCAATAGCAACGCGCAATCTTATTTTTAATTCATTACAAAGTGGCGCTCAACAACAGTGACTCTTAATTTATAAAAAGATTTAAATAAACCTAGGTATATTATTAAAATAATTTTGAATAAAATAATATAAATTTTTTTTTAATAATTAATCCAAAGAAGATTAATATAATTTAAAAACACAAATGTGTTAAATATTCAAAAAATATATAATCTATAAGAGATTAATATAATTTTTTTTAATAATTAATCCAAAGAAGATTAATATAATTTAAAAACACAAATGTGTTAAATATTCAGAAAAAAATATAATCTATAAGAGATTAATATAAATTTTTTTAAATTAATCCAGAGAAGATTAATATAATTTTTTTAATTAAATATATAATCCAAAGAAGATTAATATAATTTAAAAACACAAATGTGTTAAATATTCAAAAAAATATAATCTATAAGAGATTAATATAAAGTTTTTATTAATCCAGAGAAGATTAATATAATTTTTTTAATTAAATATATAATCCAAAAAAAGATTAATATAATTTAAAAACACAAAGGTGTTAATATTCAAATAAAATAAATAACTAAAAATAAAATAAAAATATATTGCTTAAAGACAAGTCAAACAGCCAAAAAAATAAATTAAATTAGTAAATGTCAAATTAAATACAATTACAAATAAACGACCTCTACATTCTCATAAAAATTCAGTAAATGAATAATAATAGTTCAGAAAATGAGAAATTAAACACTCCAGACAACACAGTTTGTATTTTATTAGCAACCGGAGTTAATAAATTAAACAAACCACAGTTAATTTCCGAATTAAATAGAAGAGGCCTAATAGAAACAGGTCTTGTTCCCGAATTAAAAAACAGACTATTAAGATATCTTAACGGAGAATCTCTACCAACAGATTTCTCCGCATTTGAGGAACATAATTTTGCTCCAATTATTAATGTCGGTAAATTAAATAGAATGGATAGTAAAAAACCATACTTTGATCCAGGAAGATTCTCAGGCTCCATATCCGAAAATATTGATTCTTTCCTAAAAAAAATACAATAGGGCAGCATCCATAAACGGGTGGACTAATGATGATAAATCCCAATATATTGCCGCATGTCTAGAAGGATCAGCCTTAACTTTTTTCGAAAATTCCTTGGACAATGCATTAGTTAAAACAAAATGAGAGGACTTAGAACATAAACTAAGAACTGAATTTGAACCTATAGCCTAAACGGATATGCTTCGAATCCTATTAGGAAAACGAAAACAACTAGACGATGAACAAACTACTTCATATATAAATGACGCCGAATCTTTATGTAAACGCGTAGATCCACTTATGCCACAACCAGAAATGGTTCGAAACATAATAAAAGGTCTTAAACCAACTGTTGTCAGATATATAGGTATTTTATAAAACAATAATATCACAGATTTAAAAGCAAATATTCGAAAATTCGAAATGATAGAATTTATGATCACTGGTGAACAAACCAAAGCCCCATCAGAAATAAAAACTTCTATATTTAAAGATCAGTTAAACAACATAACTATACAATTGGAAGAAAATATAAAATTAATGAATAACAATAATTTACAAACCCAAGAAACATTAAAAAAACTAAACGATGAAATCGAAAAAAAAAAATAAAAATAAACAATTCAAAAATACCAAGCCATTTCAACAAAAACTCAATAATAAATTTCAAATAAATGAACCATTTTATAATACTTAAAATACCAGTAATAACCAAATGCCGCAACCAATCGAACAATATCAGGGTTGGAACGTATAATACAGTAGGTACAGTATAAAACACGTATTATACGTACGTATAAAACGTACAGTATAAAACCGATAATTATTATGTTTTATACCGTATAAAAATAAAATCCCTATTAAATAATATATATTATATAATATTTAATATACATTTATAATTTAAACTAACAATAAAATAATAAGGAAAAATAAATTATAAATAGACAATATTCTAGTAGGTACCTACTTTTAATCTATTATTAACGATTTTAATTATCTTATCGGTAACGTGTTTACTATTTAATCTACTATTTATAATACAATTAATAAATATTAAATTCATTGTACTTGGGATATTTATTATTTTTGTTCTATTAATTGTTTAAATTTATCAAAAGACATGAAGTAAGAAGCAGTGCCGTAGCCAGAAAATTGTTTAGGGGGGGGGGGGCACTTAATTTTTTTCTCAAATTTTGCAATGCTAGAATACCTAATCATCACCTATTACTTTATGGCCCCTTTGCTTATAAAGTGTTAACTACAGACCTATTATTTTTATGACTACCATTATATGCTAACAACTATGGTACCCATATATTTAACATATTATTATATTATTTGTTATTAACAAAGTATTATTATTTCTTTAATAATATTTTTAAAAATTAAAAAAATAACAAAGTATTAAAATATTATGTTAAAACATATATTGATAGAATAGTGTATTAATTAATATAGCTATATTAATATCATTTTATCAATATTATTAATATGTGTTGTAATCACATTTCATTTTTCATTCAAATATTTTTACTATTTACTAACAAGAATACAAGATCATAACTTTTAACTTTTATTAAACATATAATAGAAAACAAGTTATAGCTGACCTAATACAAATTACAAATGGGATAGTTAAGACTAAAGGATATTATGATAGAGCAGTTAAACAAATGTAAATGATTATAATCTTAACAAGATATTTCTTTATTTTATAATATTATTTAACAAACGGGTTAAAAAAATGTAAATATTATTAAAAATAACAAATTATTCTTTAATATATTATAATAAAGTAGTAACAGTAACAAATTAAAAAAAAAAAAAAAAAATTTCTCAGATTAAAAATTAATTATTTACAAACATAATTTTTTTAAAATTATATTTAAGACTTACTTATAATTTAAAGTTTATACGTCTTTCTTTTCTGTTGGCAAAAACATCAATTAATGACTCTATGTCTATATCTATATTCCTATGTACATTTAGCAGTGCTAGACCATTAAGTCTATTTTCACTAGTTGAATTTCTTAAATAGGTTTTTATACGCTTAAGAGTTGAAAAACTTCTTTCAACTGAAGCTGTTGTAACTGGCAGGATTGAAAAAATTTTCAATATTGTATATATATTAGGAAAAATATCTGCTGGACAATTCAATAATGTATCAAGAGAGTTGGTTGGAATTACTGTTTCTGTTTCCCACTTCATTTGCCATAATTCAAACTCTCCTTTTAAGGTCGAACTATAGGAATCTATTTGTAAGTCATCTTTATAAAATTCTAAAGCCATTTGTAAATCATCAAATGTGCTTTTTTTTACTTTAGATGGTAACAAACAAGAAAGTGAAGATATTAAACTTGAATTTGAATTAAATCTTTCATTAAAAGATGAGAGCAAATCATCTAAATATGGATAGAAAATTGATACCCTATAGTATGTGCAACAATCGCCATCATTTACAATATAGTTGGCCCGGTGTTTTTGAGTTCCTACTGTCCGTGGGATGATTGGAGACACGCCAACCTTTTCAGCCATTTCGATAGCACTATCAAAGATTTTTTGAAACTCTACTTCATTTCTTAAATGTTGTAATTTTGTAGTTGTTGTTTCTATTGAATTTGTAGCGGTTATAATATCTATATTTTCTGTCTGCAAATATTTAGAAATTGTGTATGTTATACCAAGTACTCTCTCCATTATAGAACATGTAATCAAAAATTGGAAATTGCATAATGATTTGTGTAATAAAATTGCACTTTTGTCATTTTCTGAAGTCATGAGATCCTCCAGTGCTAAAACAATTTCTAAAAAACCATCGACAAATATTGAAAGAGCTTCATGTCTTTCAACCCATCTGGTTTCACAATATTTTTTTAACCCAGAAAATGGTTTGCTTTCTAATTTTGTTTTTAATATACATGATCTTTTGGCTGACATTCGAAAATAAGAACTTACCTCTTGAATTATATTTAATGTGTTTCTGATTTGTTGAACTTTAGAAGCATCATTTAGGCATAAATTTAAGCAATGAGAGAAACAGTGTGTGTATAGAGCTTTAGGATATTCTTTTAATATAAGTGCTTGAACTCCTCTAAATACTCCTCCCATGTTTGCTGCTCCATCGTATCCTTGGCCTCTCATATGCTGTAAATTTAATCCTAAAGCACTCAATGTACTTATGATTGTCTTTGCTAGCTCTAATCCTGTAGTACTATGTACTGGTGCAAATTGTAAAAAATCTTCTCTTATTTTATTTACATCAGCATCAAAATACCTTATACAAAGAGAAAATTGTTCAACTCTACTAACATCAGTTGTTTCATCAGCTAATATCACAAAAAATTTATTTGTTTTAATTCTATTACAAATTTTAGTTTGAATTTGATCACATATAATTGAAATGACTTCATTTTGTATATCAGCACTGATATAAGTAGAATTTTTACCACAACTTTTAATATGATTTAAAAATAAATCGTCACCACTATCAATACGGTAACGTAACAGAGCTCTGAAATTACCGTCGTTATGTAATGGCAAATTCAAATCTAAGCTACCTGAATCATAGCCACCTCGAAGAGCAAGTCCTTGGCGCCCACAAAGAATTACTGTTTTAATTATAACTTTTAAAATATCTCTGTTCCTTTTAATTTCACTCTCATTTCTTTTATGTAACTGGATGTAGACGTCGTTTTGTTTTTTATCAACTATTTTTAAGAATTCTGTAACTTTAACCATAGAAAATTTATGATACTCATTACTTTCATGTATTTTAAAGTACTCAATAGCATCTTTCCAATTAATAAATGGTTGATGAACTAAAGACTTTGGAGGTGAATGCATACCTTTACCAGCTTCTTCTCTTTTGTAAAAAAACACACAATACTTACAAAACGCTCCTTTTTCAAGATCCGAATAGGCCAACCAATTCCAACGTTGTAACCAAGATAAATTAAATTTTCTTCCTTTTTTTCCAAACATTTTTATTGGAAAAGTATAATTTCCATCTGGTGTCCATGTATTTCTTATAATATCTTGACATTCAAAATCCTCTATTTTTTTAATACAATTCTTCTGGATGTACTTACCAACATCATTTTTGAAAATTTGCTTCTCCAAAGACACATCAGGTAACAATAACTGAATATATATACATTTACAAAATTACAAAAACATTAATATACACACAAATACACAATCACATATTCCCATTAATTTATTAAAATAATAAATGTGGAATACATCAGAATATATTTATGAATATTTAGCTATTCAGCGTTCAGTATTTGCTAATGTTAATATAAACAGATTACAGATATATAATATATATATATATATAAAATACAGATCACAAATTAGTATGACTATTGAGAATACTATATTGAGTAGTAAATGTAGTTTATAAGAAACATCACAGCACAAATTGTAAAATAAAATAACACTTGATACGGTTGACGCCTGACACCATAACAAGTCACCAAAAATTATAAATTCAATTAAAGTATCTTTTATTTAAAATAGTAATAGGACATTGGTAACATATAGTACTCAGTAGTAGATTAAATATTGCTGCAAGAACAATTGTCAATAACAAATCTTTAACATGTTAGATTGTATTTTTACACAATTTATATAAATCTGCACTCTTATAAGACTATAAAAGTAATACATTATAATGAAATAATGAATCACATATGAATCTAAACATTATTCTCACCTGTTGTTCATTTGTGATGAGATCATCTGAACAGACCAAATCATGAACTGACTCAGTATTTTCAAGTACATGATCTGCACCTACATCACTATTTGCACTATATTCTGTTTGCTATAAAATAAGTACATATTTGGGCAATTTAAATCTAAATTCTAATGTAGCTATGTTATTGCATTTCATGAATTAGAATATTACTATTCCATACCATTTCCTCAGAAGCTTCTATATTATGTATAATATTTTGTTTTTTGTAAAATAGTTCAACAAATTGTTTGAAGTCCTTTTCATACTGGCTTTATAATACTAACATTTATTTATTAATAATAAATATAATAATAAATAAATTATAATATAAATAATAAATATTATAAGCAAATAACATTAGATATTTTAATTTAAAAAAACAAACAAAAATGTTAATGAAATTGAGAATTTGAGAAGTAATGTGATAACACCGAGAACAATCACTGGTAATTTATTATCTATGACAATTAAATGTAATCATAGAACAATAATTAACCGCAAATAATATACCATGTCACCATTAACTATATACCACTTGGCACTTGAGCACAAAACATTATAATATGATACTATCAAACGATAACCGTGTTCACAACAAAAATGGAACGCACGTCTTGTATTTCTTATCTGAAGTCTGTGCTTATCTTTACTATTTTACAAATTTTATGAATACAATTATACAAATTATAAAATTAATAACTTATTGTTATTCGTTATCATAGATTTATCTTGAATTATATAAATTAAAAAATTTCTGTGCGACGTACTATGGGTCATTGTCCAACCAAAAAAAAAAAAAAAAGATTTCGGGGGGGGGGGGGGGGGGGGGGGAGGGGGGGGCACGTGCCCCCAGTGCCCCCCCCCCCCCCTGGCTACGGCACTGTAAGAAGGTATAGTATATAATTTAATATTATAGTTCATTAGTGTGTGTCTTGTTCTCGTCGCGTTCATACGAAATCGGAAATACACAAACAAAATATTTTGAATATTTCAAAATTTAATTTGTTACAAAAAATTTAAATTAAACAAACAAAAATGACTGGTCGTCCTACACACAGTGGATGGGATGTTAATTATATTCGGCACATGGACCATGGCAAAGGTAAAAAACGTGAATTAATATATCTAGTAATTACTAATTACTTAACTTGTTTTAAAATAAATTAAAAATACATACTATCATAATTAATTTCATTATGAATTAATTATTTTTAGGTAAACAATTAGCAAAATGTTTGCTTTGTTCAAAAATGTTGTCAAATACCAGTAAATCTCGCTTATTGATGCATCGCAATACTTGCAATACTTCGAAATTAAATAAAACAGTAACAACAGGAATTAATAAAACTACTCAAAATATCCATAACGCAGAACCACCAGTGTTAGAAATAATGGGAAGAGCATCTTCACCTATCTCACCAATAGCATCAAGTTCAACATCTGATACTCTAACTCAAGGTAAACGTAAACATGTAAATATATTTGAATCGGATTCAGATCCAGATGATCCATTTTATAATTCAAATTCATCTATATCTATGCCAAATTTAACTTTAAATACATCCACTATAATATCCTCACCACTTCCATTTGAAACTGACAATGATGTTCTACTCGCAAATTCTTCACGTGAAAAACAATTACAAATATCTGATAATAATGATAGTTTTACTTTTACTTCAACAAGCTCTAATACATTCGTCACAGTAAAAAATAAAAATAATCAACAGGGTACTATTCAACGTTACCACGATAAAATAACAAATGCTGAAATTGACTTGGTTAACTTTAAATTGGGAAAACTGTTTTTTGGATGCAATATTCCATTTTATGTAGTCGAATCTGTACATTTTAAAGAGTTTTGCCAATCATTAAGACCCGCATATAAGCCACCATCTAGAACTACTCTATCAACAAGTGTTTTAAATAAAGTTCACAATAGTTTTTGTGCTGCTATAAAGTTTCATTCAAAGTCAGCTTTACTAATAGATGGTTGGAAAAATGAGGCAGCTAATACGAAAAATGTTGCTTGTTTACTACACAGTTATAATGGTGAAGCACTTTTCTTAGAATCATTTGATTTGACAGGTACTAAAGAAACTGCATCAGAACTTTGTTGTATAGTAGAAAAATGCATATCTTTAGCCTTAGAGAAACACAACACCAATATTTATGCAGTAATTAGTGATAATGCAGCAAATATGATAAAAATGGGCAAACTTACTACAATTTGGCATTTGACATGCAATAGTCATACCGCCAATTTGCTTGCGAAGGATCTTGTATCAAAACCATTAGTAGAGAAAGCTAAAGTTTTATTAAAAGCATTTCATGGACCTGATGCTGAAAAAGAAATGTTAAAGCAAGGAGGTTGGCGTATTCAAATGCCCTGCGATACTAGATGGTGTACATATAGAGATTCATTTAATAATTTATTAAATAATGTTACACCAATGAAGAAAGTATTAGCAACAAGTTCATCAATATTTATTTGATGAAATTTTTTTAAAAAAAATATCTGATTCAATTGAGTTATTTAACCCAATATGTGAACTTATTAATGTATGTCAAAAATCCACCTCATCAATTGCTGATGCAGCTGAAGCATGGTTGGATTTACCAAATAAAATTTCAAGCGACAACGATGGATTTGAATCAATAATAAAAAAACTTAAAAAACGACAAGATTATGCACTGAATAAATATTTATTAACAGCAAATTTTCTTCATCCAAAATATCAAGGAAAAAAAATGAAACCTGAACATAAAGATATTATTGAAGATTTTATTTTAAATTCTGCTGAAATTGGTTCTGAAGGCTTAAATAGTTTTATTGAGTATAAAGAAAAAAATGGGCTTTTTAAAATATTATTTGAAAAGCAAACATTATCATCAACTGCATTTTGGTCTTTTGCAAAAAAAAAGCATCCAGAATTACAAGAGTTAGCAAATAAGTTACTGAATTTACCAGCGTCAACTGCCAAGTTAGAAAGAGTGTTTTCTAACTGGTCATACATCCACAAATCTCTCCGGAACCGTTTGAATCCAGAACGTTCCAGAAAACTATTGAGTACTTACTATTCACTTAAATTAAACGAAAAAACTCAAAGTTCATCAAATGAATATTAAATATTAATTTTAAATTATTTGTGATTATTTAGTACCTAGTTCATAATGTTGGTATTTCAGTTGAAGTTTTAACTTTTAACTTTTAAGTCATTGTACAAAGTTAATAATTTTGTTTTTTCTTAATATGTATTATGTATTATTTAATAAAAAATAAATATACCAAAGGAAATAGAAAAATAATTTTATTTTATTTATTATAAAATAGTAAAATACTAAAATAGTAAGTACAAATATTCACATTGATTTATTTTATTTTTAATAAAATTTTTTTTATATTATAAAACGCGTAGTAGTTGACCCGTTGTCCGCCAAAGCGCTGGGTGTATTTTGAGTGTTCTCCAATCAGAAAATTAAATTTTTTAAGCCCCGCCCACCGATCGGTGTTCCGATTCCGAACCGCCGTTTCGTTATCAAGACATTGCCTTTTTTTTTTTATCTTTATTATTATACGTAATACTATTATATTTATTTATATATATACATTTCGTATTATTCGTTTTCGTTATTCTTTTTTCGTTACGTATAAAATATTATTATATAATATTATTTTTTCTTTTTACGTGCGTATAATATGTAAGAATTATATTATTCGTTTTCGTTTAATTCAATATAAGGATATATATTCATTATTATTATTTTTTCGTTATTTTTTTATATACGTTTATATATATTTTTTTATCACCGCGATTGTTATCAATTGTTATTATATATTTCAGTTATTACTATTATTATTTCGAACATTTTCCGTTTTTCACCGGATATCAAAACTTTTCCTACGTTTTTCGGGTCCGTTCTGTTCGCGTCTTTTTCAAGCAGGATTGTTCTGTCGATCATCGCCATTACGGCCGCCGAACGACGTTTTTCTTCATTTTTTTTCCGCAGATTCGTTTCGGTTTTTACTACTGTTCGGTCCGAATTCGTGAAGTGCGCCTTTCGAAAACTAAAACTTTTGAAAATCCCTATGAGTATATGGATTGTGAAGAAAAATTTAATGAAACATGTTTACCTCCTATAGAAAAATTTTATAGTTCTCTCACTGATAAAAATATAACGATTGAGGAATATAAAAATTCACAAAAAATTTGGGAAGTGTTTAATATAAAAAATCTTCGTGAATTCACTAGATTATATAATATGATTGATGTTTTATTGTTAACAGATATTATGGGTTGTGCTCTCTAGCATAAAAGTGTTCATCGTCGACGTTTGTGTCGCACAGTACTTGGGTGTATATATATTACATTATTACAATAATACCTATGTGAATGTGATAGGCTTATAGGTTAGGATATCGATTTTCCCAAAATATAGGACGTTAACATTTTGTTTGACTTAAACTTTTTCCCCTACAATACAACATCAGACTTTCGACGTTAGGAGGTATAACAATTCGCCGTAGGCGGATTGCCCAGCACAACTATCGATTTGCACTGGTTGATGACTAATTGCTAGACACTCAATTACCATTATTTTATTTATTTATTTTATTCCCTTACAAAAAAAGCACCGGGCAAACGATACGATATATATCCAATCCGCCGTGGGTGGATTGCTTAGCCAGGTATCAATTTACAACGGTTAAGGTCTGATAGCTAGATGCTCAATTACAATTTTTGATATATTATTTATTTTTTTAACATACAAAAAAGAACCGGG
Organism: Schizaphis graminum; assembly: GCA_020882235.1. NCBI lineage: Eukaryota > Metazoa > Arthropoda > Insecta > Hemiptera > Aphididae > Schizaphis > Schizaphis graminum. The sequence goes on along the minus strand of CM037035.1, from coordinate 19,014,887 downwards.
CAGGTGACGGGACGCGATATTACACCAATTCATGACTGATTGCTAGACACTCAATTACCATTTTCGGTACACATTTATTCTTATTTAATTCAAACAAGCACCGGGCAAGCGTAAATACAAACTTTTACACCGAATGATAACTGATTACTTATAAGTCACACTCATGATAATAAAATTAATAACAATTTTAGTGACTGATTTCTAGACACCCGACTACCATTTCCAACCGTATTTCCCTTGATACGATTTTACTCGACCCCCTCGAAGGCGCCGTAGGCGGCTTCTACAAGCCTAGAATCGAGGCACACCGGCCGCTAGTGATGATATAATATCTGTAGATGATTGTTAACCCAATAGTTTAGTGGTTTTTGATGATTTTCTTTTAGAAAATCAAAAGTTGATAAAAGAATATTTTATAAGATCGAGATCAAAAAATATTAGTGTTATTTATTTAACACAAAATTATACTTCAGTAGACATAAAAACAATAAGAAATAATTTGAATGTTTTAATTGTTTTTAATCAGTCAAATTATTATATTGAAAAAATATGGTCCGATTTGATTAGCAAAATAATACCATTAGAAAAATTTAAAGAAATTTGTAGAACTTATTGTAAAACATATGATAAAAAAAATAAAATTAAAACATATGGTTTTATAACAATAGACTTAATAAAAAATTTAATCTATGACAATAAAGGTAATGATATTTTAAATATCGATGAACGATGATAATGTTTTTTTTTTTATTTTTTTGTGTAATAAATGGATATTACACAAATTCAAAAAAAAATTAAAAAAAAAAATAAAAAAAAATTTAAAAGTTACATTTATGAAGGAGCCATCAGAAACACAAAACAATTTTAAGAAAGGAACTAATTTAGAAAACGAAACAGAAATAATGAAAAAAATAATTCATATTAAACAAAATTTACAAAAAACTTATAAAAAATCAGATTTAGAACAAAAAGAAAAAAAATTAAATTTTATAAAAAAAGATGAAGATGAAGGTGAAAATAATATTGAAAAATTAAATATTCACCAATCTTCACCAACAGAGTTAAAAAACATAATTAATATTAAAAAACAATTACAAAATAACTATAGAAAATCAATTTTAAACGATAAATATAATTCAGAAGAAAAAGTAAAACATTATGAACCAATATTAAAAGCATTATCAAATGTTGAATCATCTGTTAATGATGTTAAAGAGGTTGCTATTAAAACCGATAATGATATTCAAAAAATGATAACACCTACTCCTTATATACCAAAAAATCCAGAATTACAAAGATTAATGAGTACAGAAGAGAATTTTGGAACACCAAAAAGTTCTGATAAAAAATCAATAACTAATTCTCCAATGCCTGAAAATACTATAAAATTAGGTCCTATTGCTACAAAATATCTACCAACAGTACAAACTAAGAACTGTTTTGGAATGTATTATGTTAAAGCTTCTAAGAAACACATGATTGGGAAATGTATAATAACATTTGAAAATGATGATATATTTTTAAATGGAAAAAAATATGAAGGAACGACAGGTTTGTGGAGATTATTGACACATTCAGATGCTACCAGACCTGAATGTTATACAGATGATGATTTTAAAATATATAAACAAATGTTAATTGAAACTGATTCTATATATCAAAACAATAATAAATCGACAGGAAGAGCTAAATCAAGTAGTGGTGCAAAATATACAACAATGATTAGCAAGATTTGGAAAGAAATTAGTGAAAAGAAAAGGCCAATAACAAAACCAACAGGAGATGGCTTAGTAAAATACACAGATGATCATATTGAATATCATTATATTAATAATATGAAACAGTTAACAGATAGATTACAACTTATGTCTGCAGAAGAAAGAGCAGGAAATAATAATTTTCATAACGAAAAACTTGGTATTGTTCGTTTATGTAAAACAAGTCTGGAAAAAATTATTGATACTCCTAAAGGTATTGAATATTTATTACTATATGTAACAAACTTACCAAAAGAAGTTGTAAAAATACCAAAAGATTTCATAGTAAAAAAAATATATTTTATATCAAATGAAGAAAGAAAAGGAAATAATATTTATCATGATGAAAAACTTAATATTCTTAATATTTGTATTAGAGAAATGGAAAACATAATTGATATTCCCAATGGTGCACAGATTATTTGTTTTCATATGTTTCATGTTTACCAAAGAAAATTATAAAAGGTTCAGGATTTATTAATGATTTTTTGAATTGTTCATATTTGCCTGAATTGCATTGGCCTGGTTATAATTACTTAGGACCAGGAACAAAATTAGAAAAAAATAAAAAATCTATAAACAAATTAGAAAAAGCTGCAAGAGATCATGATTATTTTTATAGAGATCATAAAGATACTAAAACAAGACATGAAGCTGATAAAATTTTAGAACAAAAAGCAATGGAAAGATTTGATGCCCCTGATAGTTCTATGTATGAAAAAATTCCAGCTCTTTTTACTACATATGCAATGAAAGGAAAAAGACGTTTAGGAATGAATTTAATATTTGAATAAAATTTTAATATTTTGTATAATAAAATGTATTTTAAATTAACTGAAAACCAGAAAAAAAAGTTGGCTGAAGCTTGTAAAAATAATACTAATGCAATAATTCAAATTGCTAGTAATAAAATATGTGAAGGAGAAAATATTTTTTATTTAGATCAAAATCAAATAGATAAATTAAAAAACAGTAAGGAAAAAAAATCTGGAGTAAGGTTAGAGATTACTCCAAAGCAGATTAGAAAAAAAGAAGGGGGATTTTTACCTTTAATTTTACCTTTTATAGAAGCTGCAGCAGTAGCCACTCCAGCTATAGTTGCATTGTATGATAGTTATAAAGATAGTAAATATAAAGAAAAAATGGAAAAAGAAACAATTCGACACAATAAAGAAATGGAAAAAAATAAAGGTTCTGGATTGAAGAAAAATAAAAATAAAAATCGAAAAAATGAATAATTTTGATATAACAAATTTTAGAAAAAATATTAAAAAATTTAAAGGAGTTTATACAGTTTTTTGGAGCAAAGAAAAAAATATAAATATTGAACCGCTAAGTAATTTTGATATAAATCAATTTGGAAATAAAATAAAAAACTATAGAGGGTGTTTCATGAGGGATGAATTACCTATGAAATCATGGGTAAATGAATGTGGAGTTCTTAATTTAAATAATTCTACTCAAAACGGTTCTCATTGGGTTGCATGGAAAAAATAAAAAATAAAAAAATATATTTTGATTCTTTTGGAATTCAACCTCCAAAAGAAGTTGTAAAATATTTGGTTAAAGATAATCTATGGTATACCGATAGAAAATTTCAAGATTATAATGATCCTCCTATATGTGGACATTTGTGTTTAGAATTTATTGACAATTATAAAAAATTTATTTGAAAAATAATTTACTACGATTTTTTTTTTAATAGAACAATTCTATTAAAAATTAATATAAAAAAAATAATTAATATAAAATGGAAGATGATCTAATACATTGCTATAAATGTAAAAAAAAGAACAAAAAATATTAATGCAACTAAAATTCAAACAGTTAACGGTCGATGGAGAATTTCATCAAAATGTTTCATTTGTAACACAAATAAAAGTAAATTTATAAAAACTCCTGAGATTAAACACTCGAATAACTCAATAATTTCTAATAAAAAATTAAATGATACAGATAAATTGTTATTAGCTAAAGAACTTCATAAACCAGTTAGAATAAGATTTCCTAAAAGGAGAATTTTTACTAAAGACATACATCGATCCATTGGTATGGAACCTTGTGAAGTAAATAAATCTAATGAAAACGATGTTCTACACAAATTATTTCTTACAAAAAATAAACCTAAACCAAAAATTAAATTTAGTGTGGGTGATAGAGTAAGAATAAAAGCTTATAAAAAAACATTTGGTAATAAATATTGTAATAATTGGACAATAGAAATATTTATAATTAAAGAAATTTTAATCACAAATCCTATAACATATAAAATTATAGATTTAAACAATGAAGAGATTGAAGGGAGTTTTTATAACGAAGAGTTGCAAAAATCAAAATTTTAAATGTTATTTTTAATAAAAATTATTCTATTAAAAATAATGAATGTAAAAAAAATAATATGGAATATAATAAATGGATGATTTAAATGAAATTGAAACTTTAGTTAAAGAGAATAATAATATTAATAAAATGGATAACAAAAAAACATATCCTACCAAAAATTGTGATAAATGTAATTTAACAATTGGTTGCAAAAGTTGGGCTTCTCATTTGAAATCACATCGACATCAAAAAAATGATAAAGATCAAACAATTGTACCTTTTAGATATACAAGGTAATAAAACATACAAAGGTATACCAATTAATCAAGAAAAACAAAACAAATATAATTATTTGAAATTAATGAAAAATGATATAAAATGATGCATAAAAAAATATAGAAAAAAAGATAAAATATATGTTGAATTTTGTGCGTTTGAATATCATGAAAATACTGAAAGAGTTAAATATAATCTACATAAAATTCCAATTGATGGAAATATATTCATTATTGATCAAGAGAACGATCAATTTGGAAATGTAAATCCTTATATTTCGAAATTATTAAATTCACCAACTTGGTTAGAACTTTGTAAAATAGCTAATGATTTAATAATTACAACAGATGATTATACTCATCATTATCTAGAAAATATTAAGATTGTTAAAGATTTAGGAAATATTAAAATGTGTAAGTTTTTTATGGGATCTTAATATTAAAGGTGGAAACTTCTTTCTTTTTTTAAAAAAGGACCTTAGTTAAAGGAAGTGATATACATAATAAATATCATGCTCGGATAGCTCAGTTGGTAGAGCATTAGGCCTTTAACCTAAGGGTCCAGGGTTCGAGTCCCTGTCCGGTCGATTATTTACTATATTTAAATACTATTTTTTAATAGAAATTATTCTATTAAAATAATGAATGTAAAAAAATAATAATATTCCATATAATAAATGAATGGTTTAAATAAAATTGAAACATTAGTTAAAGGAAATAATAATATTAATAAAATGGATAACAAAAAAACATATCCTAACAAAACTTGTGATAAATGTAACTTAACAGTTAGTTACAAAAATTGGTCTAGACATTTGAAATCTATTCGTCATCAAACAAATAATGTAGATCAAACAATTAAACCAAAATTTAATAAAACATACAAAGGTATAGCAACAAAACAAATAAAAACAAACAACAAACAAATAAGAACAAAAAAAGAGAGAATACCTAAACCACATAAAGTTTTCAATTTTAGTGCAAAAATGTTTGAAAAGAAAGATAATCGACCTATTCGACCTATTCTACAAATTGAAGAAACTGCATTTCAAAGTAGATTAATAACTTATATTATTAAAAATGATATGGGTATTAAAGATGTACAACTATTTTTAAATCGTTTAGATAACCCAGTAATAGGACGTATTAAACAGGCGTTAACAAAATTAAATTTAAAAGTAAATATTATGTTTCTTGCTATATATAAGAGAGGTAGTGAAGAAAATATGGAATATAAAGAATATAATTTTAAAACACAAAATGAAATTTTAACACAAAATTCTAACTTAAATGATTTTTATACAAATGCAAAAATTAAAATTGTGAATGAAATAGAAGATTTTGTGATGAAAAATTCTCAATGGAGACTTGATCAAATTTTGAGTTTGGGAATAAATATAAATAAATATGTTCCTTTTAAAGGGTCTTCATATATTCCATTACCTGAAGATATTAAAAATAAACATGCTATTATAAATGTCAAAAATGAAGATGATAAATGTTTTCTTTGGTCAATACTCTCTGCTTTACATCCTTGTAAAAAAGATCCACAAAGAGTTACGAAGTATAAAAAATGGGAAAATGACTTTGATGAAGAATTAAAAGATATACATTTTCCATTAAAAACCACAGACGTTCCAAAATTTAATAAAAGAACAAAAGATATTTCTATTAATATTTACTATCTAGAAAAAAAATCAAAAAATAAACATATAATTGTACCATTAGAAATAACTAAAAATGAAAAAACTAATCATATAGATTTGTTGTATTTAAGAGAGGATATTGAAAATAAAGGTCATTATTGTTGGATTAAGGATTTATGGAAACTTTGTGGAAGTCAAATGACAAAAGATGGTCATAAAAGATTTTTATGTAAAATGTGTTTAAATAGTTTTGATACAGAAAATAAGTTAAATGACCATAAACATTATTGTGTTAATAATAAAGCTGCTAAAATAGTTCTACCAGAACCTTATAATAAAACTTTAGAATTTGAGAATTATAATAATTCCTTAAGAATCCCTTTTGAAGTTATAGCTGACTTTGAAGCTACACCCCAACCAATATACACATGTCAACCAAATGATACAGAAGCTTTTACAAAATGTTATCAAAAACATATACCTAATAATTTTTGTTATTATATTAAATATAGTAATGGTGATTATAAGCCCCCTGTGGTATATTCTGGTCCAAACGTAGCTCAAGAATTTATTAATTGTATAAAAAATGAAGAAAAAGCTATTTCAAAAATATATGATAAAATAGTTCCTATGGAAACATTGAATGTAGAACAATTAAACAATTATTATAATAAATCTGATAAATGTCATATCTGTGAAAGATATTTATTAGAATTACCTCCAAGGTTAGAGAAAAAATTTAAAATATTTAACAAGGCTATTGAACACTATACAAATAATAATGATATTGAAAATATTAAAAAATATAAAGATAAACTTGAAGATGAAACAAAAAATATAAATATAAATATGAGAAAAGTTCGCGATCATGACCACTTAACTGGAAAATATAGAGGAGCGGCTCATTCTATATGTAATCTTAATTACCAAAATCCACGTTTTATTCCAATTGTTTTTCATAATCTTTCAGGTTATGATGCCCATCTATTTATAAAAGAATTTGGGAACGATAATAATTCAACAAAATTAATTCCAAATAATGAGGAAAAATATATTTCTTTTTCAAAAATGATACCACGTGTAATAACTAAGAAAGGTAAAGGTAAAGACAAAAAAGGTAAAGACAAAGAAGACAAAGACATAGTAATATTTACAGAATTAAGATTTATTGATTCATTTAAATTTTTACCTAGTTCTTTAGACAAGTTAACAAATAATTTAAGAAATGATTCGAAATTAAGTTTAAGAAATAAATTTAAAGAACTAAGTAAATATGTTCCTAAAGAACATTTAGATTTAGTTACAAGAAAGTTAGCTTATCCCTATGAGTATATGGATTGTGAAGAAAAATTTAATGAAACATGTTTACCTCCTATAGAAAAATTTTATAGTTCTCTCACTGATAAAAATAAAACGATTGAGGAATATAAAAATTCACAAAAAATTTGGGAAGTGTTTAATATAAAAAATCTTCGTGAATTCACTAGATTATATAATATGATTGATGTTTTATTGTTAACAGATATTATAGAAAATTTTAGAGACATTTCTTTAAATAATTATAAATTAGATCCTCTGTGGTACTACACTACACCAGGATTTGCGTGGGATTGCATGTTAAGAATGACAAAAGTAAAATTAGATTTATTAACAGATATAGATCAAATATTGATGTTCGAATCTGGAATTAGAGGCGGTTTATCTCAATGTAGTCAAAGATATTCAAAAGCAAATAATAAATATATGGGAGATAATTTAAGAAAAAGGAGGAATCAATATTTTTACAATACTTGGATGCAAATAATCTTAATGGGTGGGCAATGAGTAAATATTTACCTACTGGAGATTTCAAATGGGTTGATAATCTGAATAATTTTGATGTAATGAATATTTCTGATGAATCGTCCAAAGGTTATATTTTAGAAGTAGATTTCGAATATCCTAAAGAACTTCATGATCTACATTCAGATTTCCCTTTAGCACCAGAAAGACATTTTGATAACATACAACTCCCAAAATTATTAACAACTTTGTATGATAAGAAAAAATATATAATCCATTATGAAACTCTAAAATTATATATTAAACTAGGTTTAAAATTAGAGAAAATTCATAGAGTGTTAGAATTTAGTCAATCTCCTTGGTTAAAAGATTATATTGATTTTAATACTAATCTTAGATTAGAAGCTAAGAATGATTTTGAAAAGGAATATTTCAAATTAATAAACAACAGTGTTTATGGACGTACAATGATGAATGTTAGAAATCATGTTGATATAAGATTATGTACTGATGCACTCTGCCTAGAAGCATTAATTGCAAAACCAAATTTCGATAAGAGAACAATTTTTACAGAAAATTTAGCTGCAGTCCATATGAAAAGAACACAAATATTTTTCAAACAACCAATATATATAGGAATGTGTGTTTTAGATTTATCTAAATTATTAATGTACGATTTTTATTATAATTTCATAAAGAAAAAATATGGAAATAGAGTTAGATTATTGTATACTGATACAGACTCATTAATATTAGAAATAAAAACTGATGATTTCTACCAGGATATAAAAATTAATTTAGATAATTTTGATACATCTGATTATCCAAAAGATAATATTTATGGTTTACCTTTAGTTAACAAAAAAGTCTTAGATAAGTTTAAAGATGAGTTGAATGGAAAAATTATGACAGAATTTATAGGTTTAAGATCTAAATTATATTCACATCGAGTCTTAGATACTGTAAAAGAAATTAAAAAAGCTAAAGGTGTTAAAAAAAATGTTGTAGAAAATAAAATATGTTTTAATGATTTTCAAAATTGTTTACTAACAAAAGAACCAAAATATGTTAAACAAAATTTATTTAGAACTAAAAAACATGATATTTTTACTGTAGAACAAAACAAAAAAGCTTTAAGTGTTTATGATGATAAAAGGTTTATTTTGGACAATGGTATTGATACATTAGCTTGGGGACATTATAAAACAAATATAGATAGAAATAATTTTGTAAACCATCTCAATACATTAATAAAAAAGATTGAATGTTAATATTTTTATATAATGTGTTTATGTCTAGTATAAATAATATTAATAATTATAATATTTCTATAATCAATTATAGAAATATTGTTTTTCAATTTTCAATTATTAATATCATGAAAAATATTTTGGGGAATATAGTATTTAAATTTTAATTATTAATATTATTAGTATTATGAAAAAATATTAATAATTAAAATTATTAGTATTATGAAAAAATATTAATAATTAAAATTATTAGTATTATGAAAAAAATATTTTAATTATTATTGCATTTCAATTTTCTGATCTTTTTTGAACATTGTTTTGTTTGTGATCTTATTCTGATAAATTAAGAGCTGCGCCAGGAACGGTACATATATACTACTTTTATCTATTAAACGATAAACATACGATACGATAAAGTTATTTATAAAATTGTCAGCCACTATAATATATAAACTCTTAGATACCTAATGAATAATTATCATTATTTATAATATTTTTAGTTTTAATAGTAAATATTTTGAGAATACAGTATTTTTATACATTTGAGTCAATATATCTCATGAACAGTAGACGGTATTAAGAACTTGTTAAGACATAATTTATAGACAATTTTGTTTTATTTAAAACATATTATATAAATGATTCCGATTTACTCAACGGTTTGTGAAATATTTAAAAAAATATAAAAAATTCTCATAAATATTCAAAAACTGAATTAATTCAAACTTTAGGTACAATTCGGCACGGGTTAACCTTGTTTGATTGCCTCAAAATTTTTCGTAATTCATTATTATATGCATACACACGTTTTTAGGGGGTGAGCCCAAAAAAATTTTGCAATTTTTTTTTCATCATCATATAGCTAAGGAACACCCTAATACGCATGTGTGTGTAATTTGTGTACACAAGTACAAAATCAAAAGCGACGTAAAACGTTGCCTCTCTGACGTCATTGGAAATACGCTGAAATACCGGCGTCTGTTTACGACGTTTACGTACTAATTATTTCGTGCATTTCTTATCGGTTTATCGATATTTTTGGTAATATACACGGAATGATAGGTACAATACAATAATAAATAATAATTCAAATTAAAGTGAAACAAAGCAGCATTTTTTCTCAAAAAATGTATCATAAATACGTTAAAAATTATAGCGAAATATGTGCTATTAGTGAACCAAGAAGTTCACATTTTGAGTATTATTTACCACATAATTTTAGGTGAGGCGCCGCCTCACTTGCCTCACCCCCAAAAACCGCCACTGTTACAGAGATAACCATAATATAAACATTTGGTGAAAATTTCAAGAATTTACAATGATTGGTTTTTGAGTTACAGCAAAATCAAAAAATCGATTTTGTCAAAAAGTGGTTTTTCGTAAAATTACCATTTTCTGTCATTTTTTTTTGTTTTTCTCGATTTTTTTGAATACTATTTGAAAATTTTACTTTTGACCCCCCCCCCCCCCCCCCCCCAAAGTACCAACTAGATGAATTTTCCTATTCAAAGAGGGGCTGAAGTAAAAAATCGGAGCATTATTACTGCTCCAAATGTTGTCGTCAGACACAAAAAAAAAAAAAAAAAAACACACATCATTGTAAAAGCAATACATTCATCACTCCGTTCAGAATCTAAAAAATAAAAATTTGAAACATCGAAACATTAAAACATATATTTAAGCATAACAACATAACTATGTAAATCAATTAATTATGTTCACGTCGACGTTTAGTGTTTTTACGTTGTCGTTGTTGATTTTCACGTTCACGTTCAAATTCACGTTGTAATATATGTTAAGACATATATTAAAGCATAACAACATAACTACGTTGAATAATTACGTATAACTGTATAAGCTGAATAATTACGTATAATAATAATAATAATAATATATAATATATCAACGTTTGTGTAGCTAGACTGATTAGTTTTTTAACATCCGGTATTGAATATCTTATCATATATATGTATATATATTATGAGTTTTTTATTTATCGAATTATATAAATAGTGTTTAAATATAATTTATACATGTCCAAGTGTTGTAGCCTGGTCAGTTAATGCGTTTGTTTTAAATGTGTTCTTAGTAAGATCGTAATTAGTGGGGAATGTGTGGCGCCGCATATTCTCCTGCTAATTTAATCATGCTTTGAAGACGTTTTAGCTGGTTTCACACGGAGCGGTTTAATCATGCGCGGTCGCGGCTAAAAAATCGCGGCGATTTAAAACCGCTTTGGTGTATGTATACACACTAGGAGATTAAATCGCGTGCGATTTAAACACCTTTGAATATTTACCCGCCAAATTTGAAAGGTTTACATTGTCACTTGAACTTATTATTACATTAGTCGTGTAGAAAACGTGGTTTGTGTAAATTGTGTTTGTTGTGGTAAAGTATAAAAACAGTTTTTCTCCATCGTTTTGTAAAATGGAGGTCTTAGACGATGTTGAAGCTTTTTGTGTGGTGTATGCTTTAGATAAAAGACAAAAATTAAAACAAAAAATTACCACCAAGAGAAAATATTGGGTGCATCCATTGAATATGAAAAGGATTAACGAAGGCCAGTTTCAAGTTAATTTTTTAACTCTGAGATCACACCCAGATGAGTTTTTTAAATATTATCGTATGTCAATCTCGTCGTTCGATTCACTGGTAAGTGAATCAAGTTATTAATACATTAGCTTGCAAATCATAATATATTAATTTTGAAAATAGAAACACGTGTCCACAGCATAATATATTTACCTACTAACAATATTATTTGTTCAATGATCTCAGATCTCACATACCTATTGGTAAATATCTAATAAAACAACATACGAATATGCGAGTTCCAATTTCACCAGAAGAAAGATTGACTGTTACGTTAAGGTATAGGTACAATTTTAATAATTCATTTTCATTTATTTAAATTATAATCTAAAAATAAAAATAACTTAATTTTATGTAGGTAAGTTGAACACATGTAAAAAATTATTTTTATTAATATGATAAATTATGTGGACTTATAATAAAGCAGACTTATTTAATTAAATTACCTACATTACTAATTCCTTATCAAAATTGTAATTAAATTATTTTTATTTTTTATTTTACATGTGTTCAATACGACAAATTCATTTTATACAAAAGTGTATATTCCAAATTGCAGTCAATAATTTTAGATCGCTTTTTACTGCATGTATTAAACCAAATAAAGTTATGAGTAATTCAGTAATAATACTACAAATAAGTAACTCAAATCACAATTACTTACAATAAAATGTAATTAAATTATCATCAAATTACTTAAAAAGTAATTTGGTTTTAGTAACTTGTAACTTAAGTTAAATTACTCCCCAACACTGCAGTTAACTATAGTATTTTGTGTATATTTCTTTAATAAAATATATGATTCTAGGTAAATTGATAATTATGTTTAATATTTAATATTTATTTTTGAATTTATAATGTTTTATCATGAAGTCTTAACATTTAATAATTTGTTATCACAATAATACTGCGGAAATAGACACTTAAATAGCTTGTAGATTTGTTAAATTAAAAACAAAATATCACTGAACTTATTTAAATTATATAACTTTTGGCAATTATATTAAGTCCACTGTTTCATAATTAATAATTATGCTTAAATAATATTGAGAGATTATTGTTTTAATTAATACCTAGGTACTACAATGTGTCAATGTGTGTCTTTTCAGATATTTGGCTACTGGTTCTAACTTTTCGACTTTACACTTCGAATTTTTAATTGGAATATCTACAATATCAAATATCAAGGCCGCCCGCAGGGGGGGGGCCAGGTGGGGCCACGGCCCCCCCCCCCGCTCTTTAGGATAATTTTTTTAAAATGTCGATGTTTTCTTATTCTTACTCCCTAATTTAATATAATCATGTGGAGTGGAACATTATACGTTTAGTCATGTATAATATTAAGGGGGTATGTAGGCATTTTATATAATATATACATTATTTAACGCGGTTTTGTAAAAATTTAAATTTCAAACACTCATAACATTTTTTTTTCTGAATCCGGTAGTTTTTTTTACAGATATTCGAAGAAAAATGTATGGAGAACCTTGTACCAAATTTTCAAAACTTAGTTTTAAAAGAAAAAAATTTTACGATTTTTCAACGACAAAATTACTTGCAAATTTTCGCAATTTCGACATATTTCGTATAAATTCGAACTTTAAGCACTTATAAAAAAAAAATTGTGACTAACGATTTCGGATTTTTTTTTATCACTTTAAGAACAACTTATAAGAAACCTTGTATTAAATTTTCAAGATTTTCTGGTTGGCCAAAAAATTTTTATCGTTATTTAAAAAAAAAAGTACTTAGAAAAATTGAAAATTTCAATTGTCTAGGTATAAATAGCTCAAAAAAAGTCAAAATTCTTTGAAAATTTAACTGTGTATGGAGAACGCTAATATAAACATTTGATGAAAATTTCAAGATTTTATATCGATTAGTTTTTGAGTTATAGCAAAATAAAAAATTCGATTTTGTCGAAAACCGGTTATGCGTAAAAATTCCCGTTTTTCTGTCATTTTTTTTTATGTTTTTCTCGATTTTTTTGAAAACTGTAATGCATCAAGGATATTCACTTTGCCATCGGAAACCACCTCCAAAGTTTGAAATTGAAGCATTATTTCGACTAGTTATGCTGTACACAGACACACAAAAAAAAAAAAACACACATCATTGTAAAATCAATACATTCATCACTCCGTTCAGAATCTAAAAATGTATGATAAGTGTATTGTTTTTTCACTGGCCCCCCCCCCGAGAAAAATTTCTGCGGGCGGCCTTGTCAAATATCGTACGCGAAACTTGTAATATAATATGGAAAGTATTACAATCAATTGAAATGGCACAACCAACTATTGACGATTGGTTAGACATTGCAGCCGGATATTTCGAGAAAGCTCAGTTTCCAAATTGTGTCGGCGCCGTAGATGGCAAACATATACGTTTGGAATGTCCCAAAAACAGTGGGACATTGTATTATAATTACAAACATTATTTTTCACTCATCCTGATGGCAATTTGTGATGCTAATTACTGTTTTAGAATCATAGATGTGGGTTCCTACGGCAAGGAAAGTGACTGTAATGTCTTTAAACGATCAATGTTTGGTAAAAAATTATACGGAGATAATTTAAATTTGCCACCCAAAATTTGTTTACCTGGTGATGATAATGGTGTTCCTCAGCCTTATGTATTGGTCGCCGATGAAGCATTTGCGTTACATACAAATTTATTGCGAACTTTTCCCGGAAGATCATTAAATGACGACAGAAGAATTTTCAATTATAGATTACCAAGGGCTCGACAACATATAGAATGTTCTTTTGGAATATTGTCGAAAAAGTGGAGAGTTTTTCAAACAAGTTTACTGGTTGAACATGATTTTGCTGTCGCTGTGACAAAAGCATGTTGTGTGCTACACAATTTCGTTCGGCGTAGAGATGGCATCAACAATGATGATGTCCTTAGTTGTACAATGGACGATTTAACAAGCCGTAGAGGAACGGGAAATTCACCAACAAATGCCAAAGATGTTCGAGAATACTTTGTTAAGTATTTCAACACTCCACACCCAGTGTGCAAAAATCAGTTGATTAAACGTTTATTAAATGTTTGAGTATCCACGATAAACCGTGGATATCGTATTTAGAAGTGGTTTACTTGTAAGCATAATATACATTTATTAGACATGGATTTCTAAACGTTTATTAAACTTTGAATATCTGTTGAATAACCATGTCTAATATACAGTTGATCAACATTGAACATCTATATAATAACCATGTATAAAATACGTTTAATCAACACTGAATATCTGTATTATATCCATGTATAAAATATATTTAATCAACATTGAATATCTGTATTATATCCATGTATAAAAATATATTTAATCAACATTGAATATCTGTATATTAACCATGTCTAAAATATGTTTAATCAACATTAAATAACCGTATAATACCTATATATAAAATATGTTTAATAAACATTCAATGAATGTTATAATGTCATTGTTACGACACCTCGTAATCATATTATCGTCAGCGTCGCCGTGATCCAAGGTCCACGAATGAACCCCGCTAGCTCCGCGTGCCCGTGCGTTAATCGGTATTTTCTGCTTGCCTCTTCGTGCGTGCGCCATTATCATTATTATTCCTATACATTATTTCTTCCTATTCTCTTTGTTTTTAAATTAATTGTTAATTGTTATGTACAATTGATATCGTTGTTAATGATATCAATTTTTCTTTATTGTTTTGCCGTATCATTTTGTATTATTATTGTTGTGTTCTATTCGCTCGTTCGTCTCGCTATGTATTAAAATATACACGAGACGTTCCTGGTCATCTGTATCACTTTGTTTTTCAATTCAATAAAATCTTGTTCGTGCCATTGCGGCAACTTTAAGTCATCTGCTGTTCTCTGTTGTTAAATCCTCGTCCGTCGTTGCGTCATCGTCCGACTCCAACGTTCTGCCACATTTCGTACCTGTCATTTGGACAACCGCAGTCGATTGAGTGAGTACACTACCACATTATTACGTCATTCTGACCAGCCTTCGTGGGGAATCCATCTCCTTGCCCGAGTTCGGGACTGGTGCCAGTGTCAATCGCGTAAGTCCGCCAGCAACCCAGTGCGTTGTGTGAGTGGCCGCTCCAGGTCGTCGGATTGCAATGCTCACCGGACCGGACCTTCACCTGCCGTAGATTTAAGTAATTTTAAGTTCAGCCTAAATTGTAATTGCGCCCTGTGGTCATTGCACCAGACCGATCAGACCACAGGGACCCCGGCCCCATACTTAAACTGTACCATTCCTGATTCCGTTGTACCATTTCCTTCCATGCGTTTCTCGTGTTGCCGCCGCCGCTACGTCGCGGGTTCGTCACGAGCATGTTAAATTGCCTATGCACCGGAACTATAGGGGCACATTAAGTGGTTTAGGTACTAGGCATCAAGAGGCGCATTAGGTTGCCTATATATCGAAAATCTAGGGGCACTCCAAGGTTTTCATCGTCGACCACAGTCGACTGGTCCTTCACCAAACACCCTCCATACTCCCAGACATAAATTTGGTCCTTCGAACCGGATCTAATAAATCAAACCGTGACTTGTCATACTTTCCAACACTGTTTAACCTGAGTATTGTCTGAGACATGTGTTTCAACTGTCATCAATCTTTTTGATTATATCAACTACTGCTAATTTGGTTGCGTGCACATCGCCTTTTACTTTTATCACCGACGTACGTTGACGACTACCACGATGGCCCCTCCCGTTTCTATGGGTTATGTTGATGCAAAGGCGCGTGTGGTCCGTGGTACCGACCGAATCACCGCCGCCATCGCCGTCGCGGGTGAATACAAGGCAGATATTCAAAATACCGGTAAACGTGCCAAACTCGAGCTGATGGTTCGCCACATGAACGAAATCCGTGATCAGGTCGAAACTGACATTCAGTATATGGAAACCGCTGTTAGTGGGAAGACCGCGCCTATCGATATAACTGATACTAACGATAGCCGGATGCTCTCAGCTAAATTCGACAATCTTTATTACGAGCTCGCCGCTTTCGCGGACGTACACAACATTTCACTACCGCCGGCCCATAACCAGTCACTTGCCTCGTCCATAAATCAAACGACTCACATTGGAAACATTTGTCATTACCAACTGCCCAAACGAAAGTTTCCGATTTTTTCTGGCGTCATTACTGAGTGGCAAGGATTTGACGATCTTTTTAATTCGATATTGTCACATTCAACTGATCTTCCCGACGTCGAGAAATTCGAGTTCCTGAAAACATCTCTCGTTGGCGAAGCGCTAACACTTGTTGCACATCTTCCATTGACGGATGCAAACTATCACAGTGCATGGAAAATACTACGTGCAAGATATGGTAACAAGAGAGATTTAGCTAGGATTCATCTTGAAGCTCTCCTTGCTCCGCATATTGTCTTATCGAACGATGCTACTTCAATAAAGTCACTTATCAACTCAATTCTGGAGCATACCGCCGCGTTGGACAACCTTAATTTTACTACACGTCAATGGAGTCCGCTCTTAGTCCACATGTTCGAAAAATATTTGGATTATGACCTCCGGGCGCGATGGGAATTGATTCTGGGTGATAGACATCAACCACAGGTTAACGAATTCGTTGAATTTCTACGCTGCCATGTGCGGTCAGCTGAAGCGCGTTCCGGATTCTATTCATTGGTGGCGCCAAGTCGTGTTAGTCGAGAAAAACCTACTTCAAAATCACAACATCCAAAATGGCAGCGTTTTCCATCGTCAGCCAAAGCTTATATTGCAACCGCCAACCATTCGTCTTCTCCAGTCATCACTTGTCCATTATGCAAACAGCCCCACTCAATACGCAGGTGCTCGCTCTTCTTGGACCAAGGCCCAAATGAACGGTTCCAAACTGCGAAGACCCTTCAGCTATGCATTAACTGTTTGGGTGTCGGGCATTCTGTAGGAGCATGTTCGTCAAAACATACCTGTCAAACATGTAAAAAACAACATCACTCTCTACTGCACTTCGTAGCCGGTACACCCACAGGTACAAGTGGTCCGCCGCCAACTTCAATGTTCGTTTCCGCAAAAAAACCTCAGTCTATACTATTATCTACGTTGCTTGTCAATGTCACGTCAGTCGACAACGAGAAATATACTCTTCGGGCATTGTTGGATACGGGAGCACAAGTTAGCTTCATTACGAAGCAGAGTGCTGATCGCTTATCGTTAACCCGTCGCCGTTGTTCAACACAAGTCAGTGCCTTCTCGGGTGCTTCAGTCAATGTCGTGTCAGGCGTCACATCTATTGTAATGTCACCGGTCGGGAAGCCAGAACCGTCGGTACCTCTCGATGTCTTGATCGTGTCAAAAATCACTGACTACCTACCTCAAACAACCTTCACGTTAGCTGCGTGGCCCCATTTGAATCAGCTGGAATTAGCTGACCCAAAGTTCAACATTCAAGGGCCTATTGACATTCTGCTCGGTGCAGATGTCGCCCCAGCCATCCTGACAGGCGGTCGCATTGCCGGTCACCAATCACATCCAACTGCCTTCGGCACTATTTTTGGATGGGTTCTGATGGGACCCGTGGCATCAATGACAACGAATACGGTCACATCAATGTTAGTGACCACTGAACCAGCACTCGAAACCTCCCTTACTAAATTTTGGGAAATTGAAGAACCACCTCAGCTGCATCACCTGAGTCCCGATGAAGTGCTTGCTGAAGAAATATTTGTATCATCTGTCAAACGTCTCCCATCTGGGCGATTCAGTGTGGCACTACCCTTCAAACAGCCACGTCCGATCCTCGGAGATTCTAAGGGCATGGCACAAAAGCGACTTCACTGCTTGGAAAACCGATTATCACGTGATGAAGGTCTCTCACTACAGTACCGGGAGTTTATGAATGATTATCTCAGAAGCCAGCATATGGAAGTTGTTCCTGCGAACCAACGAATGACGCCATACTGTTATTACATACCACACCACTGTATCCTTCGTCCAGAAAGTCACACAACGAAACTCAGGGTAGTTTTCGATGCTTCTGCGACTACCACTGCCGGCCAATCCTTAAACAATTGTCTCTATACTGGTCGAAAACTCCAACAGGATCTACCACAGATTTTGATCCGTGCTCGAGTGCACACAATTTTGTTTACTGCGGATATAAAACAAATGTACCGACAGATCGAAATCCACCCTAGAGACCGTGATTATTTACGGATATTATGGCGGTTTGACCGCGATATGCCTATCGAAGAATACCGTTTATGCACTGTCACGTATGGTACGTCATGTGCCCCTCATCAGGCTTTACGCACTTTGCACCACCTAGCAAAAATTGAGGAAAGCACATTTCCAACAGCTGCTCACATCCTCATGCATGACACGTTCGTTGACGACATCCTTACAGGGGCTAATACCCCAGAAGCAGCACTCGCTCAGCAAGATCAACTAATATCATTATGCGCCCGTGGACACTTCCAACTCCGAAAGTGAGCAAGCAACTCGTCCGTCATCCTTCAGTCAGTCCCGGACAGCGATCGCTCTATGTCTACTGAAGTACTGTTCGATGACGAGTTGGAAGCCGGATTGAAAATCCTCGGCATGCGGTGGAATCCGAAACTCGATGTTTTTTCGTATTCCTTCCAGTGTCCAAGCTCAAAGGTGACCAAACGCTCAATTCTATCCGACATTTCCCGCATTTTTGATCCACTCGGGCTCCTTGCCCCAACTACTTTCTTAGCAAAACACCTAATGCAGCTGATCTGGACATCTGGACTCGGATGGGATGATCCAATCCCTGAATCGATTCTGACAATATGGCAGCGGTATCAGCTGGACTTGAAAAGTATCCAGCAGTTGAACATTCCACGCCGAATTACCATGGACGGACCAGTTACATATGAACTCCATGCATTTTCAGATAGCTCTGAAAAGGGATACGCGGCCGCTGTGTATCTTCGTAGCGCTCATGGACAAGGAGTGCAGTGCCAACTTATTACTGCGAAGACCAAGGTTGCCCCCCTGAAGCGAGTGACAATTCCACGACTCGAGTTGTGTGGAGCAGTGTTGGCTGCTAAACTTCTCCACTATGTACACGAAGTCCTAAAACCTGTACTGTCCATCGAAGCGATGCACGCCTGGACTGACTCGACAACCACTCTCGCGTGGATAAAATTATCCCCCCACAAGTGGGTTACATTTGTCGCAAACCGAACCAGTCAACTTCAGAGTCTTACACCACCGTCACTGTGGCGCTATGTTCCGACCGGCGACAATCCAGTTGATTGTGCATCCCGGGGACTTTACCCAACGGAATTAAAACAGCATGCAATGTGGTGGAATGGACCTGCCTTCCTGTCCCAAGATGACAGCACTTGGCCACCAACTTCCTCATTCAACGGGTCCAGCTCAACAGACCTTGAAATACGGTACACCAGTCTCTTGGTAACCGGAGCCACTACCATTTACGATCAAATATTCCGCCGAATCTCTTCACTAAAAAAAATCATCCGCATCATTGCATACTGTATCCGATTCTTTGCGAAATACAAACAAACGACACTCCATCTGTCCCCTGCTGAACTCATTCACGCCCTAGAAGTCATCATCCGTGCAGTGCAACAACAGACATTTGCCGATGAACTCTTACCCCTCCGAGATTTAAATTACAAAGGGAGCAGTAAGCTACGTGGCCTCAATCCCTTCGTTGATGAACGGGGGATTCTTCGCGTGGGAGGACGGCTGGTCCACGCGGACATTCCCTATGAACAAAAACACCCGATACTGTTGCCCCGATCGCATCGATTCACAGACCTCCTCATCGAGGACTTCCATTTACATCATAAACACCCTGGAGCTACAACCTTACAATCCATCATACAACAGCAATATTGGATCATCTCGAGTCGACAAGTAATCAAATCTCGTCTCCGGAACTGCATTGCTTGCTACAGACTCCGTCCCCGTAGCGTTCAACCCATCATGGGAAATCTACCAAAATTTAGATTACAACAAATCAAACCGTTTATCATCACAGGAGTTGACTATGCTGGTCCAATCCCTTTGAAAACGGCAACAACTCGCCGAACCACACCATGCCAAGCGTACATCTGTCTCTTTGTCTGCACGACAACAAAAGCGCTTCATTTGGAACTAGCTTCGGACTTGTCAACCGAAACATTCCTGATGGCCCTTTGCAGGTTCATTTCCCGTCGTGGACCCATTGAACAAATCCACAGTGATTGTGGCACAAACTTTGTGGGTGCAGCAAATTTGTTCCACCCGGTTGACAAGTTCATTCAATCTACAGAGTACCAAACAAAATGCAGAGACTACCTCATTACCCATAACATCAGTTGGCATTTCAACCCACCTTCGGCACCTCACTTTGGAGGACTGTGGGAGGCTGGAGTGAAGTCAGTCAAAACGTTACTTCATCGAACGCTCGGACTTCAGCGACTCAAATATGAAGAACTAACTACATTATTAAGTCGCATCGAATCAACATTAAACTCGCGGCCACTAGGTGCACTGAGTCATGACCCTCGCGACTTTGAGGCACTCACGCCCAGTCATTTCTTGACTCTTATGCCTAGCACGGCCATGGTCGAACCGGACCTAAATATTGTCCCTTTTTCACGCTACCAACGCTGGAGACTCATCAAAGATTTGCACACTTACTTCTGGAAACGTTGGCAACGTCACTATTTGCAGACTCTCCAACGTCGAACAAAATGGACAAACAGTCAAGAAAATCTCCAAGTGGACACCCTCGTCCTAATTCGAGAACCAACCACGCCCCTAAGCTGGAAACTCGGCAGAATCACTCAACTTCATCCCGGTCTGGACGGTGTGGTTAGAGTAGCAACGGTTCAGACAGCTAACGGCCTCCTCAAACGACCAACAGTAAAACTATGTCCACTACCCATCTGTTGAATGCGGGATGCATTCAAGGCGGGCAGTATGTTACGACACCTCGTAATCATATTATCGTCAGCGTCGCCGTGATCCAAGGTCCACGAATGAACCCCGCTAGCTCCGCGTGCCCGTGCGTTAATCGGTATTTTCTGCTTGCCTCTTCGTGCGTGCGCCATTATCATTATTATTCCTATACATTATTTCTTCCTATTCTCTTTGTTTTTAAATTAATTGTTAATTGTTATGTACAATTGATATCGTTGTTAATGATATCAATTTTTCTTTATTGTTTTGCCGTATCATTTTGTATTATTATTGTTGTGTTCTATTCGCTCGTTCGTCTCGCTATGTATTAAAATATACACGAGACGTTCCTGGTCATCTGTATCACTTTGTTTTTCAATTCAATAAAATCTTGTTCGTGCCATTGCGGCAACTTTAAGTCATCTGCTGTTCTCTGTTGTTAAATCCTCGTCCGTCGTTGCGTCATCGTCCGACTCCAACGTTCTGCCACATTTCGTACCTGTCATTTGGACAACCGCAGTCGATTGAGTGAGTACACTACCACATTATTACGTCATTCTGACCAGCCTTCGTGGGGAATCCATCTCCTTGCCCGAGTTCGGGACTGGTGCCAGTGTCAATCGCGTAAGTCCGCCAGCAACCCAGTGCGTTGTGTGAGTGGCCGCTCCAGGTCGTCGGATTGCAATGCTCACCGGACCGGACCTTCACCTGCCGTAGATTTAAGTAATTTTAAGTTCAGCCTAAATTGTAATTGCGCCCTGTGGTCATTGCACCAGACTGATCAGACCACAGGGACCCCGGCCCCATACTTAAACTGTACCATTCCTGATTCCGTTGTACCATTTCCTTCCATGCGTTTCTCGTGTTGCCGCCGCCGCTACGTCGCGGGTTCGTCACGAGCATGTTAAATTGCCTATGCACCGGAACTATAGGGGCACATTAAGTGGTTTAGGTACTAGGCATCAAGAGGCGCATTAGGTTGCCTATATATCGAAAATCTAGGGGCACTCCAAGGTTTTCATCGTCGACCACAGTCGACTGGTCCTTCACCAAACACCCTCCATACTCCCAGACAGTCATGTCAACTATTTATATTAGTGATGTTTTTTAAAAACCTGCTAAATTTAGCAAGTGTTTAATTTTTATAATATTGTGTCAATTCTTGAGTTTTGATTAATTTTCTTTAAGAAGTTTTTAAATTTTGCTATATAAGGATAAAAAAATAATGAAAATACCTTTAGTACCTTTTAAAAATTATTTATTAATAACATGATAATATATAAAACAAATAAAAATAACAATTAACCAGTCTTCGGTGTAAATATTAAATAGTTTTCATCACATTAAGTTAATATTAATAACATGATATTATATAAAAATAACAACTTACTAACCAGTCTTTGGTGTAAATATTAAATAGTTTTCATCACATTAAGTTAATATTAATAACATGATAATATATAAAAATAAAAATAATAACTTACTAACCAGTCTTAGGTGTAATTAATATTATATATAGTTTTCCATCACATAAAGTTAATATTAATAATATGATAATATATAAAATAAAAAATAACTAACCAGTCTTAGGTTAGGTTAGTAGATATACTTAATATACATAATATGAATTAAATGATTAGTTAGCCCCACGGTTATTGGCTTGACGCAGCCATCCCACACAGCACATGCTATTCAGTGGTTATTTAATGGATAGCTGACATATCCATAATACATCTAGTCCATATGTTACTTCGGATAGATATCATATAGATATCCATACAAGATTGCTTCTGGATTTAACTTAATATGGATATGTTAATCATCTATTAAATATCCACAATATCATAATGATTCACGCATATATAATATTTATATTATATATTATATTATGTATTTATACATTATATATATATATATATATAGTAGAATAATATATAGCTTATATATACTAATAATATATATTACGAATTTGTCCTGAGGAAAAGCCTTATTTTTACACACAAAATACTAAATTTTAGTTCCTATATATAGTTTTCATTATCTGTCCCTCTCACCCCCCCCCTTTAATTACAGTATACCGCGCTGTATAGCAGTGGTTGTGTTTGGTGTCAGTAGCGGTTTTTATAAATCATCAATTCATCAATAAGGGGAGGGCGATTTTCAATTTGTTGAGCCCCCACCAAAAATGTCTAAAAAATAATCGAAAATTCAATAAATTTAATTTCATAGGTATAGGCAGTGCCCCAAACATGGTTATTAGTTTATTACATAATATATAGGTACTATAATATAATGGGGTGACACGGTGTACTTTAGAATGTTCTGGTGCTTTAAATTGATACGCGCGAATAATGTTCTATAGAATAGGTATGATGAGATACGCCTAATAATTCTATTCTATCATATTATATTCATATTATAATATAATATAATTATTGAATAACTAATAAACAGTCAAGGTCAAGACAGAAGTATTTTACTTGTTTACCGCCACCGCTGCAGTTTGTGGCGGATGAAATACCAAATAAAACTAAGAATATAATATTAAATAATAATACTAATTCCAAAAATAGAACAGTAATATTTAGATGGTGCGTGACTGCGCGCGGGTAATAGCGTTATTGTCTCCCATTACCACAGCCGGCGACC
Source organism: Schizaphis graminum (assembly GCA_020882235.1). Lineage (NCBI taxonomy): Eukaryota > Metazoa > Arthropoda > Insecta > Hemiptera > Aphididae > Schizaphis > Schizaphis graminum. The sequence continues at coordinate 18,990,696 of CM037035.1, read as the reverse complement.
GGCGTCCATAATATTATGTACTCCGTAGTAGTCGTAGTACGTATAGTCCTTATCGTGTGGAATATATTTGGATCTGATCTGACAACGTCGATAATGGTTTTCGGGTTTTTCAGTATTTATTGCGATAATGTGCGGTTAATCGTTATTCGTTTCCCTTGCAGACTAGTTGCAGTGCGAACGCATTAATAACCTTGACGTCTGTACTCTGTAGTCTGTGTGTGTCACACGGTAACCGCCTATTACAGTATTACCTATAGTCGTCATCGTCAGTGTGTACTTCATAGATTTCAATTTCATTTTAATATTTTATCCTAGGACCTCGCGGTAGCAATATTGCACCAACACTTCCATCGTTCATTTTTGTGCATATAGTAATTAGTATTTAGTATTGTCGACTGTCGTTTTCCGATCACGCGTCATCATCGTTTCATCGTTGACCGTGCGGAAATTCCTGTCACGGCCGGAGTACGGCGTGGAATAATATACGCAGCGCAAAACATGAACACGTATACGTGGAACCAATAATTACCGAAGATATAATATTGCAATATTTACACAAGGTATGTTCTTAAACTTTACAATATATAATAACTAAAACATTATATATAACTATTAAATATAAATAATAACCGCGTTCACGTAGGTCCGCTTGTCCGGTCTGCACGGGTCATCGCGGGTGTTGCCATACCGATATAGATGAATAGCTATAGGATCGTCGCTATTATACTATATTATATAGCTAGTATACAGGGTGATTTTTTTATCGAAGAACACTCATTATTTCAAAAAGTATTAACTTTTTTCAATTTTTTTTTTTTCAAAATTTTTAGTTTTACGCTTTTCTAAAACTATGTAAAATTTTTATTTTTTTCACTTTAATATTTAATAGTGAAATCACTATCAACTTTTGATTTTCAAATGGCAACCTATACTTAAAATGTTATAAAATAGTAGGGATATTTTTTTTATGAATTCTAACGTTTAAATTACTATTTTTCATTTAACCGTTCGCGAGTTATAGCTGCTCAAAGTTGGGCGGTTTGAGGTTTTTAGGTGTTAGTCCCAAAGGTTATTACGGCTGTGAGACATTGATTAGAACACAATTATTAGATTATAATTATAAAGACCAGTAGTTCAAATTATAAATCGTTATCGTTCGACCAAAGGTACTAATATCGTTGTAGTTTAATTTGTACCTCGTACTACCTACACGAACTATACGAACTATGGACTATCGTGGACTATGGCACTGTATCCGTAATATCAAAAATTATGATTAATAATAAATCAGATGAAACAGATCTTATCATTTTTAATTTTTATTATGATAACAATATCATAATATGAAAATACTTCCTAAACCACTACCACGATTAAAGATATCTTTAATCGTGACCACTACAAATGACAAATGATAATACTTTATTTAATCACAAATAAACTCTCATCGAACCAAACCGTTGGGTATTCCCAATAAAAATAGATAATACAATTGTTTACTTTTCAGTTTTCAGTGCTATACTGCTATGGCCTATGTTAATAATATGCCAAATAATGTTTTTTATCTTTTAAACAAAAAAATATAAAATTCATGTGACATTTAGTTTAATAAGTTTAATTTAAATCGCCTTTTCTGTGATTGAAAATTCAATTTTATTATTTTATTACTTTCATTGCTAACGTAAAGAGTAAACACGTCATACGCCAACATTCATAATATGTATAATTAAATATTGAAACATTTATTCTCTAATATAATGTTGTTAAATAAGTAAAATTTATATTAAATATGATGGGTAATCATAAGTAGTTTTTTTATGACGTATTTTGTTTAACTATTTATTTAAACCTAAGTTTCATTTAAATTGCTATTACACGTGTGAATATTATACTACTTGACGACCTATCAGGAACTTGGAATAATTTATTGGTAAGTTTTAATAATTTTGTAAAAAGCTTTAAAAATTATAGTAAATAATAATAATGTATTTAAAAAATTTTAATTTCAGTTTTATCAGTTCTATACAATTTTTGTTCAAATGTATATCGATAGACATAAGACAATAATACAATATTATAGACCTATTATGTATTATTTATAAGTTGATAATACATAGCTTGTTTTAAAATCAAGTTGCATTGTAACTGTACAGCTATAATTGGCTTCAATTAATCCAGAATGTTTGTTGCATACAAAAATTCTAAGATAATTACAAGCATGTACTAATAAGAATATTCTTGGACATATGACTTGAGGAATATACATATTATACTACAATTGTACTTAGAAAAATTGAGAACAATGTGAAAACTAATATAATACTATACAACTGTTAAAAATACTATATTGGATTTTAATATTCCAACATATAACAACATCGATCATAGGTATGTATAAATATTTTTTATTTGTAACATTCAATTTTACGAGGAAGTTATTAGGTTTTTATTATCTTTTTTTGTAGATAATCTAGTTAATTTCAAAGAAGCGTAAAATAATCAAGTCTGCCCAACTACATCCTGAGGAAAACTGTAACCTATCAATAAATAATATGTAAAGAAAATTGTAAATGATAAAAAAATATTGTAAATGCTAGTAGCTAGTATACTAAATTTTAATACTTCATATTATGTAGTTAAATTAAATATGGGGCAGCAACATTAATCATTTAAACTTATGTTTAATAAAAATAAAAATAATTATAATATGTATAAATAGAGTAAATTAAATTATTAATGTTTTAAAAAAAAAAAAAACCTATCAAATATGTATATTATGATTATCACTAAGTACCTACTTGTTTATATATGTGTATACTCAATTGACAATTTAAATATTAAACTAAATATATTTTTAAAATTATATTTATGTATTACATAGTAGTTAGTAATATGCAAAATAAACATTGTTTTTTTGTAAATGGTTGATGTTGTTGCCTATTTATTGCTAATTATTAAGTTATTAATTATTATTATTAAATTTACATATCTAAGTTGATATATTATTAGTGCCACTTTTAAATGTTACTATTGTTTTAGGTCTGGGGTTAATGGAGAATTTGTTCTGAATTTCTTGAACACATGTTTATCATTACTCATATTTTGCATAACTGCTTAACGAACATTTTGATTAAACTGTGTCATCAAATTTGGAATAGATTTTTCATAATCCTGGACTTTAAAATGATATTAACATTTTATAGTGGTTACTAATAATATAAAATAAAATGAATTAGGGATTTATTGTTACTAGGGCCCGGTTTTTAATGCAAACAATTAATTTAAGGATATGAACATATTTATGCATTAACAATATAATATATATTATTGTTTGTGAATATTATACATATTAATGTGTATAAATATTTAAAAAAATATATGAAGTATTTAAAGATTTATTTACTATGAAAAAATTGAAATGTCATGAATAAAGAGAATTATAAATTTATATAATTATAATTATAATTATATGTATAACTGAGCTAAGTTAAAATTATTTTACTTAATTTTATAATATTTTAATTTTTAACATACCTATTGAACTTGTATCCAACACCCAATAGGTATTATAATTATCATTACAATGTTATATTTTATTTAGATATGTATTAAGATAATACTAACCATAGAAATAGAATTTAGAAATTAGGAAATGTTGATCAATATTTAATCAGAATTATTTTAAGTGAAAAAATATACATTTTGTTAAAAATCGGGCCCTAATGACTTGAATTATGATGTTTTAAAAATAACGATTATATGTATACTTGACTCGTCGTGAATTGCCTAATCATTAAATTTATAAATATGTCTTGTTCTAAAATTAACTGTATAATGAAAAATATGCTGATTGCTAAACAATATAAGGTAACTTGTATTTTTATCATTTAATCAATTGTTTTTTTTATAATTTTAATGAAAATTAATTTATATTATACTTATACTCATTATCTTAATATTTATATGCACATTATAATTACTTAATTATGTGTACAATGTACATGTATGTATAATTTTAATTTATTTAATAAATTATTGTGAAATTAATTTTTTTTTCTATACTTACCTTAAAGAGAATTTCAAATAGTATCAATTCATAGTATTAATATAAATCATACATCTTAAACATTTTGTCAGACAAATAGACAATAATATTTAACTATTAGTTTTAAATTTGTTTTCTGTATAAATAAACAGTCAAATGCCTTCAACTGACATAAATACATTATGTCTTATTCAAATCAAGAAAAAACGGATATGCTTAATTGCTATTATGAAATGGCTAGTAAATAATAAATATCCAATGTTGTAATAATATGAAATTCATACCCTAAATAAAAACTTAATGTGAATTTCATGTAAACATTTTTTTTCTTGATAAAGGTTGACAAACTTATGAGAAATCTTGTATTACATTTTTAAATCTCAGATTTAAAAAGAACATTTTTTATGAATTATAGCTCAAAATAATTTGCAAATTTTTTTCATTTTTTGCGTATTTTGTTAATATTTTAACTTGAAATGCTTATAAAAAAAGTGACTGAATTTTAGATTCTGAACGGAGTGATGAATGTATTGATTTTACAATGATGTGTGTTTTTTTTTTTTTTTTTTTGTGTCTGTGTACAGCATAACTAGTCGAAATAATGCTTCAATTTCAAACTTTGGGGGTGGTTTCCGATGGCAAAGTGGATATCCTTGGTGCATTATAGAGGTGAAAAGTAAACATTTTCCAACAGTTTTCAAAAAAATCGAGAAAAACAAAAAAAAAGTGACAGAAAAACGGGAATTTTTACGCAAAACCAGTTTTCGACAAAATCGAATTTTTTATTTGGCTATAACTAAAAAACTAATCGATGTAAACACTTGAAATTTTCACAAAATGTTAACATTAGCGTTCTCCATATACAGTTAAGTTTTCAAAGAATGTTGACTTTTTTTGAGCTATTTATAGACAATTGAAATTTTTAAATTTTTTTAGTATTTTTTTTTAAAATAACGATAAAATTGTTTTGACCGGCCAGAAAATCTTGAAAATTTAATACAAGGTTTCTTATAAGTTGTTCTTAAAGTGATAAAAAAAAATCCGAAATCGTTAGTCACAATTTTTTTTTATAAGTGCTTAAAGTTCGAATTTATACGAAATATGTAAAAATTGCTAAAATTGGCATGTAATTTTGTGGTTGAAAAATCGTAAAAATTTTTTATTTTATAACTAAGATTTGAAAATTTAGTACAAGGTTCTCCATAAATTTTTCTTCAACTACCTGCAAAAAAAACTACCGGACTAAGACAAAAAAAATTTATGAGTGATTGAAATTTAAATTTTTACAAAACCACGTTAAATAACGGTTTTGCCTCAAACGGTTTTTGATATTTGTTGTTATTCAAATAGTATAAGTCGTAAATACTTGAAAATTTTACCAGTTATTTAGATAGCCATTTTCTTTACGTGCTTTGAGTTTCAAAATATTTTGACTTTTTTTGAGCTATTTATAGACAATTGAAATTTTCAATTTTTTTTTATTTTTTTTTTATAAATGTTGATAAAAAAAATTTAGCTGGGACAATTTACTTGAAAATTTAATTGAAGGGTCCACATAACTTGTTCTAACTCTCATTCAAAAATTATAAAAATACATAGGCACAATTTTTTTTTATTAGCATTTGAAGTTCAAATATTGACAAAAATTCGTCAAAATCATGAACATTTTTCACTATTTGGTATTTAAAAATTTATAAATATTTTATTATCAAAAGCTAAGAATTAAAATTTTAATAATATGCTGTCCATAAGTTAAGCTTAGGATAATTATAAAAAAGTTTGAGGATTGTTCAATTTAAAAAATTTTACGAGTGTTTAAAGTTTTAATTTTAATTTGAAATCAAAAATACACGTGTAAAATAACGTTATACTACTAAATAATTTTCGATTTTTGTTATTTTTAAAAAATTACTTGACGTAAGATCTTGAGACTTTTACTTAAATGTTTGAATTTGTTTCAAAATTGAATATATGACAATATTTAAATATAATATATCCTACACTGACAAATCATTTCCGTTCAGAATCTTTTTTCGTATACAATGATACCTATCATTGCATTCAAATTTAACCTACCCTAGTCCGAGGTCCACCCCACCCCCTAATGTACAGCAGAGCGAGACTCACTTACCCGCTTTTTTAATATTATAACAAATATAGAAAAGGCTAGTATAAACATTTTGTGAAAATTTCATGTGTTTTCGATCATTTTTTTAGAGAAAAACCAAAATCGATTTTGCGTAAAAATTCCCATTTTTTCTCAATGTTTATTTTGTTTTCCTGGGCAACTATTGGGAAATTAAAATGTTGACCTTCAATAAAATAAAAAAAAGCAATTGTAAAACCAATACATTCATTGCTCCGCTCAGACTCTTAAATTTTAAAATTTTAAATATTCGTAATCAACTAAAAACGAGTCAAAATATTTTGGAAATTTTATCAAGTATAATAATTGGTAAATATACATATGGTATACATTCCAAGTGTCTATAAGGTCATTCGTTTTTGAAATCAAGTGATTATCTAATTTCGAAAAATTTTCAACTTCAAACGCTCATAAAAATTTAATTTGACTTTTCGGTAGAGAATTTTGTTTTTAATAAAAATAAACAAACTTATGAGGAATCTTTTATTAGATTTTCAAATATTAGATTTAAAACATAAAATATTCATGAATTTCTAATTCGAAATAATTGTTTTTACGTCTTTTGTAAAAAATCGAACTTTAAATGCTAATAAAAAAAAGCGGGTAGTGGGTGTCGCTCTGCTGTACATTAGGGGGTGGGGTGGACTTCGAACTAGGGTAGGTTAAATTTGAATGTAATTATCATTGTATACGAAAACCGATTTTGAACGGAGATGATTTGTCAGTCTAGAATATATTATATTTAAATATTGTCATATATTCTATTTTGTAACAAATTCAAACATTTAAGTAAAAGTTATTTAGAAAATTATTTATTTGTAAAACGTTATTTTACACGTGTATTTTTGATTTCAAATTAAAATTAAAACTTTAAACAATCGTAAAATTGTTTTAATTGAATAATTTTCAAACTTTTTTTTAATTATTCTAAGCTTAACTTATGGACAGCATAGTATTAAATTTTAAATTCATAGCTTTTGATAGTAAAATATTTATAAATTTTTAACTAACAAATAGTTAAAAATATTCATGATTTTGACGAATTTTTGTCAAAATTTGAACTTCAAATGCAAATAAAAAAAAATAGTGCCTATATATTCTTATAATTTTTTTATCGCCATAAGAATAACTTATGAGGAACTTTGTATTTATTTTTCAAATATTTTTACTCCGCCAAAAAAATGTTATCGACATTTCCAAAAAAAAATTTTAGGAAAATTGAAAATTTCAGTTGTCTATAAATTGCTCAAAAAAAGTAAAAATATTTTGAAAATCAAATCATGTGAAGAAAATGCCAATCTAAATAACTGTTGAAATTTTCAAGTACTTGCCATCTTAAACTATTTGAATAACAACAAATATTAAAAATCGTTTGAGGATAAATCGTTGTCGTTACGCTATTTGGTAAAAATTTAAAATTCTAACGCACTTAAAATTTTTCCTATAATGATGCTTCGAGTTTTCTCTATAGCTACTTGAAGGAAAACTTATGTAAAACTTAGTGTTACATTTTTTATTCTTAGATATAAACACAAAAAATTTTATGATTTTTAAACTTCAAAATTACTTGCAAATTTTCACGATTTTGACATTTTTCGTAAAAATTTGAACTATAAACGCTTATAAAAAAAATTGTGATTAACGATTTTTAATTTTTTTTCAGCTACAATGAGAACAACTCATAATTAACCTTGTATTAAATTTTCAAGTTTTCTTGGTAATCCAAAATTTTTTTTATCAACACTTCAAAAAAAAATTCTCATAAAAATCAAAAATTTCAGTGGTCTATAAATAACTCAAAAAAAATCAAAATTTTTTTGAAAATTTAACTGTATATAGATAATACTAACATAAACATTTGGTGAAAATTTCAAGTATTTACATAAATTAGTTTTTGAAATACATTTGAACACAAAAACAAAAAAAACACACATCATTGTAAAATCAATAGGTACATTCATCGGAGTGAATAAAAAAAACGGAGTGAACGGAGTGTTCAGAATCTAAAAAATTGATTATTTCAAATGCCTATAAATTGATTAAAAATGAGTGAAATCTTTTGATAATAAAATTATATAAAGAAAATGCTAATGTAAACAACTGATGAAATTTTCAAATTTCTACAACTTATACTTTTTGGATAAAAACAAATATCAAAAAAGCGGGTAAGTGAGTATCGCTCTGCTGTACATTAGGGGGTGGGGTGGACCTCGGACGGACTAGCGTAGGTTAAATTTGAATGCAATGATGAATATCATTGTATACGAGAAACGATTCTGAACGGAGATGATTTGTCAATCTAGGATATATTCTATTTACATATTGTCATATATTCTATTTTGAAACAAATGGTATAGTTAGGTACTATAATACTATATGTTACTATAGTTACTTTATAGTATCTGTTTATTAATAAAAAAAGTATTTGGCAACATAGGCATAATGAGACTATAAAATTTAATTTAAATTTTGACATATTTCGTATAAATTCGAACTTTAAGAACTTATAAAAAAAATTTGTGACTAACGATTTCGGATTTTTTTTTATCACTTTAAGAACAACTTATAAAAAACCTTGTATTAAATTTTAAAGATTTTCTGGCCAGCCAAAAATTTTTTATCGTTATTTAAAAAAAAAATACTTAAAAAAACTGAAAATTTCAATTGTCTATAAATAGCTCAAAAAAAGTTAAAATACTTTGAAAATTTAACGGTGTATAGAGAACACTAACATAAACATTTGGTCAACATTTCAAGTATTTATAATGATTAGATTTTGAATTACAACCATATTATATTTAGTCGATTTGGTCGAAAACTGGTTTTGCGTAAAAAATCCCGTTTTTCCGTTACTTTTTTAGGGTTTTTTCCGACGCATTTGAAAAATATTGAAATTTTTTAACTTTTGACCTCCTCAAAGTACCAACTAGATTCAATTTCCTTTTCAAAGAGGGGCTGAAGTCAAAAATTGAAGCAATATTACTGCTCCAAATATTGTCGTCAGACACACATCATTGTAAAATCAATACATTCATCACTCCGTTCAGAATCTAAAATAGTCGTGTAAAATTTATTACCAACATAAAATTTTTAAAATTATAATTATATTTTTTTTGAGTGATAAGCACTTGTCCGAAAAATGTTAACAGTGGTAGACCTTCAGACGATTCACTGTCCCCATTTCCACAACTCATTTATTTTCTTATCAAAACTTTAATCAGGTTATTAATTATTATCTAAATTAGTTATAACAATTAATTTGTAACCTACAGGTACAAAGTTCATTGTCATTACTGTGTTGAACGATGGTCGATAACGAGTTTATTACATGTGAAAATATGTACCTATTATTATTATTTATTACCCATGTGACTACTGGTCTTTAGAAATTAAAACCGAAAACCGCCCAACTTTGAAAAGCTATAACTCCCGAACGGTTAAATGAAAAATAGTAATTTAAACGTTAGAATTCATAAAAAAAATATCCCTACTATTTTATAACATTTTAAGTATAGGTTGCCATTTGAAAATCAAAAGTTGATAGTGATTTCACTATTAAATATTAAAGTGAAAAAAATAAAAATTTTACATAGTTTTAGAAAAGCATAAAACTAAAAATTTTGAAAAAAAAAAAATTGAAAAAAGTTAATACTTTTTGAAATAATGAGTGTTCTTCGATAAAAAAATCACCCTGTACATATTATTTTAGATAAGTCTAGAAATAATTCGACTATTTAAAGGCTATAAAATTAAAAATATAAAATATGAAATTAAAAATGTATAAATTGTAGTACCTAGGTATAATTATTGTATATATTATAATAGGTACTTATAGTTGAAATTGTATATATTGATACACTATTTTATTAAAAATTATTAGATTGATAATTTTCTATATAATTTCCACATGTAGGTGTATACCTATTACCTATATACAATATAATGAGTAATAAGTGTATATTTATTATTAATAGGTAACGCACATATAATATATATAATATTTATACCTACCTTATGTATAACTCATTATTTCTTAACTCTGCAGAGTATAAGGTAAATCATAACACAAATATTTACAAATGTAATGCTCAAATTTTATATAAATTCAAATGTATAAAAATATGTAAATTTAGATGATGAATAAAAATTTAAAAAATAATTTACCTAGATATATTTTAATATTATTGTTTTGAAAACTATAGCTATTAATAATAAATATTAAATGTATAATACAATAACCTAATGATTTATATTATAATTTCAAGTATTTTATGATGCACTATTATAATCATAAGCTATCTTTAATTTTACTTGTATAATATCAGACAATTTGCATTTCAAATTTGTCATATAATTTATATAGGTATAGGTAGTTGAGAACTATATATGGTACTGATATATTTAATATATATTTATCAAGTATATATGTAGTATTTACTACTTAAATTAAAATATGTTATATAAAACCAGCCCCACCCGATGTTACATTTTACCTCAGTTATAATTTATAGTTAGGTTAGGTATTTTTTCAGATAAGTACACAAAATGTCAAAACGGAAAATAAAAGATATTAGTTGTATAAGTCAAAGATCATTTAGGCGTAGGATAGCTACTGACTTTCATGCAGCTCTACAAGATGATGATAATAGTTCAGATGAAGATCTGGCTACACATCTGCCGAACACTAGTCATCATCATGAACCAGCAGTAATCCCTAATAGTCATCAAGACCATTTTCACTATGAATCCGTTACCAAATGTAGGAATAGCTCTATTAGTACCAGCTTTACAGAAGATGTTGACTATAATAATTATAGTAACTTGGATGTTAGTCATAATTTAATATCTGATAATTTGCAAAATTCCACATCTACAGATTCATCTTTTCCAGAAAATGTTAACAATTACATAGCTATAAACAACTCAAACAGTAAATCTGAATCGTTTGATGAGAAACTGAAAACTTGGGCAGTAAAATATAAAATTAAATTAAATGCTTTAGATGGACTACTAATGATTCTTAGAGATGAAGAATGTGGTAAATTGCTTCCTAAAGACTCAAGAACATTATTAAAAACTCCTAGAACTTCGGTAATTAAAAGTGTAGAACCCGGGAATTATTGCCATTTTGGCTTACGAGTTGGCTTAAGAGAAGCAATGCAAAAGGAAATTTTAACATTTACTTCTTGTCATAATTCAAATATTGGTCTCAAAATATCAACTGATGGCTTGCCATTATCTGATAGTAGTAACAGTCAGTTATGGCCAATTTTGGGCTGTTTAGCTGGGAGTTCATACATATTTGTAATAGGTGTTTATCATGGTCTTACTAAACCAAACGATTCCAATATTTTTTTTCAAGATTTTGTGAATGAAATGATAGATATTGTTAACAATGGATTTTTATTTGATGGCACAACGTATAAAGTGTATATCCATAGCATTATTTGTGATGCTCCGGCAAAATCTTTTCTTCTCAAAATAAAGGGTCACACAGGTTATTTTAGTTGTACTAAATGTAGGTACTCAAGAAGGTGAGTTTTTAAATGGTCGCATATGTTTCCCAGAAACTAAAAATAATATTTTAAGAACTGATGAGGCATTCATAAGATATGAGTATGAGGACTTTCACCAAGGACAATCAATTTTACAAAATATTCCAAATTTTAAACAACCTATTACTCGAACATCTTTGGATTATATGCATTTAATATGCATCGGTGTTCTTAAGAAGATTATTAAATTGTGGCTAGAAGGCAAACCAAATTGCAAATTTGTACGTTTACCTCATTCTAAAATATTATTGTTGACTTCAAAATTATTATCAATAAAACATCATATTACTGATGACTTTGCTCGAAAACCCCAAAATATTGAATTTATTAGTAAATGGAAAGCTACAGAATTGAGACAGTTCCTATTATATACCTGTCCAGTAATACTAAAAGACATTTTACATCCACAAGTGATGGATCATATTATGACTCTCCATGTGGCAGTGCGAATTTTATGTAGTAAGAGTCTTTTGCAAAAGTATTCTGATTATGCCCAATCACTATTTCAAAATTTAATAGATACATTTATAATCTTATATGGGAAGCAATATGTTTCTCATAATGTGCATGGATTGCTGCATATTGTAAATGACGCCAAATTATTAGGGACTTTGGATGAATTTAGCGCTTTTCCATTTGAAAATAAGCTTAGGTTACTGAAACGACAGTTGCGGAAATCTGATAAACCTCTTCAACAACTCCATAGAAGATACATTGAGGAATCTAATAATATTATAAACCCTGTTGGCCCCTTATTAGTAAATGAGTACACAAAAAAACATTCAGAAGGTCCAGTTATTGATACTTCTGATGTCGATAAACAATATAAAGAAGCTAAAATCAATAATATCTGTGTACATATTACAAGCCCTAATAATTATTACATGTTAAACAATAAAACTATCATAGTTATCAGCAATATTGCATTTGATAAAGTTCTTAAGTGTGTGACAGTTTTAGGGAAAAAATATTGCAAGTATACAAACATTTATAGAACACCATGTAATTCTTCGATAATTGATTGTTGGATAGTTGGAGATTTAGAATCTAATCTCAAAATTTGGCCAATATTAGAAATAAAATGCAAGTGTCTGGCTTTACCTATTTATGATCAGTTAGCAATGTTTCCAATTTTACATGGTGATAGTTCGCTGATGTAATTTTCTGATACTTGCATTATATTGTATATTATATTATTGTAAATACTGTACTAAATTTAAATATATGCACCCAAAAATATCCTATATACCTACCAAAAAAATACTAATTTTGTAAATATATTTTTATTATCAGATCTAATTTCCTACATCAATAATTTCAATGTCTCAATCTCAAGAAACCAAATTATGGAGCATAGTTGAATTTGATGATGGCAGCATCCAAATTATCCCAAAAAATTGGTTTTTAAATGATTCCAAGTGCTATTGGCCTACTCAAGGAACATTCAAATCAATAAATGCATACACAAAAGCAGTAAAAAAAATGGCTATCCCTGATGAGAAATGGCCTATATTTGATACTCAAATACTTGCTAGTTATGGTAATAATTTAAATTATTTTTAATTTAAACTAATCATTTTTCATTGATTTAACATTAATAATCTACAGATGATTTTGATGTTGCATTCAAAAAACTTAAAAAAGCTGAAACTCATACTGACTTAGCAACAGATGCCGAACAAGAAAAGCTCAGCCGAAATTTGAGACACAAAAAAAGAAAAAAAAGTTCATCGTCGTCGAGTGATGAAGATAAAACATCCAAACTAACAATAGTTAAAGTTCCTGCTGTACCAAAACCACCTTCAAGTGGAAACAATACATCTGCAGATAGAGACCAAATAAAGTTAACTTCTAAAACTGAACATTTACCTGAAAAAAATAGGTCATCTGTAAACAAATCTGTATCATACGACTATAAAGGTAGGAAAAAATCTCCTTAAAAAATGTATCTATTTTATACTAATTATAAAATCTTGATAATTTAATTTAAATTCAATATTTTAGAACATTTTCAAAGTCAAATCTATGACGAACCTTCTAAAGGTCATCAAACTAACTCAAGTAAAGTTATAACATTTATAATTCAATAATAAATATAAGAATAAAATCAAAATCAAATAATATTTTAACATTTTAGAAAAAGGCTGTCGAAGTTTAAGCTACAATAATAGTGAATCTTCTACTGACTATGAAACTGATTCAAGTAAAGATCACATAATATATAATATTACATGATTTAGTGACAGTAAAAAAATAAAATCTATTTATTATACAATTTATTTTAATTTAATATTTTAGAACATTCCCAACCAAGTGCAAGTTGTGAACCTTCCATTGGCCATTCTGCATCTCACTCAAGTAAAGATATAATTATTCAATTAATATAAAAAATAAAATCAATATTATATTATATAATTTTCTTTATTATTTTAGAACGTTTCCATCCTAGTAGAAGTTCTGATGATGAACTTTCCAGTGGCCATCGTGTAACTAACTCAAGTAAAGATATACCATTTATAATTCAAATATTCAATAATAAGTATAAAAATTAAATTAAAATCATACAATATTTTAACATTTTAGAAAAGGTCGGTCGAAGTTTGAGCTACAATAGTGGATCTCCTACTGACTATGAAACTGATCCAAGTAAAGATCACATAATATATAATATTACATGATTTAGTGACAGTAAAAAAATAAAATCTATTTATTATACAATTTATTTTAATTTAATATTTTAGAACATTCCCAACCAAGTGCAAGTTGTGAACCTTCCATTGGCCATTCTGCATCTCACTCAAGTAAAGATAAAATGATTCAATAAATATAAAAAATAAAATCTATATTATATTATATTATATTATTTTCTTTATTATTTTAGAACGTCCTAGTAAAAGTTATGATAATGAATCTTCCAGTGCAAGCCATCCCGTAATCAACTCAAGTAAAGATATAATAACATATAATAATACAATAAATATAGTAAATAAAATCTATATAATTATAATTATCTGAATTTAATATTTTAGGAAATTCCCATCTAAGTACAAGTTTCAATGAACTTCATTCAAATAACCATCCATCTAACTCGCGTAAATATCAAATTAATTTTATTTCATTCAATAAATATAAAAACTTAATCTTGATAATATTATCATGTATTATATTTTAGAAAATTCATTTTCAAGTTCAAGATATAATGTCAACTTAACAGATAGTAATATATCTCTATTCCAAAAAGGGAATAAACGTGTAAAACAATGCCTTTCTAATAATGGTAAAATTTAATGTGCATATTATCATACTTATTATCTTCAAACAATCTCTACATGTCTATCTTATATGAACTGTTTACATGTTCATATATTATTAATTATCCTAAACATTGCAAATTGTTCCATAAGACTAGATAACTATTATTAGACTATAATATATGAATTACTTGTATATTGAAGTATACATTTTTCACTAATTACTTGTTTTAGATTTTCAAGACCGCGTATTAAGACAACTCTCACATATCAAACTCCACTTATTTAAATTGGATGAAAAACTTTCAGCTGTGAAATATCCTTCACAAGAAAACATAAACCTCAATGATACTTATGATACAAATATTTTAGAAATTTTTCCTCTTCAGTATGAACAGGATTTACAGAATGTTGAAATAAAACTAAAAAAAGATGAAATTTATAAGTCAAGCATGGTAAGATTTGAGATATTTAAACTATATTAATTTATGTTTGTTTTTAATGTTATTTTTATTATAGTTAACAGCTCTGTCCAAGATGGGTGGTTCAAAGACAGATGAAGCTACCAAGTATATTTTAAAAAAAATATACTCTGATAAATTAGCTATGTGTTACAGTTGGATGGGAGGAAAAGGAAAAAAAGTTTTATCTACTATGATACTTCCTAAAATAATAATTGGTAATGTTATATGAGAATATATTGTATTATTGTATTTACATAATTTATTTCTTATTTATTTTTTTTTTTTTAGAAGTGGTACAGAAAAGAATCAATAACTGTACGGAGATAGATGTTGTGAATTCAATCAAAAATTGGTTAAGACACGCAAATCAAAGAAACTTAAACAGGTATGAATGAAAATATATTATTTAATTTATATAATCTATATTTGTTTATTGTAAGAAAGTACTTATTCTAAAAAAATGTTTCTATATAATTTATTTGTAAATTTAAAACTCTATTTCTATGGCAGTTCTTTTTAGAAAATGTCTGTGAAATTGGTGAGAGATGTGTTTGTTAGGATTGTTTTTAATTGTAATAGCTAATTATACAGTTAATTAGTACCTATACTAAATAAAAAGATATTGGTGCAGTGGTCAACTCATAGGTTATAAAAATTAAAATAAGTAGTAATCATTTTTTTTTTTAATTTTGTTACTTAACTTTTTAACTTTTAAAGTACTCGCGTACCTAGTTCTTTTTTATGTACTTATTTTTTTTTAGTTTTCCCATTTTTAAAGTTAATAAGTTTTGGTTACCAATAAAATGATCTCTTGACTTATTATTATTTCATACATCATGATCATATTTTTCATTTTTTTTGTAGATTAAAGGCAGCAGAAAAAAGAAGCCTTGACCAAAATAAGGAAGATGAATGAGCTAGGATTCGACATTGTACATTTTTTTTTTTTAATAAATTGTAATAATATTAATTTAAACATAAAATAAATTTGTTTTACTTTTATCTTTATATTCTTGTTTTAAGCTATAAATTTATTTTCCTTGGTCAACTGAAGTAAAACCAGTATAACCAATATTGTTATTTATACAGTGAAACCTTTAATGAACCTAACCCCTTAATGGCATTTTTTTCTGGAACTGTGATATATTTCTTCTTATTTTTAGCCCCCCGAATAGCGGACAAAATTTTGGCAACCAAAGGTGTCCGGTATTTAGAGATTTCACTGTATATATATTTATTGGTAAGAATATTAAAAACATGGATAACTGATGGATATTTTCCAAGGTACAATTTAATATCTAATAGATATTATTAGATATCTAATGTACCTATTTTGTTTTATATGGATATCTAAAAGTGTATTATGATGGATATTGTATAATATTGTTAATGGATATCCATAATATTTGAAAAAAGCGGCCATTTGGATATCTAAAATATGTATATTAGATATCCATGTATATCCAGTAGATATTATGTATATCCAGATATTATATTCAATGTATATCCATTAAATAGACATGTGTTATGTGGGATAGTCCTAAGAAATTCAAATAATCAACTTCGGTTGTACCCTGTAAGGAATAAACTACATCTGAAAAATGAAAAAGTAAATAATTATTATACCGTAAAATACACAACCTTAACTTTAACCTAATAACTAATATTAGTGGTATATATAGAAATTATTTTCACTATGGGCCAATTTACCACTAAAGTTATAGCATATCAACTAGAAATTATTGAAGAGACCAGGTGGTTATAATGTATAGATGTAAATTTTTATCATTATATATTATAAATATTATGTAAAATTATTTATTTTAAATATTGACAGTTGCATTTATGTTAGTTAGTATTTAGCATAACAAAAAATATAGGCATTTCAGCAAAATACGAGCTTTGGTACGGTTAGCGCATCCCACCCTTCCCAGCTATAGGTTCATGGTTCGGCTACTTTCATTGGCCGTTAAATTATTTAATTATTATTATATTATATATTTACCTATCTTTTTTGTCATGGTATTTAGTATATTACAATAATCTAACATTATCCTGGTTACTCCCTCAAAAATAGAGAACAGTGAACGAAAATCCTTTACATAAAGACAAAATTATGTCCTTAAAAGTATGGACAGGTCACAGGGTACAGTTATGTGAAATATAGTACCTATATGTATACATAAAATGTTTTAATTGAACCTGAAATTTCAGTATGGGTCCTAGCTATATAAAGAACACTCTTTTCCTATACACTACTGTCTCTTAAAAGACACACTTAATAATTATTAAACATTATTGAGTATACATATATTTATTTTCTAATATAGGTAAAAATATTTAATAAGTAAAATATATCAACTCACTTTGTATTATTTGGGATATTTTATATTTTTCAAATGCATTCTTATTCCCTTTTCCAGTAATATTAAAAGTTTCAGCTACTTTATTTGTCATCACTTTTTTTAATAAATTGTAAACAGTTTTTGAAGGTTGTTTAACGTGTCCAACTTTTAGTAGACAATTTTTCTGCAGATAAAATATTAATTGTTTATAGAATTTTACTATTTACCTATTTTGTTAAATTAAATATTTACCAATCTACTTTCATTAAGTTCATCTACTTTGAGATTCAACTCAAACTCATCCAATTCTGAAACGGTTTCGAATGGTAATTTAAGTGAGTCATCTACATTTCCATTGTTTAATCTCAATAGTAAACCTTGATGTTGAATTTGATTTTGTATGTCAACAATATCTACTTTAATTTCATGTAATGTGTTTTGAATTAATCTGTTCTGATCTAAAACTAATTTGTAATAATATAATAGTTAATAAATAGGGCTCGGAAGTTGATGCATTTTGCATTTTTTTTTGGAACTTTTTAGACGATGCTCTCCTGGCCACAAATCTGTTTCATAAGCATGTGAATCTAAATAACTAATTTTTATTTTGCATTTTTTTGCATTTTTTGGTGTTTATTACTTTTTAAGTCATTTTTTGAGATTTATAGGTCATTTTCCAACATTTTTAGTTATTTTTACTGATTTTACACTAGTTCATTTCTTATCGTTTCTTGTCATTTACTTTCGATAACATAAAATACGCTCTAATTGTACAATGCAATGATTTTGATTTTTTAATAATTTGTAAGCATTGATAAATTTATAAAACAAATATTTTTAATTTTTTTATTTTCCTATTTTAAGGACATTTTTGTCATTTTTATGCCATATTTTGAAATTTATAGTAAAATAGAGTAAAATATTTTAAAAAAATGTATTTTTATTAATATAAAACTAATATTTGTAATTTTTTTAGGTCATTTTTTTGCCATTTTTATGACCATTTTTTATTGTTTTTAAGGTCATCAACTTCCGAGCCCTATTAATAAACCTGCAATATAGTGACTATTATATGATTTCAGATGTTGATTTAAACAATGTTGTATTTCTAATTAATAGATAAAAATATATATGAATTATAGTATACTAGCTTAGCAGTGATCAAACATCAAACATATTATATAAAACACAATATATGTACCATCATTAAGTAGGTTAGTGACTTGATCAATTCCAAAAGTTTGTTGCGAATTTACTTGGGTATTAATTAAATGAACTTCAGATGAATCTTTCAATGTAGCTGCAAATAATAAAAATTATTAAAATCCAATTACAAACTTATACAATTCCAAAGTTGTAAACATGTATACAGATCCCAAGCCTTATAAAATTCAATAAAAATAAAAAAAATTACCTATTTTTGATTGTTCTGAGGATTTGTTCTGGTAACTTATATCTTCTACGAGCGTAGTATAAGAATCATTACTGTCGTGATCATTGAACATTGAAGGTGAAATATTTAAGTTATTTATCATGACCTCACTATGTGGTGGTGTTGATTCAATAGGCAATTCAACTTTCTGAGCTGTATAAATTTTAAACAAAATAATTAAATAATCAGCTAACCTACCTAACCAGGATTTGGAACATTAATTCAAAACTTTAATTTATATACATTAATTAACACACACAAAACTTACTAGATTGACATAAAGGCATAGGTGGCAAAGTAAAAGCTTCGAGGTGTTTAGTTTTCTTTTCTAATCCAACTATTAACTGATCATCCGAACTTGAACAAAAACGTTTGTTGGGGAACAGTTTTCGTTTATTTGGATCCACAAATGACTCATCAGAAGTATAAGATTTTAAATTATCATTGCCAGCTTCATATGTACCTAAAGGTATTTCATTTAATAGTATATAATAGTATATACCATTAATATTTCATTAAAATCCAACTAATAGTAACCGGGGATCAGATTTTATGGTTTTGTATGTTTGTTCATTGTTCAATGTTCAGAAAATAAATATGACAATTTTAATTTGTTACAAAAATTCTAAGTACCTTCTTATATCTCACTTTGCTTGAAATGTTTAGAAAATGTTATTATGTTACAACGTTACATGCGTGTACACTTTTACTTATTATACATTACTTATATTTGTTGATTTTATATGACTTGTTATACTTTTATTTGTATTAACATATTATATTGATTTTGCTGAATTGATGTTATGTGTTAAAGGAGTGTAATAGTTAGTAGCCATAAGATAAATAAAATAAAACCTATATAATTATTCAAGTAATATTGATGTTAGGTCAAAAAATTAAAACATAACCTAATATTGTCAGTTGCTACACCGACAGGCGATTACACCTAATATGTGTAATATTATATTATACAAATATAACAAGTATATACTTACGAAAAACCGTTTGATATTACATACAAATATGTTCCAGTTTAACGATGGTTTAACACGTTTTTTAGCAAACTTGTTGGCATTTATGCTTCCTGGCCATTTACATTTGTAAACAGATGAATCTTCGCAATAAAATATCCAACTTGTGCATACTAAAGCTAATGCATTCTTGTCTTCAGGAAAATCAACAAGAACATACTGAAAAGTGACTAATTCTAAACTATAGTTGGTCACAATACTCATTTTTGTAACTTATAAAATAACGGATGTCGGATGAAAAATTCTAGAAAAGAAATTCAATTTGATATTGAATAACAATTACAATTAACAGAAGACAGAAGTACAGAAACAGAACGTATATTTCAGTATTTTACTGATGATTGGTGAAAGTTAACCATGTGAAACATGAAAATAAATTTTAAACAATTCTATGTGTTAGCGAACAAATAAATTAAATCTAGCTTCTATGTTCTATCAGTTCTATCTAACCATTGTTTTATGGAGTAACCAAGCTCACCCCTGACCAAGGACACTGCAAACATGAAACAGATAACTAGATAACCGTTTTGTTATCTACAATCGTATTATCTATGAGACGAGTAGTCAGAGATTAAACACTTTTTAACTTATCGTTATCACTTTGAACTAAATAGTAAATAATATTTATGAACTAAAATACCTATATGAATATAATATACAAATTGGAGAAGTATCGAACTACAGGAAGAAATGCCAAAAAAACCGTACATACCAACTCGCCTATTAGAGCGATCAAGTCAGTTACGGCGACTTCAAAATCAAAAAATAAACATAACCATAACTCAACATTCGGGCATACTGCCTCAGAATCATTCACAATCGCCATTAATTGAGCATATAGAATTGGAAACCAATAAAACAACATCGCCTGATTCGCCTCTCCAACTGCAAATTGAACCAAATAATATCATAGACCATAATAAAAATCTTGTGCAATGTTTACCACCAATTTCAGTATTAAATACTTGTACTTTTAAAGAAAAATTAGCTCGTTTAATTATTGATGGAAATATACCACGGAATAAAGTAACTGAATTACTGCACTTACTACACAATGTTGAAGATTTAAATGAGTTAAAAAATCTACCATTAGATTCTAGAACTCTATTAAACTGTCCTAAATCTGGTAGTGCATCTATTATCCCAATGGAAAACGGTCAATATTTTCATTTGGGACTAAAAGAAGGTTTAACACACTTATTGCAACAGTATCCATACTTGCAACAATTAAATATATTATCTGTTTGGATAGCAATAGACGGAATACCAATATTAGGTCATGAATTTTGGCCAATTGTGGGAGGTCTAAAATTGGATACTGAAAAATTTTTTCCATTTGTGATTGGAGTTTATTGTGGGGACAAAAAGCCAGGAAATGTCACGGAATACTTGAAACAACTAATTGAAGACATTAATCATATTTTAGATGATGGATTTGAGTTAAATAATCAAATATATAATATCAAACTTATGGGATTTATAGCTGATGCACCTGCCAGGTATGATCATACCGTATTACCGAATTATGACAAATTATTATCACTCTTACCTATACACATCACAAACTTAAAAAACTATCTGGATTAAGTGTACACTTAGCAGTGGCGTATTTAAGCTAGGGCCACTGGTCCCCCAAAGTATGTTCAAGTTTTTTGAGTTGTTATAGACCACTGAAATTTTCGATTTTTATTAGAATTTTTTTTTAAAATAACGATAAAAAATTTTTGGCCGGCCAGAAAATCTTGAAAATTTAATACAAGGTTTCTTGTAAGTTGTTCTTAAAGTGATAAAAAAAAATCCGAAATCGTTAGTCACAAATTTTTTTTATAAGTGCTTAAAGTTCGAATTTATACGAAATATGTCGAAATTGCGAAAATTTGCAAGTAATTTTGTGGTTGAAAAATCGTAAAAATTTTTTCTTTTATAATTCAGTTTTGAAAATTTGATACAAGGTTCTCCATACATTTTTCTTCAAATATCTGTAAAAACTCTACCGGATTCAGACAAAAAATTTTTATGAGTGTTTGAAATATAAATTTTTACAAAACCGCGTTAAATAACGGTTTAGCCTCAAACGATTTTTGATATTTGTTGTTATTCAAATAGTATATGTCGTAAATACTTGAAATTTTACCAGTTATTTACATTGCCATTTTCTTTACGTGATTTGATTTTCAAAACATTTTGACTTTTTTTGAGCTATTTATAGGCATTTGAAATTTTCAATTTTTTTTTATTTTTTTTTTTTATAAATGTTGATAAAAAAAATTTAGCTGGGACAAATTACTTGAAAATTTAATTGTTCAAATATAATGAATATTTTTCACTATTTGGTAGTTAAAAATTTATAAATATTTTACTATCAAAAGCTAAGAATTGAAAATTTAATACTATGCTGTCCATAAGTTAAGCTTAGAATAATTATAAAAAAGTTTGTGGATTATTCAATTTAAAAAATTTTACGAGTGTTTAAAGTTTTAATTTTAATTTGAAATCAAAAATACATGTGTAAAATAACGTTATACCTACTACTAAATAATTTTCGATTTTTGTTATTTTTAAAAAATTACCAAACGTAGGATCTTGAAACTTTTACTTAAATGTTTGAATTTGTTTCAAAATAGAATATATGACAATATTCAAATATAATATATCCTAGACTGACAAATCACATCCGTTCAGAATCGTTTTTCGTATACAATGATACCTATCATTGCATTCAAATTTAACCTACCCTAGTCCGAGGTCCACCCCACCCCCTAATGTACAGCAGAGTGATACTCACTTACCCGCTTTTTTTTAATTTAAATTATATTTTTATTGAAAATAATATTATTTATATTTCGAAAACAATGTGTACAGTGGCAGCATTTATTATCTTGTAGGTTATCTAACTATATCCCAGATAACAAAATTATGTTATAATAATATTCTATCAATGTTACTTAGAAAATCAAAATATTCTTAAAAGATGAACATAAAGTTTCTTGAATCTTTTTAAATATTCTTTTAATATTCTCAGAAAGTTTTTTGTCAACAATTTTCACATTCTGAGAATATTATACAATAATATTATAATAATATTTTGCAATTATATTATAATAATCTTAGTGTTATAACATTATGATAATGTTATGGAAAAAATAGTCTTACAATATTATATATTAAATATTCTGTAAACAAGACCTTTGTTATATTTCAGTAATATTGTTTGAATACTTATTACATTTATATTTTCCTATTACTTATGAGTTTTTACACAGTGCAAGGGAAGGGCAGTCCACCTATCACCACTCCCCCCGTAAAACACCACTGTGTTACACCAATATTTTCAAATAATAATCTACAATCTACATTATTTAAATTAGGAAACCTATATTATTTTAGTAGTATATTAGGATAGATTAGGATTAAAGAATAATAATAACAGTATTTACAAATAAAAAAAATTATTATTAAAAAAAAAAAAAATTAAACATTAAGTATCAGCCAATTGCTAAGGATTATTATTATAATAATAAAAAAAAAGAATAATAATTAGCTTGAAGAAAAAAAAATTATACACAATGTGTAAATATGACATAATAATATGTACAATGTCATATTAATGTGTATTATTAAAAAAACAAATAATGAAATATTATCAGCCAATTGCCCAGGCTTGTTATTAACAACATAAAAAAAAAGAGTAATAGCTAAAAGAAAAAAAATTATACACTTTTATGTTAAAAAAAACTGTTTGAATTCAGTTTAATTGTATTTACATATAATTTAAAATGGTCTTATGGTTTATGATGATTTGTTTTTTTTTGATACTCTGAATGGTGCATGCGCCAACCAAACGCCCAGCGGTAGTTCAATTTCTCGCTCTGTAACCATTTTGTACTTGGTGTGCATTCTTAAGGAGTCTAGAATAATAAGAATGTTTGAAATTAGAATATTAAATCAAATTTACAAATACATAATTATTTTAGTTATGTTTCATGTGATTAAAATATTACCTATAATAACACGATACAGCATCAACTTAGTGAATGGCTGTTTTTTTTTAAACCCAATCAGTGAATAGTTAACTAAATATTCATCATCAAACATTCTGGCTACAATTCTTCGAACACTGTGACCCAAATCCGAAGCAACAGCAATTAATGATAGTTTTGAAACCTAAATGTATTATAAAATATATAATTAATTTTTTTTTTAGATTTAACAAGTTTAATGAACATATTAATACAGTATATGTAATTAAAATAAAGTCATAAACATAATTTAGCTAAATGCATTTAATTACAAATGTACAAATAATATACGAGGAAAAACTAATAATTAAAATTTTACCAATACTTTCCGCAGTTGAATATCTTGGACAATTTTAGATTCAATACTAGTAAGCTGTTCATCATTATTTATTGGAAATAATGAATGTAAATCAATATCCTGACTATCTTGTGCACAGTTTGTTATAGATTTACCAGTTAAATTATCCATCAAAGACTCTATGTTAGTATGCATAACATTAATAACATTCATCATATTATTAATATCATATTTCATATGAGTGACTGTTGTGAAAATATATTTTTCATAATCTGTAATAAATAATTAATTATCAATACCTTATATACTTGAACAAAAAGTATTAGTAATACAGTATAATACAAATATTAGGTTATTTATTATTACCCTGATGTGACTTAAATGACTCAACATTAAAATTGTTTTTGCTAGATATGTTTAATCCGTTTTGGGATATTTCTAAAAAAAATAATACATATTTATTAATTTTAAATTAATAAAATATAGATTTATGTTAACTATAATACACACTTGATTTCTTTGGTGTATTATTTTCCTGGAATAATACTCGTTTTACTCGTAACGTGTCATCATTTTCATTTTTTTCAAACATGATATTTCCATCTATTTCAACAGACCAATTATTTGTTCTTGGAGAGCATGATACTTGAGAATGGCCAGTAGATTTTTGTGGAGTTGGGGTAGGGTTAATCGATTTAAAATCTTGATGATCTTTACCTTAACAATATTACAATTTAAACAAATATTTAAAAAAAATATGTGCAATAAAAACTAGATATTTTAAAATAAATGTAATCAATATTCTCTTATTATTAATTAAAACATGTATTTATATTATATGATTTTAAGCTTTTGTAACACATATTATAATTCGTAACATGGCTAGTATCAGATTAATTTGATAATATTTGTACGAATAACACTCAAAATGCTATATAATATGTGCTCTCACATGTGTTCCAATGACGGATTAATTATACTTCCTAAGTAAATGAATTATAAAATACCAAATGACAGAATGACAATAAATGTTATAATTGTTGAGCTAACAGTAATTATATTGAATAATAATAATAATTGTTGTGGTAAAATTTATATTTATGGTTACCCAACCTTATTATACTTGGGTATTTTAAATGTAATAAAATGATTATACTATATATAATTATTATTATCATGGATGCTCGAGTAAAAAAAGTTGCCTATATGTGTTTAACTGTATTTTTTCTATAACGACTCCCCATTTTCTAACCAGGCATAGATTTTTGGTATAATAAAAATATTTTTACTTGTATTCTCATTTGATATCCACAATGGATCAGTATCTGAATCATCAACTGATGAATTTGAAGACAAATCATTAAATATACTTTTTTTTCCAACTGATGGACTAGATTTTGTAATAGAATCTTAAACAAAAAATAACAATTAAGATCAATATCAATTAACAAAAATACAAAAATTTAATATCCATTATCAATAGAAAAAAATATTTAATAATATAATGTCATTACCTTTCTTATTAAAATCATCATATTTTTTTGGTAATGGGCATGTATTTGCTAAATAGTTTTTTTTGGTTTTTAGTGAAGTTTTAAACATGTCAGGAGAGATACTGAGGGATTTTTTTTTTCTTTTTCTAACATCATCGTCCGTACTTGACAAATCAGACATACGAGTAGCTTTAGGTAATTTAGATCTGGTTTCAGCTAAAGATGCTATAATTTAAATATTAAAAATTCATTATTATTATATAGATATAGATTTACTTTTATAAAAACAATTACAATTTACCGTATGATTTATTCCCTAATTGTCTTGCAGGATGATAGGTGAAATCCTTTTTATTGGGTTTCTGTTGAGATTCGATAAATTTTTTAACAAGTTTTGGTTTGGCAGGCCAAGCGCAAGTCTCTTGCTTTTTATTAAACCATATGTTTGGTACGGCCTCAACACTATTTTCGTCAGTGAAATACACAACACTCCAATAGTTTTCCATTTTTGCTAATAATAATAAAATTAATTAGTTATATATTATAATACAGTAAAAGGTTATTAATTACATTTTTATTGAAATAGTAATTTTTAAAAACTTGTGATATTTTATATATTAGGACAACAAATTTATTCATTGAGTCCAATTGTATGTATAATAGGCATGGCAATAAGAGTCCCACCATTTTCCAAAACCATAAGTTTTTTCTTTATGTCGGTTAGTTTCCAACAATTTAAATCCAATGATAAATTATGCAATATAAATATTTCTAAGATTGTAGAATTTATTGGTTCAGTGAAAAATGGTAATAATGTTTCGTACTTTTTACCAATTAATAATATTTCATCAGATGCTTGAATAATATTTAAACATTTCACAACTTCTCCAGTGTTGGTCAATATAGTACAATCTTTGTTAAATTTAACATTTATTTTAAATTGACTAAATATTAAAGTATAATATTGTTGTCCATTAATATTTTTTGTTATAGGACCATTGTTATGTGGCTGCTTTAATTCTGGTTTGTCAGTATGATTCATTAAATCAAAAGATTTATTTTTATTAATTGAATTTATTTCTGAATAACGATTAATTACTTGTTGTAATGGTTGATCTGCTTTTCTTACCAAAGACTTAAGTTTTTTCATGTAGTTTTCAAATAAAAACGAACTGCAGGTATCTAAAGGACCAAATTGTTGGTAATCATCACACAAATGTAATAAACCATGAATATTGTGTGATAAGAGATGTTTTCCATATATTCTTTGAAATGTCATTACAAAATAATCTAAAAGATATTTAGCATAAGGTATAAGACTACTACGATCTGGACTTAGAAGTACGATCATAGAAATATTCAGAGCCATGAAATTAGTGTAACATTCATCACTTATAAGTTTTTTTAAGACAATTGGACCTGTGTATAGTAAAAATAATCTGAATTCCGTAGCCTTCCACCGATGAATTTCATTAATTGTTCTACTCTTTCTGGTAAAATCAGATGCAATATTTAAATTCATTGATGTCAATGACAAAGACAATTCATTAACTTTCTTAGAGTTAAGGCGGACGTGCAAGGGTCCTTTTTGTATCCATAAAAGCATCAGTTTTTTCATGACTCCTAGGCACACCAGATGCATGTAATCAAGAGAAAATTGTTTTACCGAATCAAATCCAGGTAATTGATTAAGAACTGAAAGGGTCTGAGATGTTTGAAAATCATCATCTACACAATTAATGTAAGCCTGATGAGTTCTCTCTGTAAACTTTTCCTTTGAATACGGAAAACATACTCGGTTGTTTAAGTATTTTCCATCAATTGTGCAGCGGGTGCATGAAGAAAAACCAGTATGGTTCTTAATTTTCAGAATAAATGCCTTGGCAGGAGCATCACAGCAATAGGCATTAATTGAGACTTTTCTTTTTACATGATTTACAATTAAACCATTCATAATTAAATCTTTAGCTTCAGTAATAAAATCAGATAAAAAAAGTATTGCTATCTTTGGGCTTTTCATATCCAAAATAAATTCCAATAGGAAATACTTTTTTTAATAATGGTGGTGGAACTACTACATACCCCAAGATTGGCCAAAATTGCGCACCACTACTCTTAAATAGTGGAAGTCCATCAATACCTATCACAATTTCCACATTCAGCATATTATTTGGAGTATATTTCATTATACCAGTTGTTAAACCAAAATAAAAAAATGTGCCGGGATCAACATTTCTTAATTTTGTAAAAGTTTGTTTGGGAGTAGCCAACAATGTTCTAGAATCCACTGGAAAATCTTTGAAACATTTGTGTTTTTTTAAACCTTTGAGCAAGTCGTTAATTGCATTATGAGGTATATTAAATGTAATTGACCAATTAGCAATAAAGCTTTTTATTGACTCGTCTTCTTGTAAAAAAGATTCAGGAAATTGATTAACAGTTAAATTTTCAGAATATTCGGGTATAACATTAAGTACACTGGGAGCGCTGTATTGTAAATTAACATCTGTAGAAATATTTGAAGGTTTATCATATGAAGAGCTATTTTCATCACTATCACAATGTTTTTCGGAACTATGTAGTTGGTCTGAAGTAATCTGATTAGTTCCTATAAGCTCAATAATACTGAGTTCATTTTGAATTTTTCTTTTTTTGGTTCGCTCACTTTTTATCATTTTATATAAAATAATATATTGTCAAGTGCATAAATGAAAAAAATCGTTTTCCTAAAAAAAAAAAATTAAAAAAAAATTGTAAGGCTTAGTAGTAATGTAGGCATACACATCTATTGTCCCCTTAAAATTATATTCAAAGTTTATAATTAATATGAACATGATAGTTAGCTACTCGAATAAATTATTATAATATACTAGGTATATATTATATAATATTATATAATATGATATATACTATATTTAAATATAATAGATGTAGGTGCCTATGTTATAATTAACTATTAAAATGTATTATAAGTCTTGTAAACGGATACATATTATATTATAAATGTATTGTTAGGAAGGTATATTAAATTAAATATATTTTATAAGTGACAACTATTAAGGTTATTTTCCAAAAATGTTCTTAACAAAGTTTATGCAATGATATATCTGCATACATTGTTTTGTCTTACAAATACATAACATATCAAATTGAAAGCTCGCTGAATAATCTATTTAACTATGTGTACATCAGTTTTCTTTATACTTGCTTAAAATCAATAAATTCATGAATACATTTATTATGTTTAATACAAAAATGAGTGAATACAAAATATGGCTCAGATTGACAAAAAGCAGTTCTTAACTTGTAATATCAATATCTTTAACAAAGTGTGTGTTTTAATTATTATAAGGCAGATTAATTGTATTACTTAATATATTTAAAAACAACAGAAAAAACATAAATTGTATGAAGACTTAATATTTAAAATTTTACTTTCACTGTATAAAGTAGTACGAGTAGTTGGGAAGAGGTTTATTGAATATTATTTCACTAGAGTTTAATTTTGTATGTAACTTTTTAATGTGAGTATCAAAAACTTTACCCCAAAATTCAATACCATAGGAAACTATCGATTGAGCTAGAAATGTATATACAGTTGTAGCGTTAACAGTTAAGATATTTTTCAAACAATAAAATCATAAAAAAAATTTCAAATTGACATTGTTAATTTATCTATGTGGACATTCAATTTCAATAATTGGTCAAAATGTATACCTAAATATTTGATTGTGTGTTTTATTAATTAAAGGGTAGATGCAATTATTTCTTTCACTATTAGTTATGGTGACCAGACGTACTTATTTTATAAGGACAGTACTGTTTTTTGGTAACATGTCCTACTGTCCTAAATAAATGGTTGAAGTACACTTAAATGTACTTATTTTTAATAATTTAATAATTCCAAATGGAAAAAAATTACATGAGTCACATGAGTTTAGTTATTTAAAAACACATATTTTATTTTTCACTCTTAGTAAGATTAAAAATCTGTGATGCATATTTATGTTTAAAAATAAATAAATGAGTTTAAATTGATGTTATATTGTTAGGTATTTATATATATATATATATACATAATATATTAGCCTATATTATTATGTACTGTTTTTTATTTTTTAATATATTATGGTCACCATAACTATTACATGAGACAGTATTTATAAATATTAATTTATTAAAATTAAAATTACTGTTAGGTATTCTTAATTATTTTAAAAACTATTAAGTTAGATATAGTAAGATTTAGTTATAAATAATTACTGTCCAGTCAATTTTTTATTAAGTTATACCTATATTAGCTTCATCTTTAAGTTTATGTTACCATGTTATACGTTTGTAATACGTACGTATTGTATACATACAACGAATGAAGATGTACCTAGCATCCTCCATTAAACTGTACCACTACCACAAAGGTAATAAATGAATATTACATACGGATATATAATAAAATATAAAAATATAATTAAATAATATGTAGTACGCACCTATAACTTTAACGTGAGTGACTGTGGTCAGTGGGCTGAGGCGATGATCGTGGTTATTCTTCTCAGTCACTAGTCACTTGTCCGTTGTCCAAGTCCAATCGTCAATCGATAAATGAATAAGGAATAAAAATGTACGTAACAGCAATCAGTAATCGGTACTGGACTGGTGTGGATAACCGTAAACCGAATAACCGATAAACAATGTCCCATAGGCGGTAGGCCGTAAACAAAGATTTCTTTGTTACGATCGTTTTATTTTTCATTATCGATATCTATAAATAACTTATTACCACGGTTCACGATTAAAGATTGTAACATCGAACCTAACGCGTATACGCAATACGCATCGATACAAAACGCTTAATCATAAGTTTGATACCACATGTTTGTTAACGCGCGAATATAATATTATTAATTATTTATTTATTTATTTAGAAAATAAGGCTTCGACATCACAGGTCATTAGCCTGACTTAGATTAAACGTACAAGAGAAAAGAAAAAAAAAAAAAATTAAAAATAATATGGCTTAATGATTACGGAAAGGGTTACATTGTTAAAGTTTGTTTATGAGGTGGATTTGAGTTAGAAAAGAGATAGTTTTAATAATATTATTTTCGTTTAGTGCTTCATCCATATTTGGTGGTATAGCTAGATTGTTTCTTGCGTCCCTGTACTTTGAGCAATCCTGGAAGATATGTTGTATTGAGAGGTCGGCATGGCATTCGTCGCAGGTGGGAGGTGGGTTTTTGTTGATGAGAAAAGAGTGGGTTGTGAAGGAATGTCCGATTCTGCATCTTGTGATGGCAACTTCCTGTCGTCTGTTGAGGAAGTAGGGTGGGTTCCACTTTTTTGTGTCTTTCTTGATTGATTTAAGTTTGTTGGTGGGAGGAATAGCATCCCAATAATTTTGCCATCTGGCATATATTTTATGTTTGATGGATGATTTAATGTCATTAGTAGGTAGGTCGGAAATTGTTGGGTGGAGAATTATTTTGTTTGCAAGGTCAGCTGCCTTGTCAGCCGTTTCATTGCCAGTAATACCAATGTGTGATGGAACCCACATAAATTCGATGTTTTTGGTGGTCGAATTGAGTATTATTTGGATATTTTGGGTAGTTTCGTTTGAGGGTAGTGGGTTTTGAAGCGCAAGTAAAGCACTGAGTGAATCACTTAAAATTAGAATGTGATTTGAGTTGGTAGTATTGGCTAATATGATAGCTTCATAAATGGCTTGGGATTCAGCCGAGAATATACAAGTTTCCGGTGGGAGCTTGTGGAGGAGTGTGATATTTTTTTGGATTACTGAAAATCCAACGCCTTGAGTGGATTTAGAAGCATCAGTGTATATTTTTTCAAAGTGTGAATATTTGTCTTGGATAATTTCATAAAATTGCGAGGTGATAATATTGGGATTTGTGTCTTGTTTGTTAAGTTGTAGAAGCTCAGTATTGACTTTGATTTTCCAAATCCAAGTGGGATGGCTTGGGTATGTGATTTTATTTTTAACAGATGTGTGTATGGTGAGTTTATTGATTAGTTGGAAGAAGATGTCATGTATAGATAATACGGGGTTTTTTGTTGGAAAAATTAATTTTGTGGTTTTGTCGTTGAAAAAGTTATTGTATCCCATGTGATTTGGGGTGCTTTTTCTTTTTATTCCATAATTTAAGAGTTCTTTTTCCCTAAGTAGATTGAGGGGGAGTTCTCCAGCATAGCATAGAATGCTATCAATGGGGCTGGTTCTGAAAGCACCTATTGATAGGCGAATACCCTCATTGTGGATTGGATCCAATGTTTTTAATAGCTTTTCTTTGGCTGTAATATAAATTTGGGCGCCATACTGTATTTGTGATAATATAAGGGATTTATAGACTGTGATAAGTGATTTAGTTTTGGCGCCCCATGTATGGTGTGAAAGTGTTTTTATGATGTTCATTCGAACTTTACATGTACTTTTGAGCTTTTTTATGTGTGAGCACCATCTTAGTTTATTGTCGAATATCATACCAAGTACGCGGAGATTTTCACAAATGGGTATTGGGGAGTTTTTAAGGTGAAATTGAATGTTTGCTCTAGGGTTAGTATGGAAGGAAATACATTGGCTTTTACCAGCAGAGAATTTGAAGCCAGTTTTGTGAGACCAATCTTGGAGTATGTTTAGTGCGTCTTGTAGTATATCCACAGTTGTTTTGGTGTTTTGTCCGCTGCAGTAGATGTGACAGTCATCGGCGAATAGTAGGTGTTTTGTGGGTTTCGGTATGTTTTTGAAAATGTCATTGATGGCCAATAAAAACATTGTAACGCTGATAACAGACCCTTGGGGTAGTCCATTTTCTGTTTGGTGGATTTTTGATAGTTCTGATAAGGCTCTGACTTGGATTTTGCGATTTTTTAGGAAATTTTGTAAGAATAGAAACATTTTGCCGTTTATGCCACTGTTTTGTATGATTTTGAGGACTCTATTCCTCCATACCATGTCATATGCTTTTTCTAAATCTAAAGATATTAGTATGAGGTGATGTTTTTTATTTTTAGCATTGCAGATATCCGTGTGGAGGGTGGCGAGTGTGTCAATGGTGGAGTGATTTTTGCGAAAGCCGGATTGTTCCTTAATTATTAGGTTGGATGTTTCTAAGTGCCAAATTAGTCGTTTATTGACCATTTTTTCCATGGTTTTTGCTATTGTATTAATGAGTGAAATAGGTCTATAATTGATAATATCGAATTTGTTTTTATTGGGTTTGGGGATCGGTATTATAATCGCATTGTGCCATTGATCAGGGTATATACCTCTGTTCCAAATAATATTAAATATTTGGAGGAGAATATCATGACCTATTGTGGGTAGGTTTTGTATAAAAGAAAAAGGAATCCCATCAGGACCGGGGCTTTTGCTTTTACATCCGGATAAGGCAGTATAGAGTTCATTTCGACTAAAAGGCATATTAAGGTGGTTGTCTTCTTCGTGGAAGTTGATTTCTAGTTCCTTTTTGAGGTTATCTTCGACGGTATTTTTGAATTTGATAAATTCTGGGTCATAATTTGAGCAGTCACTATTTTTTTTGAACTGTTGTGCAAATGCTTCGGCTATATCTGAAGGTAGTGAGAGAGTATCGTCATTAAAATGCAGGTTAGGTGGTAGTGGTTGATGATTTATGCCCTTAATCGATTTAATTTTATTCCACATTTCCGTTGGTGATGTGTTAGGGTTGATTGAGCTCGTGTATTTTTGCCACGATTCTGTTTTGCTTTTTTTTGTAATGAATCTTGCTTGAGCACGCGCTTTTTTTAAATTTATATGGTCGTTAGCTAGTTTGGTTTTTTTGAATCGGTTTAATGCTTTTTTATATGTCTTGATTGCATCATTGCAATCTTTATTCCACCAGGGAACGGATTTTCTTTTTAATTGTGAGTTGGTTCTGCCAATGGTCTTGTTAGCGGTATCTAGTATAATGTTGCAAAATTGTTCAATAATTAGGTTGATTTGACTTTGGTTCGTTGTTGATTCGAGATTAAATGGTTTATCATAAAGATTTTGAGTTATAATATCACTGTATAGATTCCAATTTGGATTTTTGAGGCGCCATCTTGGGAGTGGGTGTATTTTGGGTAATTCATTGAGAATTTTTATGGCTATAGGCCAATGGTCACTGGTACTGTATTCTGTTAGGACTTTCCATTCGGTTTTGGGAGCGAAAGCACTATTTGATATTGTGAGATCAATGGCCGAAAAAGAATTGTGGGCTGAGTTGTGGCGTGTGTATTCCCCGGAGTTTAGTAGTGTTATTTGATCGTTTTCTAGGAATTTTTCGAACGTTTTACCTCTGGAATCGGTGTGATTGGATCCCCAGCTTTGGTTTCGGCAGTTAAAATCGCCGAGGAAAAGAAAAGGTTTTGGAAGTTGTTTAATTATATCATTGAGGTCGTTGAGTGATAGAACTGTACTATCCGGTAAGTAGATGTTACAAATGCATAAGGGAGTTTTGAGACGTATAGAGACAGCAACGACTTCTAGTGGAGATTGGACATGAATTTCGGTGCTTTCAATGATGTTAGTGACGAAAATAGCAACTCCGCCGCTTGCACGTAAGAATGTTTGACGATTTTTGTAAAAACTATTATATCCTTTTATTGGAAAAGTAGTGTTGGGTCTTAAATTGGTTTCTTGAAAACAGAAGGCGATTGGTTGGATGAGAACTTTTGCTCGATGGATGTCGGTATTGTGTTTGTGTAGGCCGTTTATATTCCATTGAATAATAGAGTCCATGGTTAAGAAATTAGAAGGTTTAGAAATTGCTTGTGTGGTTTTGTTATATTTTGTATAGGCAGATTTAGTTTTGGGTGAAACTTTGTTGAGGTGGTTGAGATTGGAAGAGTAGATTTCTTAGCTTTGTTATACGTGATTTGAGTGACTTGTCTTTTATTTTAGGGTGAATATGTTCAATTATGTCCATTAAGATAGGGATGTTTGTGTTTATATCTTCAATAAGTGTGTGGATGTTTATTGATTTGTTGTTGAAATTGTCCAGAATGTATTTAAATTGAATGTATGTGATTGGTAAGTGCTCGTTTGTGGTGAAGTATTCGATGATTGGATTAAGTTTTTCCTCCAAATTTATATCGAGACTGTTGGAAGAATTTGAGCGAGATAGTATTTTAGGTTTCTTGATGGTTTTATCATTTTTTTTTTTCTAAGGTAGATGGTGGAAAAGCTTTAGGGGAGTCTGGAGGTTTGGATGCTGAAGAGTCAGACAAAAGTCTTTTTTGAGCTTGGATTGGTGGGTGTGATATTGCTTCTTCAAGATGGTTTTGAGTTAGAGGGAGAGATTTGTTTTCTTCGAAATCTTCGGTCAAGTCTGGTATGGTTTGATCAAGGAAATCAAGGGTTGGACTTGTCGGAGAGCGGATGTTTTCAATTAATTCGGAGTGATCTATAGCGTATTCATCGGGTTTGTTTGAGCTGGGTGGTGAATTTTTAACTTGAGTAACATTTATATTTTTGCAATTATTTGAGGTGTGCCCGCTAGCTTTGCATATAAAACAAGTAACTATGTCATCGGTGAAAAAAATTCTGAATTGAGATTCGTTTGTTGAAATAACTAATGAGTTGGGAAGTTTAGGGATGTCTTCGTGCTTGATGTATAATTGTCTTCGGAAGCTCATTATGTGCTCGAAACCTTCAATGTTAATACCCGCTTTGAGGTGGCTGATTTGAGATATGGGAAATATATCTAAGTCGTTTAGTGCGTTTGTGATCGCATGGTTGGGTATAGATGGGCATACATTTGATATAATGTATCTTTTGGCCGGGTTTAGCAATCTGCGTATAGGTATAGTTTGATCATTGATATTGATTGTTTGGGTTTTTTGAAATAAATTGTCGAGTATTTGTTTGCTGGCCAGAAAGATGCAAAACCGGTTATTCGAGATTCTAGAGATGAACGTTATATTTTTTGGAGTGACTAATTTTCCTATTGCAAGAACGTAATCTTTTTGTGGTATACCATCAATAGTGTTGAAGACTAAGGCTTGTTCACGGCTGGGGTTCTTTTCCATGGCGACAGCAGATGCGAAGTTTATGTTATTATTATTGTTCGTCTTAATCGGTGGAGGTATTATAGGTGGGTCATTAGTGGATATATTGTTATTTGTGTGTTGAGCGATAGTGACTGCGGTGCGGTTGTTATCGGTGGACGATGTTGTTGTGGCGGAGAGTGGAAGAGAGTTCTTGATTGCGATGCGTGAGGTATGATTGCTCGTTGGGGTGGAGGGAACACCGATACTACGGTCGGTGCCTTGCACTAATGTGTTTTTGGTTGATTGTTGAATCGACGTAGTTTTGTGTGTTGGTTTATTTATTTTGGTTTTTAATGTAAAAATGGTAGGATTTGAGATGGGTGTGTATGAACGATTTGGTGTGGAGTTTTTGGGCGTAGAGCCCGTAGGGTTTTTATTCATTTCGTGAATATAGGCGGTAGGGTGCTATATTAATTAAAACATATTACCTTTCCGAATGTCGACGTGTTTACTGTGCTATCGAAAGCTATAAAACGAATAGTGCGATAAGAACACGTGTTGCACGGTCGGCTGTTGAACACGAACTGATTATTAATTATTATAATATGTTCTTTGCGAGTTTGCGACTTTGCCCTTTGACGCTAGACGCCTGACGGTTACACACGGAGCGGTTTAGCCGCGCGCGGTCGCGGTTATTATCCGCCGCGGATTTTCTGATAATTGAAAAACAAAAATAGCGGATGACCGTCGGAGTGTCGTTCCGCGTACACACATGTATATTGTATATATAATATAATAATAATGATAATAATTGTGTAGCGTGTGTGTCGGTCGGTACGATAAGGACGCGCAGATGTACATGAAAAATATAAAATAAAATCATACAATATTAGAATAACAATGTACTATTAGTTATTACACATTATATAGGTATATACAATTATTTCATACTATGTAACATTTTAGTATAGACATTTATACAATAATATATTACACATATTGTAGGTATATGCAGTATACTTATTATATTATTCATTAAGATACCTAGTACAATAATAATGTATAATAATTATACTATCTTAATTTAATTCCTTATTATTTATTCAAGTATTGAAAATAACCAAAACTGATTTTTTTTTTCATATCCTTAGTTATACGATTCCCTTTTGTATAGATCTTGAATATTATGTATA
This sequence comes from Schizaphis graminum, assembly GCA_020882235.1. Classification (NCBI taxonomy): domain Eukaryota; kingdom Metazoa; phylum Arthropoda; class Insecta; order Hemiptera; family Aphididae; genus Schizaphis; species Schizaphis graminum. Next base: position 18,953,416 of record CM037035.1, on the reverse strand, counting down.
GAATATGTCCCTTTTTATATTTACTGGAGGCACTCAAATATCCATACTTAAGTATTTAACTCAATAGGTAAAAAGAAACTAATTAAAAAATGTAACTATTATTATATACACACTATGTAAATATGTAATGTATTATGTATTTAAATATATAATAAAAAGACATTTTTAAGTGATAATAATTTTCAATTATTAATACATTATGTTCAAATTTAATTGGTTTAATAAATTTGGTTTCCTGTTTGACTTGAATTGTTTGGATACTTTGATTTTATATGTATATAATATAAATATAGTATTTACCTAATATAAATTGCAATGAATTATGAATGTCTTATTATGGATATCCATAAGTGATAAGTCATAAACTCATAACATGTGTAAAATAGATATCTAATGGATATCCAAAACTAAGAAAAATGTGGCCAATTGGATATCTACTGGAAGTTTAATAGATACCTATACAGAAATATCTAATATATGTCATAGATAGGTATTTATAAATCATACTGTTATTTATTATATCCATTATCTGTCCCTATGTTATGTGGGTAGTGGGAACCTACCTACTTTCATGTATTATATAATATTCATAAAATACACCATGCAGGGTGGCAAAATAATTTTGCCTTCCCCCATCCCAATATATTAATATTTAATGTGCCCCTGCCTTTACTAAACAAATAAATTCCAAAAGAGCACTAAAAAATCAAGGGTTCAAAAACGTAATTAAGAATCTATATTTTTAATATTTCCAAAATTCATATATTCAAAAAAAAGTGCAAAATAAAAGTAAATGTAATCATTTGTCGTAAGAAATCTATGTTTAACGATAAAAGCTAAAAATAAATCATTTTTTATTTAAGTTCACTTCTCTAATTTGGTATAAATATGATTTGGTGTTTAACACTTATCTGGAGTAGTTAGGAAAGTGATTTTTTAAGTTTTACATTTACACTTTCTATCTCAACAAAAAAAAAAAAGAAATACCTAAAATAATTTATGCATGTTATATAGCATTATAAATTGTATATTGTAAAAATATTTATACAATGTTAATGGTGTAATGTTAAAAACATAACCTAACATAAATATGTAAGAAATATTTAAAATGTAATATTATTTTATGTTATAAACTTAATATTCTTAAAACATTTCGACGTAATTAACTTCATAATATTACAAAAATAAGCTATCTGAAATATTAAGATAATGTTTCGTGTATAATATTTTAATTTTAATATTGTACTAATATGATAGTAACATTAAATTAGAAATATTATAAATTTAATCAAAGAGGAATATTATTGTAATATAAATATTACTGTTTTGCTATCTGGGATAAATTATTGGCTTTTTAAATGGGCGATTAGATATATTTATTATAATATAATTATTAATTTCTATATTAAAGAGGGTCTCTGTCTCTTAAAGGATCCAGGGCCACCACCTTTCTCGCTACGCCACTGACACTTAGGTATCTGTTACATTTACTTCCTTTATAATTTTAAATCGATACCTATAACCATTGATTATAAATACTATATTTCTAATCAATGCTATAACTACATTTATTAAATATATTAAATTTATAGGTCATTTTTGAAGTGTATCAAAGGACACACGGCTTATTTTGCTTGTGAAAAATGTACAGAGGAAGGATATTATACAGAGAATCGTATGTGTTTTCCTGATGGCAATGCAAATTTAAGAGATGACAAATCATTTCGTGAGAAATTGCAGCCAGAACATCATACAGGGGATACACCTTTACTATTAATACCATCTTTAGGTTTGGTTTCAAATTTTCCATTAGATTACCTACATTTATGCTGTTTAGGTAAATTATATCAATTATTATTATAATATTTATATTATATTACTATATTATTACTATATGCTGTAGGTATTATGAAAAAGATAATTAGACTTTTAGTAAATGGATCGATCAAGCAAACTGGATTATTTGGATGTGTAAGACTTCCTTCAATAAAAATTAATGAAATAAATAAAAGGATGAAACAATAGCACCATTTTTGAGCACAGATTTCGCTCGCATACCGTTGTCACTAAATAAATATTGTGATTTTAAGGCAACTGAATTAAGACAAATAATGTTATATACAGGGGCATTAATATTTAAAGACATTGTACCGGATCCTATCTACAAGAACTTTATTGTATTTTATTGTGCAATGCGTATACTTTCATCACCTAGAGCTACAAATAAAGATGAGAATAAATTTGCAGAATCATTGATAAGATATTTTGTTCACACTTTTGGAATTATATATGGGACTTTTTTAATTTCATACAATGTGCATTCATTACTTCATCTTCCCAATGATGTATTAAGGTATGGAAACATAAATCAATTTAATGCGTTCTGGTATGAAAATTTCTTAGGCCGATTAAAAAGGTATTTAAAATCTGGAAGATATGCAATAACTGAATTGTACAACAGAATTATTGAAGATAGGTTAGCAAGGGAAGAAAAATATTTGCCAACTAGCAACAGTTTTCCAGTTTTTAAAGAAAATCATAATAATGGACCACTATTAAATGAGCATGCGAACTGTGAACAATATATGCATATGCAATTTGAACATTTTATTATTCAAATAAGAAAATCAGAACAACAAAATTTATATACTCATCGAGACGACTGCATAATTGTAATGGATAATGACATTAATAATTACTTTATTTTTGTCGTAGAAAATATTTTAGTTCAAAGTAATAATAACAAGTTCAAAACAATAAGTTTTATAGGAAGAAAATTTCAATGCATAAATGAATTTTTTGGAAACTCTGATGGTATTAGTATTTCATCAATAAACGTTGGTGTTTACTTATGTAACTATTTAGGACCGATAGAACATTATGTATTAAATAATATGTCTAATATACATAAAGCATGTATTGTGCCAGACGTTTCATCAAACAATGAAAGTTATATAGTTTTTAAAATACTACATTCATAAAAATAAGTTTTAATAGTTTTATAGATTGTAAATTAAATTATACTTACCTTTCTTATTACAGCAATATTATCTTTATCCAAAATATTGAAAAATAAAATTGAAATCAATAGTTTTTTTATGAAACCATTGTTGTATTTATGAAAACAATATTGTTTGAATATTCACAAATGCCACAAATTATCTGAACCGTTTTCACGTTTTGTGCCATAAATAACATATATGTAGTTTATTTTACTTATAACTTACAAACAATACAAACTAAGCTTACTAACTAAACTTTAGGCTAATATTTTTTTTTTAGATGATCGGTGATAAAGAAGTCCTGATAAGGATATTATTTATAATAATACTTGCGTACTATAAATATTATAGTACGCATTTTTAACACCTATATATAGGTTATAAAATATTCAATGTTAAATAACCGCTTAGTAAATAATTTATTTCCCGTTTAATTGTAAACTAAAATTATACAATTTAAACAACGCTGAATCAATGTAAAATAAACCAAACTTAAAATAAACTCAGAATCCACCGTGGATTTAGAGTTTATAAATGAATAATCCACTATAGTGCACACTGGGCAACATGCACTTAGGTGGCAAAACAAAGTCATTGGAAAATAATATTATTATTAGAATATTTTATATTCATTTTATTTTAGTTTATACATGTCTGCATAATAGACAATAGTTATAAACGTAAGTACTCGGTGAATTAATTTTAAATACCTAATTAAAATGTATTGTTTTCAAATACAGATTATACTTGCTAGTTGCTATCCAAGGTTTATAGATTATACTATAATTATTATTATTATATTATAATCTATAAACCTTGGTTGCTATCATTTTAATATATAGTAACCTAACCTAAATAATATTATTAATATATAATATTATATTTAAATTAGGGTTCGGATGTTGTTAAATTTGAATAAAGTTTTTTGTGTAATTATTAGGTATTTATTGCTTAATAAGCTAATACTCCAATACTACATTTTATACTCGAAAAATTAAAACTATTTAAATTTTCTTACCTAGAATTACTTAGATACTTATATATTATATATGAGACATAATATAATATTTATACAATACATTTGCGCATACAGCGTGTTACTCAACAAATATAAATATGTTTGTAGTGAATTTAATATTTTTAACAATATGTAATATTGTCACTTAGACGTAATACAAAATAATAACTTATAAACCTTATTTTTATTCAAAAACACTTTATATTTAAATAATATAATACCTTTTTATAAAATTCTTACACACAAAAAAAAATAATAATAATATTTTAATTATAAGTAACTTCCTTAAATAAACTTGAATAAACATGATAGGTTATATGATCATGATGATGTGTAATTAATTATTGTTATTTTCAAAATCAGAATGTTGAAATGTATTAACGGAATGTAAGGAAGACGCAGATGTTTGAGGATTATACTAAAAGTAATAAGAATGCAATGAATGATTTATAGTTTCAATTTAAGGTGGGTTTATGGTCGAGTTTAGTGAAGTTGAAGAAAATGTAGGTAAAGTTTGATTTGAATAATAATAGGAATAGTTAAAGGGAATAGGACCAGTGCTTACTTGAGAAGGTATGTATCGCATTTGAGGTGGAGTAGAATATTTAACTCTTTGGAGAACAGTCAAAAATTCAATGTAAACCCTACTTTTTTATTCCTCGGTTAAACTGCGGATTTGAGGAAGGAGTGACATTAGAAAAGAAGTTTCCGCGTCTTCTGTACGGCGTTTTTCCAAAATATGAAGTAAATTATCTTCAAATGAAGGTTTCTTTACTGGTTTGGTTTTTGAAGGTCTCTTTAGAACCGGCTCATCTAAATTATCATTTTCGTCATCTTCATCGTTTTCTATATTTTCTTCTCGTACAGAGTCGTTGATGTCAATTTCATTTTCATTGTCACTAGATTCTTCAACATTACCTTCAGAACTATTGATTTTTTTTAAATTTAAATTTGATTATAAATTTGTATAATGTAGAACATAAACCAAATAATGAATATTTATATTTTATTTTAGATTCTGAACGAAGTGAAGAATGTATTGATTTTACTATGATGTGTGTTTTTTTTTTTTTTGTGTCTGACGACAACATTTGGAGCAGTAATAATGCTCCGATTTTTTACTTCAGCCCCTCTTTGAATAGGGAATTGAATCTAGTTGGTACTTTAGGGGGGTCAAAAGTAAAATTTTCTAATAGTTTTCAAAAAAATCGAGAAAAACAAAAAAAAAATGACAGAAAAATGGCAATTTTACGGAAAAACCACTTTTCGACAAAATCGATTTTTTGATTTTGCTGTAACTCAAAAACGAATTATTGTAAATACTTGAAATTTTTACCAAATGTTTATATTATGGTTATCTCTTTACAGTTAATTTTTCAAAATATTTTGACCATTTTTAAGCTACTTATAGACAATTGAAATTTTCTACTTTTCTAAGTTTTTTTTCTTCAAATGCCGATAAAAATTTTTTGGGTGGCCAGAAAATCTTGAAAATTTAATGCAAGGTTTCTTATAAGTTGTTCTTAAAGTGATAAAAAAAAATCCGAAATCGTAAGTCACAATTTTTTTTTATAAGTACTTAAAGTTCGAATTTATACGAAATATTTCAAAATTTAAATTAAATTTCATACTCTCATTATGCGTATGTTGCCAAATACTTTTTTTATTAATAAACAGATACTATTAAGTAACTATAGTAACATATAGTAACTATACTATTTGTTTCAAAATAGAATATATGACAATATTTAAATATATTATATCCATAACTGACAAATCATCTTGTTCAGAATCGTCTTTCGTATACAATGATACCTATCATTGCATTCAAATTTAACCTACCATAGTTTGAGGTCCACCCCACCCCCTAATATACAGCAGAGCGATACCCACTTACCCGCTTTTTTTTTTTATTATAATTTTCATATTCGTTGGTATTGTCGAGCAACATGGGTCGAAAATGTGTTGTATGTAAAATTCCAGAAAGTGTTAATTCTGGTGTTTCATTTCACTCGTAAGTTGATATTTTAGTATTATTATTTTGTCATTTACCCAACAATTAGTCAAAAATTATCTTTTTAGATTTTCTAAAGAACAAGGTCTTAAACAATGTTGGATGAATGAATGCCAAATTAAATTGTGCCTTCCTTCATATAGAGTTTGTTCTAACCATTTTTCACCACAATATATTTTAACAAATGGCTTGTTGAAGAAAAACGCAATACCAAGTGTTAAATTATCACCTTTTGCTATAACAAAGTATGAATTTTATATTCTATAATATAAAATTATTAGTTTAATTAACTAATATTGCTGTTTTTTTTTTTAGTCAATTTGATGAGCATTCATAATATCCAAAGTTCTCAAACTGCATTCGAATCTGATAGTCTAGCTTCTAGTACATTAAAAAGGTTAAATGAAATATATCCAGCAATTTACTCTCATTAGTATGATTAATGAAGTAAAACAATTCTATTATAACTACCTTAATAATTTTTTTCAAAACAACTGCTCGAAAAAAATTATTTGAGAATGAAAGTTCACCACTGAAACGTAGCCCTATTTTGTCTTCTCCTCCAAGCTTTGCAAAAAAACGTAAATTGATTTATGCTCATAATATTGGTAATTTAAATGTTGATCATTTTTGCTCACCCAAAAGAGCAGAAAGACATTTAAAAATGGTTAAGCAAAAATTTCTGAAAAAACAAATTGAATCAAATAAATTGAAAAGACAAGTTAATAGACTTAAAATTAAATTAAATTCATATGAAGAATTAATTGAATCTTTAAAAAATAATCAACTGTTATCTGAAAATGCAGCTAATCAACTTCAGGTCAGTAGTCTATAATCCTCTTAAACATTTCCTAAATTTTGTTTTAAGCTTATTCAATAATATTAAAATAGGAACTTTAATATATTTAAATAATAATTGTGAATTATGGTTATTTTTAAATCTAATTACTATAATACTACTTGTATTAATATGATATTTTTATGTTTTAACGAACTTAATGACCACCAAACATTTAGTGAACTAATTGTAAAATTATGGTACTGGCAATAGATATGGTAAGTTATTTTATTTGTTTACCTCTAATAACATTTTTTGTGAATTTGTTGTTTTATATGTTGTTAATAGATTTCTGTTTCAGATGTTCTATGGGGTATTATTAAAGTAGGGCCTTAAATATATTTAAATAATTATTGTGGATTCTGGTTATTTTTAAATCTAATTACTATATTATTACTTTTACTTATATGATTTTTTTTATGTTTTAACAACCACATGAACCACTAAGCATTTAGTGAAGTAATTGTAAAGTTATGGTACCAGCATAAATGTGGATAATTGTTTTATTTGTTTACCTCTAATAAAAATGTCATAAGAATTTGTTGTTTTGTTCTTTTTAATATATTTCTGGTTCAGATGTTTTGCGAGATATTATAAAAAAAAATTTGCTGGTAAAAAAACTCAGTATTCAAATGAGCTTCGAATATTTGCTATAACCCTTCAATTTTACTCCCTCAAGGCTTATACATTTGTTCGAAAATCTTTTGCTGATGTTCTTGCTTATCCCAAGTCTATTACTAGATGGTATAAAGTAATTAATGGGGAGCCAGGATTTACAAATGAATCGTTCTTAGCTATAGCATCTAAAGCTAAAGACGAAGTTGTACTATGTAATATTATAGGTGTAAAAGTAAAAAAAAACAAATATGATATAGAGCTCTCAGTTATAGTAATAATAATACACAACGTTATTTTGTGTAGCATGAAATAATATAGTAACAGTAAGATATATACGCTGACGTTCGTAATAATAATACTAATAACTATACTTATTACTTTAATATTATGTTTATTGGAAATATTATCAGATTATTTAAAATATATTTGAAAGATATATGAAGATATATATATTACTATTATATCATAGAAGGTAAATGAATATATGAATTAGATATTTACTATCGTAATTGTAAATGTGTTCGGCTGGTTTAAAAAAAATCTTCAATTTCTCGCTTGGTTATGGTTGGTTGTTGTTGAATTACAATATTTGAACCTGAAAATAGTATTATTATTAATTAGATACTTGATTAAATAATTCATCGAATAAACTACATTTTGTTTAACACCTATATAATTTATTACTATAACATATTAATATGTTTTAATGTAATAATTAAACATGATAATATTACGTAGTCTTGATTATACTTATATTGTATCTAATAAATCTGTTTATAGTTTAAAAAAATACTTACGATGTTTTTCCTTGCTATGTCTGATGAGGTTATCTTTTCGTGTGAATACTTCTGAGCATATACTGCATGAAATCTTTTTGGAAACATCATGTGACTTGGCATGTCTGTGTAGATTTTTAATCATTGTAAAGGTTTTACCACATATACTACACGGCAACATGATTACGTTTGTAGAAAACTGAAGAATACTAGTTGAACTCGCGAAACAAGACTTTATCCATCAACGAATAGATAGGTAATGAAATATAGTAAAATATATTGTTCTTTAAATATCAGAGTGAAAAAGTTTTATCTAAGCGATTCACTAGCACATACGTACAATATAGTGGTAGAAAAGCGAAGTGTAATATTTTTTAATAATAAAATTTTTAAAACACTGGTAAAATAACTGACACTTGTAGAGTAGTACACGGACTGATTTCATTTTGCTTCATGACACTACTTTCTGTCTAGTATTCACCGACAATACTCGGACATGTCTCTGCAGGTTTGTACAGGTTTGTATCTGGAACGGACTTGGTAACAGGGGTGTGGTGGATTTGTTATGGACAACGTATGTTTGAAAAGGTTTAATGTGTGTGTGTGTGTGTGTGTGTGTGTGTGTGTGTGTGTGTGTTCATTTATGTATGTACGTGTGTATGTCCGTGTGTTTTTATGTGTAAGTGTATGTATGTATGTATGTATGTGTGTGTATGTGTGTATGTAGAGGAGGAACTTAGATTTTTTACGCCCAGGAAAAGTATTAAAATTACGCCCAAACATAGACCAAGACTGAAATAACCTTCCCTACAATTGTTATTTAATAATTGGAATTCAAATGACAAAAATACTATAATCTATTCCAAATGAGATCAGCCTTGCGCGGCGACCAGTTTTCGTCCGAATGCGGTTCTGGCTCCCCTACCTAGGCAAAGTTCAAGACCGTGCTCGTAGTGAAGCCACGCCCCCTTGCACACAACCGGCCACCGAAGGTTAGGTTATACGTACTTATTGACACACATAAAAACATAATAATGTTAACTAACAAAGTTAAAAACATCAAGCTACCAAGTATTTACTCATAGAATCGTATTATACCTACTTATGTTACAATAATTAAACTAAATAAAAGTAATTCTAATTTTTACACAACTATTTGCTAACTATATTAAAATTAGTAATAACAAACTTATTTAACTGAATGAAAGAACCTTTTTATTGAAAAAAAAAATGTTAAAATAGAAATCTGATATTTAAAAATGCATGATAGTTGTACAGTTAACACGCTTAAAAAAATGTATATCAAAATAATATTATTTTTATATATTTTATTCTATTGTGAAATTTGGAATTTAATATAAATAGAGTATTATATTGTTTAGACTAGGGACACTCATCAGTTTGTGCCCGTGGCGGTTGCACACCTTGCCTATACCCGGTATTTACGCCAAAGAGCATATTACAACAATACATCATGCCTAGTTTCACTCAGAATCAGGGCCGTCCTTAGGGGGGGCGAGCAGGGCCCAGGCCCTGGGCCTCGCGCTTTTTGCTTAAATTTGGGGCCTCGCGTTTTTTTTTAATTGTTTTTTTTTCGTAGTATTTAAATTGTATGTTTATATACCAAATTAGTAAATATGAAAAAATATTATATAAAAATAACGAAGTTGGTTCAACGTAAAAATTGGAATATCCATAATACAATATTTTCGTAATCGTAACACATCAGCCTTGATGATGCGGGTGACAGGCAGCAGCTACGGTCCGTCCTTTTCGTCGAATTGTTATTATCTACTTATTATTAGTTATTACTTATTAGTAGTAGATAATAATAGATTTAATAAATTTGTATAAATATCTTTAAAGGGACGATTAATGAATTATATAGTATGAGTAAATAAAGAAAAATATGGTATTTGAGTCTACTATATAAAATTATTTTATTTTAAATACCTAGATTATAATATTTTATAAAAAAAACCCTCATTTTTTAATTATAATTAGGGAGGTACCTTCCAAATTTTTTGTGTGATAAAAATTATTGATTTCATTATATGTTTATAGAATCATTAGAATCTACGGGGTGATTGATTAAGCGTAAAACACTCATTATTTCAAAAAGTATTCATGTTTTTGAAAACATTAAACTATAAATACGTATAACTCATAAAATACTCGCCCTAAATTCGATTTTTATGTATCAAAATCCTCAGAAAATTATTCTGCTTTGGAATATGAAATTAAAACTATGTTGTCATTCAAAAAAGTAAAAAACTTAAAAAAATATAAGGATAAAAAATATTTAAAAATATAATTTTTTAATAAAAACGTAGTATTTTTAACGACTTAAAACTATGTAAAAAAATGTTTTCAAAAACATGAATACTTTTTGAAATAATGAGTGTTTTACACTTAATCAATCACCCTGTATAAACATATTATAATTTATTTATAAAATAGATAGATATAAATATATAATATATAAAAATATGTACAAGTATTTTCGCCCTGGGCCTCGCAAATCCTAAGGACGGCCCTGCTCAGAATCTTAATTATTATAGTATTAGTATATACCTATACCAGTATACTACGTATATTTAAACGAATCTAATCATAATCTTACATATAAATAATGAAATAAATACGAATAATGTCCAGATCGATAACCAAAATGGTGAATCCCGAATTTTATTACAAAAAGATGACAATGTAATCCAACGACCATGGTTCATGACAAAATAAAATAATAATGTATTTTCCATGACAACAACATAAGTATTAAGTTATATAAACATAGAGTAATATGAATATAAATGAGATTAACTTTGTACTATAATCGATTACATATCGATTATATATTAGATTCTGAAAGTGAAGAATGTATTGCTTTTACAGTGATGTGTTTGTTTTTTTTTTTTGTGTCTGACGACAACATTTGGAGCAGTAATAATGCTCCGATTTTTGACTTCAGCCCCTAATTGAATAGGAAATTGAATCTAGTTGGTACTTTGGGGAGGTCAAAAGTTAAAAAATTTCAATATTTTTCAAATGCGTCGGAAAAAACCCTAAAAAAGTAACGGAAAAACGCAGGGCTTGAAACCGCTCCCGATAATTTTGGTAAATTTTTCAGTACCGGTTACCGGTTTTTGGGGTTTTTAGAATTAGCGGTAATCGATTCCAGGTTACCAAAATAACTTCTATAAATTGGGTTACCGGTTATCTGTTTGGAAGCGGTTTTAAATCATCAAAATTACCGGTTACCACCCTGAAACCGGTTTTTCATTTTTATAATTTTTTTTTTTTATTAGTTGATTTTCTTTAAACATAACAAACCACCTTTGAAACTATTTATGCATGTTGATGTGGTTCGACAGTAGGGGTAAGCAGAGGCATAAAAGTATAAAAAAAAGAAAATACTACATGAATACATATTAAGTAGGTAGTACCTATACTTATAAATTTTAATTTATATCTTTTTTCTTTGATACATAAAAAAGTATGAACTTAAAAATATAAAATAAATGATAACAGTTTGTTAAACATGAAAAAAATTAAAATTAAAAACATTTTATCATAATCAAAGTTCCAACTTAATATTTGAAAAACAAAACAATAAACAAAAAAAATCGGGTAAGTGAGTATCGCTCTGCTGTACATTAGGGGTGGGGTGGACCTCGGACTAGGGTAGGTTAAATTTGAATGCAATGATAGGTATCATTGTATACGAAAAACGATTCTGAACGGAGATAATTTGTCAGTCTGGGATATATTATATTTAAATATTGTCATATATTCTATTTTGAAAAAAATTCACAAATTTAAACATTTAAGTAAAAGCTTCAAGATCTTACGTTTGATAATTTTTTAAAAATAACAAAAATCGAAAATTATTTATTAGTAAAACGTTATTTTACACGTGTATTTTTGATTTCAAATTAAAATTAAAACTTTAAACAATCGTAAATTTTTTTAAATTGAATAATCCTCAAACTTTTTTATAATTATTCTAAGCTTAACTTATGGACAGCATAGTATTAAATTTTCAATTCTTAGCTTTTGATAGTAAAATATTTATAAATTTTTAACTACCAAATAGTGAAAAATATTCATGATTTTGACGAATTTTTGTCAATATTTGAACTTCAAATGCTTATAAAAAAAAATTGTGCTTATGTATTTTTATAATTTTCGAATGAGAGTTAGAACAAGTTATGTGGACCCTTCAATTAAATTTTCTGTTTGAATAACAACAAATATCAAAAACCGTTTGAGGCTAAACCGTTATTTAACGCGGTTTTGTAAAAATTTAAATTTCACACTCATAAAAAATTTTTGTCTGAATCTGGTAGTTTGTTTTACAGATATTTGAAGAAAAATGTATGGAGAACCTTGTACCAAATTTTCAAAACTTAGTTATAAAAGAAAAAATTTTTACGATTTTTCAACCACAAAATTACTTGCAAATTTTCGCAATTTCGACATATTTCGTATAAATTCGAACTTTAAGCACTTATAAAAAAAAAAATCTAAAATCGTTAGTCACAATTTTCACTTTAAGAACAACTTATAAGAAACCTTGTATTAAATTTTCAAGATTTTCTGATCGGCCAAAAAATTTTTATCGTTATTTAAAAAAAAAATACTTAGAAAAATTGAAAATTTCGATTGTCTATAAATAACTCAAAAAAAATCAAAATTCTTTGAAAATTTAACTGTGTATGGAGAACGCTAATATAAACATTTTGTGAAAATTTCAAGTGTTTACATCAATTAGTTTTTGAGTTATAGCAAAATAAAAAATTCGATTTTGTCGAAAACTGGTTTTGCGTAAAAATTCCCGTTTTTCTGTCATTTTTTTTTTTTTTTTTTGTTTTTCTCGATTTTTTTGAAAATTGTTGGAAAATGTTTACTTTTCACCTTTATAATGCACCAAGGTTATCCACTTTGCCATCGGAAACCACCCCCAAAGTTTGAAATTGAAGCATTATTTCGACTAGTTATGCTGTACACAGACACAAAAACAAAAAAAAAAAAAAACACACATCATTGTAAAATCAATACATTCATCATTCCGTTCAGAATCTAAAAGTAGTCTGTGTAGTTTATAGTGTATACTTATACACTATATTCCCATCTTATTTGCTCTTATTATCATGATTTCATTGAGCAAATCTGATGATAATGATGATCTTAGGTCGCTACATATAAACTTGAGCCCAGAAAATGTACGTTCAACAGTTACCTATAACAGTTCAATAATAAATAATAATTACTTAGTATTTTTACATAATAAGGCTACAATTTTATTAAATCCAGATATATTTTTATTTTTTCTGGTAAGATATAAAATTGAAATAAATATTTACTAACCAATGGTATCAATTGACTTTATTCAATAATTAATTTATAATTTATATTTATTAACTTTTTTAATCAATAAACACAAATGTGATAACTCATAAGTGAAAAATATAAGAGAAAACTTCCTATTAATTTATAAATTACATTTTAAATATTACCTGAGTACTTGGGACAGCCATTAATACTTGAGCTAATTTGAATAGTTCAGGTTTTTGCAATTTATTTTCCATCCAGAATTGATGAACACACTTATTATGATGAAGTCTTGTAACATTATCAAACTCTTCTATCAATATACGAACTGAGCGATGCTCCACTGAAGTAGTTACTGATCCTATATTACTGTTGTTTTGGGTTTGTAAAAAAACTTCTAAATCGTCCATCTCATTATCAATGTTTTCGTCCATTTGCACTTATTAACAACACTTAAACACTCATCTTATTTAGACATTAGAGATCTTTATTTAGCACATGGTAAATTAACATAACAAAAGGCCGACTCTGCAGTGCGGCTGTAGAGACCAGATTGCAGACTGACTATCTGAACAGTTAACATATTAAATAGTAGTATCAGTACTTTATCATCTAGGACGCTTATCAGTGTTAACACACTTGTGTTTCAACTAAATCACTTTGACTTGATTGAACATTACCTTCCACCTCTAAAATGGTATTCCATATTTCCATGTTTTAACTAAATGATCCTTTGCTATGGATTTTTGGTCTGCATCCAGTATACATTGAAATTGAGGATCCAAGTAAGTCACTAAATGTAAGTTGTTTAAATTAATATAGTTTAAAAAATTTACATTTATAATGGGTAAACAATAGCATTTGATACATTTATCAATTTTAGATTAAATGGCAAGTAATAATTTTTAAGGATTACCTACCTGCTGCAAATGTAGGATTAGCAAATAATAATATTTGTCTTTGTTGCATAGTATTCTGTAGCGCATTAGATAAAATTGAATTTTTTTTTTTAATTTTGCAATCACATTCCACCAAATGGCAAAAAAATCACTCAATGTAATATCTTCTTTTTGTAATTGGACAAGTCCTATTTTAGCTGGTTTCAACGTATCAACCTAGAGCATTTTTTAAATATAAAAGACAATAAGAAAATAATTAGATATATAGTAATCATTAAAAACACAATGTAATATAACTTATAAAGTTATAAGTTTATATTTAAATATACTATTTAGTTTTAAATTTGGCAATATTTTATTATATAACTAATAATTTGTACCATTTCTTCAATTTTATTCCAATTTGAAATGGATATTAGTAGTTCTGGCATTGTTTCTTGAAATTCAAGACAAAAATCTTTCAACTCACACAATCTTGAAACCATATCGTACACCGATGACCAACGAGTTTCTATGTCACGAATCGCAAATTTTTTATTCTGTCTTTTCAGAAGTGTAGCAAAAGTTGGTGTACGTAATTTTTTAACAACCTAGAATATGTTTAATTAAAAATAAAAATTACCAAAAAATAAAAATAAGATAAGTTAGATGGTATATAAATATTAATATAATTGATAAATAGATAAAATAAAGTTAAACGTTAAAATTAATTTTAAGCTTAATAATAATTAAAAACGTATTACCGCTCTAGCACGTGCTAAAACATTTTGAACACTTATAATTTTCAAAGCTTCTTCTATAGCTAAATTCAAGCTATGGGCTGCACATCTAATTTTAGATGTAGTTGGTAAAGAATTAACAGCATTTTCTATTTCATTTTCAAACTGGGTCAAATCATTGTCTGTATTTTCGGTCTGTAAATTGAACTCTGTATCTGTATCAATTTCTTCTATAACTAAAAAAGACAAAAAAAAATTAATCATTTAAAAAACTGATAACATCTAATTAATAAATAAAAGATTTAAAAGTATATAGCAAATTATTAGGTACCTATTTCTTCTTCAGTGCTTGTATTTAAGAGATCTGCAATTTTCAGCATATTTGGAGCATTATCGCTTGTAATTGAAAACAATTGTCTCTTTTTTAGAGTATATTAATTATTCATCACTTCAACAATCTTATGAACATTTTTAATCAAAAATAATTAAAAACAATATTTATGCAAACTGGAGATACACTTAGGTATCTACGTATTATAATATTAAAAATATTGGTTTATTAATTTATTTTATATTTTATAGCTTTATACTTTATAATAAAATAATAAAATATCAAAACTGAAATTTACTATGATATATTTGATGCTTACAGTATCTTTTAAGTAGACTGCAGTATGACGTTGAGTGAGTTCAAAAATTGCTAGAAATTTAATACGTAAATCCATGGTATTTTCAAGCATGTATTGAACATTTATTCCTAAAAACGATTTATTGTGCCGTGTAACACCATCTACTTTTAGAGATACCAGTTTATTATTCATATCTTGAGTGATAGTTGAAATAATATTTGAAGCCGTGTCGGAAATATGGTTTTTTATATTATGTTCGTTAATGTTAATACAATTGCCTAATAAATAAATAAAATAATTGTTGGTTATCTATTTTATATTTATTATTATTGTTTATTTTTAATAATTTATTCCCACCTTGAGATCCGAGACCAACTAATATTGGATCTATTATTTTCCTAAAACCAGAATCTTTCATCATTGTTAATGGTCTTCCATTCATTGTCACTAACTCTACACAGGCGGTTAACAATATTTGCTCGGACATGTTAATTGTAATGCACTGTTTTTTCATAAAATTTGTCATCAACTTTTGTTTTCCACAGTTTCCAGCTTTTCTCTAGACAATCATAAATAAAAGAAATTGGACAACGAATTTAAACGCAAGTATAAAATATAAATAGGTAATCCCTCTATTATAGAAAACTAGAAAAGTGAGCGAAGTGAGCAAGGGGGCGATTAAATAATAGTAATATATTAAAGTTAATACTTAATAGTTTATGATTATATAACATATATTATTATATTATTGTATAATATATAACATATAATATTATATACATTATTACATATTTACATTAATATTACTAATGTAAAGTATCAAAGTAATTAACTATTTTATGATTTATATTTTATAGTTTAAACTTTAAACAGTTTAAACTATAAACCTTGCAATGTAAATAATGCATGTACTGTGTAGGTATAATATAAAAAGGTACTTACTTTTACAGCTGAATTTTGAATACTGGTATCTGATGTATTAGACTTAGCATTTTGTAGTTCGACGTATTGCGTTTGTGATATACAAAAATATGTTTTTCAAGATTTGATCCATGTTTTCCTTTTAGGGAAGCTGTGCAATTTTCAACATTGCATTTAGAAATATTTGTTAATTTTTCATATTTAAAAAACATATCTAAGACAGGACTTTTCATTTTGAAAGCGCACAATTTACTATTTTAAATAGGTTTCAAATAAACAGACACACTTATTGTCACAGAATAAGCTTAACACTGTTAACAGATTAATATTACGTAGGAACTAGCAGCCACGATTTAAACAAAAAACTAGAAAGAATGACTGTAAATAATTATTGTGTAAACAGATAGTGTGGCGTGCTGAGTGCTGGATATTTCTGTCTCTGGCGAGTGGTGACTGGCGTACCTCCACAATTGTGACAACTTGGTTATTAAAATTTACCATTATCAGTATTATCATTTATTAATTTATTATTATAAATTCAATAGTATATTTTGGTATGGAATAGTTGATAGGCGAATAAGCACGCTAATAAATTATCCAGTTTAGTGTGTTATTATTAAGTAGTAAGAAACTAAAAATAAATATCAAAACATTTGATGATTATAATTTATAACATTCATATATATATAGTTGCCAGTTGACGGTATATCGTATACGAGTTATAATTGTATAATATTACATCAGATGTATCGGCCTGCATTCGTTGATGATTCTACCAGTCGTTTCAGCCTAGAACAATCGGTATAAAGAGAATCTACCCGCATTGTGTATGCGCCGATACTATTCCGCGTTCGAACACGCAATGGTTATTTTTGTTTTGGTATTTTTACATTTTTATATTAACTTCGTGGTAGGTATCTAAAATAATTTTGTAATTATTTTCTACTTTAACAATAAAATTAAAAAAAAATTTTAACGTAACTAATCTTATTAATTGGTTAATGGTTTGAGTTTGAGATTAACGGTTTTGATTAATTAAGCGGTTCTAAAAATAAACGGTTAACCCCAATCGGAAATTTATGACTTACGCCGACAATCACAAAGGGCGCCGTACTGCGACTGTACTGGCACCCCACAGTTGGCTGGCCCTTACGGGTACAGTACTGGCCATAATTTTATCAAGTACTACACCAGTACTGAAAAACTAGTACTGGTAACCAGTGTGCAGCCAGTGTTGACACAATACTGGCATACTACGGGCACTAAATGAATTTCGAGCGTGGGCCAGCCAGTTCAGTTATAGTTGTTCCAACGTTGGCGGAGTACTGGCATATTACGGTCTATGTTTCAATTGCGAGAAAGGGCCATCCAGTGTTTGTCGTAGTTGTGCCAACGTTGGCGATACACGGGCAAGTTTCCCCTCCTCCTTTTTTTGAGTTAAGTATTTGTCGGCCGGGTTTTAACTTAGGAGGATCGTTTCTTCACCAAAAATGTTGGTTTAAACCCATCTAAAACGTACTCCTGGAGTCGAGGGTCCTCGGACCCCCTCCCCTGGTGTATTTTGGAAGACGTTTAGTTTTTGTACGACGTTTCTGATATTCGATGTTTGGGTAGTTTGGTAGTCAGTGATCAAATTCAGCGTCTTGTGTCGAGACCATAGGAGCCGTTTTCCCTCGTCTTTTGGGGCTTCGAAATAGTTCAAAATGTATGTTATTATTTTTTTTTGACATTGAAACTTAGATTTAGAGTGCGGTGAGCCATTTAGTAGTCGGATGTTATAGTGGATTTTTCGCTGGATCGATAGGTACCAATATCGAGGTTATCCGACTTTTTATTCGGATGTTATGATTTTTCGTGTGTTTTTTAATTAGAAAATTACATAATTACGTGGTTTTTTTAATATTGGGTTTTCGTTCGATCACTACGAAAATCGAGATTGGTATATTTTGGCGTACGATGATTTAAAAAGGATCTACGGTTGAAGTGCGTACGACTATTATTTCACCCGTAATCGGAGTTACAAAAAGTTAAAAAAACGCATTACGTGATTTTTCGTTAACCATACGTTTCCTTGTATAGTATACGTCCGTTTAACGTTTTAAGTAAAAATTATTTTGAACTTTTTTTGGTATAAGAAGCCGTGTAGCTCATTATTTATTAATGTATATCGATACTCGATAGGTATATCAGAATAAAATATTAAAAACAAAAACTATATAAAGGTATATAAAATTAGGTCAATTCGCTCTATAATAGTCTAATATAATATTTAAGCTAACAACATAAAACTGGAACGGCTTGACATAAATTATAATAACATAATATTGTTATGTACTATGTAGCCACAATAACATTTTACTCTAAATTTTGTAACATAATAATATATAATTATTTTGGATGTCTGATATATAGGTTATAGGTATACCTATACAATGAGTTATGTTATTGTTATACTGTTATGTGGATACGAATTACAATACGATTGGTAGGTATTATTAGGATATATAGCCTTATAATTTGACTAATTATTCATACTTCTCCGGTAAGTATTATTTATATTATTAAGTGTTGACTTTTGATATTATTTAAAGTCAAAATCGATGTCGGAAAAATGAATGCACATACTATAACTTGCAAATTATGTTGCCATATTGGTTAAATTGTGCACATAATATTATATTATATTATACTGTAGTGACTGTTTATTTAAATATTTTTGTGTGTATACTGCAAAATCTGAAAAATACACCGATTTCATCAAAACCAATCAATTTACAACTGCATTTAAAGTCAAGTGAAGTAAATTTTTTTTCAAATTTTGGTAAGTGTAGATATTATTGTTACTCATAATAAATTATTCTAAAATTAATGGTTGTATTATAAATTATAAGCATTATATTACTCGTTAAAAGTTGTATGATTTGTATTTTGTATTTTGTATTTAATTATATATATTATTATATTATATATATATATTATTATAATATAATATTTTTACAGTAATGATATATTATTATCGTATAGCTGGTAAATAAACATCATTTTGTTATTTTATTACGATTTATCAGTTGGGAAAACCGTATAACGGCTATACCCGCGAACAACGAGTCATTAGTCATTGTGAACGACCGCCGCCGCTCCATTATATCGCACACTATCACATGGTTTCTATAAACAGTCTTATGTGTGAGTGACAACTAACAGACGACAGTGCCAAACCAATGTGACCATGTTACTTGAAAGTTGAAAGTTAAAACTGTGAAAGTGTGACTATTTTAAGTATTAACTACTTACATACCTACTTCAATCGAATTTAATTATTATTTTTTGTTTATAATTGCATCTCTTAGACGTTTTCGGTAAGTACTTATTGTTTTTACTAAAAATATTATACGTAGTAGTAGTATTAGTAGTAATGCTTAAAAGATAATCTCGTGGTAAATACTAAATACATTTGGCTAAGTAGGTAGTTAATTAGAGACTAACCGGGGAGACAATTAAAATAGGTATTCAATATTGTTTGAGCAAAATATAGGATATATATATAATATATGATAAAATTGGTATTAGCTAACCGTACATAATTTATTAATTATTTAATATTGCTTAAGTAGGTATTGCAACAAATTAAATTATAGGTGGGTAGGTACTTATATTATAAACCCATAAATGTATTATAATTTATAATATTATACAATTACCTATAAGTTCTATAGTTAGGTATTCTAATATTTGTAATTTATTCCTAACCACAAGGTAGTATTATGGGTTCAATTATTTTTTATTATATATACCTATTAATGAAATCTATGATGTCTACTTTTTTTCATAAGTCCTGTGATGGACTACAGAGGTTTTAGTCAAATCTTAAATAGGTAGTTTAAATGATAGAAATCTATAGTTTTAGATGTGGATAAATTTAAATTAACAAATATGTAGTTCATTATTATAATACTACTTCATTTCATTCTTTGACATTATCAAAATCTGTAGTTCACAAACCTGTACAATTATTAATAAAGTGAAAAGAATTTGATACTTAGGAGTAATAGATATTTGATATTAATTTAAGCTGAAATTGATATTTAACAACTTATTAGGGAAGCTTCGCTTCATAACTTCAGTTGATACTGTTCCTTCGTTCCGTATAGACGTGCGTGTATGGTGTAATCTGTTGTCGCTTATCTTAATTAATAATTGCGTATTCCAATTATTTATTATACAATGTTGTGCAATGTATGTAACGACGATATTTACGAGGAGGATGAACTGAAATGTTCTACATGCAATGAATTTTTTCACTTTGGATGTGCGGTGTTAAGAGAATCGAGTTTTCGGAAAATGTCAAAAACGGCTAAACAAAAATGGTGTTGTGCTAAGTGCAAATTCCCTATTGATGCTAAAACCAAATCACCTACTGTGAACGTTAAGAAGGGAAATGAAGCAAGTATGTTAACAAATGAATCATTCAGTAATTTAACGGACTCTGTTAAATATATGAGTGATAAGTTTGACTTCTTTGGAGAGCAACTACAAGAACTTCTTAAATCTATGAAAGACATGAGGGAAGAAAACAGAATTTTAAAAGTTCAAAATAATAACTTACGTAACGATTTAAATATACTGTCGAACAAATTAAATATACTTGAACAAAAGTCACTAGATAATTTCGTTGAAATTGTAAATGTACCAGAAATAATAAACGAGGATTGTAAAAATACAGTCAAAAAAATTGCAAAATTATTGAACGTGGAAATTGATGTTGTCAATGCTTATCGTGTCCAATCAAAATTCAATACCAGTTCAAAGAAAATCGTAGCTGAACTAACATCAAAACAAGTAAAAAAGATCTGATGGAATCATCTAGAAAAATCAAACCAACAGGTAATAGTGTCGAAGCAAGTTGGAAAAATGAACCTATTTATATTAATGATAATTTAAGGCAATTCAATAGAAATTTATTTTATAAAACTAAAATATTTGCACGTGATTCGGGGTATAAATTTGTCTGGTTCAGAGACTATAAACTATTTATAAAAAAACCGAACTTACAAAAGCTATAGTTGTCGAGAATGAGTTATCTTTAACTAAGTTAACTTAATACTTTATTTGTGTTCATATTAAGTACTATTAGTTTTAACTTTTTACTCTTATGGAAAACGTCTGTAAGGGATATTTGAATTACAGAACAAATTACTATGAATCTTTTTCGGAATTTGTATATATTAATAATAATGTGTGTAATAATTATCTAAATATAATATGTTGCAATATTAGGAGTATAAACGCACACTTTGATGAGCTTCTACTGTTTCTGGAAAATGATGCTAAATATAGGAACATTGATATAATTGTACTTACGGAAACTTGGCATAATACTCAATCATGTAATTATATTTTAGATGGCTATAGTTTGTATTTTTCTTCTATAAAAAGAAATCAAAACGATGGTGTTATGGTATTTGCAAAACATTACTTAAGTGTAGAGTTTTTTGAGTATGATTTCGTAGATTCTAATATAGTAAAACTCTATATATCTAATATCAATGTGCCAATTAATTTAATATGTGTCTATAGGTCCCCCGGTACTGATAGCGATAACTTTATAAACTCATTAGGAAAAGTAATAGATGGTTTAAATACTAACAATGAATTAACGGTAATAACTGGTGATATGAATATCAATATAATAGGTGTACAGGAATATAATAATAAATATCTTAATATGTTATCTGAATGTGCATTTATCTCTTTTATAAACGTTTATACCAGATTGCCAAAAGGTGTTAATCATTCTTGTTTAGACCACATGTTTATTAATGGTAATGATAATGTTACAAGTAAAATCAATGCTGGTGTAATACTCACTGATATAACAGATCATTGTACGGTTTGTGTTTCAATTCCAAGTAATGCTAATTTTGTAAATAATCGAAAAATGTTTAATAAAATTGATTATAAATCGATTACGTCAATATTAGCCAATGAAAACTGGACCGATGTATATGATGCTTATAATGATGTCAATCATTGTTATAATGTTTTTGATAAAATAATTAAAAATGCAATTGATAAATCTACTACTCATATAATATTGAGATCAAAGAACATACGTTTAAAGGAATGGATGACAAATGGATTGTTAACCTCAGCCCGTCGAAAACAATTTCTTTCAATGAAATGCAAAAAACATCCAAATAATTTAACGTTAGCTTTGCATTATAAAAAATATAAAAATAATTTCACAAAAATTATAAGGCTAGCTAAAAATAATTTTTATGAGCAAAAATTTAAAAGTGCAAGTTCTAATCCAAAATCGACATGGAATCTAATAAACGAAGTTACAGGTTCTAAATTAAGGTTTAATGATGACATTGTGAAACTAAAAAATAATGAGTGTGAAGTAAATGTGAAAAATCAAAAAATGATCCAATAACTGCATCTAATATGTTTAATATTTTTTTTATAAATATCACTCAGAATAATATAAAAAAACCAATCAATTCAGAGATTAGTCATGTTCCTTATAACGTTTCTTTTAATGATGTGTTTCTAAAAAAAATCAAATCGTCGGACATACTTGATATTATTAATAGCTTTAAAGACGATACAGCAAGTGGTTTGGATAAAGTGTCCGTAAAAATGTTAAAATGTATTAGTAAATTGATAGTGGATCCTCTTGTATATATATATAACTTAAGTATTGAACAAAGTATTTTTCCTGATACCTTAAAAGTAGCTGATGTTAAACCTTTGTTTAAAAATGGTGATAAATCGATTATGAGCAACTATAGGCCTATATCCATGTTGAGCAATTTTTCTAAGATATTTGAAAAAATTATCAAAGCCAGACTAATTGAGTTCTTAGAAAAAAATAACTTATTATCAAAAAACCAGTATGGCTTTAGACCTGGGTTAAGTACTGAGAATGCTCTTTATAAAGTCACTCAATTTCTATACAGTAATCTAGACAAAAGCAATAAATCATTAGCAATATTTTTAGACATAGCTAAGGCTTTTGATACAGTGAATCATCAAATTTTATTTAACATACTACCTAGCTTTGGAATTAATAATTCGAGCCTAAACTGGTTTAAAAGCTATTTGCATAATAGAAAACAGTCAGTGAAAATTAATGAAGTAAATGGTAACACATATGGAATTAAAAATGGTGTACCTCAAGGTAGTGTTCTTGGACCCATTCTATTTATAATATATATTAACGAAATTTGTAATATAAATTTTGATGGATCGATAGTTACCTATGCTGATGACACTTGTCTTCTATTCTCACACAAGTCATGGGATGGGGTATATGAGAAAGCCTGCAGAGGTTTCAATCAAATAATAAACATTTTAAACAATAGAAATCTATCTCTAAATGTTGATAAAACTGTGTTTATCCCATTCTCAATTAATAAAACAGATTGTAACTTCAATACTATAGCAGTACATGGCTGCGTCAATAATAAAATGTGTAGTCAGGAAAACTGCAAAATAATTAAAATGGTTGGAAAAATTCGATATTTGGGTGTTATATTTGATAACAACTTAAAATGGAATTTTCATATTAATAATTTATTAGGAAAGCTACGTTTTATTACATTTAAATTGATCAAACTTAAAAACATGGTACCTATACAAACAATGAAAATAGTATATTTTGCATTATATCAATCAAATTTCCAATATGGTCTATTGGTATGGGGTGGCCTTCGGGATAACATATTAAATGCACTAGTAGTTAATCAAAATAATATAGTCAGGATTTGCTTAAATAAATTCACTCTAGAAGGATCTACGAAAGCCAACTACAGAGAACTTCGTGTTTTGCCAATAAGGTTATTGTATAAAAAAATTGCTATTATGTACTTGGTTAAGAAATTTAACTTGGATAAATATCATAATAAGTTAAGCAATAAGAGAGAATTGAGGAAATATGACTTGACTGTTAATTATACAAATAAATCTTTTGGTCAGTGTTTTGTAGATTATCTTGGACCAACGTTTTTCAATTCTATGCCTTTTGAATTTAAAAAAAAAATACTTGGGGATGAAAGGATTAATATTAAGGGCTTGGTATATAAATATTTATTTCTTGAGTTAAATAATGATTTGATGTAATTTTATTTTATATTTAAGCTTTATAAATTAATATATGAGGTTTTATTTGTCGATCTTAGATTAATATGTTTATTTTATATTTCTTTCTTTATCGTGTATATTTTCTTGATAAAATGTCTAAACTATTTTTTGTTTATTTAGCTTTATGCGTACTTAGAACTTATACTCTATCCTTGTAAATCTATAATTATAATAATTGTATCTTATATTATACAATAACTCTCTTTCTCCAACACAAGCTTCGCTTAAAGGAGAAAGATAATCGAAAATGTTACTCAATAATAATTAATGTATTTATGTCTTTTTCGATTATAATAAAAAAAAAAAAAAAAAAAAAAAAATAACTTACAAGTTACTCTAAGTTATATTGTTATATTATTATATTGTACAAAAATATACAATGAGAAAAATAATTTACTATGCACTTTATCAATCTAATTTTCAATATAGTATATTAGTATGGGTTGGTCTTCGTGATAACTAAATGCACTAATAATTAACCAAAATAACATTGTTAGAATTTGTCTAAATAAATGTACCTAATGTTAGAGGATCTATAAATCAAAACAACAGGGAATTTATTTATTACAGGGTACTTATACTAAAAAATAGTTATTATGCATTTATTTAAAAATGTTAAATTAGACAATCACTATATAAACTTATGCAATAAAAGAGAATTAAGAAATATTATGATTTTCCTGTTAACTATCCCAATTAATCTTTTGATCAGTCTTATTATTATAATTTGAGACTAATATTAGATTCTGAACGAAGTGATGAATGTATTGCATTTACTATGATGTGTGTTTTTTTTTTTTTTTTTTGTGTCTGACTCCAACATTTGGAGCAGTAATAATGCTCCGATTTTTGACTTCAGCCCCTCTTTGAATAGGGAGTTGAATCTAGTTGGTACTTTAGGGGGGTCAAAATTAAAATTTTCTAATAGTTTTCAAAAAAAAATCAAGAAAAACAAAAAAAAAATGACAGAAAAATGGAAATTTTACGGAAAAACCACTTTTCGACAAAATCGATTTTTTGATTTTGCTGTAACTCAAAAACGAATTATTGTAAATACTTGAAATTTTCACCAAATGTTTATATTATGGTTATCTCTTTACAGTTAAATTTTCAAAATATTTTGACCATTTTTAAGCTACTAATAGACAATTGAAATTTTCGACTTTTCTAAGTTTTTTTTTCTTCAAATGCCGATAAAAATTTTTTGGGTGGCCAGAAAATCTTGAAAATTTAATACAAGGTTTCTTATAAGTTGTTCTTAAAGTGATAAAAAAAAATCCGAAATCGTTAGTCACAATTTTTTTTTATAAGTGTTTAAAGTTCGAATTTATACGAAATATGTCAAAATTTAAATTAAATTTCATACGCTCATAATGCGAATGTTGGCCATAGTAACCATAGTAACATATAAAAACTATACTATTTGTTTCAAAATAGAATATTTGACAACAGTGGCGGACTGGCCCGGTGGGACAGTGGGAAATGTCCCACTGGGCCGCATGCTTTATGTGGCCGTCGGGCCACGCCAATGACAAATAAAAAACATTCAATATTTATATTTTAATATTGGTTTGCTAAATGTATTTTCTACATAGTCCGTGACATGTCGTGCTGTATGGTGTACTGTTATCAGTTAATGACAGTTATGTGAAATAATTTTGCAAGTTAACGATAAGATCTAAAAATAACTAACTGTTGGGTTATACCTATTACGTGATACGTCCGTCTATTGGTCTATTTGATGTCTGTGTTTTTGTGTACAGAGTACAGCTGATATTACAGCTTACAGTTTTCATTAAACTAACGAGTGACGACAACTAAGACTAATCAGACTTTGTATTGTACCATACTTAATTAGTTACTTATAGTGTTCTTCTTTACTTAATTTGTATATTTAAAATGAGTGACAACAATAAGAAATACGTTAAAGGTGGGGCACAGAAAACCAGAGAAAAAAATAAAAAACTGTTAGCTGATTCAGCAAAAAAATGTAAAAAAATAAGTAATATCTTTTATAAGACATCATCTCCAGTAAACTCTGAAGTAAGTAGTTATTTCTTCCATTAACCGTAATTATTTTTTATTTTTACTTTTGTGAATATTATACATTTATGATTTATAATTATGTATACCATGTACATTTTTTAAATTTTACATTAGTATACACAACTCAAATATTACTATTTTGATTTGTTTAAATTTGTTAGTGTGATAGTTCTACTGCTAGTGTATTGGTAAGATTTTTTATTTTATTACAATTGTTTGAATATTCTCTATTGAACAAATCAATCTAGAAAAAACTTCATTTATCTACATAATTATAAGTTAATTTAGCTAATTATTTTTGTTTAAATTTTAGTGTGATAGTCGTTCTACTGCTACACTACAGAAAAAGCATACTGTACAAGATTCAACTGGTGTTATTAATATTGATTTAGATTCATCTTTAACTACCAACCAAAAAACAACAGCTACAGAGAGTGTATTGGTAAGATTTTTTATTTTATTAACAATTGTTTGAATATTCTCTATTGAACAAATCGATCTAGAAAAAACTTCATTTATCTACATAATTATAAGTTAATTTAGCTAATTATTTTTGTTTAAATTTTAGTGTGATAGTCGTTCTACTGCTACACTACAGAAAAAGCATACTGTACAAGATTCAACTGGTGTTATTAATATTGATTTAGATTCATCTTTAACTACCAACCAAAAAACAACAGCTACAGAGAGTGTATTGGTAAGATTTTTTATTTTATTACAATTGTTTGAATATTCTCTATTGAACAAATCGATTTAGAAAAAACTACATTTTAAATTACATTAATGTGTTAAAATAATAATGATAATATTGCATTTTTATGTATTCCTTTAATATGTAATGCATAATTTGTTCACATTATACGACTGATTAAAATATTTGAATTCACTTCAAAATACTTTTTTTAATTCTGTCATAGTATCATATGAGGAATGTATATAATATGCTGACTCATAAAGATCTATATTTTTAAGTTAAATGATTTTATAACAAAATTCATGTTAATATTATTTTAGGAAATTGAATCTCTACAATATAATTTGTCATCCAACGAAGAATTATTATTCAAACTAAAAAAAAATGCTGATATTATTGAAAAGATAAACTTTGTCAAACAACATCCCATTCAACCATCATACTTCAGTAATATTCGACTAGATTTAGAAAAGCTATATTTTAGAAAAACACCAGATGATAAAAAAATTGCCCGGAAATGGTTATCAGTGTTCTGTATTGGTAATGAGCTTAAAGCAATGTACTGTCCATTTTGTATTGCTTTTAGTTCATCTGCAACCATATTTTCTAAGGGTTGTAATAACTTTAAACATATTTATAATGTTGTTAAAATACACGAAGATTCTTTAACACACAGACACTCTGTAGAAGCGTTTATTCAATCCACTAACGAAAAATCCATTGAATTTGGTATTAATAACAATTTAATGACATTAAAGAAAAATCAAATTCTAGAAAATATCCATGTTATAAACGAGATATTTGAAATTATAAAATTACTTGGTCGTCAAAATTTACCATTAAGAGGTTCTAAAAATTCTGAAAGCTTATACAAATGGAATGATGAAGACAATCTAAATAAAGGAAATTTTTTGGAATTGGTACAGTTTACGGCTAAACGAGATGCTACACTGTACAAACATTTGAATACTGCCATAGAAAACAGCAAACGCAGAAAAGCAAATTTGGAAAAGAAATCATTGGTTTCTTGTGGCAGGGGTTCACTTGTAACTTTACTGTCTAAAAATACAGTAAATAAAGTTATTCTATCTATTGTGAAGTCAATAAGAGATAAAATTAAATTGGAATTAGGTGAACAACAATTTAGTTTGCAGATTGATAGTACACAAGATGTTAGTGTTGTAGATCAGGCAGCAGTGTGCATCCGGTATATTTATGAAGGAGAAGTAAAAGAAAGGCTATTTGCCTTATTAAAAGTGGTAGATTCTTCTGGAAATGGCTATTATAATATGTTAAAACAACTTTTTTCTGAACATTCGATTAAGTTCAACAATATCATTGGTGAATCATTTGATGGAGCAGCAAACATGAGAGGGGAGTACTCTGGTCTACAATCCAAAATTAAAAACCAAGAAAACCCAAAAGCCATTTATATATGGTGTTACAGTCATGTGCTCAATTTATGCATATGTGATACTTGTAAAAGTTTGGAAGCTAAGAATTTATTTGGATTTTTGAATCGATTATCAACATTTTTTAGTGAATCATATAAACGTATGCTTGTTTGGTTACAAGAAATTAATTCAAGTTTGGGTTCAAATAAATTAAAAAAACTTCAAAAAATAGGGGAAAATAATACACGATGGTGGTCTCGAGAAAAAGCGTTGTATTGGATATTTTATGGAGATCAGTGTCTTTTCCCAAACATTATTTGTGCTCTATATCATATTTCCATTTCTAGTAACTTTGAACCTAAAGTTTGTTTTGAAGCATCTTCTTTATTACATAATTTATGTAACTTTAAAATAATTCTTACGGCTCATATATTTATGAATATCTTTAAAATTGTTGGACCAACTTCTCGTTACCTTCAGACAAAAGGTATGGATTTATTATCAGCCTGGGGTATGATAGATTCTATAAAACAAGAAATTGGACGGCTAAGTTTTGACTGTATTTTAAACAAATCTATAAATTTTTCGAATAATATGAATGATTTACTTAGTAGTATGAATCTTCCTGATGATATATTAGTTTCAAGTACGTTTCCTGTTACAAGGAAAAGCAGAAAAAAGAGAATGTATGATGAAATATGCGAAGATGAATCACCAGAATTACCACTTGACAAGTTTAGAGTAGATACATATCAAACAATAATTGACCAGATAACTATAAGTTTAAATGAACGTTTTACTGACAACAATAAATTGATAGCAGATGTTCAGTACTTATTACCTAAAAATTTTAAACTAATTGAACAAATGCCAAATACTGCATTAAAACATTTGGCAAATTTAGCAAATTTAGAACACATACAACTTTGTTTAGAACTTAAAAACTTTTCTAAAGTTTATCCAAAGATAAACATGTCTACAATAGAGAAAACTAAACAAATATACCATCAGCTTGATACTGAATCAGATGAAAATACAGATGACAATGAAGAGAATATGTATGAGAATACAGCATTTCCTTGTAAGTAAAATTATACTACCGATTTACTTACATAAGTGTAATTTAAAATGTTTTGTTTGAATATTATATAATATGATTTCAGGTAAAAATAAAACCACCATTCATGATACAAACAATTGCTTGCAATGTGTATATAAACTTTTATACAACTTAAACATGCATGTCTCTGCATATAGTGTATTATGTGCTTCTTATGAGTTTTTTCTCACATTATCAGTCACCGAAGTCAACTGTGAAAGAACATTTAGCAAATTAAAGTTGGTTAAAACAAGATTAAGAGCTAATATGTGCCAAGAGAATTTGGAAGCACTTTTAATCATGAGTGTAGAAAAACAGTTATTAAATGACATAGAAATAACAAAGGTCATTGATTATTTAAAAGCTAGTTCTAGTGTTATGAGTAAAATGTTTTCTTTGTAATTTTCATGTAATTAATAATAAAATGATGTAATAAATTGATTTAAAAAAAAAAAATGTTCATAATTAAATTGTTAGTAGGTAGGTACCTATTATAAGTTAAGTTATCTTAAAAATTATAATTCATATTGATTATTATGAATTATATTATGATTTTTATGAAGACATTTTTATATTGGGGGATATGAAAATTAATTAAAAATGAGATACTACCACAGATTAAATAAAATTTATTTAGTTTTATTTAATCTGATACTACATTTAATACAATATTAAACAAAAATTGTGGAAAATGATAACGAGTCACAAAAAATATTTTGATTAATGATTATATTTATTTATTTGATTATTTTTACTAAATATAATCAGTTGGACAGGAAACTGGATTACCTCCCCCCCCTCCCAAAAAAAAATATCCACGGAGGGATCCATCTCCCAATCACTCAAATCCCCCCTGTGAGGCGAACGCCCATGGGGGAAATGTCGGGCCACTAATTCTACTTTCCCACTGGGCCGGATCCTCCCCAGTCCGCCACTGTTTGACAATATTTAAATATAATATATCCTAAACTGACAAATCATCTTCGTTCAGAATCGTTTTTCGTATACAATGATACCTATCATTGCATTCAAATTTAACCTACCATAGTCTGAGGTCCACCCCACCCCCTAATATACAGCAGAGCGATACCTACTTACCCGCTTTTTTTTAATTCTATTTGAATTGTGATTGTGATTGTGATGAAATAAAAGAACTATCAAGTATAAAACACCTAGGATTGATCTATGACAATAATTTAAATTGGAAATACCATATCGAGCATTTAACTAAACTAGTGAGAACATTTTTTAATATTTTTAAAATACTCAGACTATTCTTAGATACTAAAGTATTAAGAATAGTTTATTATTCATTAGTAAATTCAATAATTTCTTATGGCATAAGTATATGGGGTAGTACTCTGGTAGTACCTTCAAAACTAATCTTACTCTACATAATAGGTACTACTGTAAATTTCTTAATTAAATATATCTTAAAAAAAAAACCATACCTAACCCCAACTAACGAGATATACACAATATTCAATGTTAATAATATCGAATAATTGCATAGAAATCATTTACTTTTATTACTTTACACATATAAGCATCTTATTAGAAAACCAACACATAATTTTGGTACCAGATTAAAAGAAAAGTCTAATGTAAATACTCCTATATGCAAGAAACTTTTTGGTACGATGTCACCTTTAAATACTGGTATAAATTTACTCCGTAGTAAAAATATTAATATTGATTCGTTCCAAACTTTTATTACATTTTAAATGTACATTAAATATTTATATTAACTAGTTAAAATATTAGTTCATAATTTCAATTTATATTATTCATTGTATCTATTTTATATTACATACTATTATTATAAAGACTCACCCAACCTAAAACAAGTTTATACTCATAGGATGGGTCAGAAAAAATATTATATTTAAAATTTAAATTGTATCTTGTGTTTCTGAAATAAAGTTATTAATATTATTATTATATATTAAGATAATATTAAGCTCATACATTTTGCTTAAGCATATTACATTTGGTGAGTAACTTTCATAATTTTTCATAACTATTATACCTAGGTACTATCTAATAACAATAAAAAAAAAACAACAAATTTCATAAACATGATAATACTCAGTTGACAATTGTTAAAAAATTAAAAATTAAATGATGTCTTAGGTATATAGTATGCATGTGATAGGTTTAGTATCATTATTAACCTTGTTATTAATCAAACATTTGAAAATAATTAAGTACCTACCTTAACCATTTTAATATTTTTAACAATTGGGTAATACCTACCTAACGATTAATAATAAAAAAAATATTTTCATCAATTTTGTTATATTTTTCTTCCAAGTTATGAATAATACCTATTTAATATTGAAATAGGTCTTAGCAAAAATAGAAATTGTTGTTTGAAAATGTATGTAAATAATTAGAATTTTTTTTTTTAAATTTTTATTGGATGGTTGCAGCTGTTATAGGTCGTAGGTATGCAATAAATAACTGTGCTTCATAAATCAGGTAAAAATTATATTCATTAGCTAAGAAGAATAAGAAAATGTCTACATATAATAGAGTAAAAAAACATCGTCAATTGAAACGTTCCGCTGTTGAAGAATCAGTAGTATCAAGTAATGAATCAGGCATTGTTGAACCATATTCAAATATGCCAATAGAAAATCCAGATTCGTCGACATGTGTATTTTTTAAAGACGATGTTGATGATCACTTGACCGATTCCTCTTTTGAGAATACTAACCAATCACCAAATTATGACGAATGTCCTATGTCTTCTCTGTCATTAGAAGAATCATCTAACTCAGATGAAGCCTCTTGTCAAGGAGGTGACAGTCAAAATATCAATGCTACAGTCACTACTTTCCGTGACAGATTGCAAGGTTGGGCTGTGAAGTTTAGAAATAACCTTACAGTTGAAGCAATAGATGGATTATTAGAGGTGTTACGGACTGATCATTTTTATAGTTTACCAAAATCATCAGTTGGTTTATTAAAAACAAAATCAAATGAAAACATTAAGATTATGATTAGTTCAAAGAACACTAACTGCTCTTATGTGTACTTTAGCAGTGGCGGACTGGGGAGGATCCGGCCCAGTGGGAAAGTAGAATTAGTGGCCCGACATTTCCCCCATGGGCGTTCGCCTCACAGGGGGGATTTGAGTGATTGGGAGATGGATCCCTCCGTGGATATTTTTTTTTGGGAGGGGGGGAGGTAATCCAGTTTCCTGTCCAACTGATTATATTTAGTAAAAATAATCAAATAAATAAATATAATCATTAATCAAAATATTTTTTGTGACTCGTTATCATTTTCCACAATTTTTGTTTAATATTGTATTAAATGTAGTATCAGATTAAATAAAACTAAATAAATTTTATTTAATCTGTGGTAGTATCTCATTTTTAATTAATTTTCATATCCCCCAATATAAAAATGTCTTCATAAAAATCATAATATAATTCATAATAATCAATATGAATTATAATTTTTAAGATAACTTAACTTATAATAGGTACCTACCTACTAACAATTTAATTATGAACATTTTTTTTTTTTAAATCAATTTATTACATCATTTTATTATTAATTACATGAAAATTACAAAGAAAACATTTTACTCATAACACTAGAACTAGCTTTTAAATAATCAATGACCTTTGTTATTTCTATGTCATTTAATAACTGTTTTTCTACACTCATGATTAAAAGTGCTTCCAAATTCTCTTGGCACATATTAGCTCTTAATCTTGTTTTAACCAACTTTAATTTGCTAAATGTTCTTTCACAGTTGACTTCGGTGACTGATAATGTGAGAAAAAACTCATAAGAAGCACATAATACACTATATGCAGAGACATGCATGTTTAAGTTGTATAAAAGTTTATATACACATTGCAAGCAATTGTTTGTATCATGAATGGTGGTTTTATTTTTACCTGAAATCATATTATATAATATTCAAACAAAACATTTTAAATTACACTTATGTAAGTAAATCGGTAGTATAATTTTACTTACAAGGAAATGCTGTATTCTCATACATATTCTCTTCATTGTCATCTGTATTTTCATCTGATTCAGTATCAAGCTGATGGTATATTTGTTTAGTTTTCTCTATTGTAGACATGTTTATCTTTGGATAAACTTTAGAAAAGTTTTTAAGTTCTAAACAAAGTTGTATGTGTTCTAAATTTGCTAAATTTGCCAAATGTTTTAATGCAGTATTTGGCATTTGTTCAATTAGTTTAAAATTTTTAGGTAATAAGTACTGAACATCTGCTATCAATTTATTGTTGTCAGTAAAACGTTCATTTAAACTTATAGTTATCTGGTCAATTATTGTTTGATATGTATCTACTCTAAACTTGTCAAGTGGTAATTCTGGTGATTCATCTTCGCATATTTCATCATACATTCTCTTTTTTCTGCTTTTCCTTGTAACAGGAAACGTACTTGAAACTAATATATCATCAGGAAGATTCATACTACTAAGTAAATCATTCATATTATTCGAAAAATTTATAGATTTGTTTAAAATACAGTCAAAACTTAGCCGTCCAATTTCTTGTTTTATAGAATCTATCATACCCCAGGCTGATAATAAATCCATACCTTTTGTCTGAAGGTAACGAGAAGTTGGTCCAACAATTTTAAAGATATTCATAAATATATGAGCCGTAAGAATTATTTTAAAGTTACATAAATTATGTAATAAAGAAGATGCTTCAAAACAAACTTTAGGTTCAAAGTTACTAGAAATGGAAATATGATATAGAGCACAAATAATGTTTGGGAAAAGACACTGATCTCCATAAAATATCCAATACAACGCTTTTTCTCGAGACCACCATCGTGTATTATTTTCCCCTATTTTTTGAAGTTTTTTTAATTTATTTGAACCCAAACTTGAATTAATTTCTTGTAACCAAACAAGCATACGTTTATATGATTCACTAAAAAATGTTGATAATCGATTCAAAAATCCAAATAAATTCTTAGCTTCCAAACTTTTACAAGTATCACATATGCATAAATTGAGCACATGACTGTAACACCATATATAAATGGCTTTTGGGTTTTCTTGGTTTTTAATTTTGGATTGTAGACCAGAGTACTCCCCTCTCATGTTTGCTGCTCCATCAAATGATTCACCAATGATATTGTTGAACTTAATCGAATGTTCAGAAAAAAGTTGTTTTAACATATTATAATAGCCATTTCCAGAAGAATCTACCACTTTTAATAAGGCAAATAGCCTTTCTTTTACTTCTCCTTCATAAATATACCGGATGCACACTGCTGCCTGATCTACAACACTAACATCTTGTGTACTATCAATCTGCAAACTAAATTGTTGTTCACCTAATTCCAATTTAATTTTATCTCTTATTGACTTCACAATAGATAGAATAACTTTATTTACTGTATTTTTAGACAGTAAAGTTACAAGTGAACCCCTGCCACAAGAAACCAATGATTTCTTTTCCAAATTTGCTTTTCTGCGTTTGCTGTTTTCTATGGCAGTATTCAAATGTTTGTACAGTGTAGCATCTCGTTTAGCCGTAAACTGTACCAATTCCAAAAAATTTCCTTTATTTAGATTGTCTTCATCATTCCATTTGTATAAGCTTTCAGAATTTTTAGAACCTCTTAATGGTAAATTTTGACGACCAAGTAATTTTATAATTTCAAATATCTCGTTTATAACATGGATATTTTCTAGAATTTGATTTTTCTTTAATGTCATTAAATTGTTATTAATACCAAATTCAATGGATTTTTCGTTAGTGGATTGAATAAACGCTTCTACAGAGTGTCTGTGTGTTAAAGAATCTTCGTGTATTTTAACAACATTATAAATATGTTTAAAGTTATTACAACCCTTAGAAAATATGGTTGCAGATGAACTAAAAGCAATACAAAATGGACAGTACATTGCTTTAAGCTCATTACCAATACAGAACACTGATAACCATTTCCGGGCAATTTTTTTATCATCTGGTGTTTTTCTAAAATATAGCTTTTCTAAATCTAGTCGAATATTACTGAAGTATGATGGTTGAATGGGATGTTGTTTGACAAAGTTTATCTTTTCAATAATATCAGCATTTTTTTTTAGTTTGAATAATAATTCTTCGTTGGATGACAAATTATATTGTAGAGATTCAATTTCCTAAAATAATATTAACATGAATTTTGTTATAAAATCATTTAACTTAAAAATATAGATCTTTATGAGTCAGCATATTATATACATTCCTCATATGATACTATGACAGAATTAAAAAAAGTATTTTGAAGTGAATTCAAATATT
Organism: Schizaphis graminum; assembly: GCA_020882235.1. Taxonomy (NCBI): domain Eukaryota; kingdom Metazoa; phylum Arthropoda; class Insecta; order Hemiptera; family Aphididae; genus Schizaphis; species Schizaphis graminum. The sequence continues at coordinate 18,916,974 of CM037035.1, read as the reverse complement.
TTAATCAGTCGTATAATGTGAACAAATTATGCATTACATATCAAAGGAATACATAAAAATGCAATATTATCATTATTATTTTAACACATTAATGTAATTTAAAATGTAGTTTTTTCTAAATCGATTTGTTCAATAGAGAATATTCAAACAATTGTAATAAAATAAAAAATCTTACCAATACACTCTCTGTAGCTGTTGTTTTTTGGTTGGTAGTTAAAGATGAATCTAAATCAATATTAATAACACCAGTTGAATCTTGTACAGTATGCTTTTTCTGTAGTGTAGCAGTAGAACGACTATCACACTAAAATTTAAACAAAAATAATTAGCTAAATTAACTTATAATTATGTAGATAAATGAAGTTTTTTCTAGATCGATTTGTTCAATAGAGAATATTCAAACAATTGTTAATAAAATAAAAAATCTTACCAATACACTCTCTGTAGCTGTTGTTTTTTGGTTGGTAGTTAAAGATGAATCTAAATCAATATTAATAACACCAGTTGAATCTTGTACAGTATGCTTTTTCTGTAGTGTAGCAGTAGAACGACTATCACACTAAAATTTAAACAAAAATAATTAGCTAAATTAACTTATAATTATGTAGATAAATGAAGTTTTTTCTAGATTGATTTGTTCAATAGAGAATATTCAAACAATTGTAATAAAATAAAAAATCTTACCAATACACTAGCAGTAGAACTATCACACTAACAAATTTAAACAAATCAAAATAGTAATATTTGAGTTGTGTATACTAATGTAAAATTTAAAAAATGTACATGGTATACATAATTATAAATCATAAATGTATAATATTCACAAAAGTAAAAATAAAAAATAATTACGGTTAATGGAAGAAATAACTACTTACTTCAGAGTTTACTGGAGATGATGTCTTATAAAAGATATTACTTATTTTTTTACATTTTTTTGCTGAATCAGCTAACAGTTTTTTATTTTTTTCTCTGGTTTTCTGTGCCCCACCTTTAACGTATTTCTTATTGTTGTCACTCATTTTAAATATACAAATTAAGTAAAGAAGAACACTATAAGTAACTAATTAAGTATGGTACAATACAAAGTCTGATTAGTCTTAGTTGTCGTCACTCGTTAGTTTAATGAAAACTGTAAGCTGTAATATCAGCTGTACTCTGTACACAAAAACACAGACATCAAATAGACCAATAGACGGACGTATCACGTAATAGGTATAACCCAACAGTTAGTTATTTTTAGATCTTATCGTTAACTTGCAAAATTATTTCACATAACTGTCATTAACTGATAACAGTACACCATACAGCACGACATGTCACGGACTATGTAGAAAATACATTTAGCAAACCAATATTAAAATATAAATATTGAATGTTTTTTATTTGTCATTGGCGTGGCCCGACGGCCACATAAAGCATGCGGCCCAGTGGGACATTTCCCACTGTCCCACCGGGCCAGTCCGCCACTGTACTTTAGCGTTGAAGAAAGTTTGAAAGAAATAATAACTGATGAATATCTAGATGACAGTATACGTTTATTGTTTAACGTGGATGGTTTGCCATTGTTTAATAATTCAAATGAACAGTTCTGGCCTATTTTGGGTCTTATCATACATAGTGAATACGAATCAAAACCATTCATTGTATCTGTTTACAGTGGTGATGCTAAACCAAAAAGTTTAAATGAGTTTTTTGAAGATTTTGTTGAGGAAATTAAAATTTTAGTTCAGAATGGAGTGACGATTGAAAATCGTATATTCAAAGTAGACATTATTGGATTTACGTGTGATACACCTGCAAGATCGTTTCTTAAGCAGTGTAAAGGTCATGGAGGCTTTTATGCTTGCGAGTGGTGTGAAATTAAAGGCAAGACTAAAAACAAAAGAAGAGTATATCCCAGTGTAAATTCTAAACGACGCACTAAAAAAAGTTTTATTAAACAACGACAAGCTGACACCATCTGGGAGAAAGATCACCTTTATTAAGTATACCAGTGGTTCTCAACCTTTTTTGTACGACGACACCTTAATTTAGATCCATAAAAATGGCGACATACTTAAAAATTTTTTTATGGATTTTTGAAAAAGTAAAAATTACAAATCTATGTAAATTAATACATTTAAGTTCATGTTAGCATTTTATTTGAAAAAAAAAAACAAATCTTTTAAATTTACATTATTAAAATATAAACAATTTAAATTAGGTATTAAAAAAATATTATTATAAAAACAGCGTTAGTTTATAATGGAAATTAGTGCGATACTTGTGATTGGCGAATTGAACATACGTCTTCAATTCGTGGGCGAATTGTTAACAAACTTACGCGTAATTCACTTTCAATATCTTTAAGCGTTGACCTTTTTTTGGTTTTTGTTACTTCTAATATCGAAAATGCTGATTCACACATATATGATGTTGAAAAAGGAAGCAAAATTTGCAACGCTTTTTTGCTCACTTCTGGGTATTCGTTTTGCAAAGAAATCCAAAATGAATCATTTTCAGACATATAAAATTTAGATTTTAACGTGGTATCTGATGATATTTCTAGTAATTGTTCTTTTTCCGTAGAAGATAAGTTTGCATTTTTTATATTTTCTTCTCCATATGGACCATATAATGAAACTACCCACTGTATTTCAGTTGTTAGAAGTGATGGAAAATAACTCTTTAAATTTCGAGAAAGTGTCAATAAATGTTCGTACATTATATTTTTTAATTCCGTTTTTTGATTTATGCTTAAATGGATTTTTGATTCTTCAACTGAAGAAAATCATGAAAAATCATCATTTTTTATGCATGATAACCATCAATTAATTTTTTTTTGAAACTTTCCATTTTATCACTTGTTGAAATTATGTTTTCTTTACGACCTTGCATACTCGAATTTAAAACATTTAGTTTTTGAAAAATATCAGCAAGGTAAGCTAATTTAGCACACCACATTTGATCATCAATTTTATTTGCATAATTATTTATGTTTTCAGCTTCAAAAAAAATTTGTAATTGATCTTGAAGTTCCAATACACGATTTAATATTTTACCCCCAGAAAGCCAACGTATTTCAGTATGATACAACAAAGTAGTGTGTTCTGTACCGATATTTTTACATAATTCTTCAAATATTCTACATTTTACTAGTCGTTTTTTAATATAGTTAATCATTTCAATGACAGTTTTGAGAACATCACTTAATTCTCCCCCATCCGAACTTTTTACCATAAGAGCTTCACGGTGTAAAAAACAGTGAATTGTTATTAAATTAGGTTTTTTATTTTTCGCGAGAGTCAGAAATCCTTTAAATCGGCCAGTCATCGCCGCTGCACCATCTGTGCAAATTGAAATGCAGTTCGACCATACCATATTATTTTCTTCGAAATAATTATCAACAGCATTGAAAATATCAACTCCAGTTGTTGTAGTTTGCAATTCACGGCAAAATAAAAATTGTTCAATTATTTTTTCCTCATTGACAAATCGTATGAAAGAAATTAATTGAGATTTACCAGAAACATCGGTACTTTCATCAAGTTGTAATGCGAATTCTTTATCTTTTTGTAATATCTCATTTACATTTTTTACAATATCCTCCGACATTGTTATTATTCTTCGACGAACAGTATCATTTGACAGTGGTATGTTTGAAATTTGTTCAGCTGCTTCTTTACCAAACATGACATCAACAATTTCTTTACAAGCTGGTAAAATCAATTCTTCTCCGATGGTATGTGGTTTTTTTTTCTTTGCAATTAACTCAGAAATTTTAAAAGAACATAAAAGAGATTTATCAGATATTTTTAAACGTTTTTCCATGAACGTTGAATTTTTTTTTTGTGATGACAATAAACGCGTAAAATAGTCAGAACTTTTTTTACTAATATGACTATGATTTTGATCTAAATGTCTTTTTAATTTATTTGGTACCATAGACTCGTTTGATAAAGTTACGCCACATACAATACACTGAGGTATTTGATTATTATCATCACCAATAAACGTAAATCCGAAATTTAAATAGTTGTCTTTATACTTACGACGCTTTACTGTTTTATCATTAATTGTTGATGAAGACGGTAACGGCAAATCAGTGGAGCCATCAGTGCTCGTGTTAACCGAAGTTGAAACTTTTTTAATTATAAATTTGTCCATACTTAATGTACCTTTTTTAATATGGTATGTATAAGAAAATATGAAAATATAACGAAATTACACAGACACAACGCGCACAACACGGTGATCACGAATGAGAATAGTGAGAACGTGCTTATTTACGTACCTACCTATAAAGCACATAATCCCAATTTACTATTTATCAGTTATGATTACGTCAAAATCATTACGAGGTAAGAATATCTTCATAATTGTTTTTCTTATCTCTGGGTTTTACTATTTCATCATAATGCTGAAATAATATCATATATGTCAAATGAAACTATATGTAATATATTAATAATTAATATATAAATAATATACTTTGGCGACACACACCACGGTAATACGCGACACACTAGTGTGTCGCGACACACCGGTTGAGAACCACGGAAGTATACCACACTTTGACCCTGTCAAATCAGTATTCTTAGATTCGATGCATTTGCTATACTTGGGAGTAATGAAATGGATATTACATAAACTGCTCGGGACAAAAAGAGTTGATCGTAGATGCAAAATTTCTCGTCCAAAAAAAATTCTTTTAAATTCTACCTTAAAAATATTTACTAAATTTGTTCCTAAAGAGTTTCAAAGAAAAAAGTTTGAATTAGATGCGCTTAGTAACTGGAAGGCAACACAGTTTCGTTTCTTTTTGCATTACTGTGGTGTTTTGGTGCTACGTAAATGCCTTTCTAAAAATATGTATCATCATTTTCTACTATTAGTAGTTGCGTGTAGAATACTTTGTGATCCTGAACTATGCACTACCAAAGTCAACTATGCAAGAGAATTATTGAAGAAGTTTTTTGAGCTTCTTCCTTCGTGTTATGGAACTGATTCACAAGTGATGAATAATCACAACCTAATTCACTTGGCAGACGATGTGGAACACTCAAAAATTAATTTATCTGAAATTTCAGCATTTCCGTTTGAAAATTGTCTCGGTAAAATCAAACGACAGATTGTTGGAAAAAATAATCCTTTGGCTCAGTTGATAAGAAGAATGTCTGAACAGAAAATGTGTCCACTAACAGCTAAGAAGAATGCTATACATAAAAAAAATTATCTTACTGTTAACCCTGACATTTTACATACAAATAAGAACAATGTTAAAAGTGTTATTTTGAATGGAGTTAAATTAAGTAATTGTAGACCTAATAATGTTGTTTTACTCAAGTCAGGTGAAATTTTAAATATATTTAGAATAAAAAAAAAACGAACGGGAAAGTATTTGTTTGTATGGGTTTACATTCAGTACGATCTCAGATGTTTTCAAATATCCATGTAATTCATCAGAAGTTGGGATCATGAAATTGGGTAAATTATCAAGAAGGAAAAAAATTATTCCTTTAGAAAATGTACACAAAAAATGTGTCTTTTTTGAAAATGGCCATAGCAGTTTTGTAGTTACTTTTCTTCATAGTTCATAAACATTACTTTTACAACAATTATTTTTGTTACTTGCTATAAATTACTACTTATTCTATTAAAAATTAGTGTTAAGTCAATAATGTTTTACAATATATATTAATACTTTATATTGTTAAATATTTGTTTATTTTTTTGTTCTTTAATTAAATTTTTGTATTATATAAATGTTAAATTTACGTTTTCAGTTTTATAATTTTTAATTGATCTGACAAATTGTCAAAAAATTATTAAAAATATGGATTATAAGGAAGATGTAACACATTTCATAATTAAATTTATGGAAAACAACAAATATGGCAAAGCAAATATTGACCTAGTACCAATATCGTGGACCTATTATGTGGAAGGCAAATTGTATTGCAAATATCCGACAAAAAAAGATTACCATAAAATAGATAAAATGAGCAAAGTTTCATCTATTTATGGGCCTTTTTGGAAAGGTTATGAAGTGAATGTGATTAAAGAAGTTCGTGAGTATTAAATTTCGGTTTTAATTTTAGATTCTGAACGGAGTTGTATCAATGTATAACATAAGCACATATTTTCTGATTAATAGTTTTATCTCCAATATGGTATTTTAGGAAATTACGATCAGGGTCTTAGAAGAATGAACAGGGCATTCTCAGACACATTAGTTCACAGCAGCAATGTCGATGATCAATATAGAAGTCAAGAAGAAGACGACCCTATTAATCTAAGTGGAGTTGAGCTAAAAAATTATCTAAAAGATATACCTCCTTTTAATGCTGCAGAAGAAAAAATAAATGGTAATTGGCCTTCATGTATAAACATAAATAAAGAATAATTGTACTGAATTTATACTTCAAAACCCATGTCTAAAATAGATAACGGTAGTGTGCAGTCTGGGATGTCAACATCATTCGATTCATTTTCAAAAAAAACCAAGCAAAAAAAACCTAAGAACAAGTCCTTGAGTAGCATTGCTTTTTCTAGTAAAAATGATGATGCCATAGTTGTAGAGGACAGTGATATAAATGGTAATTAATTTTATTTATAATATAATAACCTAATGAATTTATAGTTAAATAATTATATTTAAAATAGATGATGATGTGCAGTCTGAGATGTCAACATCATCCGATTCATTTTCAATGACTTCCAAGCAAAAAAACCCTAAGAACAAGTCCTTGAGAAGCATTGCTTTTTCTAGTGTAAAAAATGTTGCCACAGTTGCAGGACAAAAAAAAAAGAAAAGGTAATTAATTTAAATTGTATATCACCTAATGAATTGATAATTCAATAATTACATTTAAAATAGATGATGATGTGCAGTCTGAGATGTCAACATCATCCGATTCATTTTCAATGGAGAGTGATATAAACGGTAATTTATTTTAATTATGGGCAAATCTTTTGAATATGTGCGATTTCTTTGGATGTCAATATTTCTGAATTTATGTCTATCTAACAGATAATGATAGTAAGATACAGTTCAATCTTGCTCAGTCATCTCAAAAGTCTAAAACCAAAAAAAAATCTATGCCAATTACCAAACCAAATCACAATAAACGTAAGATTTTTAACTTAAAATGTTTCAACATAACAAAACTATCACCTTATATCATTTTCTTACAGTTATAATTATAATTTTGTTTATAATGCTTTTAAAAATGTAGCTTTAAACATTAAAAAGAAGAAACAGTGCCCAACATGTGGTTGTACATGTGCAACAGGTATATTTTCAGTCAAGTTCTTAAGGCATTCTTATAAAAAAGATATTAAATATTCTTAGTTTCAACTATGGATATTCTAAAACTTTCCTAAAAAGTATACGATAACTGCTACATGTATTTTAAAATTCTATCATGCTTAAATAGTTTAAATAAAAATTAGAATGATATTACATACAGTGCTTGAATTAGGTCAAAGTACCTCATATTTTAGATTCTGAACGGAGTGATGAATGTATTGATTTTACAATGATGTGTGTTTTTTTTTTTTTTTTGTGTCTGTGTACAGCATAACTAGTCGAAATAATGCTTCAATTTCAAACTTTGGGGGTGGTTTCCGATGGAAAAGTGGATATCCTTGGTGCATTATAGAGGTGAAAAGTAAACATTTTCCAACAGTTTTCAAAAAAATCGAGAAAAACAAAAAAAAAATGACAGAAAAACGGGAATTTTTACGCAAAAACAGTTTTCGAAAAATCGAAATTTTTATTTTACTATAACTCAAAAACTAATCGATGTAAACACTTGAAATTTTCACCAAATGTTTATATTAGTGTTATCTATATACAGTTAAATTTTCAAAGAATTTTGACTTTTTTTGAGCTATTTATAGACAATTGAAATTTTTAATTTTTTTCAGTATTTTTTTTTAAAATAACGATAAAATTTTTTTGGCCGGCCAGAAAATCTTGAAAATTTAATACAAGGTTTCTTATAAGTTGTTCTTAAAGTGATAAAAAAAAATCCGAAATCGTTAGTCACAATTTTTTTTTATAAGTGCTAAAAGTTCGAATTTATACGAAATATGTCAAAATTGCGAAAATTGGCAAGTAATTTTGTGGTTGAAAAATCGTAAAATTTTTTTCTTTTATAACTAAGTTTTGAAAATTTGGTACAAGGTTCTCCATAAATTTTTTTTCAATTATCTGTAAAAAAAACTCGACCAGATTCAGACAAAAAATTTTTATGAGTGTTTGAAATTTAAATTTTTACAAAACCGCGTTAAATAACGGTTTAGCCTCAAACGATATTATTTGATATTTGTTGTTATTCAAACAGTATAAGTCATAAACACTTGAAAATTTTACCAGTTATTTAGATTGCCATTTTCTTTACATGATTTGATTTTCAAAATATTTTGATTTTTTTTGAGCTATTTATAGACAATTGAAATAATCAATTTTTTTTTATTTTTTTTTTTATAATTGTTGATAAAAAAAATTTAGCTGGGTCAAATTACTTGAAAATTTAATTAAAGGGTCCACATAACTTGTTCTAACTCTCATTCAAAAATTACAAAAATACATAGGCACAATTTTTTTTTATTAGCATTTGAAGTTCAAATATTGACAAAAATTCGTCAAAATCATGAATATTTTTCACTATTTGGTAGTTAAAAATGTATAAATATTTTTCTATCAAATGCTAAGAATTGAAAATTTAATGCTATGCTGTCCATAAGTTATGCTTAGAATAATTATAAAAAAGTTTGATAATTATTCAATTTAAAAAATTTTACGAGTGTTTAAAGTTTTAATTTTAATTTGAAATCAAAAATACACGTGTAAAATAACGTTTTACTAATAAATAATTTTCGATTTTTGTTATTTTTTAAAAATTACTAAACGTAAAATCTTGAAACTTTTACTTAAATGTTTGAATTTGCTTTTTTTTTATTCATTGTCTAAAAATCCGCGAGTATAGTTAGAATCTTGAATATTTGAATTGCCGCTTTAATTTCCCTCCGGAACCATGTGAGTAATGTCTGATAGTGGGTAATGATAACGAGAGAACAAGCTAGTTTGTTTATACCGGAAATCGTTAATTCTAAAATATATTGTTTAATCATATGGAGGAAAGTACATTCCTACCATACCACTATAACACTATACTATTATATTATGTTCGTGTACTATACTACAACTATAGACTCTAGTTTCAACCATGGCAAAATGAACATAAATCAATTTTTGTAGAAAAAGAACATTCATGGTATTCACTATTCTTTTCTATGTTATCAACTTACTATCAAAGTTTAAAACCTAGTTCTTGCATACTATATAATATTTAATATTACCGAATGGCGAATTGTAATTATTTGTAGTTGTTACTTGTTTTCTAATACCTCGTGAGTTGAATTTCTATTTTTTTTTTTTTTTTAATTAATTACGTCGCAGTATTTTTTATTACATAATATTGTTTAAATTGTTCGTTCGAATAACCAAATGAATAAAATATTGGTCAGTCATGCGACTGATGTAAGTTTTTTTTGAAACCGTTAATCCGGGTCTATATTATACCATGTTGTGGAGAGTTGAATATATTCAACTTGTAGGTGACATGTTACCAATATTTTGTTACCCGTGTATCAAATATAAAATATGTGACACGACATATAATTGTGAACCCGACTTAAGTTGTGTTTTCGAAATGAAAAACATTTGGACCAAAACCTTACAAAACATTTCCAATGAATATCCAACGCAAACTGTTGTGATTATGGGCGACTCTGCGTTGGCTCGATGTAAATTTAGACATTACAATACAACCATTCAATGTAGTACTAACACTTTAGTACTATTTTCGGTGAGTACTTTCTTGATATGGTGGTTTACAGTGAGTTATTTAACAAAATGCACCTACATTTTCAGGTCCTACAACCCTGACGTTGATCGAAGCTGCATTAATGTACATATATTACGCAGCAGATATTAATCATGATGTGATATTGGCCAAAATATATGCGCCTGCTACAAACAGTAAAACTCAATCCTAACCTAACCAGGTATAGTAACATTTGGCATCTGTTTTAGAATTTTTTTTTATAAACCTAGTAATTTGTATTTTAAAAACTAAAATGAATAACATTTACAGTGTTTTATTTTTATAAATATTTCTTTATTAAATTTTTAATTTATTGTCATTGGCGTTATGGTCCTTACTGGACCTGGATTGATGACCATGGCATCCATAAGATTGGTGAGTGGAGTATGAGTAGCCGCCTATAACATAATTTACTAGTATTTGTATTTTAAAGCAATATACAATCATTTTAACATAATAAACATAATACTAATTAGCTATATATTATAACTCATGCAAGGCTTCTGCAAATTTTAAGTACCTACATTTCTAATATAGACTATTATTAGTATCTTTTAAATTGTAGTTGGTAAAAATTTATGATGATTTGATTAGAATGTAAACCTCCAAAAAAGTCTCTCCCAATACCAACATTTATTAAATTTATCAACTATCATATGTTTAAATAAATATCAATGCTAACAGTGGCGTATCCAGAGGCGGGGGCCACAGGGACCGTATCATATAATATATAAAACATAATAGGTATGTAAATTAATTTATTTTGGCTATGTACTGGTTTGGAGTTTAAATTAAAAAAAAAAAAAATGATTGTTTCATTAAAAAGATTATAAATATTCTACAGATACTATTGTTCTATGCAGACACCTATAACATTATAACCTTTATAAGCCACAACCGCGGTAGTAGTTTACAAGGGCCCTCTTATAAAAAACAAAAAAAGGTTTCTTACATTTATAATATTTATAATCATAATATAAAATAAAGATAATAATTGCATTTTCCGTGTACATTTAATATGAAATTAAAATTCTTTATCATTAAATAATTAAATAAAATATACAAATTTAAAATAATACTTTTAATAATATTATAATATACTTAGTAAATAATTAATATAATATTAAATACTAGTATTTTTATAATCAATGGTTCAATGTTTACAAATTGATTCGATGGGAGTCCGGAGTCGCGAGTTAACTTAATATTCTTTTCCATTTAGATATGGGCCCCTAATATATAAAACGTCCAGTGGCCCCCAGCGATCGCCGGGTAGCCAAGTGGGCAAAACCGACACTGTTAAAACTCACTAATTAGATATTTGTTCTTTTGTAAAATATTATACCTATCATTTATTAATATTTCATGTAAATAAATAATAACTTAGGTATCCTGTTAAATCGTTATGACTAAAGTTATTGTTTTTAAATTTTAATTGTTCTAACTCTAAAAAGCAGAAATTAAATAATATGAGTTCAAATGATTTAGTTCCAATTTCGGTAAGAAAAAAAATGTGTTTACCTTAATACTGATACATTTGTTATTAATGATAACTATTTTTAATATTGGTAATTAATTGTTGTTTAAACAATAGAATATAAGCTCATAAAATGACAATGCAATAATGACGACCACTAATGCACATATTTGAAAAATTAAAAATTATTTGAATGTTATATATTTAATTTTTTTTTTGTCCCCCCCCCCTTGTAGAAATCCTAGCTACGCCACTGAATGCTGATATATCATTGTTATTTGTTAACCTTTTAGATCCTGAACTTTAAAGATTTGTTTACTAGATGGTTATAGAAAATATAAAACCACCTTGTTATATGTGTAATTGTAAATAATATATATAGATAAGTACTGAAAACTTACTTTATGTTTACGTTCGTTTATCACGTCACGCATGTCACCAGTTACCGAGCCAGTCACTGCTTCATTGGGCTGCCACCAGCAAGCACCAAAATGGTTTTTAAAGCACACTTGGCATTCTAGTTAAAAAATAATATACATTTCCATTATTCTTTAAGTTTGATAAACATTTAATCATTAAAATACATTTATCCAAATATACTTACTTTTCTTTAATTTTTTGAATGTACAGCGCCCTTTGTGGTGTTTTTTGCAAACATGGCATTCTTAAAAATAATTTAAATCAATTTGATATGAGAAATTCATTAAATTTAACACTGTATTAGTACACTTATACATACTTGGTTTGTAATTTTTTTTTTTTTTTTTGATACGGCTTGCACAGCAACTGTTTTTTTTCTTTTTTATTAACAGTTTCTAAAAATAAAATAAAAATTAAAACACAATTTATAAAAAATAATTACATTTTGGGCTTACTTACTCTCTGGTGTAGTTTTGGCCGTTTTGGGGGACTCCATCCCATAATAGTTATTATGTATAATATTGTATGCCATCTAGACAATTTTAAATAACAGTGTTTATTGTAAAATTCCAAAATTAATAATGTAAATCCTAACAGGTTATTTGTAAAAATTCTCACTCCCTAATTTTTTTTTTTTTTTTTTGGTTTTCCACGACCCTTTTAATGATCATTTGTAACCCCAAAGAACTGACTATCTGAAACTAGATATAAGCAATATCTTCAGGAAAAAAATCTAATCATTAGCTACAACAGTATCTAACAATAAATTAATATACAGTTACAGCCGTTATTGAATTAAATTGCCGTGCACTCATGAGTTGGTATTCGGAATAAAAAGCCGATGCTTTAGGCAAATAAAGTTCTGGGAAAACAATTAGTTTTAAATAGTTTAATTTGTATTAGTCAATAAAATATGTAGGTATACTAGTATAATAAAAAAAGTATTATTTAGTTCATCAGTTGGTAGGTACTGGGCTTTTTCTCTGATCACAATGGCATTGTCACCAGATATTTTTCACTTATTATATTTAAATATGGTTATAGGTTGTTGACTTTTAAAAAGCACTTGTGTTGATTGGCTACCTATTTAAATATTATTTATAATATTATAATTATTTACAAATTGTATTCTTAGGGGTTACATTAAGAATTTTTTCTGTTAATATTAAATGTATTAGCAATACATTTAGCACTTATAAAACGTTTTGTTAAATTATTTATTTTACTATTATTTTTAAATTTGTTTATATAATTTTGAAATATATTTAAATCAGTGGTTTAACCTTTTTGACACTGCAAATTACTTGGAGAACCTTCGATATATCACTAACCACCATCAATTTTATACCTTATTTTTTGTCATAGTCAAGAATTAATTTTTTCACATGTTTTATAACTTAGATTATGAATGAATAAAATACAGTGAAATTCTTTATAGATGGCATATTATAATGTTTATTATTGTTAAGTTTAGGTAAAAGTTTTACATTTATTAGCAATTTAACACAAATTATTATTATTAAAAAAATGTATATTGTATTATTATTTTTATCAAAAGTAAATTAAAATCATAAAAAAATAAGTTAATGTGATTTTTGGAATTGTGTTTTTGGAATTGTATTTCCTTTACTAATAATTAATAAAGATATTAAATTAATATAAAATTAAAATTAAAATAAAATATTTTTTAAATTTTGTAGGTATGGTCCGCAGACCATAGGTTGGTGGGAACCTCTGATTTAAATATAATATGGTATATGTATATGTCGGGTTTCAAACATATTTTGTTACAGAAATTATTAAAAGCATTTGTGTTTTCCAATTTTATTTAGGAATTTAAATTATAATGACTTATAAGGGGGGGCTATATTATATCCGAAAATATTTCAACCGAAAATAAATAGGTAGAAAATATTTTAGCCGAATCGTATTTTAGTAGAAAAATATTTCATCCGAACCGTATTTTAGCAGAAAAGTATTGAATACGATAATATAATATACGAAAATTATTTTATTAGAAAACATTATATCCGAAAATATTTTTCGGCTTAAATACGGTTCTGGTGAAATATTTTTCGACTAAAAAACTGTTCGGATAAAATAGTTTTCTTTGTGGATATTTTCTTATAATATATTTTTAAAATAAAATACTTATCGTACAAAATATTTTCTATTCTATTATTTTCGATGTTTAAATTTTTCGGATAAAATACGGTTCGGATGAAATATTTTTCGACTAAAATACTGTTCGAATAAAATATTTTTCGGCTTAAATACGGTTCTGGTGAAATATTTTTCGACTAAAAAACTGTTCGGATAAAATAGTTTTCTTTGTGGATATTTTCTTATAATATATTTTTCGGATAAAATACTTATCGTACAAAATATTTTCTATTCTATTATTTTCGATGTTTAAATTTTTCGGATAAAATACGGTTCGGATGAAATATTTTTCGACTAAAATACTGTTCGGATGAAATATTTTTCTACTAATATAATATTCGGATTAAATATTTTTCGGATAAAATACGGTTCGGACAAAATATTTTCGGATATTTTACGCGTTCCCCTTATAAGTATTATTTTTAATAAATCCTACTCTATTATTTTTTTTTTCTTTTATAACTTTGATATAATAGGTACTATAATTTATAATACAATTTTAATCCTGAACTGACAGCAAATCTTATGAAACATTTTTTACACATCGCCAATTATATTATTCATTTAAAGAAATTCTAATTGTTTGTGTGTTAACATTACTTATCCAGTTAAAAAATAAAATATTAATTTAAAGTTAAATCAATACCTAATGTACTTACTTTAAGTCTTGAAGTTCTTCTTGAAGGTCTTCTTCTAGTTGAAGTAGAACGTCGAATGGTCCAATTATTTTCGTAATTTATCGTGTGTGCCAAAATCGGAAGTTTATCTCTACTGATATATGTCTCAAGGATCCTTGTCAATTTATTATTTTTTTTTTTCTTAATTACTTATCATTATCGTAATTTATTGCCTGTACTCGCTGTATAATTTTACTCGTTTTCTACCGATGCTGTTCGATGTGGGTCTAAGTCATAGATACTATTCATTGTTATACCTATCTTATGTTTAGGCCTTTTGAAATTTCAACCGTCATATTAAGTAATTGGCGACACGCGCGTCGAAATATCAAAATACATTTCTTTTGGATTTTCGAAATTGTAATCGTTATCTTAGTAATTGCTAACACGCGCAACAAAATATCAAAATACATTTTTTTCTATACCTTCCTTTCTACCTATAGTTATTGTCACCAACTCGCCGATAATTTATTTTATTTTAAATTCTGTAAATTCTGATTTAGTGTGTTTTTGGCAATCGATGTGAAAGGGACTTGTTTTCATACACATTTATATATCTAATAAATACATTGTTTTTTTTTTTCTGGTAAGTAAATACTTAGTTTATAATTTTAATATACCTAATAGGTACATACTACATAGGTGCAGTGGTATGTTTACGGGAGGTGATCTTAAAGATGTATCATGTTCCTGATCCATACTTTGATTTTGAATGAAATTTATTTTATATTTATTTATTATTATTTTGTATATTGTCCGGGCCACCTTCTTCTGTTTTAATAGTATTATAGCCCATATTAGTGGAGCTTGCTTAAGGGGATTGGAAACGTTGATTTTCTGTCTTTGTCTTACACACGTGGAATATAGGAAAAATAGCTATACGCGCCTGATAAAAATTAAGGTACTTCTAGTTGTTCGATTTAAAATATTTAAAGATGATTGAATTGGTATACAAGTTTACTTTGCATCAGTCGAAGTATATTTCTAATATTTTCAATACGAGTATATATTTAATAATACAAATTGACAAATTTATTAAATTTAAAATATTTATTCTCATCAAAATATTTATTTTAAACAATAAAACAATCGAAAAAGTACTTCGACCGATGCAAAGTAAACTTGTATACCAATTCAATCATCTTTACATATTTTAAATCAAACAACTAGAAGTACCTTAATTTTCGTCAGGCGCGTATAGCTATTTTCCTATATTCCACGTGTGTAAGACAAAGACAGAAAATCAACGCTTCCAATCCCCTTAATTGTAAATATCACTTTGCGATGGTATTTAAAGCTTGATAATACTACACAAAACTCAAATTACAATTATAATTATAATTTGGTCTCCATATTTTTTTTTTTTTTGTTTTTTCAATTTTTTTTTTCATCATTAAACCACTCATGTCTCATATTGATTAATTATTTATAGTTTTTCACAAATTATCATAAGTTTATACTTCAATAATTTTCAAATGCTAAACTGAATATCATGCTCAGTAAAACAATTTGTGAATCGATGTTTGTAGAAACGTCACGAGTCATAGGTATATTTTATGAAATTGAGATGTTAATAAAAGCGTATACTATTATTATATTCATATTAGGTATGTGTTTCTATGCGTTGAGTGAAAAAACCGTCTTTATAGTTGTATTATTAGTAGGTATATGATATATTTTAATAAGTACTTATTCTTAAATTATAATCCATCTATTGTGCTTATTGTAAATATATTTATACAGATTGTACGCAAATAAAAATAAATATGACAAAAAAAAAAACTTATTCTTAAATTAATTTTATTTTCAAAAATATTTATATATTATACAGTTTTTATCAATTATCCGAAAGTTTTAAATAATTGACTTATGACGTTTTTTCAATCATCGAGTCGTGTGTAAATAGTATATTATATTAGTACCTACCTATATCAAGAATTTCCTCATTTATGAGAATAATTTTTTTCGTTTATTAAGTTGTGTAGTGTATAGGTATGTACCTACATTGTATATTTTATGAATACAGCAATTAATTAAAATTTATCGCTGAAGAAAAGTCCGGATTCAGTAATTTATAGTCGGACAAAAAGTTAAAGCACATTATTTAGTTTCTGACCAAAAATCCGAAAATACAAAATATTCTATAAAACTAATATTTATTTTTAAAATTTAAAAATGTCTGTACATATACCTAATACGTATTGTATTATTTTTTTTATATTTTCTTATTCTTATTATTTCGTATAACTAACAAAAATATAACGAAAATCCACTATAGTTAATTACCTATATATTATATTATATATCTCTTAGACCGTATATGATCTAAGTTCTAATAGCTATATCTATCGCTATGATATGTGGCTGTTTGTCTACATGTTAGCTACCATAAGATTATATAATTTAGTATCTACAAGCGATAATCAATATTACCACGATTATTATATAGATCTATATTCTAGATAAATACATGTATCTAGATACCTATTAAAATAATAATAAATTATATAATTATGAATGAAAATTGAATAGAATAATTTGTATTTTCGGACTTTTTGTTTGTCCGACACTAAAAATGTGTTCGGACTTTTCCATAGACTTTTTGACCGATTACCAATTAAAAAGTACTCGTATATTATGATTTTCATGTTGAACAATAATAAATACCTATAATAAGTACATATTTTATTTTAAATTCTGATTTAGCGTGTTTGTAGCTGTCGATGTGAGGTGCTTGTTTTCATCCACTTTCCGACTTCCGTATACCTATCAAACGCATTGTTTTTCTGGTGAGTAACTGCTTAAGTTTATTATAATGTTAGTAGGTGCACATTGGTATAGTAGCGTATTTACGGGAGGTGATCCTTGAGATTATCATGACCTAGAGTCATTTAACGTAATTGTAAAAACCCCATTGCATTGGTATTTAAGTATTTAACTCTTGATGATATTGCATAAAACTCAAATTATAATTATAGTTTGTTCACAACGTTTTTTGGTTGATTTGTACATCTCACTATAATTAAATTGTATATTTATTATTTGAATCGAATAATGGTTTTAACACGGATGTATCTACGGAAAATAAATATTTTACTGATACCGTAAATTAAGAAGATTCAATTTAAAATTAGTTTCATAAAAAGTTGTTGTGTAACAACTAATATGATCATTGATCATCTATAGTTTTTAATCGAAAATAAATAAGCTAATTTCTTTTTCAAAAGTCGATATTTCTATGAATTGATGTTACCCAATTAAAACCCATTTTCAGAGGTAATAATTAGTTGTTAGAAATGAAAATTAGTTACAATAAAATACTGTTGACATAAACAAAATTCAAAATCTTAAAATAACTTTTTTGATAATATTTTTGCCTCCTAATATTACCTGTTTTATACCTTTATACATTTTGCACCTTAGATTTATATTTTATATATTTACTATATAGGATGTGAATTGTAGAAAAACACTACCCGTTAACCTACTATTATCTGGATATTAAATAATAACTTTTCGGAACTTTCTAGTATATGATATTACAATCGTAAATTATTTCTGACACGCGCCAAGGATTTTTTTTTTATTTATTAGTTTTTTAAAATAAGATATGGGTGGGTTTATTATCCAAAAACGATCCTCCGCGTACCAACATGTAGTCTTTCAGTTCACAGTTTGAGAACCGCTGGGTTAGACTAAACTTAGTGTAAACTTGCTTTAGTCACAAATCTGAAATAGAGAGATTGATAGTTGTCTTACAATTTATATTATATCATAATATATATTTATGTACATGTGTTTTCTATAAAAATAATTAAATTAAAAATATTTATATATCATTTAATTAAGTGATAAAATAGATATGACAGCAATGAACTTATATTAATTAAGTGAATTTATTACAATTACTCATAAATCATAATACTAAAATATGATACTAGTTTTTATTAAAAACATAAGAACGTATGTAGAATAAAAAACAGTTTAGTTTTTTTGTCTTACTAAGTAATGTTTGAAAAAAATATTAACACATTTTTTATCATAATCAAATAACAATAAATTAAAAAATTACATTATTGAATTTATTATTCATTAACTAAAATAACTAAATCAATATTCTAATTACTTTTTCTGGTAGTCAAATAACTTTAATTTGTTTAAATAACAATTTATTCATAAGAACTGTAAACAAAACACAATTATTAATTAATTTTAAAGTTTATTTTCCTTATGTTCTTTTTACATATTTTACTTATTAGATACTATGAGTAGGAGATATTATTTAATATTTTAATTGTACCTAATGTTTAAAATATTAGATATATTTATTATTTATTAAAAAAAAATAACTACTTTATTTAATACAGTAAAATGAATTAACTAGGAATTCAGTATGTATTTGTATATATTTTGTAATTGTCAAATATTTTAAGGTTGTGGCCTTACATTGTATCATAAGTGGTGCTACTAAAATTACTTTAATTCAAGTTTTTTTATTATATATTTCTTTTTGGTAACATTTATAATTTTGTTTTAGATCATTTTTTAATTTATTGGCTCATTTGGATTTCTGTGATTGTGACTTGTGTTAAGGTAATTTTCAAATTAATTATTTTATAATATTATATACTCTAATTATCAGCTAATTTTGTTTTTTTTTTTTTTTTGGTTGACAGAGGTAGCAGTTGTTGTTGTTTTTTTTTTTTATAACTTTTAGTATTAGGGTTTTTTTTTTAGCTATAAGTTAATTTTTTTTTTGTCATATATATATATTTTTTTTTTTTCATAAAATGGGACGTCCGTGTAAACGTACACAAAATAAAAAAGAAGCAATAAAAATATCACGCGAAAACATTGTTTTTCATTTACAAGAACTTGAAAAGGATAAATTGAGAAAACAATTAAGCCGTGCTTCTGATGATATTGTTGCTACAAATCAAAGAAAATTGTTAAATTTAAAAAGTACAATAAAACGACTGCAAGATCCGGATGTAAAAAAAGCTAACCAGATCGCCAGTCGTAAGAGCATGTTGAAACGACTGCAAGATCCTGATGTAAAAAAAGCTAACCAGATCGCCAGTCGTAAGAGCATGTTGAAACGACTGCAAGATCCGGATATAAAAAAAGCTAACCAGATCGCCAGTCGTAAGAGCATGTTGAAACGACTGCAAGATCCGGATGTAAAAAAGGCTAACCAGATCGCCAGTCGTAAGAACAGGTCGAAGCGACTGCAAGATCCAGATTTTAAAAAAGCTAACCAGATCGCCAGTCGTAAGAGCATGTTGAAACGACTACAAGATCCGGATGTTAAAAAAGCTAACCAGATCGCCAGTCGTAAGAGCATGTTGAAACGACTGCAAGATCCAGATTTTAAAAAAGCTAACCAGATCGCCAGTCGTAAGAGCATGTTGAAACGACTGCAAGATCCAGATTTTAAAAAAGCTAACCAGATCGCCAGTCGTAAGAGCATGTTGAAACGACTGCAAGATCCGGATGTAAAAAAAGCTAACCAGATCGCCAGTCGTAAGAGCATGTTGAAACGACTGCAAGATCCGGATGTAAAAAAAGCTAACCAGATCGCCAGTCGTAAGAGCATGTTGAAACGACTGCAAGATCCTGATGTAAAAAAAGCTAACCAGATCGCCAGTCGTAAGAGCATGTTGAAACGACTGCAAGATCCTGATGTAAAAAAAGCTAACCAGATCGCCAGTCGTAAGAGCATGTTGAAACGACTGCAAGATCCGGATGTAAAAAAAGCTAACCAGATCGCCAGTCGTAAGAGCATGTTGAAACGATTGCAAGATCCAGTTATAAAGAATGCAAACAAGGTTGCCAGTGTGAAGAACAGATTGAAACGAATGGAAAATCCAGTTTTCAAAAAAACATATCAAATTCAAAATGTTCGAAACATGAGAAAGCGAAGATTACCATCAGATAGCAGTCTATGTCAAAATGTATCTACTAAAAAGAAAACACCATATTCAATATCTTATAAAAAACGAGAACGGCAAAAATTAAACGAAACCAGGCAGAAGGAAGATGTTTTGATATCTGAATATATTTTGAAAAGGTCTCAAGGTTTATCAGAAAAATGTTATTCGTGTCATAGATTACGTTTCCCATCCAGTGTCAATAAATGCAACTCTGATATCTTCAATCGATTGGGAATGTCAATTCCAAGTGATGTCAAGAGTACTGTGACGATATGTACAAGTTGTCATCCGCATATAAAAAAATCCAAAGTTCTTCCGTTGTACATAGGAAATGGTTATGAGTTAAACAGTGTTCCGTCTTCAGTTATGCAATTAAATCAAATAGAAAAGCAAATGGTCTCCCTTAGATTACCGTTTATGAAAATATTCAAATGTCTTCGCAGTGATGGACAGCTAAAAATCAAAGGTAACGTTATCAATGTTCCAATAGATCTGACTAAGACTACATCTATTTTGCCAAGGCGTGCCGAAAATTTAGCTGCAGTTAAGATGATGAAGGTAAAATTAAAAAGAAAATCGTGCTTTAAACAACATTATCTTTATCAAAATGTCAGACCATCATTAGTAATATCAGCATTGAATGATTTGATTAAAAAACCTCTATATAAAGATGCTGAAATAGACAAAGATTGGCTGGCGCATGTGTCAGAAACAACAAATAGTTTGGAAAACGGCTCAGATCACGAAAGTGAAGGAACTGACGACGAAGACACAAATATTGAAGCAATCAATCCGGGAAACAATGGACACGATGATTGAAAACTGTGATTTTGTTTCTTTTGCACCAGGCGAAGGCATGAAACCGTTATCTATTCTTATTGATGACCATGCAGAATAAAAAGCTTTTCCTGATTTATTTGGTGGGCATCCACGTACAAATAAATCACCTTTAAAAAATTACTCAAAAGTAGTAAGGTCTGAACTGCTGAACGCAGATCGAAGGTTTGCATCGGACTCATCTAACTTGTTTTTTAAATACAAAGTATTAGTTCAAAAACTAATTGCAAGCAATGTGCAAATTGTTTTACGAAAAAACAAAAAAGGAAACACAACTGCGAATGACGTAGCAAATCCAGCTGTTCTAAACAAAATGATAGATAACGAATGTTACACAACGTACAAAATTCACCTTCATATCTTGCAGCGATGAGAAAAAATGTTTTTGCCATGGTGCGTCAAGAAGGTCAACCGACATTATTCTTAACATTTAGCCCTAGTGAATCAACTTGGACTGATTTGTTAAAGATTTTGTATAAGCTGCGTTACTCCAAAACATTGTCTGATGATATTGTCCTAACTTATGCACAAAAATCTGATTTAATTCGACAAGACCCAGTTGTTTGTACTACTTATTTTGATCATAGGTTTAGAGTACTTTTTAAATTGATCAAGTCCAAAAATGTTATTTTCAAAGAACACAGTGTGAAACATTTCTTTTATCGTGTCGAATATCAACATAGGGGCAGTCCACACGTACACATGCTATTGTGGTTAGAAAATGCACCTGTTTTTGACCCAGCCAAACCTGAAACTTTTGGTGCATGTGTAACACTTATCAACAAATACATTACGTGTATGGTAGACGATGGCAGTCCGGCCCATGAGTATTTGCATAAAAATACTCATAGCCATACACACACATGTTACAGAACTGACAAAGACAAGCAAATGAAAAAGTGTCGCTTCAACATACCATATCCGCCAATGAATGAAACCTGTATATTGACTCCGCTAACAGAAGACATAAGTAATCCGATCACAAGAAAAATTCGTACACTACAATATGAAAAACTTCTGCAATACCTCAGGGACTACAAGGACAGTGATTCATTTTCAGATCCATCATTAGAAGACATTTTACAAAAATTGTCAATTAAAGATGTTAATGAATATAAATCCATTATTCGAACTGTTATCAGACGGCCAACAGTTTTTCTAAAACGTACAATAAAACAACGAATGATTTCTGAATTCAATGAAAAATTATTTCCGTTATGGCAATCTAACATGGATATACAGTTCATATTGGACGTTTATTCTTGTGTTAGATATGTAATCGAGTATATTGGAAAAAGCCAACGTGGAATATCAAAACTAATGAGAGACATTGTCGAAAATCTTAAGTCTTCTACTGATTTATCGGTTAAAGAACAACTGAAAAAGATAGCGTCAACTTTTTCAGGGAGTCAGGAAATTTCTGCACAGGAAGCAGTGTACACTTGTTTAGGTATGAAGCAATGCAATACTTCAACTGGGTATATATTTATAAACACTAGCCATCCTGATAAAAGAACTCGAATGTTGAAACCAATGGCAGTTAGAGGAGAAATGGATCCAAAATCTGATGACATTTTTTTTGACGGTCTCATTGAATACTATTCATGTAGACCACACAGTCTTGAAGATGTAACTTTAGCAGAATTTGGCTCAAATTATGAAGTTCGCGGTAAAAAAAAACCAGCTAACAACAGTTCTGATTCTGACACTGATAATGAACCTGATACCACTTATCCGATTGACTGCACTCTAATCGGAAAACCAAACAAGTATTCCGTCAGTACTATTCCGGTACTAAAAGTCAGTACTGAATACTGTTATCATCCCAGACATATGCCAGTACTGCTAGCCAGTAATATGCCAGCATTAACCAGTACTGGCGCAAAGATTCGCCAGTTGCTAGTCAGTACTATTCCGGTACTAAATGTCGGTACTGGTCCAGCACTGAAAGTCAGTACTGATATTCAGTACTGAATACCGTTATCATCCCAGACATACACCAGCACTGGGCCGACACTGACTGCCAGTAATGTGCCAGTATTAGTCAGTAGTGGCGCAATGTTGCGCCCGTTGTCGATTTCCGATTGGGACGTTATAGATTTCCCATTTTAACGAATTACATGATTACCGGTAATTGATTACCACTTCTCAAATTTGAAACACGAGAACTAGGAAGCGGATACCAGTCCAAAAGTAGTCATGGTAACCGGTTACCGGGAAAAATCGGTTACCGGTTTCAAGCCCTGGAAAAACGGGATTTTTACGCAAAACCGGTTTTCGACCAAATCGACTAAATATATGGTTGTAATTCAAAATCTAATCATTATAAATACTTGATATTTTGACCAAATGTTTATGTTAGTGTTCTCTATACACCGTTAAATTTTCAAAGTATTTTAACTTTTTTTGAGCTATTTATAGACAATTGAAATTTTCAGTTTTTTAAGTATTTTTTTTTTAAAATAACGATAAAAAATTTTTGGCTGGCCAGAAAATCTTTAAAATTTAATACAAGGTTTTTTATAAGTTGTTCTTAAAGTGATAAAAAAATATCCGAAATCGTTAGTCACAATTTTTTTTATAAGTGCTTAAAGTTCGAATTTATACGAAATATGTCAAAATTTAAATTAAATTTCATACTCTCATTATGCCTATGTTGCCAAATACTTTTTTTATTAATAAACAGATACTATAAAGTAACTATAGTAACATATAGTAACTATACTATTTGTTTCAAAATAGAATATATGACAATATGTAAATAGAATATATCCTAGATTGACAAATTATCTCCGTTCAGAATCGTTTCTCGTATACAATGATATTCATCATTGCATTCAAATTTAACCTACGCTAGTCCGAGGTCCACCTCATCCCCTAATGTACAGCAGAGCGATACTCACTTACCCGCTTTTTTGATATTTGTTTTTATCCAAAAAGTATAAGTTGTAGAAATTTGAAAATTTCATCAGTTGTTTACAATAGCATTTTCTTTATATAATTTTATTTTCAAAAGATTTCACTCATTTTTAATCAATTTATAGGCATTTGAAATAATCAATTTTTTATAGATTCTGAACGAAGTGATGAATGTACCTATTGATTTTACAATGATGTGTGTTTTTTTTGTTTTTGTTTTTGTGTTCAAATGTAATTCAAAAACTAATTTATGTAAATACTTGAAATTTTCACCAAATGTTTATATTAACATTATCTATTTACGATTACATTTTCAAAATATTTTGACCTTTTTTAAGCTACTTATAGACAATTGAAATTTTCGACTTTTTTAAGTTTTTTTTTTTTTGAAATGACTATAAAAAAAGTTGGTTTTCCAAAAAATCTTTAAAATTTAATATAAGGTTAATTATGAGTTGTTCTCATTGTAGCTGAAAAAAAATTAAAAATCGTTAATCACAATTTTTTTTATAAGCGTTTATAGTACAAATTTTTACGAAATATGTCAAAATCGTGAAAATTTGCAAGTAATTTTGAAGTTTAAAAATCATAAAATTTTTTGTGTTTATATCTAAAAATAAAAAATTTAACACTAAGTTTTACATAAGTTTTCCTTCAAGTAGCTATGGAGAAAACTCGAAGCATCATTATAGGAAAAATTTTAAGTGCGTTAGAATTTTAAATTTTTACCAAATAGCGTAACGACAACGATTTATCCTTAAACGATTTTAAATATTTGTTGTTTTTCAAATAGTTTAAGTGGTAAATACTTGAAAATTTCAACAGTTATTTAGATTGGCATTTTCTTCACATGATTTGATTTTCAAAATATTTTGACTTTTTTTGAGCAATTTAGGACAACTGAAATTTTCAATTTTCCTAAGAGTTTTTTTTTGAAATGTCGATAACATTTTTTTGGCGGAGTCAAAGTATTTGAAAAATAAATACAAAGTTCCTCATAAGTTATTCTTATGGCGATAAAAAAATTATAAGAATATATAGACACTATTTTTTTTTTATTTGCATATGAAGTTCGAATTTTGACAAAAATTCGTCAAAATCATGAATATTTTTAACTATTTGGTAGTTAAAAATTTATAAATATTTTACTATCAAAAGCTAAGAATTGAAAATTTAATACTATGCTGTCCATAAGTAATGTTAAGCTTAGAATAATTAAAAAAATGTTTGAGGATTATTCAATTAAAAAAATTTTACGATTGTTTAAAGTTTTAATTTTAATTTGAAATCAAAAACGTGTAAAATAACGTTTTACAAATAAATAATTTTCGATTTTTGTATTTTTTAGACTTTTACTTAAATGTTTGAATTTGTTACAAAATAGAATATATGACAATATTTAAATATAATATATTCTAGAGTTCTAGACTGACAAATCATCTCCGTTCAGAATCGGTTTTCGTATACAATGATAATTGCATTCAAATTTAACCTACCCTAGTTCGAAGTCCACCCCACCCCCTAATGTACAGCAAAGCGACACCCACTACCCGCTTTTTTTTATTAGCATTTAAAGTTCGATTTCTTACAAAAGACGTAAAAACAATGAAAATGTGCAAATTATTTCGAATTAGAAATTCATGAATAAATCTAGTATTTGAAAATTTAATAAAAGATTCCTCATGAGTTTGTTTATTTTTATTAAAAACAAAATTCTCTACCGAAAAGTCAAATTAAATTTTTATGAGCGTTTGAAGTTGAAAATTTTTCAAAATTAGATAATCAATTGATTTCAAAAACGAATGACCTTATAGACACTTGGAATGTATAGTGTATACCATATGTATATTTACCAATTATTATACTTGATAAAATTTCCAAAATATTTTGACTCGTTTTTAGTTGATTACGAACATTTAAAATTTTAAAATTTAAGAGTCTGAGCGGAGCAACGAATGTATTGATTTTACAATTGCTTTTTTTTTTTTTATTGAAGGTCAACATTTTAATTTCCCAATAGTTGCCCAGGAAAACAAAATAAAAATTGAGAAAAAATGGGAATTTTTACACAAAATCGATTTTGGTTTTTGGTGTAACTCTAAAAAAATGATCGAAAACGACGAAAACACATGACATTTTCACAAAATGTTTATACTAGCCTTTTCTATACATTAAAATTTATTCAAAATATTTTGATTTATTATACTATTAAAAATTCAGTCACTTTTTTTATAAGCATTTCAAGTTAAAATATTAACAAAATACGCAAAAAATGATTTTGTCTTTATATAATATTAATAGAAATCTTGAACATGTTAACTATACCTAATTTAAAATCAGGCTATTATCTTAAGGACGACGACTTAGCTTTTATTTGTGACCAATTCAAAATTAATTTATTCATAATCTATGAAATTAACGAAAATTCTAATGCGATAGTTTACTGGAAACCCAATCGCCAAAATATCGGTATCTTTAATGAAAAATGTCACTGGACACCCGGCATTTCCGTCAAAACAAACACTCCACGCGTATTTAATAACATAACGGTTAATACTATTTTTCCTAACACGAAGGAAATAAAATTAAACATCAATAACTACTTAAACAAACATCCAAACAATTTGCATTTATCAAATCAAAACTTCGTAGAAAATAAAAACAAAAATCACGACAACATAATAATAAATACAGAATGTGGACAAAGAGTATTATCAATGATAGTGGAAATTGAGGGAAATGAAAAATATGCCATAATAGACACAGGGTCAAATCTTTCTTGTATAGACTTTTTGTTAACAAAATATAAACAACTTATTAAATCTAAAACGACATCATAATAACTGGTGCAGATAATACGGAACTAAAGCAATTAGGTAGAACTGAAATAATAATAAAAATAAAAAATGACCATTATCATATAAACGCATATGTAATTGAAGGATTACATTGCAAACTTCTTTTGGGAAATGATTTTAATATCAAGAATAACGTAATAATCGATTTAAAAAATAGAAACATACAGATTAAAAATAATACAATACAAATGGACAAACTCTGGTACGATTATAACAAAAATAATATTACGATAATATAACGATACCACATGAACAAAAATTAAATTATAAAAATAATTTGGAAGAAAATAAAGTCATTCAAAAACATGATTTAAAATTAGAAACTCAAATCTTAAAAGGAAATGAAAAAGGAATTTTAGAAAGCAGTTTTTCAAATTTATATACACAAATTTATGAGAGCATAACAATAGGTAAAATAATAAAAAAAGATTCTATTGATAAAGAGACAATTTTAACAATTACTAAATCAGAACATGAAATTACTGATAAACAAGGGACTGTTATAAAAATATCAAATGAATTAAATAAAGAACAAAGGGAAAAATCGAAAAGTCTAATAAACAAATACAAACATTTATTTACATCTAACCCACAAGACATCGGTTGTGCAAATATAGAACCATGTGAAATTAATTTAAAATCAAACAAGCCAATTTTTCAACCTCCCTACCGAGTAGCACCAGCACAAAGACAAAAATTAAAACATTTAATAGACCAAATGATAATCTCTGATATAGTTTAACCTAGTAGAAGTAATTATGCTGCTCCAGTATTCTTAATACCTAAAAAGGAGAAGGGGGAATATCGATTTTTAGTCGATTATAGGAAATTAAATAACGAAACTATTAGTGATAAACATCCTATACCAAGGTCACAAGACTTGTTTAGGAGTTTAGAAGGAGCAAAATATTACTCATCAATCGATATGGCTCAAGGTTATTTTCAATTACCAATAAAGGTTGAAGACAGATACAAAACCGCCTTTATAACAGATTTTGGGCTATATCACTTTAAACGAATTCCTCAAGGATTTAAAAACTCGGGACCAATTTTCCAAAGAGTAATAAATAATTTATTTAGTGATTATTTATATAGGACAATGGTTGCGTGTTTAGACGATATTTGCTGTTTCGGGAAAAATTTTGAATCGTCATTAGAAAGGCTGGAAAACATTCTTATACGGCTAGATGAGGCCGGACTAAAATTAAAAACAAATAAATGTGTATTTTTTAGCTCAAAAATAGAACTTTTAGGACACGAGGTTTCAAATAGTGGAATTATTCCACAAGGAAAAAATGTTGAAGCAATAAAACAATTTCCAATACCCAAAAAGGTAAAAGAATTCATTTATTGGGCTAACAAGTTATTATAGAAAATATATATTAAATTTTGCAAAAATCGCAAGTCCTTTAACCGATCTAACAAAAAAGGAAAATAAGTTTTGTTGGGACGAGAACCACAATAACGCTTTTAATATTTTAAAAAAATCAATAATTACTGCGCCCGTTTTAGCTCACTTTGAGGACACATACCCTGTCTTTGTTACAACTGACGCATCCTTAGAAGGGCTTTCAGGTATTTTAGAACAGGAAAATCCTAATGATGATAAACATCCAATTGCATTCGCATCTAGGAAATTGAAAGGGGGAGAAACAAATTTTTCTACTACAGAATTAGAAATGTCAGCAGTAGTATTTGCACTTAACTATTTTAAAGAATATCTAATAGGTAGGAAAATAACCGTGTATAGTGACCATTCAAGTTTACAATACTATAAAACAATGAAAAACCCGTCATCTCGCATAAAAAAATTTATCTTTAAGTTATTACAATTTGACTTAGAAATTAAACATAAACCAGGTGCAGGAAATTTGGCTGCAGATTGTTTATCCCGATACCCTGTAGAAAATATTAA
Organism: Schizaphis graminum; assembly: GCA_020882235.1. Lineage (NCBI taxonomy): Eukaryota > Metazoa > Arthropoda > Insecta > Hemiptera > Aphididae > Schizaphis > Schizaphis graminum. The sequence goes on along the minus strand of CM037035.1, from coordinate 18,887,900 downwards.
TACATTAATCACTGAATTAAAAAAAATAAAAGACGACGTCCCGACATCTATAACCGAAATCAACATCGACATATTAAAAGAAAAACAACTAGACGAGTTTTGTAACAGCATAATTAACGCAATAAAAACAAAAACTAATTCCAATTACAAAAAGAAATCTCGGCAATATTGTATTAAAAATGAATTACTATATTTTAAAAATTGGTCACCCCATGGAGCGAATAACTTATTAGTGATACCCAAAGATTTAACCAACACGATACTCAAATCTTACCACGAATCGGTTTTTAGTGGACACTTTGGAATAACTAAAACATTGGCAAAATTAAAACAAAAATACTACTGGCCAACAATAATTCAAGATACCATAAAATTTATAAAAACTTGTGTTTCATGTCAAATGATAAAAAATCCAACAGGTAAAGGCCACGGACTACTACAACCCATACCTTTAATATCTGGAAAACCATTACAAAGGTTGACATTTGATTATTTAGGACCACTACCCATTTCTAGAGGAAAAAAATATCTTATCGTAGTGACTTGTAACGCAACAAAAATTGCATTTGCAAAAGCAGTGGCAAACGCAAACGGAGCAGCAACAATAAATTTTTTGATGGAATTAATAACATCGTATGGAGTACCTAAATATTTCTGTAGTGATAGAGGTACTCATTTTAAAAACAAAGACGTAGAATATGCATGCAAAAATTAGGTATTACGCAAGTATTCTCAAGTGCATATCACCCACAAACAAATGGTATGACAGAACTTATGAATAAAATAATTTGCAATAGTTTATCACATTACATTAATGAAAACCAAAAAGATTGGTCACTATATTATAAAATGGTAATTTTTGCGTACAACACATGTCCCAGCTCTAGATTAAAATTAAGCCCATTCTATTTACTCCATGGTATAGAAGCAAATCAACCGTTGGACAATAAATTAACAATAGATAACGAATCATTTAACCTCACCAAATCCCTGAAATTATTACAAGAAATTAGAGATACCGTTCCCAAAATTATCGAAAAAGAACAAGCTATTCAAAAAAAACAGTACGACCTTAAACACAAAAATATTAATTTTACACCGGGACAAAAGGTTTTAATAAAATTTGACTTCCACGAACCAAATCAATCAAAAAAATTAGCAAATAAGTACAGGGGTCACTTCACGATTATCGAAAAATTAACAGATGTAAACTACAGAGTAGAACTAATATTACGTGGAAAAAAAGAAATCGACGTCATACACGTACAAAGAATGAAACCCTTCTACGAGAGAGACCTACCACTCATACCAGATTAATTATTAAACATAAATTAAAAATCCAAATAAATAAATAATAAAACTTACATTAACGAAACACAATTATATGATATACCACACAAAAACACATAAACACATAACCACAATCAAAATATTAAAAAAATATTAAGACATAAGAATAAAAATATTAATAAAAATAACCTTGTGGTCTATAAGACTATAATAAATGCGAATATGACACAACAACAGTAAACAACAGTACGAAAAACAATAAAATGAAGACCATCCGTACGCCAAGAAGAATAATCGCAAACTAACAAAACTACTTAAATCAGAAGAAAAATATTAAAATCATTAAAAAAAAAAAAAAAAACCAACAAACTAAAACACTATTATGCAGCTGTTTTATACGTCAATATATATTAATTGTGTATATACTATGTATATAAATATATGTATATTAGTGTGTGTGTATGTATATATATTATATATTATATATACGTCAACGTAATACGTAAGCATAAAAAGAAACAACAACCGACAGACAAATTCTAAAATAAACTCTTTTATTTATATATATAAATAAAACACAGAATCAGGTGTTTCAGAAAATATTACCATCAACAAAGGAACTAAGCTCAAAATCAAATGATAAAATAAAAATGATACATTCTGTAGGATTATCGACTGTGTCGTTAATATTAATAGGAGTAATCATATTCAAAATAATTAAATCACGAAGAAACAAAAATAAAATTAAACCAACCAACACCGTGAAAGTGGTAGGTATACAACGCTGAGAGCAACCAACTCGAGTTCAAGATAACACAAGAACAACACAATAATTAAAATTGTTTTAAAATAAAAAAAAAAAATGTAAAAATAGGATTAAGTAGCGCAACTAACCATTATGCTTAGAATAAAAAAAAAAAAAACTTTGTAATAGATATATATAATTATATACATGTAATTTAATCAGAATAACTAATTATTCATTTTAAGGGACACATATACATATAGTAGAAACCGTTTATAATGACATTCAAGGGACTAGTCAAAATTGGTCATAATAACCGATTGTCATTATAACCAAAATGATAAAAATTAAATTACAATATAGGAGTTTTGCTGGGACTTGCAATCTAAGGTCATTACACCCGGTATGTCATTACAACCGGTGTCATTATAAACGGTTTCTATATAAGAAAAATGTAAGATAAATAATATAAAAAAAAAAATGTTTTAAATTAACTATCAGTAGTAAATACAATTAAAACAATTAACTCGAATTAAATTAAAAATATCTATACATAGGTACCAATAAAATAGAATATTATAATAATTACCACACAATCCATGATTAATATTAAAGCACTTCTATTATTGTACCTAAACAAAAAAAAAGAAAAAGAAAAACACACCCGACCATTCTTACAGATGGACAAAAAGGAAACCATTACCAAACTTGCAAAGAAGATCAAGAATGTCCAGTTCAATATAAACCGACTACAACAAGGAAAAGAAGTATACAACAGAAACAAGATCAGGAGAGCCCGGAAAAATAAAACCAAAAAATCTACAGAACAACCAGAAATAAAAAAGAATATTAATAAAACTATACAAACAATTTCTATGGAAGAAGAGATACAACAAAAATTCATAAACCTTGTACATTTTATAACAAAAGAATTTAAACAGAAACAATAAAAATATAAATACAAATAATACATATCATACAAATTAGAAAATAATACAAACAACGACTAAAAGTTCAAAAATATGAGGGCATATTTTCTTATAAGTTACGGGACTGTTGTAATATTGTATATTATTTCATACACGGAGCGGGAGTCGAAAAATACCGATTCAACAAAAATTAATAATTAAATTGTCGACGGCGATGACGAAAACGGAACGATCGGGCAGTCGTAGTGTATTACAGCTGACAACAGTTTTATTTGATTAGAGGCGCATCAAGGGGGGGCAGCCGAATATTTAAGGGCGGCAAAAATAAGTCATAATATATTGCCGTTCGTATTATAATAAAAATAAATATATCTAAAATCATAATGGAATCTAATATTAGAACTATTGGGTACCTACTTATTGTGAGAGAACGCTGTTTATGGACTTTGTTTGGGTAATACCCAGAACGTACGTAGAACGTATATTTTTAATATTATCACTATTCACTACATTTATCACTACATTTATTATATTGACATGTTATAGCCACCGCGTTGCCCGCATACAATGATGCCAAATACTGAGACTGTAGTTATTCGATTATAATATTTAATATTGTTAAAACTTTTATCTATGATTTCATAGTATTGACTATTGAGTATTGATACATGAAAATGTAGAGGGTGTGACGGTGTAGTTATAGACACATCATTTATTGAAGAAATAGTCCAATTTAAAAAAAGCGGGTAAGTGAGTATCGCTCTGCTGTACATTTTACACGTGTATTTTTGATTTCAAATTAAAATTAAAACTTTAAACACTCGTAAAATTTTTTAAATTGAACAATCCTCAAACTTTTTTATAATTATTCTAAGCTTAACTTATGGACAGCATAGTATTAAATTTTCAATTCTTAGCTTTTGATAGAAAAATATTTATAAATTTTTAACTACCAAATAGTGAAAAATATTCATGATTTTGACGAATTTTTGTCAATATTTGAACTTCAAATGCTAATAAAAAAAATTGTGCCTATGTATTTTTATAATTTTTGAATGAGAGTTAGAACAAGTTATGTGGACCCTTCAATTAAATTTTCAAGTAATTTGTCCCAACTAATTTTTTTTTTATCAACATTTATAAAAAAAAAATTAAAAAAAATTGAAAATTTCAATTGTCTATAAATAGCTCAAAAAAAGTCAAAATGTTTTGAAAATAAAATCACGTAAAGAAAATGGCAATCTAAATAACTGGTAAAATTTTCAAGTATTTACGACTTATACTGTTTGAATAACAACAAATATCAAAAATCGTTTGAGGCTAAACCGTTATTTAACGCGGTATTGTAAAAATTTAAATTTCAAACACTCATAAAAATTTTTTGTCTGAATCCGGTTGAGTTTTTTTTTATAGATAATTGAAGAAATATGTATGGAGAACCTTGTATCAAATTTTCAAAACTTAGTTATAAAAGAAAAAAAACTTTACGAATTTTCAACCACAAAATTACTTGCCAATTTTCGCAATTTTGACATATTTCATATAAATTCGAACTTTAAGCACTTATAAAAAAAAATTGTGACTAACGATTTCGGATTTTTTTTTATCACTTAAAGAACAACTTATAAGAATCCTTGTATTAAATTTTCAAGATTTTCTGACCGGCCAGAAAATTTTTATCGTTATTTTAAAAAAAATATTAAAAAAATTAAAAATTTCAATTGTCTATAAATAGTTCAAAAAAATTCAAAATTATTTGAAAATTTAACTGTGTATGGAAAACGCTAATATAAACATTTGGTGAAAATTTCAAGTATTTAAATCTATTAGTTTTTGAGTTATAGCAAAATAAAAATTTGATTTTGACGAAAACTGGTTTTGCGTAAAAAATCAGATTTTCCGTCATTTTTTTTAAGGTTTTTCCCGACTCACTTATAAAATATTGAAAATTTTTAATTTTTGACCCACCAAAGTACCAACTAGATCCGATTTCCTTTTCAAAGAGGGGCTGAAGTCAAAAATCGAATCATTTTTACTGCCCCAAATGTTGACGACAGACACAAAAAAAAAAAACACACATCATTGTAAAATCAATACATTCATCACTCCGTTCAGAATCTAAAAATTGCTATTTCATTTTCAAAAGAAGATTTAACAATAAATGGTTTTGATAAAAAGTTATGATGATTTGATTAGAATGTAAGCCCCCAAAAAAGTCTATGCCCAGGCTTGATTATTAGTATCTTTTATTAAATTGTAGTTGATAAAAAGTTATGATGATTTGATTAGAATGTAAGCCTCCAAAAAAGTCTCTCCTAATACCAAAATTTATTAAATATCATATTTTTAAATGAATATCAATGCTGTCAGTGGCGTATCCAGGGGGGAGGCACAGGGGCTGTATCATATAATATATAAAACATAATATGTAAATTAATTTATTTTGGCCATGTACTGGTTTGGAGTTTAAATTAAAAAAAAAAATGATTTTTTCGTTAAAAAGATTATAAATATTCTACAGATACTATTGTTTTATACAGATACCTATAACATTATAACATTTATAAGCCACAACCGCGGTAGTAATTTACAAGGGCCCTCTTATAAAAAACAAAAAAAGGTTTCTTACATTTATAATATTTATAATCATAATATAAAATAAAGATAATAATTGCATTTTCCGTGTACATTTAATATGAAATTAAAATTCTTTATTATTAAATAATTAAATAAAATATACAAATTTAAAATAATACTTTTAATACCTTTTAATAATATTATAATATACCCAGTAAATAAATAATATAATATTAAATACTAGTATTCGTAATCAATGGTTCAATGTTTACAAATTGATTCGATGGGAATCTGAGTCCGAAGTCGCGAGTTAACTTAATATTCTTTTCCATTTAGATATGGCCCCCTAATATATAAAACGTCCAGTGGCCCCCAGCGATCACCGGGTAGCCGAGTGGGCAAAACCTACAGTGTTAAAACTTACTAATTAGATTTTGTTCTTTTGTAAAATATTATACCTATCATTTATTAATATTTCATGTAAATAAATAATAACTTAGGTATCCTGTTAAATCGTTATGACTAAAGTCTAAATGTATTAGGGATTGCTGATTCAAAACAGAAATTTTTTTCAATTTTTAATTGTTCTAACTCTAAAAAGCAGAAATTAAATAATATGAGTTCAAATGATTTAGTTCCAATTTCGGTAAGAAAAAAATGTGTTCACCTTAATACTGATACATTTGTTATTATTATTTTTTTAATATTGGTAATTGGTTGTTGTTTAAACAATAGGATATAAGCTCATAAAATGACAATGCAATAATGACAACCACTAATGCACATATTTGAAAAATTAAAAATACTGTTATTTGAATGTTATATATTTAATTTTTTTTTGCCCCCCACCCCCCTTTGTAGAAATCCTGGCTACGCCACTGAATGCTGATATATCATTGTTAACCTTTTAGATTCTGAACTTTAAAGATTTGTTTACTAGATGGTTATAGAAAATATAAAACCACCTTGTTATAAGTGTAATTGTAAATAATATACATAGATAAGTACTGAAAACTTACTTTATGTCTACGTTCGTTTATTACTTCTCGTAAGTCGACTGTTGGTGGTTCACTGGGCTCCCACCAACAAACACCAAAATGTTTTTTGAAGCAAACTTGGCATTCTAGTCAAAAAATAATATATATTGCCATTATTCTTTAAGTTTGATAAACATTTAATTATTAAAATACATTTGTCCAAATATACTTACTTTCCTTTACTGGTGTTTTCTGTAGACAGCGGCCTCTGTGGCGTTTTTTGCAAACATTGCATTCTTAAAAATAATTTAAATCAATTTGATATGAGAAATTAATTAAATTTAACACTGTATTAGTACACTTATACATACTTGGTTTGTAATTTTTTTTTGGTACGGCTTATTTGTTGCCATCTTTATTAACAGTTTCTAAAAAAAAAAAATTAAAATTAAAACACAATTTATAAAAAATAATTAAATTTTGGGCTTGCTTACGCTGTGGTGTAGTTTCGGCTGTTTTAGGGGGCTCCATCTCATAATAATTGTTATGAATTATATTGTATGCCATCTAGACAATTTTAAATAACAGTAAAATTCCAGAATTAATAATGTAAATTCTTATATTATAATAGTGGTTATTTTTAAAAATTCTCACTCCCTAATTTTTTTTTTTTTTGGTTTTCCACGAGCCTTTTAATGATCATTTGTAACCCCAAAGAACTGACTATTTGAAACTATATATAAGCAATATCTTCAGGAAAAAAATCTAATCATTAGCTACAACAGTATCTAACAACAAATTAATATATAGTTACAGCCGTTATTGAATTAAATTGCCGTGCACTCATGAGTTGGTATTCGGAATAAAAAGCCGATGCTTTAGGCAAATAAAGTTCTAGGAAAACAATTAGTTTTAAATAGTTTAATTTGTATTAGTCAATAAAATATGTAGGTACATTAGTATAATAAAAAAGTATTATTTAGTTACTGAATAATATAACTAAAAATATTTAAATGAGATGTCAAATCAGTGAGAAAAGCAAGAGACTTCATGAATGAAATAGGTACTTTGTAAGTCTTCGTAAAACTGTTGTCCAATATTTTTAGATTTAAGAAATTCAAAAACTTCACTTCTCAATTTGAAAAAAGATTTCAAACAATTCCCTGCACTCAGCCATCTTGCTTCACAGTGTAACGGAATATCACCATACTCACTCTCCATTTCTTCTAAAAATTTAATAAATGCTCTGTGTCTTTGAGCTTTGTTACCACCACGAATAAAATTAATAATGCTTATCACTTTTTTCATAGTTTCATTAATTTTAACAAACTTGCCACAAAGTGCTTCTTGGTGAATAATACAATGAATAAATAAACATTTTAACCCTATTTGCCTTAAATTTTCTACTAAACCAATGATTCATGGATACTTCCCCGTCTGCCATTTCCCCGTCAGACATTTCCCCGTAACCACTTCCCCGTAAGACATTTCCCCGTCTAATACCTCTCCCCGTAAGACACTTCCCCGTCTGATACCTTTCCCTGCTAATATTATACTTATATCATCTGGTTAGGTTAGGTCAAAAATATAAAAATGTTAATTATTATAGAGCATTTAAATAGTACATATTATACATGATGAATTTAAAATAAATGTTAATGTATAAATCATGTAAACAGAATATACTATAATAATATGTAATGAATTAAAAATATATATAAAAATGTTAATCATATTGTAAATAGAATATATTATAATATAAAATTAATTTAAAAAAAATAAATAAAAATGTTAATCTATAATAATAAGTATAAAATAAAAATTACCATAAAACATTTTAATGTTGTAGTTCTAAATTATGAGCAATTCCAATTAAGTATTCATCAAGATTACGTTCGTCATAAGTGGACACAATATCTTCTATACGTTTAGTGACATCCCGATATTTTTTTTTTTTTGCAGGAGGTTTTTGTCCAGCGATGAATTGATTAATTTTTATCTCGGTTAAATGTTGTTCTTTTTTAAGAACCTCAATAAGTCGCCATATGGTAGGATGAGACGCAGCTAACAAAGACGAAAATGCTCTATGCCAACCTTCAATACTATTGTTTGTTTTTGGCAAACCCGCTAGTGTAGTATCATATTGGTTCCATAATTTTAAATCAAATATTGGAGGTCGTCGTATATTTCTTCTAGTTGGTCTACCAATCCACGTTTCTTCAAAATAATCAATTAAATGAAGTAATAACTCTTCATTGTCTACAAAAAACTGTTGAGACATTAATTCTTCGAATTTCTTAACAACATATGGCGCAGGAACAAAAGCTAAAGCCATTAGCTGTTTTATTTTCAAAGCGAAATCTGCATCATTCGTATATTTTTGACGTATTTCTGGGAAGTTTTGTATTTTTCGCCATAAACATTGACAAAAATGAAAAAAACAGCCTCTCATTTGTGTACCAGTAAAAACATTACTAAATGCATCAATTAGACCTTGTTCAAAATCAGTCATTATACTAATCGGCCTTAAATTTTTTTCCAAAAACAAAAGTTCACGGGCAACTCGAGTATAACTTTCTTTTGATTTATTAGGTAAAAGTGCAAAAACTAAAGGCAATACCGCATTATGTTTTATTGCATGTATGGATAGAATTTGAGTAAATAAATGCGGTGATGATTTAAACGTGCCATCTATAAACCAATGACTTTGCTCAGACGCTAAAATCTTTAAATTATTTTTGGTCGAAAATAATAATATTCTATTATTGTTATCCACGCCGCTATCGTATAAAAGAAATTGTTCGTTGTTTAAAGTCATATTATATGGTTCAAAAATAATTAATTCGGATAACACGGTCGGGTTTGCTTGTGGTGCATTTTTTTCGATGTCTTATTCGTTGAACCGTTTTTTTCATCGCATTAATTGTGGGCAAGGCTGCAGATACTGCTCGTGAAGAACACGGCATTTGAGCAATAATTTGTTGTGGAGTTAATTCACTTTGATTCGACATTTCTTTTATTTGTGAAATACATTTTTTAACACCGATTTCTTCAGCATTCGGTGTATGATTATGATCGTCTTTATGAAAAGAAACCTCATTATTTATTGTATGTGCTCTTCCACGGCATTTATCATTATTGTATCTAATACATTTCCAATAAGTTTTTTCTTTTTTCATATAATCTTTTTCAAAAATATATCCCGAGTACACTAGTAAGTCTTTTCCTTTTGAACTTTTCACAAAATTTAAAGACATTGTAGAAATTATTTATGAATTAAATTAAAATAATGCGTTATAACAATAAACAAAATAACAAACAAATACAGACAGTGTGAAACAAAATTAAACGAACATCAAAAGCGGACTGATGACCGTCATCAAATTATTATCTCCATCGCCGTCGTAATGCTATTACTTTATCTTCGTATTATTTTGGTTTTGCTCCAATAACGAAAAATATATAACAATAAATAGTAGTAAAAATATTGAAGTCGTTGACCTAACCTAACCGTAATGGACGAGATAAATGTCATTTATAATATATAATGTTTACATGATCTATAGATTAACATTTTTATATATTTTTTTAAATTATAATCATTATTCTTATAAGATAATATAAATATAATTATATTAATAAAGAAAGGTATCAGACGGGGAAATGTCTTACGGGGAAAGGTATTGGACGGGGAAGTGGTTACGGGGAAATGTCTGACGGGGAAATGGCAGACGGGGAAGTGACCGGATACCAAACCAATATGTATCCCAACCATAGCTTTGAGCACTAGGGTGGCCCTTATTTTTGAACTCACGAATTTTTAATTTCTCACCCCCTCATTTTGTTCATTACTATAAAAAAGTAATTTTTGTTGAATTTGATCATGATTGTTCACCCCCTTCGCGTGCCCCAAAGGGACTAAAAAATGCAAAATAGGGGTTTTTTTGTCGTTTTTTGAGTTTTATCAAATAAATATTGCACTTATCGATAAAATGTATATAACTTAAATTATAGATATTTATATTTTTAATAATAAACATACTTATACAATTTTTTATAAATTTATTATTTTCCAAGAAAAATGATACAATACATAATTTTTAATTTATTTCAAAAATTGATTTTTATAAGGTTATTTACATTTATTAGAATAACGGTCGGTGATAAAACAAAATATCCCGTATAAAAATGATCAGAAATATTATCTCCTAAAAAAGTTAATAAGTGTAAATTGTATTGGAGTTAATGTTCTACTGTCATAGTTAAGTTAAAATAAAAAAAAAAAAGTATATACAATTATTGATCTATCTATAATTATGAAATCACAATAGTTTCATTTATAATCACGTTTTTAAGAGAATAATACAATGCGTACGGGTAAAATGTAGATAATATTATTAATTTATACCCAATCGACTTAATATCTAATAGTTATTTAAGTATAGGTAAACGGCAAACGAAACGTTACAGTATTATATTGGAATCGACAAATTGCAGATATTTTACATTTAAGATTAGATAATTTTATCGATAATGATATTATATTGTGACAGTAGAGGCAAGGCATTCAATTATTTGGCAGTTTGACACAAACCATTGACATTAATTGTCTACATACCTATGTATTAAACACAATTTTAATTTTTTTCATAAGAAATTATTACTCAAAGTTTACAAATACCGTTCGTTTAGATACTTATTTTTTTTAATTTATTATTATGGCGTCGTCATCAAAAATAAATCTTCGTGATTCCAATAAGATATTTTTAGTTGGACATATTTCGAATCAAATTATAGGTAGTAAGTTACCTTCAATGAAACAGGTGTTAAGTGTTCTCTTTTTTAACATGCGTAAAGTAAATTTAAATTTACGCGACAGTGCTAAATTAGTTATCCGCGAAGTCATTATATTTTGGGAAAAAGCACGTATTCCCGTTAGAGAAGAATATCACTTGTTGAAAAAAGTTGAGTCGTTATATAATGAGTGGAGAAATTTACAAAAACATTCGACTAGAAAATCAGCCAAAGATCGAAAAAATGAAGAAATTTTCGTTAATAAGTTGAATGATATTTTTGATATCGCTCATGCACGTGCCTTGGACATAATGAAAATAGAAAGTGATAAACAATTTTTAATTGCTCAAAGGACTAAAGGAAGACCCGGTTGTTTGTTGGGAATAGATAGAAAAAACCAAAAACTTGAAGAATGTATTGAAAAAAATTTGAAAAATAAGTTGGAAAGAAAAAAAAGAGTATATGAAGACATGGAAATTTCAGGTACCTAGATTATTTGTATATTTTATATATATTTATAGTTTTAATATTTATAATATTATAAATATAAATAATTTTTTGTAATTATTTCAGAACGAGTTGTTAATAGTGAGACTCTTGTTTTTTTATCTACAAGTAGTGATTCTGATGAAATAGAAGAACACAATTTTAACACAATATCAGAGGAAGAGGTTATAGAACAACCAAATGTATCTCAATTAAGAGGTAAAACTAATTTTATAACTGATAAAATGGCTGCAGCACTTGATAGGTATAAGATAAGTGATCGAGATGCGGTTCATATATTACTTGCAACTGCGGAATCATTCGGTATTAATATAAATGAACTAATAATAAATCGGACATCAGTAAAATCTATTCGACGACGTTTTCGTAAAAATAGAATAGAGGCACTTCGAGTTAATTTCAACCCATCTCAAATAGGTCCATGTGTTGTTCATTGGGATGGTAAACTTCTTCCCTCATTATCCGAAAAAAAATTGGTTGACCGCCTACCAATAATTATATCATATAAAGGCATAGAGCAGCTGCTTGGTGTACCAGAACTTATATCTGGCACGGGGGAAAATCAAGCAGCAGCAGTGTATAAGGCTCTTGAAAATTGGGGTTTAACCGATAACGTACAAGCCTTATGTTGTGATACAACTGCATCTAATACCGGACGACTAAAAGGTGCTTGTATATTACTTGAACAAAAGTTAGAACGTGAAATTCTTTATTTACCGTGCAGACACCATATACTTGAAGTTGTATTAAGAAGTGCTTTTGAAATAAAGATTGATATTGCATCTGCCCCAGATGTACCGATTTTTAAACGTTTTCAAAAATGTTGGCCTAACATTAATGTCAACAATTTTCATATTGGATTGGAAGATACTTTTGTCTTTCAATCATTACAAAATTTAAAGGAAGAACTTTTAATATTCTGTATAAATCAATTAAAACAATATCAACCCCGAGATGACTATAAGGAGCTGCTTGAGTTAACTATTATATTTCTTGGTCAAACACCTCCAAATGGTATATTTTTCAAAGTTCCTGGGCCAATACATCACGCTCGATGGATGTCAAAAGCTATTTATTCTATAAAAATATTTTTATTTCGTAACGAATTTAAATTAACTTTAAAAGAAAATAATGCTTTACGTGACTTATGTATTTTTATAGTTCGTATATATATAAAACAATGGTTTTGTGCTAGAGCTGCTGCTCTAGCTCCAAACATGGACTTGCAATTTATTAAAGATATTATATTGTATGAAGTCATTGATGAACAAATCTCTAAGTCAGCGTTAAAAAAAATGTTTGGTCATTTATGGTACTTAACTCCAGAAGCTACTTCATTAGCATTTTTTGATGACAAAGTATCATCACAAACCAAAATAAAAATGGTTAAAGCAATGCAGTCTCATGATATCGAATCAGAAGCCAACAAACGAATAATAAAATTTTAAAACCAAATGAAATATACGATTATGCTAATAAAGATATCAATGATTTCATATCTATCCAATCTAGTAATTTTTTTAATAGATTTGGTATACCGATGGACTTTTTAGATTTAGATCCCAAATTGTGGAATGAAAATGATCAGTACAAAAAAAGTAAAGAATTGGTAAATAATATAAATGTCGTAAATGATATTGCGGAGAGAGGAGTTAAGTTGATTGAAGATTATAACAAACTATTAACCAAAAACGAAGATCAGAAGAAATATTTACTACAAGTAGTCAGCGAGTATCGTCAGAAATTTCCAGATTGTAAAAAAAGCACTTTATCCAAGAACTATTAAATAATCATAAATATCACCAACCGTTATTCTAATAAAATATGTAAATAACCTTATAAAAATCAATTATTTAAAAAAATTAAAAATTTTGTATTTTATAATTTTTCTTGGAAAATAATAAATTCATAAGAAATTGTATAAATATGTTTATTATTAAAAATATAAATATCTTTAATTTAAGTTCTATAAATTTTATCGATAGGTGCAATATTTATTTAATAAAACTCAATAAACGACAAAAAACACCTTTTTTGCATTTTTTAGCCCCCCTGGGGCACGCGAAGGGGGTGAACAATCATGATCAAATTTAACAAAAATTACTTTTTTATAGTAATGAACAAAATGAGGGGGTGAGAAATTTAAAATATTAAATTTTTTTTTTCATCTCTAACTAAGGGCCACCCTATTGAGCACCATCAGTGATAATACCAGTGCAATTGTCAAATGAACCAAAATCTGAAATAATTTTTTTCAATGCTTCAAATATATCTACACCCCTAGTTCCAGTAATTAATGGTTTTATTTGAAGTAGTTCTTCATGTATATTAAAATCTTTATCAATTGTTCGAATAAAAATGATTAATTGACTGTTATCGGAAATATCATTACTTTCATCTAATGCTAAAGAATAGTACTTACAATTCTGTATTATATTACGAAGCATTCCAGATACATGATCACTCATCTCATTAACTCTTCTGCTAACAGTTTGATGAGAAAGTGATACTGTTTCAAATTTACTTGCCATTTCTTTGTTTCCAAAAGCATTTGCCATTTTTATTGCACAACGTTTAATTAATTCGCCGTCTCTAAACCCTTTTTTTTTGTTTGACCAATTCTAAACACACTTCATAAGAAGCTATTAAATTGTCACGATCGTTAATTTGTTTTTTTAAAAATACATATTTTGTTTTGTTAATTTCGAAGAAAGGTCTTTTAATAATGCAAGCCGAGTATCTCCAATATATTTATCATATGATTTGTGTATGCTCGTGTAATGTCTACTTATATTTAGGGTCAGGATGTTTATGCACTAATATTATAATATTTGTTTATGCACTTTATATTATATTCTTTTAGAACGCTAATAACTTGTAAACAAATTAGGCACATAGGTTTATTGTTATGTTCAATACATAAATACATTAGTTCCCATTTTGAATTAAACCAGTGGCGGCGCCAGAAATTTAATACCAGGTGGGCCAGGTGGGCCAGGCTGGGGCCCAAATTTTTTAGGGAGGGCCAAATTGTTGACCTGATATATATATATAAACAATATTGACGACAGGCACTTTTGCAGAGGGGGGATGGGGAGGGTCAACTTCCAATTTTTCAATTTTTTTTTACACTACATCGTGTAAACTTACTATAAAACAATGATTCGTAAACATCTATTAATAGTATTTATTTCCTAACAAAATATATATTTATGTAAACACTTTTTAATTTTTATACTCCCTAACCCAAAATTACACTCAATACCAATTACACCATCATGCATCAATAAAACTGTAGTACAATTGAGTTTCTATAACTATAAAAACAAAACTACAAATATTTTAAACTGACAATAAACATTATATTATGTGATAATACCAATTTATATAAACAATGAATGAACATATTTTATTATATATAAAAAAAAACTATATAAATTGTAACGAGAAATAATTACGCGAACTAAAATAATAATACCACTATCGCTACTGGTAGACGACGCTTTAACTAATAGTGCGCGGAACACGTAACACCACCACATCAACTACGCGATAGATAGCGCTATTGTGCCAGTGCGTTTAATCCGCGTGTGTGGCCAGCATCTTTATGCTAATTCAAAGTTTTTTATCAACATTCATATATTATAAACATCAAGAGAACGCATACAGAAACGAGTAGCAAATATCAAGATCACGATAATCTAAAACAAGACATCATAAATTGATGAAATAAGACATCGTCAAAACAAACTACTGCTGAAAAGAATATGACGTTAATACACATAAGTATAGGCCGTCGAGGCCTATGGAGACACCTTTTTTCCCCGATCAATACAGTCTATTGTCGGAGATGGTACAGTGAGCCGTAAAAGCCCTGTATCGTTGTCTCTTGCATTAGTCTAATATTGATCATAGTGAAGTATACTGCCGATAGGAGTCAGCCGAAGCCGCGACCCATCCGCCACCAAGACGCCACGGACCAAAGAAGACGCTGCCAAAGGACCTGCAAGCCGCCGCCAGCCTACATTGAGGTACGAATTTGATATTGTTGTATACGGACTACAGTAACCCCGTAGTATAATACCTATACAGCGATATTTTTTATTTTATATTGTGTACGGACTACGGCAATACCGTAGTAATATACCTACACTATCATCCAGTATTGTTTGTATACGGACTACGGCTATCCCGTAGTACATAACCTGTACAACGATATTCCTATTTCTTTTACTCTTATATTGTGTACGGACTACGGCAATACCGTAGTAATATACCTATACGATATTTTTATAATCCAATATTGTTTGTATACGGACTACGGCAATTCCGTAGTATATTACCTATACAACAATATTTTTATTTCCCTTAACTCATCTATAATATTGTGTACGGACTAAGGCAATACCGTAGTAATATACCTACACTATATTATTATTATTCCGTATCACCACCATACTGTGAACTTTATATATATTATTTTATGATATTTCATTTGGCTATATGTAAATTATTATTCTAAATTTTATATATGTTGTCATGTGTTTTTTATGTTATTATTTTATTGTATGCTCAAAGAGGCAATAAATATTATGTTAAAAGAAAATAATGTAATTTGTGATTTAAATAATAAAGCATATGTATTTGGTAATCAAATAAAAGCAATTTAAGTCATTTCATTACAAAATAAATATAATATTTTAAGATAAAATAAAAAACAACTGTTTAAAGTTTAAATTAAACAATATAAAATATATAATATAATATATATAATATATTTAATATTAATTATTTGTTTAAAATTAATTGGAAATAATAAGAACGATAAGATAATAATATATTATATAAGTACCTATATAACACATGTAGGTAAGTTAAGAAAAACAGCAATAAAATACATAATAATATAAATAATTTATTTTAATAAAATTCTTCTATTATTATGACTTTCAGCAAAAATATTGATTATATCCTCAATATTTAATGATTTTGCTTCAGACTTTTCTATAGCAATTATACTTAAGCTAGATAGATTGTCGTGAAACATAGAATTTCTCAAATATGATTTAATTCTTTTCATACATGAAAAAGTTCTTTCACATGCTGCTGAAGACACAAGTATTGTAATTGCAATAGTACATAACTTATATAATTCAAAAAATGCTAGTTGATAATCCAATAAAAATTTATGAAATTGAAAAATAGTTTTTATAGAATGGTATTTTAATTCAAATTGTTTTATTGATTTTCTAATAATGTTTAATTCGGAATCTAAAGAATCAATATCGCACATATAAGATAAAGCAAATGGATGAATAAGATTTTTATCCAAAAAATTACTATTTCTTGGGTCCAATACACTAATTCCTATCAATAAATCTTCATTATTAGAAAATCTTTTACTTAGTTCAGCATTGATTTTATCTATAATAATTAAATAAAGGTTTTTTCGAAAATCAGTTTCTGAACTTAATACTGAACTTTCCAATGAACTACCTTCAACTATAAATTGTTGCAAATGTTTGGGTAATTTTTTAACTCTGTTTTTTGCTTTATTTTGTGCAGAAGGGTGTTTTATATTTAATTTATTTGCCATTAATTTGGATTCACTATATAATTTTGAATGATAACTTAGATAATTTCTTATTTCACAAAAATGTTCTTTAAGAGAATTCATTAATATAATTGCTTTGGCCATATCAGCATTTTTATCTTGTAAATATTTGGTCAACAAGTTAATTTGGGAAAGCAAATCATTAAAAAAAGTAATAAATATATAAATTTAAAATCTATGTTTTTAAGTAAACCAGTAGCTTCTGAGGAACGCATACTTTTTTCATTTGAAATCTTATATAATAACAACAGTATAACTTCCAAAGTAGCTTTAACAGCTCGACATGTATGAATTTGAGATGACCAACGAGTAAGGCATAATCTTTTAAGTTCAATTGGTTTTGGAATTTTTAAAATTTGTTTTTGAAGCTCAATGAACTTAGAATGAATTGAAGATCCAGATATAACTATTATCATGTCTCAAAAAACCCCTACTAGACATTGCATTTTTCCAATTAGTGTAACCTGTACTTATAAACATACTATCACTATCGTTCTTTTGTTTAAGTGAAAAAAACCTACAAGGAAAACAATATACAGCATTTTCACTTTGACTATATTCTATCCACTTAAATTGCTCATACCAACAAAATTGAAAACTTCTGGTCCTCTTTGTCCGGCCAGTACCATAGGTAGTCTTAGGATAGTTCTTTAAATTTGGTTGATATGGCTCTTCATCGATGGTTTGTGAAATATCATAAGGACCAGGAACTGTACGAAGGCTTTGAGGCTTGACTATGTACTCTAATTCTGGTTCACAGTTTGTAAAAATAGATTCATCAATTTCATCAGCACTTTCATAGCTTGAACTAGGTTGAAAAAAAAAATTATTCAATATAAATTCCTAAGTAAGCTATTAAACATTAGGTATTAATTAATAATTATTAAAGGTATGATTAATTTACCTGCATAAGTCAACACTACTACAGGTACTAGATGAAGATGAATAATTTGATTTTTCAAGTTCTTGATTAGGTTGTTCATTTGTATTACTAAACAAGTTCAAATTAAATGGTATGTTATAAACTATAGTACGGTTTATTTTATTTGAAAAATGTTTAAGGTGAATAGCATTATACAAAATTTAAATTCAATTAATATTTTTATTATTAAATAAACACATTTTTATGCATGTAAAATATAATGTACTAGTGTTAATATTTTATAATTTTTGGCATTTTATATTGCATTTTTTTTTTTTTTGATATTTTTAATGAATTTTTAAGATTTATAGTGCATTAAATTCACAGCCTTAGTTATAAATAATAACAATATATTATACCAAAAATCATTTGGAAAAAAATTGTCAACTCACTTTTTAAATGATTTTGAAAACTCTGCATTAGTTGTATCATGTTCAATCGTCATGACAGTCGAATGATGAATATTTTTATTTACATTTGTAGTTTTCGAATTTATTGCTAAAATGATCATTAGGGTTGATTTAATATTAATTATTAATTCTCATAATATTTATTTTAAAAAATTACCATCAGAAGGAGAATCAAAATTAGTTGCTTTGTTTACTTCCAATTTTATCTTTTTAGGCGCAAAAAAAAAAGATTTTATAGATCTGACCTTTTTTGTTTTAATAGTCTCATTTTCGATATTGCTTTCTGACATGACGACGAGTAAAAACGTTTAAATAATTAATTAATTAAATATTGATTTAATAAATGTTAATTATAATTTATAAATAACAATGAATAGGTAATAAAAAGACGTAGCTGAATTGTTTGACTACTTTGTAAAATACCGAAAAATCGTAGTACCTAGTAAAATACCTTAAACAACAGTTTAGTAACAATTAAGAACAAAATCAACTGTCAAATGACCACAAAACTGAAAACATAGAATAGTATACACTACATATACGATTTTACAAAATTAAAAATATACAGTAAATTGTAGATAACAGTATCTCGCGCATCGCCGTCGATAAAACTGTTACTGATTCTTACAACTCACAAGAAAATGCAATATTTCAAAAGTATCTAAAAATAGAATGTTTTCCCTTGTATTTTCTTTATCATAGTTGGTTAATAATCTAAGCCCACAGCTGGCGTAGTTCATGGAATTTTCAACAAAATTATTAATAACATATATTAATATTTAACAATAACTAATAAGTATAATTTATTATTTTCGTATTCAGCCACTGGAAAATACACGTTATCTATGAGGCTTTCAAGCATTCGTGAGATATTTTTTAGTATTCTAATATGATTAAATTAAATTTTTTGGGTGGGCCACAGGGAGGGCCCGAGACTTTTTAAGGTCCACCCTGGCCCACCCCTGGCGCCGCCACTAAATTAAACACTCTTTTTTCATTGTCAAATTTACGTTTTTTTCTTTCAGACATGGTAAAAATAAAACGTATGTACGGTAATAACACGGGCACTGTCACACGAACACGACTTACGAGCACACGACACAGACACGGGGTCGACTGTTTAACGTTTTAACGATTATCGATTACTGATTACATTTAGTTTAGAGAAATATTTAAGAGGCCGTCGTGGTAAAAGTGAAACGTATACAACGCTCAAGAGATGGCGTTGAATTCCATTTCGCCGCCGTCGCGGTAGGCCGTAACCACGCCCATCGTGTACGCGACGGGGTCCGCGTGTTGTAATCGCGGGAGAGGTGCTTTATTATTTCATGGACAGTCGTTCAGAGCGTTTCGCATCATTACAGGCCGTTACGTAAATTGTCGCCCGTGAATTCTATACGGTGCGATGGCTCGCTACTAGCTCGCAAGTCGCAAACCTATTTTTTAATTAAAGCTCCTGTTTGCTTAAAAATATTAACCAATAAATTAAGCATACAAATTATTATACACCAAAATTTGATTTATATTTCTAACCCAATTACTTTTTAAAATACATGTAAAATAATAATTTCATTACAATTAAATAAATTTTTTAGTAAAAGTGTTACGTATTTTACGTTGTAACTTATAAGTGACATTAAGCAATTTTTATACGATAATTTATTTTTCTAAATAAATATTAAGTAGTAATATTTTAAATAGTTATGATTAGTGAAAATGTTATGTATTTACAGTTATTCGTTTTTGAATTGCAACAAAATAAGAAAATCGTTATACGAGAAATCGAGTGAAATATCCAATGTTGTATTAATATGAACTTCATAACCTAATAAAAACTTAAAGTGACTCTTTCTTGTCAACATTTTTTTTTTCTTGATAAAGGTAGACAAACTTATGAGGAATCTTGTATTACATTTTTAAATCTCAGATTTAAAAAGAACATTTTTAATGAGTTTATAGCTCAAAATAATTTGCAAATTTTCAAAGAATTTTAACTTTCTTTGAGCTATTTATAGACAATTGAATTTTTCAATTTTTTTAAGTATTTTTTTTTTAAATACCGATAAAAATGAAAATTTAATACAAGGTTTATTATAAGTTGTTCTTAAAGTGATAAAAAAAAATCCGAAATCGTTAGTCACAAATTTTTTTTATAAGTGCGAATTTATAAGAAATATGTCAAAATTGCGAAAATTTGCAAGTAATTTTGTGGTTGAAAAATCGTAAAAATTTTTTCTTTTAAAACTCAGTTTTGAAAATTTGGTACAAGGTTCTACATAAATTTTTCTTCAAATATCTGTAAAAAAATTTTCATACAAAAAATGTTTAGGAGTGTTTAAAATTTAAATTTTTACAAAACCTCGTTAAATAACAGTTTAGCCTCAAACCATTTTTGATATTTGTTGTTATTCATATACTATAAGTCGTAAATACTTGAAAATTTTACCAGTTATTTAGATCGCCATTTTCTTTACGTGATTTGATTTTCAAAATATTTTGACTTTTTTTGAGCTATTAATAGGCATTTGAAATAATCAATTTTTTTTATAAACGTTGATAAAAAAAATTTAGCTGGGACAAATTACTTGAAAATTTAATTGAAGGGTCCACATAACTTGTTCTAACTCACATTTAAAAATTATAAAAATACATAGACACAATTTTTTTTTATTAGCATTTTAAGTTCAAATATTGACAAAAATTCGTCAAAATCATGAATATTTTTCACTATTTGGTAGTTAAAAATTTATAAATATTTTACTATCAAAAGTTAAGAATTGAAAATTTAATACTATATGCTGTCCATAAGTTAGCTTAGAATAATTATAAAAAAGTTTGAGTATTATTCAATTTAAAAAATTTTATGAGTCTTTAAAGTTTTAATTTTAATTTGAAATCAAAAATACACGTGTAAAATAATGTTTTACAACTAAATAATTTTCGATTTTTGGATTTTTTAAAAAAATTACCAAACGTAGGATCTTAAGACTTTTACTTAAATGTTTGAATTTGTTTCAAAATAGAATATAATGACAATATTTAAATATGATATATCCTAGGACCTAGACTGAAAAATCATCTCCGTTCAGAATCGTTTTTCGTATACAATGATATACCTATAATTGCATTCAAATTTAACCTACCCTAGTCCGAGGTTCACCCCACCCTCTAATGTACAGCTGAGCAATACCCACTTACCCGCTTTTTTAGGTTTTTTTTATGTTTTTGAAAACTACTGGAAATTTTGACCCACCAAAGTATCATTTAGATTAATTTTCCTTTTCAAATAGGGGCTCAAGTCAAAAATTAAAGCATTATTTCTACACCTGCAAAACTTGATGACTGACACGAAAACAAAAAAAAACATATACACCATTGTAAAATCAATACTTTCCTCACTCCGTTCAAAATCTAATATTTTAAAACAATATAAAAAATACGGCCATTGTGGAAGGGGAGGGTATAACCCCCTTGACTACACCACTGTTTTAATGTGTTATTGTTATCTGAATGGGAATTTTATTTGTCTGAGATATCTAGAACTTAGATAGTTATCAAGTGCACTGTATAAATAACAATCAGTGAAAATGTTATGTGTCTACGATAATTTGTTTTAGAGTCAGACCAAAAACCTAAATTTATTTTTTCGAATAAGGTGAATTTGATTGAAACATATGATTTCAGATTTATATGCATTATAAGAATGTTTTATATTTTTAGATTCTGAGCGCTTCGCTCAATGTATTGATTTTACATTGATGTGTATATTATTTTATTATTTGTTTATGTTTTTTATTTGTGTCTGTGTACAGTGTACACGATAAGTGGTCTAAATAATGCTTTGATTTTCAACTTCAGTATCTTGTTCAATGGGAATGTGAATCAAGTTGGTGCAATGGGAAGGTCAAAATTAAAAATTCCTAGTAATTTTCTAAAGAGCAGGGAAAAACAGAAATTTTCACGCGAAATCGGTTTTTAACAAAATCACAAAATCAATTTTGGTTTTTGGTGTAACTCTAAAATAAACAACTGTAGATACAAGACATAACTGATTGTTTATATTAGAATTTTCTTAACACAATAACATTTTCAAAATATTTAAATTATTTTTAACTATATTTACATTTTAAGTTTAGAATTTTTTTTTTTTATGAATGTCAATAAAATGTTATTCTTTGGGTAAAAAATTCTTGAAAATTTAATACGAGGCCCCTAATATAATAGTTAAAAAATATTAATAATACATTTTATACATAGTCAGTAATCGCATTTTTTGTATAATCATATTTTAAAGTTCGAATTTTGACAAAATAGAAAATACGTAAAAATGAAGAAAATGTGCAAATTATTTTGTTAGAAATTCATAACAATTTTTTTTTTTAAGATTTAAAAATTTAGTACAAGATTCTTCGTAAGTTCGTCTAGTTTTATAAAAATAATATCTCTACCAGAAATATAAATTGAATTTGTATGAGCGTTTGAAGTTCAAATTTTTACAACATTGAATATTCACTCGATTTATCATTTAGCGATTTTCTTATTTTGTTGTAATTAAAAAAACGAATAACTGTAATAGATACACTATATATCTATTGTATAAATATACCTACATAGTACTAGTATAGTACTATACTTAATACAATTTTCAAAACATTTTCACTCTTTCTGATCTGTTTACGAACATTTTCAATTTTTTTTTCTATAGTTGTTGATAAATTATTAATTAAATTTGTTGGGTCCAAAAACGTGAAAATTTAATTCAAAGCCCCTACAGATTAGGTTAAAGATGTATTGTTACAATAGCAGTTGAAAAATATTAAAAATCAATAAACACACGTTTTTTTATATAACTATTTTATGTTTGAATTTTGAAAAAATTTGTCAAATTTTAAATTATTTTGTAGTTAAAAATATATATTATAATATATCGTAGACTGACTCTCCGTCTTCGCTAAGATTCATTTTTCTTATAAAATATTTATCACTGAATTCAAATTTAACACAATCCAGTAGGTATGTATTAACTCACTTGTAACCAACTGTAAAGCAGAGCGAATCTCACTTGCCTACCTTTTTTTTACTTATACAGTTATACTCTTATATTAATTTAAATTTAAAAAAATTCGTCTTGAATATCAATACGCTAATTTTATAGAACAATAGTCTATAATTGAAAAAAAAATTGTTTAAATCGTAGTTTTCTAGCTGATTTGTGATAATTTTACCATATTATAATGTAGATCCATTTTGCGTAAAACGCGGTAATAATCGGAATACGAATTATAACATTGAAAAATAAAATAATATTATTCATTGACAAAAATTATTATTTTCGTATCGACGTCTTTGGCTATTTATAACCCGTGCGCGGCTGCGATAAATAACCAGTTTTGACCTATGGTGCGGTACGGCTGCTTATGCAAGCGGGGTGGTGGAAGAAGTACTATTTCAGAACGCTGCCGCTATAATCGCTTTAGCAGCACATGACGACGGCAAATTCGTAATTTTTTGCCAAAAACATGCTTTCGTACTTCCAATAGTACTCAGGCCTCGTTGATCGTAGAAACATGATTTTGGTATCAAAATAATCACGAGAAGTTGTGCTAAATATTCTTGGAACAGATTTTCGATATCTAAATTTGCCGATTTTATATAATTTTTTTAAAAAATGAAAAATTTTACAAACTTCAAACACAAATAAAATTGGTTAGAAAAAATATTTTAAAATTCTGTTCCAAGAATATTTAGTACAACTTCTCGTGATTATTTTGATACCAAAATCATGTTTCTACGATCAACGAGGCCTGAGAACTATTGGAAGTACGAAAGCATGTTTTACGGTCGATTTTTTTCTACTGTGACGGCCTCTTAATGCTCGCAATTGTGCGATTGTGAATACTAATAACCTAACCTAAAGAAAAACGAATTTCCACATCAAATACTTCAAACTCAAATTTGAGAACTCATATTAAAGTATGTAAATTGTTATTTAAGACCCATAATAGTGTAATAATATACTATGTAGTAACCTCATGATAAAGCTTATAATATTTTTGGTATGAAAAGTACCTAATTTATAGTTAGTACATAGAGCAGTGTTTGAATTAAGGGGAAACGAGTGAAGGAGTACCTCTAGTTTAAAAAAAAATAGTTTAGAGTACCTACTTATTATAATCTAGGTATTCAATAGTTAGATATCTTCATGTAGATAAGCAGTTTGTGAGATTCTGGTAGTTTGTGGCCACCAAGAAACCACCCACGTCAAAAGGGGAACACTTTTGCCGTGACCTATGAGCCGCACCGCGTGATGACCCGAGGGTCAAGTCGGTAGAGCTCATAGGCTTTGGTACACGCAACGGCAAATGAATGCCGAGGATTTATTTTAGGGGAAAATATAATATTTAAAATAAATATAAGAGTAAAAATTTGGCTATTAAAAAGGTATATTAAGTGGACATTATAGTATAGCTAACAATAAGATAACAATCTTTACAATATTAGGGAATAATAGTTTAGGCATCAGTCTTTTTTTTTATAATAAATATAATAAGGTTGGCATAATATGGCAAATAGATATAGTAAATAATTAAATATATATTAATAAGATATTAATAAATAATTAGATATAATAATGATAATAATTTTGATGGCACATGGCAATTACAGAAATATAATAATTTAATACGCACTTTCCCGGCCCGCGGGAGGCGACACACCATATCACTCATGATGTATCCTCACAGGGTTACCGAGAAAGTGTGTTGGGCTCATTCAAGCCAAAACAGGAAAAATAAAATATTTAGTGACCCGCGTCTTGCGACGCTTACACTGTCACACAGGTTATATTGAGGTGATGGTAAAAAGGGGGGGGGGAAAGGGGAAATAAAACATATTACGACTTTGACTGTGCTGCGCGATCGATGTTGACTGGAGCTGTCGGCCGCCGCCCGGGCCCTCGTGGGTGTCCTAGCCCATCATTGTGAGCGGTTGCAGATATTTAATAAAAAATATAATCGGCGTGACTGGTAGTTGTCGGTGTAACGTGGTTTTTGATGTCGACAATCGGTAGAGTGTTGAGACGATTTTGATGTCAAATGAAGAGCAGTGGAGACTGGAGAGATTGCCGACCAGGCCGAGGCCCGGCGACGGCGATGGTCCGGTGCCGGCGACGGAGCCTTTCGGTGTTGGTGGGGCAGGTCAGTGTCGTCAGTTTGCGGGACTTTTACAATATATTAGGGAAGTACAGTATTGCCTGCGGGCCGTACCGGCGGACGCCACGAAAACGCCGGAGGCGACGGGTGGCGGGCAACCGCGGCACGTCGGCGACGAACACTGCATGATGAAGGGGGGCACGAGGAACATTTATTGCATAACACTGCGGTAATTTGTGCATTAACGCGCGATATCTACTTTTATTACTAATGGTTATAAGAATAAAGGTGCGTTGACTTGTCAACAACGTTAGCAATAGGTGTATTTGGGGAATGTTATTTTAATTTATAAGGCTGAAAATTCCGTGACGTTACAAGTTTTTTTTACACTACATCCCCCCCATTGAACTTTTTTCCAATTTAAGTAGTGGACATAAGTAAGTAACTAATTAGTTGAGTATAAATAAATGATTGAAGCTTGAGATGATATTATATTACCACATTTTAGGCTTAAACATATTTTAACTATTGTTATACCTAGTCAATAAAAATAAAATTAAACAATTTTTTGTGAGAAATAAATTTAAAAAAAAATGTTGATGAAAATATGTAATAACTGTTTCTGTACCTTTGATTTACTGAAATATTAAATTATAATTACAGAACTCATAAGAATACTGAATGAATATTCCTGTAAAACTAAAACATACATATTACTTAGATAATATTTCATAACTGTGTTTTTTTTTAATGAATATACCTGGTTTTCAGATTATGTATTCCAAAGAATTAAACAATTTTAATGATTGTGCAAAAAAAAGTTCATCAACAACAAACAATTTTGAATCTAATTAACAATTAAAGCTGTGTGAAGTGGGTAAAATACCAGTTAGAATATTAAGTGATTGTGAATTTAATGATGCCAATTTAAAACTGATAATTGATACAGTATCTCCATTTTCCTTAATCGAGCACCCTGCTTTTATAACATACTGCAAATTAACTTCAAACAAGATTCCTGTTTCAAGACGAGTATTAGTTCGTAGGATCGAAATTTTGTATGGTAAAATGATTGAAGAAATGATAACTGATTTTTTTTTTTTATTTATTTTTTTATTTACATATATATTAACGCCAATCAGCTTTTACAAGATAGAATAAAAGAAAAATGTAACTTAACATAGTGTGACATAATTTGTAAACAGATTAAAATTAAAGTAATATAATATATGAATGATAAAACTATAACAAAGAAAAATATAAATGAGTAATAGCCTTGGTACGAACTGTCATAAGGTGTTTAAGTTATATATGCGCATCATTCTTAGGAGAGGTGCATTAGCGGTAAAGTTAGATCTACTTGTAGGTATATAAAAAGTTTCCTGGGATCGGGTGCTGCTAGGAACCTTGATACTGAGTCTTTCTAACAAACGAGGTGCATCTATTTGTCCGTTTAATAATCCCGTTATAAATCGATATCCAAGAGTTTGACGTCTAGATGCAAGTGAATCTAGACGTAGAACATCATTTATAGGTAGATAATCGTGGGGTGGATGAAATATATTTAAACAGTAGCCAGCGTAATTCAGAAACCTGTTCTGCACTTTATCAACCCTTAGTGAATCTCCTATAGTATATGGATCCCAGATAATAGCTCCATACTCTAATACAGAGCGTACTAGTGCGCAATAAAGCGCGGAGAGACATTTAGGAGAATTAAAACTTGCGGAATGTCGTCTAATAAAACCAAGAACACGGACAGATTTACTTACAATATAATCAATGTGTGGATGGAAGTCTAAAGATGGGACAAAGAGAAACCCTAAATCAATGATTCGGTCAACACGAACAAGTTGCAAACCATTAATAGAGTAGTCAAATTTTATAAAATCCCGAGTCCGATAGAATGACATAGTTTTACATTTTCCAATATTTAGAGAAAGCCCAACAACCTCACACCAAGATGAAAATTTATCCAAAATACTTTGAAATATTTTACAGTCGTCAATGGATGACACTACATGAAATATCTTAGCATCATCAGCGAATAGCAGAATCCGTGCAGGAGAAACTACTGAACAGACTGAGTTTATAAAAACATTAAACAATAAGGGACCTAGGTGACTGCCTTGAGGAACACCTGAGGGCACTTGAAACGGTTTAGATTTTCTACCGAATAGAGAAACAAACTGTACTCGTTCGGAAAGGTAAGATCTCAGCCAGGTTAAGAGAGGATCACCAATCCCTAGCCTATCCAAAATGTAGATAAGTGTACCATGATCAATCGAATCGAAGGCTTTTGTGAAGTCGGTGTAAACTACGTCAATTTGCTGATTTAACAAGAACGCATCATGTGCAGATGACACGAAGTCAATGGCACTAGTAGATGTTGATCTGTTAGGAAAAAATCCATGCTGATCAATCGATATTGTTGACAAGATTGGCCGTTGTATACGACTGAGTACAATCGATTCAAACATTTTCCCTAAAAAGGGTAGTCCAGATATTGGCCGATAATTAGAAACGTCAGTAGGATCACCTGATTTTAATATTGGTGTAATACGACTACATTTCCAGATGGAAGGGAAGACTCCTTCTGCAAGGGATTTATTGAAGATAGAACAGATCGGTGAAGCAAGAGTGTCTCTACAGTGATACAAAAATAAGGCGGAGATACCATCGGGGCCAGAACCCCGGGTAGTAGCGAGCAATTTAAGAGCAACGAGAACTTCTTCGGGAGTAAAGGACAATGAAGATGGGAGAAACGAAAATGTCTCTGGAGTAATTGAGTTCAATTGTGTTAAAGGTACTATCCGTGGCTTAACATAAACTGAGGAAAAATAAGAGGCAAATAAATCTGGTAATTGATTACCCGAAGCTTGTATGTTACCAAGATGAACCTCTTCAGGGATTCCTTGACTACCTTGCCTTTTGCGGGCATAGTCCCAAAATGATCGAGGATCACTTCGCAACCGCTCCTGCATTCTAGATAAATAAGATCTATGCAACTTTTTAGATTCAAATTTACAACGCGCACGTAATATAGAAAAGTTATAATAGCGATGAGAACCACCAAAATTTTTAAAGTTTTTATGGGCCTGTTTTTTCTTAGCCAAGAGATTCTTTAGATCTTTAGTTACCCACGATGGAAAAGACGATTTACGATAAGTACGCATTGGTACACATTGATCAATGACATTCAAAAGTGATCTCTGTAAAAATGCAGCTGATTCTTCGGCTGCTAAAGTCAATAAATTGGAATACCAGTTAATACTTCCTAAAACATCATTAATTCTTTCATAGTTAGCACTTTTGAAGTCTCTATATGAATGTTGTTCATTAAGGACAGGTATGTCAGTGGGACAAGTGCATGTTATAACAATTGCCGGGTGATAATCATCACACGGAACAAGTGCTTCAGGCGATTTTTCAACTGTAATAGATTTACTATTTGAGAAAACTAAATCAAGGAGTGAGTTAAACTTATTAGAGACAGTGTTTTTTTGTTCGAAGTGAAGAGTACCGTACTGATCACCGATCTGACGAACTTTATCTGTAACAGATCCATTGTACTCTAGGCCTGAAACCCCATTAGTCCAACTAATATTTGGCAAATTAAAGTCCCCACAAAAAATCCCGGAATTAAATTTAAATGAGTCCCAAACATGATCAAGGGACTCGGTATGGTGCTCGTATTTAGATATATCAGAACTAGGAGGTAAATAAATGCCAGCTAGTAGTATGGAGGCACCTGCAGGAAGGGTAATGCGTACAAATACTTGTTCAACACTTATAATTGGTGACAATACTATAACAGGCCTGAGCTTGGAATGTACAGCTATCAATGTACCACCCCCGCGAAGACTATTACTGGTGTTAACATTTCTATCACATCTAAAAATTATATAACCATCGAGCCCCAACTCAGCATCTGATATTTCCTTGGAAAGCCAGGTCTCAGTAAGGATATAAACATCATGAACAGATAAGACAAAGTTGGTATGGAGAGTAGACAGTTTCGTACGTAGGCCACGTACATTTTGGTAGTATACAGATAAACGATTATTATTTAGAATGTTAGAATTATTAGACAAAGAGTTTAATGTAACATTTTTAGTTCTAATATTGTTAAAGTAAGAAAGGAAAGATTTAAAGGAAGAACGGCTATGATGACAAAAAGAACAATTACTATTATTTAAACAATAAGCATGCAAACCAGAATTTAAATCATGAACTAAGGCATAGGTTGGTTGGTACTTGGAGGGTGGTTGCTTCTTCCTCTGGGTTTTATGTTTTTTGAATCAGTCCTGACAACGGCTGGAACTCCATTGACGTAAGATATAGTAAGATCTGATGAGCCAGCGTCCATTTTCCTATCCAGATCCTTATGGGCTTGACGTAAGAGATCACGTTCAAGCGTAGTTTTGTCACGTACAATGCGAAAACCAGGTGGAGATGATACACCATTGCGTATTTGAGAATTAAAGTTGGAAATAAGTTGAGAAGCATCATTTTTGGATCTACAGATAATTTTTAGCGGTCTTGGTTTTTTAGCATTACTATTTCCAAGGCGAATAAGCTTTGGTTCAGTAGGAACAGAAATCGATAGATCTTTTAGATTATTCCCCAGGGTGAGTAGGTCATCTTTAAATCTCAAGGCTGCAGTGTTGGCGGTCGATTCAGGCACACCATAAGCAATCGCATTGAATTCTATTTTAGAACGTTCGGTTGATTCACGAAAAATCATTGAAGATAGGTCACTAGAATGAACCGGCCGCGATTCAAGAAGTTCAATTCTTGAACGGAGAACTGAAATTTCAGCTCGGAAGGCAGCATTATCGGCAACTAGATTCTCTACTCTGCTGGTTAAATCCGAGATACATGTTCGAATTTCTTGAAACTGCGAAGATTGAGATGTGGCGAGTGAATTGATGGCTTTCATGATGTCGTCGTTAGAGGAAGTTTTTGCAGAGGTCTGTGATCGCGTATTAACAGTTTTAGTAATAGGTGTTGAGGGCATGATGGTTAGAGAAGTAGTAGGTCTGAAATCAAGCGTAGTATCGTCGTACTGGTAGGTAAATAGTTACTTAAAGCAACAATGTGTGAATTGGGCAGCAACCGAACATACGTAACGTTACGACAATAAATAATTCCTTAAAGATGATGAATGCAACACAAAGTACAGTAATGTAACGTGGTACAATCTGATCTAAGAGTGAGAATGAGACAGTCTATGTGGAAAATGATGAAACCCAGCGTTTAAGTCACTTCCAAAAAAACAGCTGACTGTTATGTTGAGGGTTGTATCTGATAATGTTTATTGATTAAAAATGATAAAGACGTACCAGGTGTCCACAAGTACTAGTTTGATTGAATTTGATTGATCCTTTTGCTCAGTTTTTCTGCAATGAACAAGCTGGAGAACAGGTACAGGCAGAAGTGGCCTAAAGATAAAGCTCACGAACACCAAGGTGTAAAAAATAGAGACACGTAAACCCAAGAATTAATAAAGACAACAAGAGTAAAAATGATATCACTGTTATCACACTATTTATTTTGAAAAGATTAAGTATGTATGCTTAAATTGTGACTGTTGGAGTATATTTCATAGGTAAATATAGAAAATATTGTAATATATTATTACTTATTTTAGTTTTTAAAAGTAGTCATAATTATTAAAGTTTATATTATTACTAAATTAAATTTTACTTGTAGTTTTCACTTAGGTATAATTGGTTTATAACATAATTTTTAATTTTTCATATTTATAATGTTAAGCATGGATAGATGAAATTGTTTTAATTTCATTAGTATTAGTAATAAATAAGAATAATATAATAGTATAGTGTATAGGCAATATATATAGTATATACCCATATTAGTTGTGAATTTTTTTATTTTAACATAATATAATATTTAATCTAATTTATTAAGACTTAGTATTACAATACTTAATAGCATATTAATTGTTAGTTTTATTTAGGTATGTTATTTATAACTTCAGTTTTTATTTTGTTATTATAGATCATATATTGGTTTCACTGTCCATTGGCTTAATCCCCAAACACTTGAAAGTTATTCTAAAGGTCTTGCTTGTAGGCGTATTTTTGGACGACATACATTTGATAACTTGGCAGAATGTATAGATAAAGTAATTAATGAGTTTAAGCTTAAAAACAAAGTCACTTTAATAGTTACAGATAATGCTGCTAATTTCGTTAAAGCTTTTAGGTACCTAAGTAAAATATTTTTTTTTTTTTTTTTTTTTTA
Source organism: Schizaphis graminum (assembly GCA_020882235.1). Taxonomy (NCBI): domain Eukaryota; kingdom Metazoa; phylum Arthropoda; class Insecta; order Hemiptera; family Aphididae; genus Schizaphis; species Schizaphis graminum. Next base: position 18,855,714 of record CM037035.1, on the reverse strand, counting down.
CCCAGACTTATTAAAGCCAATTTTCACTGCTTTGGTTTATTATTTTTTTTAATTTTTTATTAATTAATTTTTCAATTTTATTACTTTTAGAGTCTTTAATAGTGACTGTGAACAAGGTGCAGAGGGTACAGTAGATGATGGAATTGATGTTACTGATGTGAATGAGATTCCTATGAATGTCGAAGTAACAGATTTATTAGAAACCCAGGACATTGAAAGTTCGTTTTGTTTTTCATTGCCTCCACATCAAAGATGTGCAGCCCATACACTTAACTTGATTGTTACTGTTGATGCTAATGATGCTGAAAAAAATGCAGCATATAAAGTAATAAGTAAAAAAGTATTTTCAAAGTGTCAGGCTTTATTCAATAAACAAAACCAGTCAGTATTAAGTGCTGAAAAAATTAGAGATCACCTTGGACGTTATATTATTACTCCTAATGCCACTAGGTAAATTAAATAATTATTTAATTTAATAAGTAGTAAATATCTTAATTTTATTATTTACATTATGCATATATTTTTATTATTAGATATACATTTAAATTGGTCATAATTGATTTATTTAGTATCATGGTTAATGATATATCCTATGGCTAATAATAGTAATTTGTACAATGTACATTAATTACTTATTATTCATTGTTTTAGGTATTATTTTTTCTACTCATACAAATTTAAATTAAAACTGATTTTAACATGTTACTATTTTCATTAACAACTATTGTAACTAATTTCAGGTGGAATTCCTTTTATGATGCTATGAAATGTATAATGACCATTGACCAATATTGATAAGATAAATAACTTTGCATTGACTTACAGTTGCCATCTATATCATCACCTCGTGAAGTTTTATTTTTAAAGGAATATTGTGATGTACATTAATTTTTTTTTAAAGTTATTATGAATCCAAATTTTCTAAATTTTAAATTGGTTATAAATTTTTATCAAATAGGTGATGAAACCAATAGCTAAGGCTTTGGATTTATTACAAGGTGTGAAGTTTGTTTCACTTGGATATTTGCTGCCAACAATTAGTGCTATTCACAAAGCATTAAATTATATTAACGGAGTAAATTTGTGTAAACCTTTGGTTATTGCGCTAAAAAGAGGACTAAATAAAAGGTATTAAATATATTATATATTATCTAAGTACTTGTAGGCTGTTGCTAATTTATACTTATTATTATTATTCAGACTAATCATTGAAATTCTAAACAAAGTCTTTTAAAATCATTATAGGTAATATTTGTAACTAGTCATTTATCTCTGTTATGTTTAATTTAAGTAAGCATATTATCTAGTTGATGACATTGGTTTTTTATGTTTCAATTTTAAAATGTTCATTACTAGCTTTAAAATTAAAATAATTCTAAATTTAGTTATGTCATTTTGATCTAAGATTAAACATAGTTTATTTTATTTATTATATTGAATATTGGTTTCCCAAAATAAATAATTTTTAATTTTCACAAGAAAATGTATGATTCTTATAAATCAAATTATTTATATTGTTAAATAATTTGCAGATTCAATAGATATATGGACTCTAAATCATGCCAATTAGCTGCATGTTTAATACCAAAATTTAAGCTAAACTGGACAAATTCTGAAAATTGTAAGGAAATTAAACAAACATTTTTGGAATTTATAACTGATAATGCTCAGTTAACAGAAACAAATCTTGCTGTAACTACTACTGCTTCTACAGACAATAATAGTAGTGATTTTGAAGAAGACCTTTTTAGATTAAATAATTTTGAAACCAATGAAAATAATGATATCCAAGTTATAATAAACAATTATTTTTCAAACACAAACATTAAAAGTCCATTAGATTTGCCATTAGTTTTAAGAAACACATATATACAATGTAACGCGGCTATTCCTTCATCTGCACATGTAGAACGTTTGTTTAGTGCAGGAGGTCAATTATTAAATAAACGTAGAGGATCAATGGCTGACAAAAATTTTGAAATGACTTTTGTTAAAATTCAATAAATATTTTACTGATTCATAAGTTTTGTTTAGTTTTCTGAAAAAGTATTCAGTCAAAAATTAATGCCATGTTATTTTTGTATATTAATTAAAACATGATGTATTATATTATTATCTTTTAAAATAAATCAAAAGGTTATTCGTATATCTTATTTTGTATACTTTTGGTACCTACTACAACTACATAATTATTTTTATCTGTACCTTTATTTTCCAAATTTAGTTTAATGTCTATTTTCTGAGTGTAATAATATTTATGAATTTTATTTTTTCAAACCATATGACTAGCTATTTATATATTAAAAAAAAAATTTTAACTTAACTTAAGTTAATAAGTTAATTGAAAGTTTCCATATAACTTTTAATTTAACTAAGTTTAAAAAAAAATTGAATTAACTATTAATTTTAAACTTTTCAAAATTAATTCTATAAACTTAACTTAACTCAGTTAAAAATTATCATTAACTTGTCCAGGCTTGCATATTTTATAAAATTTTAATTAAAGTCATCGATTGTCAGATTAAGAAATGCAATTAGAACACTATAAATAAAATAAAAATAATCTGTAATTGGTAATTAACTATTAATATCAAGCTATAATACTGATATACGTTTTGTATTGCTACTGTTTACACTGTAATAAATTGATAATTACATACCCAGGTTATTAAGGTCGTACAACAGAAGCACTTTTACTATTAATTATTCACTGTAGAATTTTATTTAAGACATTTTTGTTAATGAAAACGTACGATTTAAACAATTTTTTTTTTCAATTGTAGACTATTGTTCTATAAAATTAGCGTATTGATATTCAAGATGAATTTTTTTAAATTTAAATTAGTATAAGAGTATAACTGTATAAGTAAAAAAAGGTAGGCAAGTGGGTTTCGCTCTGCTTTACAGTAGGTTATAAGAAAGTCACTACATACCTACTGGATTGTATTAAATTTGAATTCAGTGATAAATATTGTACAAGAAAAATGAATCTTAGCGAAGACAGAGAGTCAGCCTACGATATATTATAATATATATTTTTAACTACAAAATCATTTAAAATTTAAAATTTTTTTTCAAAATTCAAACATAAAATACTAATAATAATATAAAAACTTGTGCCCATTGATTTTTAATATTTTTCAACTGCTATTGTAACAATACATCAGTAACCTAATCTGTAGGAGCCTTGAATTAAATTTTCACGCTTCTTGGCCCAAAAAATTTAATTACTAATTTATCATCAACTATAGAAAAAAAAATTGAAAATGTTCGTAAACAGATCAGATAGAGTGAAAATGTTTTGAAAATTGTATCAAGTATAGTACTATGCTAGTACTATGTATATTATATAGTGTATGTTCGCGCCAACCAAATGGCTTATCGCTTATGCGCGACGATGACTCCTTCTTAATTATCTCCGTTCCTCTCCATACTCCACTCCGTCCTCTACGTTTTTAATTGTCAATTATGTTAATATTATTATACTATCGATATATTTAATCTCTTTGTTTTCCTATTATATTATTTAATTATTGGTCGGCCTTTTACCGCATATGTTTTATTATCATAATTTTTCATATCTTTTTTTCATATTACTGAATTTTTCTGATATTGTTTATAATTATTCTGCGGCCAACGCCCTTTTTTATTTTGTGTTGTATATTTTCTTATATATACTTTTTTTTATACGGTCGCTCTTATAGCACCTCCTTCTTTTTGTTGTGTCTCGGTGTCATTGCGACGCGAACACTATTATATTATAATTATTAGATAATACATAAACTACAATAAAACGACTATGTCTACAACAGTTGAGTGAGTTTTTTCTTATTATTTTATATTATTATTCTGGTCACTAAATTTGTGATTGAGAGCCGTTCAATCGTTGACATCAACTCACTCAACTGGTAATTGCCTATCCTGAGACCACGTCGATTTTGGGTCTGCCTACCTTTTCGTCGTCATCCATGGTCGCTGTCTGTTCCGCGTAAGTCCGCCAGCACCCATTGTGGGTGTGTGAGAGGCCGCCCCGGTCGTCCAGTCGTACAGTCATCAGCCCACCAGTCACCAGCCCGCCAGCATCTGCCTTAATTTTAAGTAGTTTTTAAGTTGTCCTATTTTTGGTAGATCCCCCCTGTGGTTATTGCACCAGATCGAATCGACCACAGGGCCCCTCAGCCCCATTAAATAACTTGCATCATCCTTTTTCCCTTGTTTTATATATATATATATATCTTCCCTTTCCTCCGTTTCATCGTCGTGCGCAGAAATTGCCTATTCGCAATTTATAAGGCGTAAAAATATATTGGGTTGCCAACCTGCCCCTTAGTCGGCGCTTTTTGTTGTTGTTCAGTTTAGACTTGGCCGTTAATTTTGGCACTTCACTGTTCTCGGGCATTACCGAGTGGTCCTTCGGGAGCCCATAGTGTTGGGTGCATACAGTGTATCTTCATTTATTTGTTTTTTTAATTACAACAAAATAAGAAAATCGCTACATGATAAATCGAGTGAATATACAATGTTGTAAAAATCTGAATTTCAAACGCTCATAAAAATTAAATTTGTATTTCCGGTAGATATTTTTTTCATAAAAATAGACAACCTTATGAAGAATCTTGAACTAAATTTTAAATTTTAGATTTGAAAAGAAAAATTGTTATGAATTTCTAACAAAATAATTTGCACATTTTCTTACATCGAGCCAACGCAGAGTCGCCCATAATCACAACAGTTTGCGTTGGATATTCATTGGAAATTTTTTGTAAGGTGTTGGTCCAAATGTTTTTCATTTCGAAGTTACAACTTAAGTCGGGTTCACATATCGTGTCACGTATTTTATATTTGATACACGGGTAACAAAATATTGGTAACATGTCACCTACAAGTTGAATATATTCAACTCTCCACAACATGGTATAATATAGATCCGGGTTAACGGTTTCAAAAAAAACTTACATCAGTCGCATGACTGACCAATATTTTATTCACTTGGTTATTCGAACGAATAATTTAAACAATATTGTGTAATAAAAAATACTGCGACGTAATTAATTAAAAACAAAAAAAAATAGAATTTCAACTCACGAGGTATTAGAAAACAATTAAGTACAATTCGGTAATATTAAATATACATATTATTATAGTATGCAAGAACCGGGTTTTAAACTTTGATAGTTGATAACATAGAAAAGAATAGTGAATACCAATGTTCTTTTTCTAAGAAATAGTTATTTATGTTTATTTAGCCATGGTTGAAACTAGAGTCTGTAGTAGATTCCTCCATATGATTATACAATATAATTTGTAATAAACGATTGCCGGCATAAACAAACTAGCTTGTTCTCTCGTTATCACTACCCACTATCAGCTGGTATTACTCCATAATACTACATAGTATTACTCTATGTATTACTCACATGGTTCCGGAGAAAAATTAAAGCGGTAATTCAAAAAATTCAAGATTCTAACTATATTCGTGGATTTTTAATCAATGAGTAAAAAAAATGCAAATTCAAACATTTAATTACTTAAATTAAGTTTCAAGATCCTACATTTGGTAATTTTTTAAAAATAACAAAAATCGAAAATTATTTAGTAGTATAACGTTATTTTACACGTGTATTTTTGATTTCAAATTAAAATTAAAACTTTAAACACTCGTAAAATTTTTTAAATTGAATAATCCTCAAACTTTTTTATAATTATTCTAAGCTTAACTTATGGACAGCATAGTATTACATTTTCAATTCTTAGGTTTTGATAGTAAAATATTTATAAATTTTTAACTACCAAATAGTTAAAAATATTCATGATTTCGACGAATTTTTGTCAAAATTTGAACTTCAAATGCTAATAAAAAAAATTGTGCCTATGTATTTTTATAATTTTTGAATGAGAGTTAGAACAAGTTATGTGGACCCTTCAATTAAATTTTCAAGTAATTTGTCCCAACTAAATTTTTTTTATCAACATTTATAAAAAAAAAATAAAAAAAAATTGATTATTTAAAATGCCTATAAATAGCTCAAAAAAAGTCAAAATATTTTGAAAATCAAATCACATAAATAAAATGGCAATCTAAATAACTGGTAAAATTTTCAAGTATTTACGACTTATACTGTTTAAATAACAACAAATATCAAAAATCGTTTGAGGCTAAACCGTTATTTAACGCGGTTTTGTAAAAATTTAAATTTCAATCACTCATCAAATTTTTTTGTCTTAGTCCGGTACAGTTTTTTTTTTGCAGATAGTTGAAGAAAAATTTATGGAGAACCTTGTACCAAATTTTCAAATCTTAGTTATAAAGGAAATTTTTTACGATTTTTCAACCACAAAATTACTTGCGAATTTTCTTAATTTTGACATATTCCGTATAAATTCGAACTTTAAGCAATTATAAAAAAAATTGTGACTAACGATTTCGGATTTTTTTTTTATCACTTTAAGAACAACTTATAAGAAACCTTGTATTAAATTTTCAAGATTTTCTGGCCACTCAAAAAATTTTTATCGGCATTTGAAGAAAAAAAACTTAGAAAAGTCGAAAATTTCAATTGTCTATAAGTAGCTTAAAAATGGTCAAAATATTTTGAAAATTTAACTGTAAAGAGATAACCATAATATAAACATTTGGTGAAAATTTCAAGTATTTACAATGATTGGTTTTTGAGTTCCAGCAAAATCAAAAAATAAATTTTGTCGAAAAGTGGTTTTTCGTAAAATTTTCGTTTTTCTGTCACTTTTTTTTTGTTTTTCTCTATTTTTTTGAAAGCTGTTTGAAAATGTTTACTTTTGACTCCCCAAAGTACCAACTAGATGAATTTTCCTATTCAATTAGGGGCTGAAGCAGGGCTGCTACCAAGTCACTTTTGGTCACTTTTATCGCTATTTTAAAATATTGTCACTTTTTGTCACTTTTTTACATTTTCGTGAAAATAGTCACTTATTGTCACTATTTTGTGTAACAATAGGAGATATGTTTTGTTTTTATCTAGATCAAATTAACAAAATTGAATACAAAAAATCATTACAATTTTTTAAACCATATTAAATTCTTCAATTTTCCCAATTTTACACCAATTGCATCATGTGTAAGTAATAATTTAGTGAGTAATCAGTCTATCAGTTCTATGAAAATATCATATCATATATTAATTATGTTAACATGTCTAAATTTAATTTATATGTTGGTTACACTGGAAGTAAGATTGTTTATTAACCATAGATAGCCGAACAAAACTAATAATAGAATATTAAATTAATATACTATGCTAGTAACATAATATTATTGATTAATAATATAATAGTCTTATTTGTTATTAACTAAATAATATGACTATAATTTGACTCTTATCATTATTTTTTTTAAAGTTAAATTAGTAGTGTATACATATTACATATTCTGCAGCTTAGCATGCAAGTTTTATTTTATTTTATTACATGTGATGAAGATTATGGTTTACTGGTTTTGTGTTTAACTTTCACTTGTAAGTTGTAGTTTGATTGCATCAGTAACATGGGAAAGTGTACTATGAATAAAATGTGGTTTGATAAAACTGATAGTCTTGGTTACAATATATCAGAATGGGCTAAGCAAGTTGACAAAACACAAATATTTTGTATTGTTTGTTTAAACAATATTCAATGTGACAAAAAAGGATATCAAGCTCTCTTGCAGCACTCCATAACTGACAAACACAAAGATAATTGTAAAAGTAAGTTGAATTTTTTAACAGTTACAACTTAGTCTAGTGTCAAAATCATCAAGCGCTCAAGTTTGATGAGTTAACAATTACTGTCATGCCTTCTGGTAATCTGGAACTTGGAGTATACTGTAAGCAAGAAGATGCTACTAAAGCTGAACTTATGTGGACCATGAAGAGTGTATTGTGCAATATGTAAGGCAGTTCATGTGATGGACTAGTTGAATTATTTAAAGCTATGTTTCCAAAAGCAGTTCCTGATAAATTTAGTCTCAGTCGCTCAAAGATGTCTTACCTAATTACTGATGCTTTAGGTCCTCATTTTAGACAGATTGTTTTAGATGGAATTCAAAACCATTCAACATACTATACGCTTATGTACTGTTAAGAATCCCTGAATACTGTTAGTTATATTATTCTATAGCTCTTGCAGTATAAATGTAAATGTATAAATGTATTAATATTGTAAACTAATACGTGTGTGCCCTTCTGCATACGACTGGCCTAAGGAATCTGCTGAATAAACCCTTTATAGACGGACGACCAGCTCGTATGCGGGGCTCGCACACGTAGCAGTCAGTGTTAGTGTTACAACAGACCATTACAGACCATTTCAGAGTATTTTTATATAATTAAACGTTATTACAATTAAATAAAGAATATTATTTTGAGCCAAAGTATTTTAAACTCGTGTTATTTTATTTGTGTGGAATCGCTAAGTGCGCGTCCATAACATTTTTGGTGGCAGCGGTGGGATACGACTATTAGTCAGTATCCGTTACCAAGAGTAAAAGAAATTACGCCATAATTTTATTCTCGTATAATTGTGTGATCGTTTAATTACCAACAACTTCAAAACATTAAAAGGCTCGTCAGAACATTCACAAACTACAGAACATCTACGGAATATTTCAAGTAATATAATTCAATATCATATATAACGTAACGCGTCGTATTAAACGGGTAAGCACAGCGTGAGAAAGGGTAGCGTCAGCAATTTAACGCATTCCCCGCACTCACCCGCCAGCACAATAAACATTACCGTGCAGCCGCCGCCCGAATAGCCGTCGGTACGTCATCGCCACGGTTTAAGATAGAATGGTTGAGCGACGATTCATACAATCCCACGGTACATTACGGCGGAAAAGTTTCTTATCAAATAAATGTTTTACTCACTGAATACTAGCGCTTCCAGTGCCAACATGGCCTATCACTAAATGTTGGCGCCAAAAACAATAATTTCAGACGGCATTTCACTATTTACTATTAAGCCATACTACAGAATAAAAAATATTATTATATAGAATTCTATTCTGTATGACTGTTAACATACTACAGAATATAGCAATTAATAGTCATACACATAAAAAGAGATAAAGGATATGTTAATTCGCGCCAATTTTATTAACCATGATATTATAATAATTGTGGTTATTGTGAATTAATTATAAAATTTTCATACTTCTTTTTATATTAATTTAAAAATGCCAAGTTATTGTTGTGTACATGTGCCTCACGAGGCATCAAAATCTCTTTTTGGAGTCCCCAAAAATGCAGAGATTAAAATACTGTGGGAAGAAGCATTAGGGATGCAACTTAAAAAAAGTCATAGGGTCTGTGCAAAACATTTCTATGAAAGTGATATTGTTAGTACTTGGGACTCAGGTCAAGGATCCAGTAAATATACTGTAAATATATTTTTTTAAATAATGTTAAGTTTTTGTATAATTAATCTTTTCTACATTTTGGTAGGTGTGTTCAAAGAGATTGCAACTTAAAAAGGGTGCGATCCCAATAAATATTAAACATAATAATATTAATATTTGTTATGAAAATGTGGTATTACCACTAGGTCTCACCCCAAACTTAAATATTAATAAACAAATTGATTTTGGTAATGTCTCTAACTGTGTACAGACATTTATTGAACCATGTATACCTAGTAATGAATTGATTCTGCCAGAACCTAAAAAAAGAAAGGTACATTTCAAAAACAGATTACAAATTAAAATAGATTTAAATAGTTCATTGTTCAATATTACTTTATTGTTTAAGCAGATTGACACATTAAACCCTTCAACTTCATTATACCAATTGGTTTTAAACAACAGACAAATGATAGATGTACCAAATAACTGGTTTCATAGTAATGAAATAGCTCCAATTGATATTGCTTTCCACACTCTGAGTTCTTTCAAAAGCAATTATTCTAGATATATTGAAAAGCAACTCATTATTAAAAATGGTATATTACTATTTATTATATCAGTATTAGTATTATAAAAGAATAGTATTAAATAATTAATTATATTTAAATGTAATATATTTTAGATTCTAAAATAATTTTACTTATTAATAATAAAATTGTAACACCCCATGAAATTGGGTTAAAAAACATTCAACAAAAAAACCTAATAGAATTTCAGTCACTTTTTAATGAATTTGATAAAATTAAATGCTGTCAAGGAGCTTTTTCTTCTACTGAAAATCAAGATATAAGGGCTTCATATGGTCCTCAATACATTGAATCATGTGGTCAATGGAGACACATACAGTGTTCAAGTGTAATTAAAGATGATAGGTAAATTATTAAGCAGTTGATAAAATTAGAATAATTAAATATATGTATAGTTTTAACTCACAATACTGTGTTCCAGTAACTGCAATATTTGTCTCTGGTGTAAACGTCTACTGTATTCTAGTCAAAAAAAACGTGCAAGAATTAATAGTGGACAAAATATTTTAACAGTTTTTTCTCCTAACAAACAAAAAAGTTATAGTAGAATCCAAAAGGCTAAAGAAATCATTCAAAAACAAAATTTTCGTAGAAATAGTAAAATTTTAAAATTGCAAAATAGTTTAAATAAAATTCAAAATGAAATGAAAAACATTAGTGAACAAAAATTAAGTGACATTTTAAATAAAGCAAACGTTTCTCTGGGTCAATCAGAACTAATTAAAGAAATATTCGCAGCAGCAAAATTTAAAAATCCTAAAAGTAGACGCTATAATGAAAACTGGATGTTATTATGCCTAATGTTTCAAATAAGGTAAGTAATAATAGTATAATCAGTGGCGTGTCCAGAACTTTTTTTGTGGATGGGCCACAAAAGTTAAGTTCAGAATGGTTTTACTCCCTCCTCATATTATAATTTGATTTATTTAAGTTTTAGTAGTTTTATTCTAAATGACTAATTTTAATATTTTTATAATAAATGATAAATGGTAGCTTACCTTTTATTAATACAATATAAACTCTTATTTAAATATTAAAATCTTTCATATTTATTGAAATACCTAATCTAATCAAAACCAATTTTTTTTTCTAACTAACCATTGAGCATCGAACTTATACTAGTCTAGTACTTATATAAAAATGTGGGTGGGCACTTGCCTACCAGGCCCACCCCTAAACATGCCACTGAGTATAATATTCAAGTTTTTTAATAATTTACAAATACTGGAATACTTCATAGATCTCCAAGCGGTTATTCATTTCTTCGAGGACAAAATATCTTGCCATTGCCATGTGTAACAACGTTAAGACATCACTTGTTAGCAGTTAAGATTGGATGTGGTTTTGACAATAATTTCTTCAAACTATTAAAAAAAAAATTTGAGAATAAAACAGAGAATCAAAAAAAAGTTGCATTGGTGTTTGATGAAATATCTTTGAGAGAGAGTATATCAGTTAACACTAGGAACCTAACATACCATGGTTTGGAAGATTATGGTGATGAGTTGAATACTAAAAGTACAGAAAAAGCTAATCACGCATTAGTTTTGATGATTCAAGGATTATCTGAGAAGTTTCATCAGCCAATCGCTGTCTTTGCCTCAAAAGGACCAGTTAAAGGTACATTTAAGTGAACAGTGTTTTTACTATTAAATAGTACAATAAGTTACATTTTAATTGTTGAAATTGTATAGGTATTGATCTAACTAAAATTCTGCTGAAGGCGATTCTATTGTTGGAAAATTCTGGGGTTCAAGTGCTAGCTATAACAAGCGATGGCGCATCAACTAATCGTACAATGTGGCATACGTTAGGAATTTATGCACAATCAGATGAAATACGAAATTCAATTACCAATCCTTTCGACAACAATCGCCAAGTGTTTGTATTCTCTGATGCGCCACATTTGCTGAAAACTGTCAGAAACCGGTTGCACACTAAAAAAACATTAAGAGTGATTATTTAACATCTAATTATTCATGAAATAGTTTAATTCAGCAATGAATACATAATTATTAATTTGTTTTAATATTACAATATTTGAAAGAATATTAGTAAATACAACTTAAAGAATTATATATACCTATTACATTAACATTACTTGTCGATTAGATTAGTCCAACAAAACCTCCAATTAAATGGCCAATTTATGAGCACCTTTATGAAACTGATTCTAAGTCGTTGACAAGAATTTGTCCAAGACTCACCAAAAATCACTTTCAACTTAACAGTTTCTCAAAGATGAAAGTGAAGTTTGCTTCACAAGTAAGATCAAATAACTCCTTATGAAAAATAAAATAAAAATGTTGTTAAATATTGTGTAAATTATCTTTTATTTGACAGATTTTCAGCAAATCAGTAGCAGATGGTATAAGATTTTTTAAAACTAAATCATACCCAGGGTTCAATGAATGTGAGGAAACAATAAATTTTACTATTTTTATGAATAATTTATTTGACGCCCTCAATAGAAAATTTCCAGCAGAAGGGATAAAAAAAAATAGTCAAGATTTGGAGGTTTAATTAAATGTTATGTGTTGCTCGTTTCTATGTGATGTTTTGTGGAACTAAAATCTTAGGAAAGTATTTTATTTATTTGCTAATTAATAATTTGTAATATAGTAGGTAGTTCAGGTAGTTGTAGTTTTAAAATTTACTATATTTTGTTCAGTGAAATCGATTAGTTAGGTACATTAATATATTTGTTGGTTAAAGGTATTGAAAAACGCACTGACAGTTTTACATACATGGGAATTAAATGTGGCCAATAAATTACTGTCAGAAGATGATTTTTTAACAAAACAAACTGCTGAAGGGTTAAAAATAACAATTAAGTCCACAATAGAATTGACAAATTATCTTCTTGACGAATGCAATTTTGCTTATGTGTTGACAAGTAAAACTAATCAAGACTGCTTAGAAGTAATAATTAAATACCTATACATATTATTTATAAAATTACTGATTTCCTAGAAATATGATTCATTAATTGTATGTGAATTTATTTTCTTTAGAAATTTTTTGGTACCATTAGACAAGTTGCTGGTCCCAATGACCACCCTACCACACCTACATTTTTACAACTTTACAGAATGTTATCGGTATATTCAATAATCAAGCCCCCCAAATCGGGAAATTGTTGTATACTAGAAGGTAATCAATTCATTTTTTCACTAATTTAAGTACTTTTTCATATTTATTCTTGTAGAAAATATCCCAGTTATTACAATCACAGACCTAAAAACTATTTTAAATGATAAAAATGATGTAAATGAAAGGGAAGTTAAAATAAATAATTTAAAACAAAAAATTGATTATATTGTTGAAGAAGGTCAATGGAATTTTGAGGATGTTTTTAGCGAACACAATTATAGTGATGTCAGCTCTACAGCTTTTGAGTGTGCAGTTTATTTTATGGCTGGGTAGGTTTACTATAAAATAATTAAAAATACAATTTTTATTATTACATTATTATTTTATAGATATATAAATAAAAGATTAATAAAAACTACAAAATGTGAAACATGCCTTAAGAGTTTACAAACTATTTATGGTGTATCATCAAATCCAGCTGCTGATTTGGTGAATTTGAAAACGCGGGGATTTTTAACACATCCAAATCACTATTTATTCAAACTTTTGGAGTCATTAGAGTTATGCTTCATGAAGCATGCTGAATCTTCAAGTCCTTTTGATGATACACATGAAGAGTTCTTCCAAGCAGAGAACATAACCATAACTTTTCCATGTAATCTACATAAGACGGATATCATAACAGACATTTTTATTATGTATATAACAATGAGGATGAGGCAGTATAGTTATACAAAAAATCAGGAAGCTAAAAAATTAAACAAAACCAAGAAAAAAATATCTAAATTAGTGTCATCTTAGGAAATATAAGCTTTTGGTTTATAGTGTATTATATAATATAGTAAGATATTAACCATTACAAATTATAAAATTATGTTTTTATACAAACTATATTTTTACTTTGATTTACCTATTATTCCTTTTGGTAATCTGTTTTAGTCTAGAATAGAAAAATTGAAATTAAAAAATCGGTTTATTTAACAACTGGTTCTTATTTTTCTTTGTAAAATTAGTCAATACTTCATACAGCTGGTATTAGATTGGAAAGCTATTATAAAATATAAAATATAAAATTGACATTTGTTAAAAAAAATTACATCGTAAAGTTCTTCTAGGTTTTCAATCATAAAGTATTATGAACTAGGTACTATATAATAGTAATTAATAATTATAATATAGTATTAAATATTTAAATATTAATTATTACAATTATTTAATACATTTACAGAATATCAAAAGTATAGAGGTAATTTAGTAATTAGTAGATCCGAGATCGCGCCACGTGGCAGTGAGTTTTTCATATTTTTGATAAGAAACTCTACCGCCGATATATCAGACCTCGTCGCTCAACCATTCTATCTTAAACCGTGGTCATCGCTCGTAGCTGGTGCCACCGCACCGCGCCGTGGACACGAACAACTGGTTGCGTGTGGAGGTAACGCTCTCTAGTAGTGCAAACGAGAGTTACCGCGATTCAAGCGCCATACAGTGACTAACGGACATTCGATCGAGCCACCGTGAAGAAAGTAGGTCGTGACCGTGAAATTGCAGTCGTCGTAGTGTACGCGCCGCCGTCTTCGACGCCGCCGTAATAGAGTACGCGCCGCCGCTGATGTACACAAATAAAACAACTTTGAATCAGAACATTGCAGTCGAAAAGGATAGTCGTCGTTATAGTGGAGTACGCGATCAATCAACACATCAATTTCCGGAACATCTCAACATCGAACACCATCAGCTCCACAATAATGGACAGGATGTTCGTAAATATACATCGATCCTCGTGAGTTAAAATATTTTTTTTTATAAATATATATAGCACAGTACTATAAATTGTTATACTATAATTATTATAATTACTATTATATTAATTGTGTTTGTCTTGCTTTGCCTGTGAGTAGTGATTGCCTATTTGTAACTGCTATTCTATTGCTTATTAGTTAAAAAAAAAAAAAAAAAAAAAAAGGGGTTAATGAATAATTCTAAGGACGAAAATAATTCATTAGAGGAACATAACGTTTCGAATACTAATAGCCATCAGTTCCCATTCCAACTTCACGGACTAGTTTAACTGTTAGGTATTCGAATCCCCAAGACCCTACTTCTGAGAGAGAAGTCGCTGATATTACGGTAGATCATCTGCTTGTTAGGGAAACAGATTTATCGATAGCCACAAATAATTTATTAGTTAACGTATCTAATGAACTACAAAAAGTAGATAAGAGTATAGACAACGTCGTCACAAAGACAACCATTTTTAACACAGAACATTCCGAACATACAGAAAATTCAGTGCAACCAGAAAATTCAGAACAAATAAAGGATTACAAAAACACCACAAATTCAGAACAACAAGAACTAGAGGAGAGTTACTCAAAAATTCGAATTGATTGGACTGAAGATCTAATTAAACTCGATCAAACGAACATGGCAGATGAACCGGGAAGCCAACAAGAGGAAACCGTACAAAATGCTAATGCGGGAACTCTGACTATCACAGAAGATCAACTGTTACAGATCATTAACCAAAAGGTACAAGAGGCATTCAGGATACGAAATGTCCCTCAGACAGTAGAGGCGATGTCCAGCAACCAGATAGGACTACAAGACGCAATCAGGCTATTGCCAAAATCACTTGATGGTGAGAATACAGAGCAAGTGGAAGTATTCCTGAAGAAATGCGATTTTGCTGTATCTTGTACGGTGCCTATAGCTATTCCACGGTTGGTACAAGCAATTCAAACCAGATTAACGGGAAAGGCCCGACAGGTAGTAAAATATCAGAACTTTGAGTCATGGGAAGAATTAAGGGATCTTCTAAAATCGAATTTAGAACCCCAAAGAACTACTCAACACCTGTATCAGTCTTTATATGCTACAAAACAAAAAACAGGAATGGATATATTAACTTATTCCAAGGAAGTAGAGACTCTTCAAAATACAATTATTGAACAAGAAACAATGGGATGTACAATAGAAGTAGCACAAGCACTCGAGAAAACAATAAAAAGACAAGCCCTACAGGTATTTATTGAAGGTTTAGGAGATTTAAAAAATTATATAAAAGCCAGACATCCAGATTCTCTTTTTAACACTATTCAAGCGGCTCGGGAAGAAGAGATAGTAAGGAAATCATCAGAGGAATCCAAAAAATTATATAAGCCAGCAGCGACCTCAAAAACCCAGCCAGGAGTATGTAATATATGTAAAAAACCTGGGCATTGGGCACGAGATTGTCGATATGCAAAAACAGACAATAAGAAAACCAAACAGAATACTACTCCAGCACCAGTCGCTACAGTTAGCACGGTGACCTGCCAGTATTGTAAGAAGCCTGGGCATACGAAAGAGGTGTGCCGAAAATTAAAGTATGTACAATCAAAAAGAAATGAGGCTGACAATAAACAGGCGGAAAACTCCCAACAACCGGGCCCATCCGGCGGACGCCCGGTAGGGAACATCAAAAGCGCCGCGATATCTTTTGCAGAGCATACCCAATAATTTCTAAATTGACAGCTCATCACTTAACATGCAGAACATTTCAGACCATAAATCCGAACGTAAAATTCCTTGTCGATTCCGGGAGTGATTTAAATTTGATCAAAATTAGTACACTCAGAGACGAAGTGATAGTACATGAAAAAATTATCTATCATTTAAAGGGCATTAGTGAGCAGCTAGTAAAGACCATAGGGTACACTACTATCGGGATACAAGTTGGAAATTGCACTATACCTACAGAATTTCAGGTAATACATCCAGCTTTCCCAATACCCCATGATGGAATTCTCGGAAAACCTTTTATAACTGGGAACCAGACTATAATAAATTATCAGACGAACGAACTTACTTTACCCACAGATGACGAAATTATCTCTGCACTTGACACACACATCATAATTCCAGCACGTACTGAAATTCTGGTAGCTATTCCAGCCCCGGATTTTCACGAAGGGGAAACGCTTTTAGTCTCTGCGCAGACTATTGGTGAGGTGTTAATGTGTAGTAATACCGTTAATAATGTACAAGATGGGTGTGTACTTGTGTCTGTCATGAACCCCAGAGAAGAAGCGTTCGAATTGACCACTTCTTATGTAAATAAATTTAATATAGAAAAATTTAATACAGCCATGGTACATACGCTGATCAGCAAAACAGAAACTTCATACGAGAGTAGCAGGATAACCAAACTGAGAAGTGTCCTGCGAACCGAGCAGTTAAATTCAGAAGAACAAGAATCTCTCGTCGCTATTTGTGACCAATATACAGACATTTTTCATTTAGAAGGAGATAAACTAACCAATACAGAAGCGGTTTATCACGAAATAAATATACCAACGGCAACTCAGCCAATAAATGAACGCCCATATAGACTTCCCTTCAAACACAAACAAGAAATAAACAAACAAGTGAAACAGTGGGAAGAAGACGGGATAATAACACCTAGTAAGAGTCCTTGGAATACAGTTTTAACAGGGTTAAATGGATTGAAAACATTTGTATATCTAGACGATATCATAATATACGCTCGAGATATTCCAGACCATTCAAAGAAACTTCGAGAAGTTTTTGAAAGGTTAAGGCAGTTCAACCTGAAACTTCAACCAACAAAATGTGAGTTTATGAGAAAAGAAGTGAATTATTTGGGACATGTAATTACGGATCAGGGGGTACGCCCAGACCCACAGAAAGTTCATTGTGTAATGGATTACCCAATCCCAAAGAACAGCAAAGATATAAAATCTTTCCTTGGCTTATCAGGATATTACAGAAGATTCATACCTGATTACGGGAAAATTGCGAAACCCCTCACTTCATTATTGAAAAAGGACGTTGAGTTTAAGTGGTCCGATTTATGTCAAAAAGCTTTTGAAGACTTAAAGAACGCCCTCACTAATGAACCTCTGTTGCAATACCCCGATTTTAATCAAACATTCAACCTCACATGTGATGCTAGTGGTTACGCAATAGGGTGTGTGTTATCACAAGGTCCAATTGGAAAAGATCTCCCAATCGCATATGCCTCACGAATATTAAATAAGGCAGAGCAAAACTATAGCACAACAGAAAGGGAGTTGTGCGCCATAATCTGGGGAGTTAAACAATTTCGACCCTATTTACTGGGACAGGAGTTCAACATTATCACTGATCACCGAGCATTAACTTGGCTTTTCAATGTCAAGGATCCTGGGTCACGATTAACCCGATGGAGGCTTAAGCTAGAAGAATACCAGTATCAGATTCAATATAAGCCAGGATGTAACAATACAAATGCCGATGCATTGAGCAGAATCAGAGTCACAACTAGAGCACAAACATTGAGAAATGAACAAATTCCAGAATCTTCAGAGAATACAGAAGCTACAGAAAATCCGAAACCTACAAATACTACAGAATCTACAGAGAATCCAAAGTCTACAAACACTACGGAATTTTTCAAGACTTCAGAATTTTCAGACACTTTAGAATCATCAAATAAAACAGAATCGTATCAGATAATTTTAAATTCAGATGATTCACCTACATCTAATGTTACTGAGATAGCAGGCGACATCTTAACTACATCATTCGACACTTCTCTGGCGCACTGTATATCAGCAGATCTCAAAATGTCTAGAGGTATAGCCCTCCAATTTAGACGAAGATTTGGACAAATACAGCAACTACGCCGACAAGAAAAATCACTCGGAGATGTTATATTTCTACAAGTAGAAGATCGAACAATTTTCTACTTAATAACGAAGTTACATAGTTGGCAGAAACCAACCTATCAGTCTATATTTAATTGTTTACAAAGACTTAAGTTACTTTGTGAAGAAAAACAAATCACTAAGCTCGCTTGTCCTAGAATAGGATGTGGATTGGATGGACTCAAATGGGAGGAAATCCGTAAAATGCTTCGTTACATTTTTAAAAATTCTACAATCTATGTAAGCGTCTATACTAAGGAGGAATTATCCGAAGATGAGAAACTCCGACTAATATCCGAATTCCATGATACACCACTGGGAGGTCATCAAGGAGTAACTAGGACTTTTAACAGAATATATGCCCAGTGTCACTGGAAGGGGATGAGGAAACAAATACGAGATTCTATTAGGAAATGTCCAATATGTCAAAAAAATAAAATAGGGAATAAACCATTGAAAGAGCCTATGATGATCACAACTACTTCCAGCAGACCATTCGAGAAGATATTTTTGGATGTAGTGGGACCTTTACCAAGATCCCATAAAGGGAATTCTTTTATTTTAACGCTACTAGATGACTTAACGAAATTTGCGTGGGCAGCCCCAATGGAAAACCACGAAGCTAACACGGTAGCCCACCATTTTGTGACGCAGTTCGTGTGTTTGCATGGTCTACCACAGAGCCTTGTAACCGATTGTGGTACAGAGTTTCTAAGCAAAGTTTTCAAGGAAGTCTACAACCTTCTTAAGATAAAGCAGACTTCAACAACTCCATACCACCCTCAGAGTAATGGTTCTCTGGAGAGAAGTCACCGTACTCTGGGAGAATATCTCCGAAATTTTATTGACAAGGATCCATTGAATTGGGATGTGAAAATTCCATATGCAATGTTCTGTCACAATTCCACAGTTCACTCAGCAACTAAATATCAACCTTACGAATTGGTATACGGGAATCCAGTTGTAATTCCCTCATCATTATTAAAAGAACCAGAACCTCGATATAATTATGAAGATTACCAGTTTGAAATCTAGAAGCAATTACAAGAATCACATGCGATAGCTAAAAAGCATTTGATTGAAGCAAAACACAAAGCAAAAGCCCAATATGACAAAAATGCCAATAACAGAATCTTTGAGGTAGGACAGAAGGTTTTGCTACAAGACAAAACCTCAATCAATAAATTAACTCCAAAATGGTTAGGCCCTTTTGAAGTTTTAGAAGTTGATCCTATCAATAAAGAAAAAAGCAAAGAGGCAAAAGATTCATCCGAACCTATTAAAACCATTCTATGAATGATACTAATGATAACCCATCACTGTTTTACAGAAAATTTAAAATAAACAATTCAACAATAACCGTTGGATACCTGCTTGTCACCTCAATACTCCTACAAACAAAGATGACGGAATGTCAGAATTTTCCACCCGCGGATGTAGCCGCAATTACACATTTTAACAACACGGAAGGACTCTATTACAAATTTCAAGGCAACCTAAAAATTACAGACTCTGACTGGAAGCTAATAAATTTTCTTAATCTAGAATCTTATACAACGAGATACGTAGCGTTATCCAGATTTTATAATACTACATCTCAACTCTGTAGTGAAATACGTCAGAAAACCGAAAATCCAGAAAATACGCAAAGCTGCCGACAGTTTGCGCAAGCAGCTGTCCCATACCTCCATGAAATTGATCAAAATCACCAAAATATTTTATCAACTATAGGAAACAATGATCAGTCTAAAAGTAGAACCCGTCGTGGACTTAGCAACGCCGTTAGTCGGTTGGCCAACGTACTATTTGGTAATGCTGAGAACATTGATTTCGGATTTATCTTTAACAAAATAACTCAATTAGTGAAAAATAAAGTAAAAGATATCAATTTAACATCGGAACAAACTCGAATCATTGAATTGACAACCAATGAATATAATAGCACACTAAATCAGATATTAACGAACCAGCAAAAACTTGAACAGAACATTCAACTACTAAGCGAACAAGCTAAGAAAGATACAATGGACATTGATCAAATAAAGATCAAAACAGCGCTATTAGAACAGACTCTCTTTTTTGAAGTCCAATTGAACCAATACGCATATGAGACACAACATCTTTTGGCAATAATTGATTCTGCCTTACATGGGAAATTACGCACCAGTGTATTACACACCCAACGTTGGTTAACAGAACTTCGTGAAATTAAAGCAAACATTCCAATAGGGACGACTTTCCCACTTGAGATTAAAACAGAATCTATTTCTGATTTCATAAAAATTTCGGAAATAACAATTTGTCATAAAGGTCAATACCTTATATTTGTAACAAAAATTCCGCTAGTACAAATCATTGATTTCAACGCCTATAAAGTAATTCCGTTACCTATTATATACGACAGCCAGAGCTTTATCTTAATTGACCCTAGTATGGAGATTATAGCAACTAGTTATGATACACAAAGGTTTTTCTCGTTGACAAATAAGCAATGGGAAATGTGCAGGGAGGTGCAATCATATACACTATGTAAAAATAGTCAACCGATCCATCATAAATCAAAGTCAAACATATGCGAAATTTCGCTCATGTCAAAACCACAGAATTTCCCCGATACTTGTAATATAAAATTTGTGACAACAAATGCATCTGTGTGGAACCGACTCCCACAGTCAAATTCTTGGTTATTCTACACGCAATCTGATATAATAAGAATATACTGCGAAAATCCAGCCAGAACATTTACTTTTGAGATTTATGGTGTAGGTCGATTGACTATTATCACACACGGATAAAACATTATTACTACCCTCTAATCACATAAGAGCAAACACTTATGCTGATTTAGTTCCAGAAAATTCTAAATTTAATGTCAAACACTCTTTTACCAAATTGTTAAATTCACTAATACCCCAAAGTATTATAAATGTACAGATCATAAAAGATCTCACCGAATTCACACACAGCTTGCAAGAATTAAATACTTTAGCGAAACTACCCTCAGAACCTCCAAGTTGTATAATGATAGATGTACACACAGTAATATTATATATATTTATTAGTTGTCTCATTATATTAAATATTTTCATTATATTCAAAGTTAGAAAGAATAATACGAAAATGTACAAGCCGGATCTTGCAGAAACCGAGCTTTCAGAAAATAATTGAACATTTAAGTTTATTTATGTAAAGGAAAATGGGGACTATTAAGCCCCCATGTTCCATTTAAGGGTAGGGGTGTTAAGAACCCTGAATACTGTTAGTTATATTATTCTATAGCTCTTGCAGTATAAATGTAAATGTATAAATGTATTAATATTGTAAACTAATACGTGTGTGCCCCTCTGCATACGACTGGCCTAAGGAATCTGCTGAATAAACCCTTTATAGACGGACGACCAGCTCGTATGCGGGGCTCGCACACGTAGCAGTCAGTGTTAGTGTTACAACAGACCATAACAGACCATTTCAGAGTATTTTTATATAATTAAACGTTATTACAATTAAATAAAGAATATTATTTTGAGCCAAAGTAATTTACACTCGTGTTATTTTATTTGTGTGGAATCGCTAAGTGCGCGTCCATAACAGTATATAATATATTATATTAGTACCTATATCAAGAATTTCCTCATCTATGAGAATAATTTTTTTCGTTTATTAAGTTGTGTAGTGTATATGTACCTACATTGTACATTTTATGAATACAGCAATTAATTAAAATTAATCGCTGAAGAAAAGTCCAGATTCAGTTATTTATAGTCGGAAAAAAAGTCTAAGCACATTATTTAGTTTCTGACAAAAAGTCCAAAAATACAAAATATTCTTACTAATATTAACTAATAATTTACTAATATAACTAATATTTACTTTTAAAATTTAAAAATTACTGTACATATGGGTACGTATTATATTATATATATATTTTTTTTTTTTTGTATTTTATTATTCTTATTATTTCGTATAACTAACAAAAATATAACGGAAATCCACTACAGTTAATTACCTACCTATATATTATATTATATTTTATATGTATTAGATCGTATATGATCTAAGTCCTAATAGATATATCTATCGCTATGTTATGTGGCTGTATGTCTATTGTCTACATGTTAGCTACCATAAGATTATATTATCTAGTATCTACAAGCGATAAACAATATTACCACGATTATTATATAGATCTTGATTCTTGATAAATACATGTATCTAGATACCTATTAAAATAATAATAAATTATATAATTATGAATGAAAATTTAATAGAATAATTTGTATTTTCGGACTTTTTGGTTGTCCGACACTAAAAATGTGTTCGGACTTTTCCATAGACTTTTTGACCGGTTACCAATTAAAAAGTACTCGTTTATTATGATTTCATGTTGAACAATAATAAATACCTATAATAGTTTAATAAAAATAAAGCTCCTTAATTTTAGATTCTGAACTTTGGGATGTTTTTTTTTCCATCAAATATTAATTAACATTTGGTTATTGAATATAATTGTAATAATTATTTATATTAAACATTTAGACCGGTCAATTTTGCTGGGTAATTGAATGGATAATATTATTGTTATATTATGTACCGTTTAAATTTGTATATCAATAGGTTAGACCAGCGGTTCTCAAACTTTTTTTACGTACCACTTAAGTATATTATCAATCAGTCGCGTACCACTTATAACTAAAAATAGAACGATTCAAATTCCAAATTGTACAGTTAAATACATTTATTTTAAATAATAGAGCAGTAAAATACTACAACTACAGTATAATTATTTTTTTTTTTTATTCATTAGTTTTTTAAAATAAGATATGGGTGGGTTTATTATCCAAAAACGATCCTCCGCGTACCACCATGTAGTCTTTCAGTTCACAGTTTGAGAACCGCTGGGTTAGACTAAACTTAGTGTAAACTTGCTTTAGTCACAAATCTGAAATAGAGAGATTGATAGTTGTCTAACAATTTATATTATATCATAATTTATATTTATATCAACGTGTTTTCTATAAAAATAATTAAATTAAAAATATTTATATATCATTTAATGAAGTGATAAAATAGATTTGACAGTAATGAAGTTATATTCATTAAGTGAATTTATTACAATTACTCATAATACTAAAATATGATACTAGTTTTTATTAAAAACATAAGAACTTATGTAGAATAAAAAAACTGTTTAGTTTTTTTTGTCTTACTAAGTAATGTTTGAAAAAAATATTACATAACACATTATTTATCATAATCAAATAACAATAAATTAAAAAATTACATTATTGAATTTATTATTCATTAACTAAAATAACTAAATCAATATTCTAATTACTTTTTCTGGTAGTCAAATAACATTAATTTGTTTAAATAACATTTTATTCATAAGAACTGTAAACAAAACATAATTATTAATTAATTTTAAAGTTTATTTTCCTTATGTTCTATTTACATATTTTACTTATTAGATAGTAGATACTATGAGTAGGAGATATTATTTAATATTTTAATTGTACCTAATGTTTAAAATATTAAATATATTTATTATTTATTAAAAAAAAATAACTACTTTATTTATTACAGTAAAATGAATAAACTAGGAATTCAGTATGTATTTGTATATATTTTGTAATTGTCAAATATTTTAAGGTTGTGGCCTTACATTGTATCATAAGTGGTGCTACTAACATTCAAGTGATTTTATTATATATTTCTTTTTGGAAACATTCATAATTTTGTTTTAGATCATTTTTTAATTTCTTGGCTCATTTGGATTTCTGTGATTGTGACTTGTGTTAAGGTAATTTTCAAATTAATTATTTTATAATATTATATACTCTAATTATCAGCAAATTTTGTTTTTTTTTCTGGTTGACAGAGGTAGCAGTTGTTGTTGTTGTTGTTGTTGTTGTTGTTGTTGTTGTTGTTGTTGTTATTGTTGTTATTTTTTTTTCAACTTTTAGTATTAGGGTTTTTTTTTTAGCTATAAGTTAATTTTTTTTTTTTTTGTCATATATATATATATTATTTTTTTCATATAAAATGGGACGTCCGTGTAAACGTACACAAAATAAAAAATAAGCAATAAAAATATCACGCGAAAACATTGTTCTTCATTTGCAAGAACTTGAAAAGGATAAATTGAGAAAACAATTAAGCCGTGCTTCTGATGATATTGTTGCTACAAATCAAAGAAAATTGTTAAATTTAAAAAGTACAATAAAACGACTGCAAGATCCGGATGTAAAAAAAGCTAACCAGATCGCCAGTCGTAAGAACAGGTCGAAGCGATTGCAAGATCCAAATTTAAAAAAGCTAATCAGATCGCCAGTCGTAAGAGCATGTTGAAACGATTGCAAGATCCGGATATAAAAAAAGCTAACCAGATCGCCAGTCGTAAGAGCATGTTGAAACGACTGCAAGATCCGGATGTAAAAAAGCTAACCAGATCACCAGTCGTAAGAGCATGTTGAAACGATTGCAAGATCCAGTTATAAAGAATGCAAACAAGGTTGCCAGTGTGAAGAATAGATTGAAACGAATGGAAAATCCAGTTTTCAAAAAAACATATCAAATTCAAAATGTTCGAAACATGAGAAAGCGAAGATTACCATCAGATAGCAGCCTATGTCAAAATGTATCTACTAAAAAGAAAACACCATATTCAATATCTTATAAAAAACGAGAACGGCAAAAATTAAACGAAACCAGGCAGAAGGAAGATGTTTTGATATCTGAATATATTTTGAAAAGGTCTCAAGGTTTATCAGAAAAATGTTATTCGTGTCATAGATTACGTTTCCCATCCAGTGTCAATAAATGCAACTCTGATATCTTCAATCGATTGGGAATGTCAATTCCAAGTGATGTCATGAGTACTGTGACGATATGTACAAGTTGTCATCCGCATATAAAAAAATCCAAAGTTCCTCCGTTGTACATAGGAAATGGTTATGAGTTAAACAGTGTTCCGTCTTCAGTTATGCAATTAAATCAAATAGAAAAGCAAATGGTCTCCCTTAGATTACCGTTTATGAAAATATTCAAATGTCTTCGCAGTGATGGACAGCTAAAAATCAAAGGTAACGTTATCAATGTTCCAATAGATCTGACTAAGACTACATCTATTTTGCCAAGGCGTGCCGAAAATTTAGCTGCAGTTAAGATGATGAAGGTAAAATTAAAAAGAAAATCGTGCTTTAAACAACATTATCTTTATCAAAATGTCAGACCATCATTAGTAATATCAGCATTGAATGATTTGATTAAAAAACCTCTATATAAAGATGCTGAAATAGACAAAGATTGGCTGGCGCATGTGTCAGAAACAACAAATAGTTTGGAAAACGGCTCAGATCACGAAAGTGAAGGAACTGACGACGAAGACACAAATATTGAAGCAATCAATCCGGGAACAATGGACACGATGATTGAAAACTGTGATTTTGTTTCTTTTGCACCAGGCGAAGGCATGAAACCGTTATCTATTCTTATTGATGACCATGCAGAATAAAAAGCTTTTCCTGATTTATTTGGTGGGCATCCACGTACAAATAAATCACCTTTAAAAAATTACTCAAAAGTAGTAAGGTCTGAACTGCTGAACGCAGATCGAAGGTTTGCATCGGACTCATCTAACTTGTTTTTTAAATACAAAGTATTAGTTCAAAAACTAATTGCAAGCAATGTGCAAATTGTTTTACGAAAAAACAAAAAAGGAAACACAACTGCGAATGACGTAGCAAATCCAGCTGTTCTAAACAAAATGATAGATAACGACCAAGGATACCGAATGTTACACAACGTACAAAATTCACCTTCATATCTTGCAGCGATGAGAAAAAATGTTTTTGCCATGGTGCGTCAAGAAGATCAACCGATATTATTCTTAACATTTAGCCCTAGTGAATCAACTTGGACTAATTTGTTAAAGATTTTGTATAAACTGCGTTACTCCAAAACGTTGTCTGATGATACTGTCCTAACTTATGCACAAAAATCTGATTTAATTCGACAAGACCCAGTTGTTTGTGCTACTTATTTTGATTATAGGTTTAGAGCACTTTTTAAATTGATCAAGTCCAAAAATGTTATTTTCAAAGAACACAGTGTGAAACATTTCTTTTATCGTGTCGAATATCAACATAGGGGCAGTCCACGTGTACACATGCTATTGTGGTTAGAAAATGCACCTGTTTTTGACCCAGCCAAACCTGAAACTTTTGGTGCATGTGTAATACTTATCAACAAATACATAACGTGTATGGTAGACGATGGCAGTCCGGCCTATGAGTATTTGCATAAAAATACTCATAGCTAGGGCTCGGGACTTCTAGGAGTTTGCATGTTTTTAAATAATCTTCAAAAACATAGCTAAGTAATATAGAAATTTGTTTCATAGCAATACAAGTTTATATTTAAAATTTATAGTTGCATATTTTGCATATTTGACCATTTTTCATTTATAAGTGCATATTTGACCATTTTTTATTTTATAAGTGCATATTTGACAATTACTTATATGAAGGAGTATAAGTCGATCGGCGATTACTATAAATTATAAATGTATTATTACTTATCGGTGCACCACACGCGTGATTCCCGATAATGATACCAAAATAACATTTTATAGACTATATTATGACTAGTTGTAGATAGAGGCCAGACGGTCCCGTAGGCCGTGAATAGTAAAAGTTGACAGTTGGTGTTGTGCGTTAGTGTTGTGCATACTTTATTGTTTCCGTGCCGTGTTTTTTCTTTCGAGTGAACTCGTATTAAATTAATTAAAAAATGCCTAAACCTAAACCAAAACCTTATGATCGGCTTAACGATTTTGTAAAAGAATTCGGTGAAACAATATTCTCGTCAGATAAATCCGTCTTGTATTGTAAAATGTGTGACATTAAGGTTAGTGCTGAGAAGAGATTCACTGTTATTCAACATTTAAAAACAGCAAAACATATTCAGAATATTAGCCGACAACAATTGAAGTTAACAAAAAATCAACAACTTGTATCTACTTCTTTCACAAAAAAAAACAATTTCAATAAAGACTTATGCAAAGTGATGTTGTCGGCCAATATACCTTTTTATAAACTAGAAAATAAACATTTTCGAGCATTTTTAGAACTCTACACCAAAAAAGACATACCGAAAGAAGCCACTCTCCGTAAAGGTTATATTGACGACATATTTTTGGAAACAATAGAAAATATTAAAAAATGTGTCAACGGAAAAAAAATTTGGGTCTCAATAGACGAAACCACTGACGCGGAAGGACGTTTTATTGCCAACGTAATAATTGGAACTCTTTCAGTTGATAAGCCGGGTAACATTTTTTTGTTGAATTCGGAAAAATTACAAAAAGCAAACCATTCCACAATTTTTAAGCTTTTTGACCAATCATTGAACATGCTCTGGCCACAGGATGTAAAATACGATGAAGTGATTTTATTCGTAAGTGACGCAGCGCCTTACATGATTAAGGCCGGTAAAGCAATTCAAAATTTGTATACTAAAGTAATACATGTTACTTGTCTAGCACACGGGCTTCACCGTGTTGCTGAAGAAATAAGAAACCAGTATAAAAACGTCGATCAACTCGTATCCAATGTAAAAAAATCATTTCTTAAAGCACCGTCACGTATTCAAGTATTAAAATCTGTTGCACCTGATATTCCATTACCTCCGCAGCCTATTTTGACCAGGTGGGGTAC
Organism: Schizaphis graminum; assembly: GCA_020882235.1. NCBI lineage: Eukaryota > Metazoa > Arthropoda > Insecta > Hemiptera > Aphididae > Schizaphis > Schizaphis graminum. The sequence continues at coordinate 18,827,273 of CM037035.1, read as the reverse complement.
ATGGATAGATGCGGCTTCATACTATCGCAATAATTTTAAAATAATTGAACGCGTAATTGATATGCTTGATGAAAACGATGCAGAATCTATCAAGAAATGTAAACAAATTTTAAAATCAAATAATTTGGAAGCAAATTTAGTTTTTATTATGTCAAATTATGGATTTATATCTTCATCTATCACTCGACTTGAAACACAAGGCGTGGCACTAACTGAATCCATTAAAATAATTAAAACTGCAAAAGAACATTTACATTCTGCAAAAATTCAAGGATCTGCACAAGCTAAAGCAATTGATGAAAAAATTAAAAAGGTTTTGGAAAAAAATGTTGGATTTGATCAACTACTAAAAATATCAAACATTTTAAATGGACAAGATGAATCAATGGACGGTTTGCCTGCAGATATTAGTAGTAGTGACCTACCTACCATTTTTTAAATTTGCGCCAATAAGTTCCGTAGACGTGGAACGTTCCTTTTCCAAATATAAAAATATTTTGGCTGATAACAGGCGGTCATTTAAATTTCCCAACTTAAGAAAGTATCTTATAGTCCAATGTAATGCTCAAGGTAATTAGTGCTATGTTAAAAATATAAAAATGTAATAATTTAAATTGTTTTTAAAAAAATTTAAAATTTTTTGTTTTAGATAAAAACTCAACATAAGATGAAAACAAAACTGAAAAAAAGAATACAATTATCTCAGATCATCATAATATTCATATCTATCATAATATCTAAAAAATAGTATTATTATTTATTAATTATTATTTATTACTAATTTAATTTTTTTATTTAATTATTTATAATGCATTAAAAATATAATTTTTTGTAAATGCATATTTTAAAAGCATATTTTTTGATTCTTTAGGCCATAAATGCATGCATATTTTAAGGTTTTTAAGGGCATGAAGTCCCTAGCCCTACTCATAGCTATACACACACATGTTACAGAACTGACAAAGACAAGCAAATGAAAAAGTGTCGCTTCAACATACCATATCCGCCAATGAATGAAACCTGTATATTGACTCCGCTAACAGAAGACATAAGTAATCCGATCACAAGAAAAATTCGTGCACTACAATATGAAAAACTTCTGCAATACCTCAGGGACTACAAGGACAGTGATTCATCTTCAGATCCATCATTAGAAGACATTTTACAAAAATTGTCAATTAAAGATGTTAATGAATATAAATCCATTATTCGAACTGTTATCAGACGGCCAACAGTTTTTCTAAAACGTACAATAAAACAACGAATGATTTCTGGATTCAATGAAGAATTATTTCCATTATGGCAATCTAACATGGATATACAGTTCATATTGGACGTTTATTCTTGTGTTAGATATGTAATCGAGTATATTGGAAAAAGCCAACATGGAATATCAAAACTAATGAGAGACATTGTCGAAAATCTTAAGTCTTCTACTGATTTATCGGTTAAAGAAACACTGAAAAAGATAGCGTCAACTTTTTCAGGGAGTCAGTAAATTTCTGCACAGGAAGCAATGTACACTTGTTTAGGTATGAAGCAATGCAATACTTCGACTGGGTATACAGGGTGTTCCAAATTTCATGTGACAGCAGATTTCAGCATGATATATTTAAATTAGGAAAAAATGACCTATGTAAAAACTATTTTGAATGATATAATCAAAATTAATTTGATATTAAATATTTTTTTTATTAATTAGGATGGGGAGGTTCGAGGGGTAACTTTAAAAATTCAAATGAGAACCTATATTTTTGAAATATGATTTGTGCACAGCTTAATTTTAAATGAATTTTGACGGGTCATTAACAAAAATGTCTTAATAATTGAAGGAGTTATCGACATCTGAATATTGGTGTTAATTTATAAAATTCTACAGTGAATAATTAATACTAAAAGTGCTTCTGTTGTACGACCTTAATCTGGGTATGTAATTATCAATTTATTACAGTAAACAGTAGTCAGTACAAAACGTATTTACGTATATCAGTATTATCGTTTGACATTATAACCAATTACGAATTATTTTTATTTATGATGTCCTAATTGCATTTCTTAATCTATGAATAGATGAAAAGTCCAAACTCCAAGACCGCGATAATAGTTGTTTACATCAAATTATTTTATCGATGATAATACAAGATATTATAATCACAGATTTCTTTAAGTCTGTGATAATAATTTATAACCTAAAAATTATAGTGATAAATTATGTGGTTGTTTGTTGATAAATGATAACGCTTGTCACTTGTCACTTTGTAATTTTTATATGAGTATATTATGACAGTTAAGACAAAAAGTTAAACTATATTTAAATACGTGTCTAATTGTTTCATTATTTCAATCAAATGCATATTTTAAGTCATTGTAGTTAGTGCGTTTGAATTTTCGTCAACTGGTTGTTACTGTCTGGAAGTATTTGCATTTGTTTTAAACTAACATCAAATGACATACCTAATTTTGATAATATGTATCAATTATCTATTTACACTAAGAAGGTACTTTATATTTCTTTTATTGATCATTGAATAATTAAAAATTATATTTTTGTTCATCACCATCATTAGTTAATATTCATATACAATATGCAATCATACTATATTTGTACTTATCTAAGACTTCAAATTTGAAATTAGCATTTTCATTATACCTAATTTAATGTGATTTTTTTGCTTATTGAATTTTTTTAAGCCCATTTATTTCTAGTCTTAAAAATTATCAATTTGCTTTTAAATTTAGTTTACCATACATAGGTATCTTAGTCTTAGTGGCTAGATTATTTTAATATACTAAAATTAACTAAATGACAACATTAATTCACCACTCAGAATATATTATAATTTTTTATGAAAATTACATTAGCAATAATCGACTATTTTTGATAAGAAAATTTCAGTGGTTCTCAATGATTATTGCTGACTTGATGTTCTCTATTGCTAACTAATTATCGTATGCTATGAAATCAGTGTTACCACCCAATTATTGTATAAGTTTATTGCTACGTATCACCAATACTGGCAATACTCAATAGCCGTGTTATTGCCACATTATTGCTACGAATTTACCTTTGTTGTGATGTTATGAGTGGGTACTGGGTATAGGTATTTTCACTATGATGTATGATTATTGCTGACATGTTTTCAAGGGGCCACCTTGTTTACTGCTATTATTGCTGAGAACTTATTACAATTACTATTTGTGTTAATAGTAACTAGTAACTATTAAGAGTACTCAATTGAAATTTCAAACTCAGTGTTGAAGCTACTATTATAAATTATGAAACCTGTAAGTACTAACTGTGCAATTCAGTCTGTGTTAAATAATAATGCTACAGTTAAAAGGTAATTAGTAGATTATATAATATTGTATAATGTACTGTTATAGAAGTGCATTTTCCAAATCCGCTCAAGAGGCAATGCAATGGATTCGTTTCATTTTTTTTTTTGTGTTGAAATGATCACCTTTAGGCCTATAGAAAACAACACTTTTCACAAGTTATTCATTATGTTAGTAGGTACCTATCTCAATTATTCATTTTATTTTATTTCATGTTAGACAGGTATACATATATTAAAAAAACATAATATATTTTGCTCTCCACTATATACACATCTTTTTATTGGTATTAATTAATTCACTATACCTATGATAGAGTTAAACTGGTTAGTGTGGGTACACCAGTATGTAATTATTGTTTAATAATTATAATGTATGGTTTTATTGTTGACTATTACTCACTTACCAATAGAAACTTAGTGTTTTAATGTATTCAAATTAAACTATTATTGTTAGGTACCTATCTGATATTACCAGTTACCACTAACCTATTTAAATACTTATTATTGGGCACTTACTTAATATTTGTATTTAAATACTCAAGACCATAATTATTAGTATATTTTGTTTTGTAATGATTGTTCATGTCTTCACTTTTATTTTATAGGTGTTTAATTAATGTTGTTCCTGGCACAAAAGACATTTAAAATCACTCTGTTCATAGTCTGCTGTTGTGTCTAATTTATCCTCATCAGGAATACAGCGAATCACCATCCATCGGTTGCAGTCCGTACACTCAACCCATTCAACATCTTTTTTATGACACATTGCTCTGTGAGAATAACCAGTCCTGCCACAATAAAAGCAGATGTCTCTCATGAAATCAGAATTTTCCAACAAATATGTCTTGAGATACTGCCTATATCCCATAGGTTCGAAAAACGGATCAAAACAATCTCTGTTCATCAATGTAATGGCATAATATAGTACGTATACTCCACAATTGTACGAATCTTTTTGTAGCGGAACGTTTTGTAGTTTATGGTTACTTAAGTGGAATTTCGGAAACCATTTATGTTCACCATATGAACAGTACAGTTTAAGTCCCTTAACCAATTTATTGAAACGCTCTTGTTCATTGATCTTATGCCCCATAGGATCCATTATGAAACATTCTTTTGTACAAAAATCTACAAATGATATTATCCAATGTGAACCTCCTACATTCCAAGGCATAACGAGAAAACTATTTTCTTTAATGGTCACCTTCTCTTTATAATATTTGTGTTTTTCAACAATAGCAGAAACCAAATCCGAACTGAATATTTGGGTGTTCGACTTTTTGCTATATTTCACAGAATAACTAGCCAATATAATAGATATCACAAAATTTGAAAGCCACATTTTTGTGCAGTCAAAAGGATTCTCCGACCTATAATCGGATAATGTATCAAAATCCGAAAACAATATTTCCGAGTAACCTATAATGTTCTCTACGTGTTTATATATGCCTATTGCCTACAGGCTACAGTATACTCGATTTTATCTTTGTTATCGTTGTTTCTGATCATTTGTCTATACAAATTGACATCTTTTTTTAGTCTGTTAGAGTAAGTATCATGTTTTAATGGTGTCTTATCAATAGGCGAACAGTAACTACTAGGTGGTAAAAATGTTTTTACAGTTTTTACTGCGTTTGGGGTGACCATATTATTTTCTGTCATTTGATTATCTTCATCACTAATCGTAGTTAAATCAACTGCTATCTCTGTTTTCTTGTGTATAGCTTGAATAAGTTTAAATTTTTTCATATTTGCCATTAAGCTGCCTTGCTTAAAATAACCTATTTTCTTATTTTTTCTAGCTCGCCACTGTTCAGCGTCTTCATCGTCACTCAGATCTGTTGCTGTATTGACTGATAAGACGCTTTTGTTTTTCCAAAGAATATCGCCATCGACATTTCGTTTTTTGGGAATAGCACAACGCTTGTTCGGTATGTCACACAGGACTTCCTTGACAACACTTTCTATCCTGCCTCTAGTAAGCCTTATGAAGCGACTACATTTCATACTTTTTGCTTGTAGGCTGTTCCCTTTGAGATAATGAAACCATAATTCTGCACCAGAATTATTTGGTCTATGGCACACTTCTATTTTGGAATATAACATAAGACAAGTCCACATTGGTATGACGGGTACAACAGATCCCAGGAAGTCACTGAAGTATTCTTCGTTGTGAAACTCGTTTGGAACGCCTTCATTATCTAATGTAAATGATGCTCTTATGTCTCTAGACATTTTCTCAAAATGACCATAAAACTTTGAAGCTTTATATTTTCCCTTTGATAATGGGTTTGTTTTCAGATCATCTACCTGCGTTCCATCAGAATTTAAGAACAAATTGATTTCAAAATCTTTGTACTCTTTTGAGTTCAACACCGTCATATCGCTGTTGTTAATATCAATCAGGTAGTCAATGGATTTCTGAACATCGCCATTTTGGTATGGTGAAAGTATAACAGTGCAAAGTGCTTTAAACCATTTATCCAAATCATTTACCATTTTCAGATAAAATGCTGGTGTTACAAAACCTACAACGATACGTGCAAGATCTTTTTTTTTATTAGTTTTGCCAGCTGCGCCATAGTACTTGAACACGTCGTCTGAAATATTTTTTACCAAGTGACAGCAACACAAATTGAGTATGATTTTTGATTTCATTTCTTCGTGATTGTACAAGTAATCATAACATTGATCTAGGTAGTCAATGACATCCTTGCACCCGTCAAAAGCCTGTGCCAGCGATTTGATTATTGCCGTGGAGAAATCACTCGTCACATTCGCAATTAAATCTGATACGTCAAAACCGTGTTCTGTTGCAAACTGTTTAAATGCATATAACCAACTGAAAATAGCTGTTGTTGATTGATTGGTACTTATGAATTCCGCAACTGGCATCATGTGATCATTTGCTTTTATTACTGCTGCATAGTACAACAAACGTTTTTCTTGTTTTTTTTTAACGTAGTAGGTTTTATGACTGTACCCGTCGCGTCAACGTGTAATGTGACCGGTTTGAGTTTATTCAAAACCATCAATTGCTCCTTACTGAATATGTAACATTCGAAGTTAGGACTTTCGGGGGGGGGGGGACACATATTTCACGAATTCTGAGTTTTCAGAAGCCATTTGTACCATATCTAATCTGTCATCGCTATTGAAATCAAACTTACTCAGAGTCTCGTGTGACACTCTGTTATACACACTGGTTGATCTTATGTTTTGAAGGTTCCCTCGTTTAATCTTGCTAGGAGAAGATTTCATTACATGTTTTTGCCTCAAAGCCAACGGTTTTGTGTGGCTCACCTCTTTTCGATAACTCATTCGCTCCGGTCCTCTTAGAAAATTTGTTAATTTTCCACCATGGCTATAGTTTATTTGATTGCTAAGAACATACACCTTAACGGCGCTTTCAGTTTTTTTTTCAAAATCAAACTTAAAACTTTTACAAGTATTGTGTCTGCAATAACCATAAATACTAGTGAACTTACCGTGACTATTTTTATTAACATTTTTTATGGACAGAACACAAGAGTTATTGACGGTTACAAACTTATCTCTAATCAACATATTTCTAAGGTCCTTTGACATTCTATCATGTTCATTAGACAACTTTTCAAGTTTATTCCATTCACTAATGGATAACTCAAAAGTACCCTCTATAGTGTTTAGATACGAAAAATTATATCGCTTTTCTTTTTTATTTTCTAGGTCACCGCTTATTGTCAACGGAAATATGTTTTTGGAATTCCTGGGAAGCGCTTTTGCGTCCGCCTCAGGAGTGCTACAAGCCACAATAGTTCCTGACAATTTTATCGGAGTAACAGTATCAATCAACTCCGCCTGATTCGGTAGCATTACAGATTTCATAGGAGAAAAATCACTGTCAACATAACTTTTATGACATTCAAAATCAACTGCTTGCGATGAACGTGTAAATGTTTGTTGTCTAGAAATGTCTACTTCTAACCTAATTGGAGTAGAAGTAATAACATTAGAATAGTTGGCAGCCAAAGAGTTGTTTGTCTCTTCAATCGTTATAATTTCCTCGGATCTAAGGAAACTGTTGTTCAAAGTGTCTAACGTCCAATTAAGTTCAGAGACTCCACAGTCAATCTCTAAATGTTCATTTGTTTGTTTTATCGCTGTACACTTAGAAATCTCTGACTCTATGTCACAGTCGGCTTTAAAATCTAGTTTTCGCCTAACATCCCTCCTCAGTACTTCGTTTGAGGGCGTTTCAAAATTTGTTTTTTTATTAGTACAGTTATTCAGTACTGTTATATTTTCAGTTTCATAGGGATTCTGACCGGAATTGTCAACCCTCGAGTTTTCGACATTGTCATTGATTCCTAATTTGTTGGGCTTACAACTTGTATTTGACAATGAGTGTGGAGTGATATCCACTACTCTGTCACAGATATCTAAATTGTTCTCAACAATAGACTTACCGATTTGTACCGGTAATAGTGTGTCGAAACCTTCATCACCATTTACAGATAAAGAGATTTCCTTGATTATCATGCGAGACCTTTGACTCTTACGGAGTAATCTTATTATATTTTTTTTACTTTTAGTGATTTTTTTTAATCTACAAATTTTATTTACAGCTGAATATGGGTGTAGGACCAATTCATTGTTAGGTATTAAATATTTTATGTTTGCAGGTATATTAGGTTCTGTAGTTCCTCTAACGAGTTTACACAGCGTTGAGTTGTTCGCCGACAATGCTTGAACTACATCATAACTAAGTTTTTTTATATTATTTGTTTTAAATACCTCTTTGCAAATATCTATTATTCTCGGGTCAGACATTTTAACAGTTTCATCTATTATAGATGGGTATTTTAATCTAATGCAATCGGCAACATCCTTAACTCTGTTCTTAAGACTTACTTTTTGAATACGTCCACATATTTTTTTTTTATCAAGGGATACTTCTATCTTATTATCACTCTCAACAAGTGTGGAGAGTTTTGACGTACCGTTTATTCCACTGCATTGCTCCGTGTCAATGCTATTAGACATTGTGATTTTTTTGTTTAAATAATAAAAAAAAATAACTCGTTTTATTAATGTGTTAAAGAAAGATACTATGTATAGAAATAGTATAATTTATTAAAAGTTCATAAATTAGTATAGGCACACGCACTGAACTAAAGGTGTTTGTATTAATAGTACACAGTATACTGAACTTAAAATCAAATATTTAATCAGGCAAATAGGTTTAGAGTTCTCAATACTTTCGTATACACTATTGCCGTGGTATAACACCAGATTTAAATTGTATATTATATATAATTATAAATCAATGGTCCACGTAGTTAAGGATAAAGCGAAGTTCTCAATACTTTCGTATACACTCCAATTTGGTATATAACCAAAATTTATTCATATAATGGTTCCACTTAAAGGAAAAAAACAGTTTAGGATATCTATAGTAGTAGGTCGTTATTGGTCGTATAGATCGCACAAAAACTGCTACCGCTAAAAAAAAAAAAAAAGTTATGTCATTAAAATTGGTTAATTAAATCGTAAAATACTTTTAAAGCCATTTACTTAACATTTTACTTTGAGAAAGTTTAAAATTTTTCAAAACGTAAAGTATAAAATCGATTAATAATAATTATTTATGGCAAATAACTTTAAAAAATATTATTTTTTAGTTGTTACATTAGGTATGCATTTTAATATTTTCATTCATTGTTCTTAATTCTAAATAATTTAACCAATTTTTCAACAGGTAATATAATATGTAGGTATACTCACAAAGTCACGACGAATAATTCTTAATTTTATTTCATAATAATGTATATTGTATTTGACATTAAAAGTTAGGTACCTATTTAAATATGAATGGAAAAAAAATGCCATATACATAATTTCCAACATGTATTACAATAATTTTTATCTATCCCTTACAACTCAGCATAGCAAATAAGTATTCGACAAGAGTTAATCTTAGTCTTGCAAACTATAATATGAATTGTGATTCAATTGATCTATTATCAAACTTTAAGTTAAGAACATTGTCTGTGTATTTTTTTGTGATGATTCAATTGTTAGGCCAGTTTTAAGTAAAACTAAAGTTTAAAAATGGTCACATATTGTAGAAAAATTTAAACGTGTAAACAAACAGAATGTTCTTAACTTAAAGTTGTATATTAGGCCAATTAAATTAAGTGTAACATTAAACTACACTGATATCATCCTAAAAACTACTGTTAACAATAAATTATAATAACTCATTAACATGATAACAGTTTTTTTTCAATAAATTTAATATAATAATATGTAATTATTTTCATAAGATTTTAGTTTACTACTCTTGCGATGATTTCAATTCTATACTAGCCAGTGTTAAAATCTTCAAATGTGATACCGTCTGCTTTTTCTAAAAAAAAAAAATTTAAAAAACATGGCCTTTTATATAAAAAAAATTATTCTTTATGATACCCAAATAATAGACATTATTTGAGAACTATTTACAAATGCACACCGAAAGAATAGTCATCAACAAGGAAGTTAGAAACTAAACCTCCAATACACGTTGAGTACCTTTACTAATTGTCAATAGCAGTTAATCTATAGTTTTTGTATTTAATTATATGGCTTATATTTCTATACGAAAAATAATTTACACTTAAGCTGAAGTTCATAAGTTATCAATACATACAAATTTGAAAAAAAAAGATTCCTTATTACTACTATAGCAAGTTATACAGAACAGTATTTTTCTTTTTAAATTACTTGAATATTGTTTATCCATGAAATTTGCAACACCGCTTACAGCACATTCTGATCAACTAAATGTCACCCATCTACTCACCTGTGACACTGCAGGGCCTGTAGGAGACACACTTATTAATTTAACTGTTACCTTTGGGCTTAGACAAATTTCTATATCAAAAAAAATCTACGGAGGTTGTAACTCCCAAAATTTCCCCTCTTTTATGTACCACATACCTGTCACATCAATATTATTTATATGATATACTGGTTCTAAAAATTCATAAAACAAATACATCAATAAGTTCAAAATATTTTAAATTCCTAGATTTATGTTATTACTTGGGACACACATTTGTTATTCAGGGGACACAGTATTTTAGGCCCTGTGTGACAGAAATATGGGATGACCATATTGTCATTGTATACACCCTTATATACAATGAACCTTTTAACAAATATAATTATAATATATAACAAAACATTTATTTCGGTATGTAAAAGTAACAATTTAACACATGTAATAAGCTTTGTGATTTTAGCTAATATTATTGTGTCTGGGAGTATGGAGGGTGTTTGGTGAAGGACCAGTCGACTGTGGTCGACGATGAAAACCTTGGAGTGCCCCTAGATTTTCGATATATAGGCAACCTAATGCGCCTCTTGATGCCTAGTACCTAAACCACTTAATGTGCCCCTATAGTTCCGGTGCATAGGCAATTTAATATGCTCGTGATGAACCCGCGACGTGGCGGCGGCGGCGACACGAGAAACGCATGGAAGGAAATGGTACAACGGAATCAGGAATGGTACAGTTTAAGTATGGGGCCGGGGTCCCTGTGGTCTGATCGGTCTGGTGCAATGACCACAGGCGCAATTACAATTTAGGCTGAACTTAAAATTACTTAAATCTACGGCAGGTGAAGGTCCGGTCCGGTGAGCATTGCAATCCGACGACCTGGAGCGGCCACTCACACAACGCACTGGGTTGCTGGCGGACTTACGCGCTTGACGCTGGCACCAGTCCCGAACTCGGGCAAGGAGATGGATTCCCCACAAAGGCTGGTCAGAATGACGTAATAATGTGGTAGTGTACTCACTCAATCGACTGCGGTTGTCCAAATGACAGGCACGAAATGTGGCAGAACGTTGGAGTCGGACGCTGACGCAATGTTAACGACGGACGAGGATTCAACAACAGAGAACAGCAGATGACTTAAAGTTGCCGCAATGGCACGAACAAGATTTTATTGAATTGAAAAACAAAGTGATACAGATGACCAGGAACGTCTCGTGAGTCGTGTATATTATTATATATATAGCGAGACGAACGAGCGAATAGAATACGACAAAAAAAAAAAAAAATGATACGGCAAAAAAATAAAGAAAAAAATTGATATCATTAACAACGATATCAATTGTACATAACAATTAATTTAAAAACAAAGAGAATAGGAAGAAATAATGTATAGGAATAATAATGATAATGGCGCACGCACGGAGAGGCAAGCAGAAAATACCGATTAACGCACGGGCACGCGGAGCTAGCGGGGTTTATTCGTGGACCTTGGATCACGGCGACGCTGACGATAATATGATTACGAGGTGTCGTAACATATTGCTTTTACATATTATTGAACTTAACGTTATCTGTATTAACAATATTTAATTTTTTTATCGAGTTATGCGCATTTCTTGATTTATATAATACTTTTACATAATATTAACACAAACAATTACTAAGAGGTACGCAAGGGTGAAAATATAACTCACCTACTATACATAGACCATTGGTTGATCCGTTATCATTTGATATGCAATTATAGATTGTCTTTCACCATTTCACCACATGTTTCATTCAATAGAACCTTAAAATACATTAACAATTCAATTGTTTACAATAGCAACAACAACAAAAATTAATAATTGTTGATTTTATTCTGTAAAGTCCAAGAGCAAAATAGGAAATAAGAGAATTGCATTAGAATTATTCCATAATAATTTTAAGATCAAATCATCAAACAAAAGAATCAAAGCATTTGTAATATAAACTAATCTCTTACCATGTACAATCCTGTAACTATACCTAGATTAAAAAAATTAGTTCCCTAGTTAAAATTACGAATAATATTACTATAGCCACTATATGAATACAGCCTATTGAATTATACAATTAATAATTTTCAAAATAAATTTGGCTGAATATAAAAAATTGGCCGCTTTATTCAGTAGGTACGCTGCATCTGCGATTAAAGTCGGCGCACGCTTACGCTTACCTATACCTGTCTACCTGAACCATCCTTCATAAACTGCTGCCGCTGCGAAGTGCGACCACACTCGACTTTACTGCTGTAGTGATCATGTGACCAGTATGAATAGTACAATGTCACGTTTGCTGTTCAGTATCCGCTCTCCAGCAGCTATTGACTAGTGTCTTGTGAGTAATTACTAACCTGCGAGTTGGTGATCATAGGTGTATCTAACGTCAACGTGTATAATATTGTGTATAAGTCTGGCTGTGAAAGTCCGATATTGCATTAGTAGTCAGTACAGTAGTTAAGACTTTTATTGACTTATGGCGGTAAAAACTACAATTATATTGTCTTGACTCTTGGAATGGCCGTATAGAGCGTGCGGGGCTCCGGGGTAACAACCATAGTACCAGACTTCAGCCAGAAATTCTCATGAAAGAAACGCATAAATTGGAGCCAACCTACCATGAACCTATTAATAGAGGTCTATGGGCCAACTGAAAATGCAAGAGTACCAACAATGAAATAAAAAAATTCCCAAATGTTGAAATGTATGTATTTTAAAATTCAAATATTATTGTAGAATTCGTAAATTGAAAAATATTTCGTTAACGAACTGTTTTCCGGGAAAACCGTAAGAGATAGGGCGAAAGTCGTAAGACATAAAATTGATCCCCATAACTAGCTACATAAGTTGTACGCATTTGATTTTTCGAAAAACCGTTATTAAGGATTTTTAAACGATTTTTGAACACCCAAAATTTGAAATAACGAGTTTTTGGAAAAAAGAAAAACTGATTCTGGTGTAGAATTACATGTTAAACATTTTAACTTCTGTGATAATTTGTCGTTGGACCACCAGGTGACCGAGAAAACTTGAATGAAAATTGAGAATTTTGTTAATAAGTTGTATTTGTTAACAGACATAGTAACCAAAAAAAAAAGTAATAATTTTATAATGTTACTCAGTCAACCAACTGTCAATCTTTTTATTCATAGTAGAAACTATTAAAGTGACCCATGCACACTTAAAAACTAAAACCTAAAAAAAAATATTATGTTGTGATCCTACTGTGAAATCTGTGAATCTGTGTAACACAAAACTCATAATAATTTTGATCATGTCTAATATGACAAAAGATATATGTTTTTATACTCTTTTATATACCAATGGAATTACTGACCATATATTATATTAGCAATATTATACAACAAATGTTGAATATGGTGTAATGCTATGAATTTAATGTCCATCAACAATTATTCATAATATATTTTTTTTTTAATGCAGTTTCAAAAACTTACATACACATTAATATCAGTTGTAAGTTCAACAAATTTTTTAAACCATAAAAAAAATTAAAAATTTCATTTATTTGATTAAAATCTATATATATTTTATTTATAAGATAGGTACATAGTTATTAGTTACATAAAATATGCATAAATTATAAAACTGTTGTTATATATATCTATTAAAAATTATATGGCCGAAATATAAATATAAATATTTTTTATTTTTTCCTATGTTTGTCATTATATACAAGTAAAAAAAAAAAAAAAAATAGCAGATACAAGACATGTTTATTTTGGTGAATTCATTCAAGAATGCGCAATTAAATGAAATGGTTCACACTGTTTAGTGAATCATTTGATCATAATTAAACTTATTCATTTGTAGCGATTGACAAGTTCATTTAATTGAATCAGTACTTGATTCTATAGTTAGTTTTTTCGTATCATAATTATACAAAATAAAATAAAATTTCTTAATTCTAATTTATATACTAAAAAATTGAATTCGTAAGTTTATAAAGTTTGTAAGATTTGAATATAAAATAGTTAGTTATAGGAATGTAAATATCCATTATACAAAAAAACACTATTTCCATTATTTTGTTTTTATGGATGAAAATTTGATTTTATATAGTGTAAAAATAATTAAAATTAAAATAATTAGTTTGTTGACACATTAAAAAAGACAATAAATAAAAATCTTCTGTACCTTATAAGGAGTTAAGTGAAAAGAATTAATATTAGTCACAATAATCTTCATATCAAATAAATCTTTTATTTTATTTTTTATTTATTTTAAACCTATGACAAACTATGTTTGGTAATCAAACATCAGATATTTATCAATACAGTAATATGGAAAACTTGCTGGATAGTAATGCGATATATTTTAATCATGTAAACATTTAAATGTTAATTCAAACATCCAATTTATCTGGAATCTCTTCTTTGTAGACTATAACAAAAAAACAAATATCATATAAATAAAAGCATAAGTATACATTTTGTGAATATAAATGTAAAATAACCATCACAAATGTACTATTATTTATTTATTAATTATAATAACGATGTTATAGAATATCTGTTTTTTTTTAAATGTTTAAACTATTGTGATAAAAATGAAACATAGGTAAACAGTAACACAAACATAGCAGTTAGTTTTGAATACAATTCTGTTGTTGAGTAGGTACATCAAATTAAATGGATGTTGACAATGTATTATGTATATTGATTGACCATAAAAATGTATATTATTTCTGTACTCTATAATAAAGAGTAGAATATTGTAAACTGTAATGTATTATTTAAATCCCTAACTTTGCATATGTAACAATGCCTAAGAATGTTGTTTTGGGTTAAATTAAAACTTAAATAATTATGATTTATGAACATAACTAATAGCAGTATCAAATTGCATTGATCCCCTGTGTGGCTATGGCTGTAATATACAGACTAATAAAATATAGGTAGTATTGATAAAATAACTTTTATAATAATAAAGTGACACACTACACAGTAATAAATTCAGATAATACAGTCTTCTACCTTACCGTATTTATGTTAGTAGAAACAGTTTTCAGATGTTTTTCCAAATAGAATAATCTCCTAATTGGCCTGGATACATGCATACATCAGTTACTATATCTTGCTGACTATAATTGGAAAAAAAACAATTATAATAATTTAATTATTTTGAAAATTATATCAATAGCTCAATATTATATTAAAATTCAATGTAAATAGAAACACTATAATACAAAACTTACATTATTTGAGTTATAAAGATTTGAATGTAGATGTTGTAGATAGCATGATGCATGAAGTTAACTTGTTTTTTCCAATGGTTTCAATTATTTGTGACTGGGCCGGCGGGATACCGGGAAGTTTCCCGGTGGGCCGCTGCTCAAAAATAATTTATTATTATTTTATAATTATTAGTTATTAGTAGAGTCCGGATTTATATTCTGTTAAAACGTTTTAAATATGATGTTTATAATGTTTATATGCAGCTAAAATTTATGAAATATTCCCAAAAATATTCAAAATATTCTGAAAATATTGATAATACTAACTAATAAGAAATGAGTAAAAAAAAAAAAAAATCCAATATGATTATTGATTATGATTATGAATTTATAATTTATTAAAATTTATAGAATTATATCTTATGTTATTACATTATGCAATATATTAACATAAAAAAAAAATATTATACAATGTTTTTAAAGGAATGTACAATAATATATTTTTCCAAATTTTTTGGAGTAAAGTTAGTACAGCGGTCCGTGATAATTGTCTAATATATGCTGAATATCCTTTAATATAATCCAATACCTATATCAAATATAACGGAAATATGCTAAAATATTCTTATTCTATAATATATATTATGTACCATAAACTAAAATATTCTGAAATATTCTCTAAAGTCAAAATATGCACTAATATGCAAAAAAAACTTTTTTATCTAACCTATTAAAATGTTTAATTAAATGTTAAAATATAGATGTAAAAAAGTAAAGAATATTTAATTATTGAAATATCTTTCACATTAGTATTACAATATGTGTTATTATACCTAATGTTAATACTAATTTAGTAATATAGGTAATTATAAATAAGTAATATTATATTATACTTTTTAGCCTATACTATTTAGGTCTTCAGATAATAATAATAATAATAATATATTATATAATGTACTAAAAATATTGAGAATTTTAAGTTGTTTTTTGAGAAAATTGAAAATGTGATGCATTTTTCATTATATAAAACGTTGGTATATTTGAATTATTATAATATTTTGTGATGACGAGAAATTGCAAGGGCCGGTCAAATATAAATTTACCGGGCCGAAATGTTGCCCCAGTCCGCCCCTGATATACATTGCACATAGAAATAATTACACTGTTATAAAAATATAAAATAAAATCTGTATAATATACAAACCGGTTGTATCCTATAACTATGAATACACAGTGGTCACCACAGTCAAGTCAATCGTCAATCAGTGAGTAAAGTGAAAAAAGTCATCATACTATGACACTATTTTAAAATTGTATAATTTATGGGGCCATAACAATGTTACGGCCATATTCAAAAATTTATGAAAATATTAAAATGATACCAAACATGCGTACTCACTACTTTACTCACCTAAAGATGAGGACGCCTGTTGGTCAAATTATACGTTCGAATTTCAAGTCTATTAAGCATCATAATTCCACTAGATATTTGAAGTATTAATAAAATAGTCACTCATAATGCCTACAGTAAAATAAATGTCCAACGTTTTTTTAGGCGTTTGGTAATTTTTTTAAGATATTTTTGTATGAATGTAACTATTTTTTTTACAATAATTATTATTTTAATACAGTGTATCATAGTATTTATACATACATTTATAAAAAATATTTATCAATGACTAAAATAGCTCCATCTGTTGTTAAATAGACGATTGTCGTATTCAATTTTATTTATAGCCAACAATCAGAACTCAGAACATAGATGGCACAAGCTAATTAAAAATAATGTAAATTATTAATAATCCTAAACCAATAAATCCCGTTGTTAGTGCGTGTTCTATAATTTCTATAAGTTCAACATATTATTTTGTCACTCTAAACAGTCAGGCGACTGTCGAGTAAAAAAAAAGTACCTAAATACGAATCAAAAAGGTACGGAAGCGTTGAAGCCAATCTTATGTTTTTTTTTATCTAATTATTATATAGATTATCATAACTCATTATTATCAATTAAAACTCGTAATTATCACACAACGCAACTCAAAATTACGCACTGACCCAAGTCGTTATTATGGATTATCACAACTTATTATGAATTATAAATTAGAATTCGTAAAATAGAAAAATTTTGGAAATGGGGTTTGTGGGTGCTTTTAAATTTTTATAATCGATTCAAATTGTCACTAATCATATTACTTACTTACTACTTTACCATGAACTTGAACAAAACTATTAAAAACTATTTTAATATGGGACAAAACAAAAAAAAGTTTTATGGACATTTGAGATCTGTGTTTTGTTTATGTTTCAATAATATTAGGTATAGCCAGGTTGCCAGATCCTTTCTTTCATAAATAGAAGGGGTTTATATAGTCGAGTTCTAAACATTTTAATTATTATTTAAACATAAAATATTGGTCGGTCGGTTGATTCTTCTATTATTCTATCTCTATGATACGATTTATTTTATAAATTATTTTATCATACAGTACACCTCAAATAGTAAACGAATTATGTATTTTATTAATTTGGCATACAGATTTGAAGGTATTATGTATAGGCAAACCTACCGCACATTCAATATTTTCATGATTTTCTATTTTCCTCACAAAACATTGCATATATAAAAACTGCTGACTCATTTATAATTGTGTAAGTGTCCAAATTCTGATTTTTTTATGAATTTTTGTCAAAAACTTAACTTATTATTACGTATTTTTATTATTAGTATTTCAAGTTGAATCTTAAAATCTATAGTTGAATATCATAATAACAACATATTATATCATGTGTTAAATAAAGAGTTGTAAAATGCAAAGTTTTAGAAAGTTATGTTATACAATATAAAACTTTTTTAAATATTTATTTTATTTACTTATTGCAAGTCTGCATATTCAACATTAGGTAGGTATTTAGGACAATTTCTTTAATGAATCTGGTTTCGAAGTAAATAATTATATTTTTCAGTTATAAAAGTTTAACATTACCCTAAACGGTATAATAATACTGAATCTTCTACATTTTAATTACCAAAAGCAACAAAAAAACTATGAAAAATTACGACTTGGTACAATTTGTAAGAAATATATTCGCAAATTGCAAACGCCAAAGTCATATAATATTCTATGTAAATAAAACAACTATACATTACTTATTATACGATTTATACGTACAAATTACAAAAGGTATACCTTTTCAAATGTGTAAATATTCTTAAAATTTCGTAGTGTGTTTCATCATTATCTATGAGTAGGTACTATTATTACTTATTAGTACTGTATATTTCCATTAAATTGTTAAATTTTAGGAAGGTATTCATATTTAGTAAAACACTAGGTATGATGTATAATATCAATATATTATCTTATACATAATATGAACGTCAATACGTCATGTACAACTTACTAATAAATGATTAAAACTTTGGGTGATTAAAGCAGTTTTTTCTACGCATCGTTTAGACATTTTTGTCAAAAATCGAACGGTACCAAAATCAAAGGAATAGGACGTTTTGTTGGGAAGTTATGATTTTATTATAATATGTAAGCAATTTCGTTGTATATATGAGATACGACCATCATTTTTAAAATGTACGACGCAGTCGATCACTCGATCGTAAGCCATACAATTTTTAATAAGTCGTTTTACTCTAACACTATATTTTGATCCTTAATTAAGTAAAGCTTTATTAACTATTTAGTATTGGACTCAATCAATAAATTAAATTCATTAACCAAAATTGCGTTGATATTTGGTTTTCATTCCTAAGAAGAACCGACTACCAAACAATTAAACAACCGTACAAGATCGTCAAGATCTGACCGGAACGGGATATATCAGTGTTAAATATCAACTAGGTACCTAGGTAGGTATCAACAATTGTTCATATAACCGATGAACTTTGAATTTCAATCATCAAAATTAATGATATATACTCTTAAAAAATGCTTATAATTAAATGTATATTGTTGTGAATGTATAATACTAATAAAGAAAATACACATAGCTTTGTACAGCAGTACCTCTATTTATAACTTTTAATAAACAATGTAATATGGATAATAATAAATTCCATTTAAATTATGGTCGCCGGGTGGTGGGTGACGGGTCGGTTTGTTGTATAGTGTAATGTTCATTGTATATTTGTGTAACTGTGTGTTAAATCATATTAGTGTGAGTGAGCATATTATATCTCACTGATATACATTTAAAAGTAACAATTAATTATAAAATTATTTTTACGCGAGTACAGAATTTTCGATTGCTGACTGACGACTGCACACTGCTGATCGAGTACAATTGTACAAACGCTACATATTGCAAACTGTAGTCCTTAATCCTTATTAAGACTTATAATAGTGCGTCATTCCTTATATTTGGCATTTGCAATGTTTAAGTTTATAATTTTTGTTTAAAAATTCAAACTTTTAAATAATGAGTTCTAAAAAGCCAAAAGGTAGAGCTGCCAAAGAACGTGAAAAAAAATATTAAATTACAAATTGCAGCCTGTATCTCTTTGAATAATCAGTGATTAAGTGTGAGACCCAAACTATATTATAAATAATAGATGTATTTTATTCAACTTTTTTCACACACTGATACATATTGTAATAATAATTTATTAATGCAGGGATAGTTGTATAGATAACATTTACAATG
This sequence comes from Schizaphis graminum, assembly GCA_020882235.1. Taxonomy (NCBI): domain Eukaryota; kingdom Metazoa; phylum Arthropoda; class Insecta; order Hemiptera; family Aphididae; genus Schizaphis; species Schizaphis graminum. The sequence continues at coordinate 18,807,254 of CM037035.1, read as the reverse complement.
AAAATTTCTTCAAACAAACATTGAATATTTCGAATCAATAAATAAAAATTTAACAGATGTCGAATATTTTTCAAAAACAAAAAGAAAATTAGACTTTGCTTTATAATTATTGTTGGTTTATTAATATTCAATAGTCTTTTCGATGGTAATAATTATAATATAATAATAGAATTATTGTACAATATAATAATGGCCGAATGCTCCCCTCCATAATAATTACTAGGGCTGGGATTTTGATGCAAAGGCATCTTTTTTTCTGGTGTTTTGAAACATTGGTCCGTAAGTATAAAATGTGTTTTGGGTGATACTGATTATTTTAAGTATTTATATAAACAAATTAGTTAAAAATAGTTGTTTCTGTGTGAATAACATTATAAAATATAAGTGCTAGTCTTTAGAAGTTATATCAATAAAGGTACTAATTGTTTACAACACTCGCAATATTTTAATTTATTAGCTACAAGTAATATTATTATATTATTAGTATATTTATATTAAACTTGATTGATAAATTAACTTACAGAATTTTGGTTTATGCCAGAGGTTATCTAGTTTAATCAAATAATAAATCATAATATACTTAGGTATTTACTATTTTGCCACATTTATTACAACATTATAAATGCGATCTAAGTTTGAACAAATTAGTAAAAAAATAATGATAAGGCTCATAATATGCTCAAAATTGTGGCCTTTGTATGAATAACCTTAACAAAATTTATAAATTCTATAATTGTATTAACACAAACCAACAAAAAAACCATACATGCAAATATTTATTAGTATAATTAAACATTTGCTTTATTCTAATTAGTTACCATATATTTCAATAAAATGTTGTCTTAAAATGATTGAAGAAAATAGATTAATAATATTTTTAATTTAAATCAATGGGCTAAATACAAATTAAATAAACAAAGAATCATGATGAAAAAACTAATTTAAAATTTGAAGTCTTAGATAGGTACAAATGACCTGTAATTATGTATAAAAAATTAACTAATGATGGTGATGAACAAAAATATCATTTTTAATTTTTCAATGATCCATAAAAGAAATATAAAGTAGGTACCTTCTTAGTGTTAATAGATAAATGATACTTAAATGTATTATCAAAATTATGTCTTCTGATGTTAGTTTAAAACAAATTCAAATATTTCCTGACAGTAACAACCAGTTGACGAAAATTCAAACGCACTAACAAAAATGACTTAAAAAAATATGAATTTGATTGAAATAATGAAATAATTAGACACGTATTTAAATATAGTTAAACTACTTAAACTTATTGACTAATTTGACTATTGTCTTAACTGTCATATAAAAATTAAAGTGACAAGTGACAAGCGTTATCAATTATCAACAAACAACCACATGATATCTCATCATTTATCACTATTATTTTTAGGTTATAAATTATAATAACAGACTTAAAGAAATCTGTGATTATAATATCTTATATCATCGATAAAATAATTTGATAGTATAAACACTATTATCGTGGAGTTTGGACTATTCACCATTCTCAGATTAAGAAATGCAATTAAGACATCATAAATAAAAATAATACGTAATTGGTCATGATGTCAAATGATAATAGTATAATACGGATATACGTTTTGTATTGACTACTGTTTACTGTAATAAATCGATAATTCGATACCTAGATATTAAGGTCATACAACGGAAGCACTTTTAGTATTATTCACAGTATCATTTTATAATTAACACAAATATTCAGATTTCAGATGCCAATAACACCTTCAATTTTTAACAAATTTTGTCATGACTGACACTACGATGTTCTGGTGGGAGTATTGATAGGACATTTTTTTTTCTAACAGTATTGTTTATCTATCTTGTTACCTAAGAGTTATTATCGATTATGACCGTTATGGGTATTGTTAAATTAAGATATCATTTCGTTTTTACTTCTGGTCTTTACTGTTGGGTTTGATAAATTTTCCGGTAGCAGTAAATTTAACGAATATTTAAACGGTAATAAGTCGCTAACGGATTACTGAAATTAAATTCTATAAACGTTAATTTTCAGTATGTTTATAAATTTTCGTAATCGAAAATAGGTATTGCCATTTGAAAATCGAAAGTTGATAGTTTTTTATCAAATAAGGGAGGAAGTTAAAATTATAAAAATTGTAACACAGTGTAAAATAGTAAAACCTAGAAAGTTTAAAAAAAAAATTATTTTAAAATTCCTAATATTTACCGAGATATTTACTGGTTCACGATAAAAAAATCACCCTGTATATATAGTCTATAGTAGTATTATATAGGACATTGGTCTGTTTCTAGCTGTAATAGCCGGTAAGAAGGTACAAAAAATATCCGAATGGTTAAAGATTCATGGTATGGTTACACATTACACAAAATACCAAATTAAATTCGTATACAAATATAAAATAATAATATAATACATATAATATAATAGTGCCTTGGCCGTAATGCGTGCGAACGATCGTATACCTATGCACGAACAATTATAATATTCGTATATCATATTATGGTATATAAAATATTATATTTTGCATGCCTGCGTCCTGCGATAAACTTTATACAGGAAAAACTCAAATTTCGAAGACATTATTCATGATTTCATGATTTCCATGTATTGTTGTGTTATCAGTATAAACTTATAAATCCCAAACTAATTTATGATAGGTAGGTAAGTTAAGTATTATTATAATGTAATACATTATAGTGTTACGATTTACGTATTCGGTATTCGATAGTAATATCACAATTCATCAGTGTATCAGTTTTACAGTCCGCAAACGTACGTGCGTTTTTTGGTACCCTTGTGTTCGTATGCGCCGAACCGAGCCATACAATTATTATTTATTATAATTATATATGAGTATAATATTATAATAGATTACTCAAGACTGAAGACACTGCTGTGTGTGTCTCGTGCGCTGTGCGGCGTGCGCGGGCCGCGCGGGACTGCACCACTGCGGACCTTATCGATGTTCGAATATTATTACCGTCTAAAATTAGTGGAAATCCCCTGAAGTACAGCGGAAATCGATATTGATAATATCCCCCCGAAAACCGAACCACAACCGCCGAACATGCGTAGCGATTACGATTTACAAATTACAGTATTACTAGTATTAACTTAGTATTACACTGCAGATTAGTGAATATTACTTATTACTTTATTAGTGAAAAGTGAACTGTGAACTTTGTCAACTCTGTTAGTCTGTTGCGTCTGTACACTGTTTTAAGCCACTACACGTTTTAATTTGTTGAAAATAGCGGTGATCTGGTGAGTACTATTACCTATTATTTATTTAGATTAAAATTATTGTACTAAGCGTATAGTATAGTCATTAGTCAGTCAATTTAAGTTTTAAACTATTTTATATTGCCTATATTTATTTCGTTTAATCATAGTTTAAACTTAAAGATTCTTACTATACAAAACTGTACATTGACTGCAGGTAATGCTCAAAATGTATCTTCAAATGTAAATATTTTTAGCTTAAACTACATAGTTTTTTATCATAATATCACACTTTGACTATTGACTATCAAAATGCGAATTTTAAATAATAAAATATATTTTTTCAAGTGGCAACTGAATTGATTAAATGTAGTGGGTTCATTGTTATGCAATTTTATTAGATAAACATAAATCCATGTTAATTTACATTATTATTAGGTATCTCCCATGGGTCTGTCATCTTATGTTGAATAATTTTGTACTCAGACCGCAGTTTTTAAATCATTATCCATTATTATATTGAGTCCAACTTAATTTTTCTCAAATCAAATATTATATCTTAGTAAGTATCTAGCATGCTGCATGGCAAATGTATTACCTTATACCAATTACATGAAAATACAATTAAAAGGTAGGATACCTAATACCAAGTTACCTACCTACCTAGATATTTTTATTATACAATAAACAATACATGAATACAAAACCCAGATAAATATTTTGAAACTATTTAATATTTTATTATGTTAAGTTATAGATCATGTTTATAGTTGTTATGGTAGCCATATCATGTTAATGATCATGTTAATGATCATGTTAATCTATTAATCTTATAAGTGCCCTTCTGTAATACTATCTAACTATAATTAATTAGGTATCCCTAATATTTTAATAAATTTCCAACCAATTCAAGCAGAACAATTATTTGTACCTACTAGGTATGTATTTATTAAAAATTATTTTATAAATGTAATCTCAGTATGGTAATTATATTTATATAATTAGTTCCAATTAGCTTAATTGTTTGAATTGGTTTGTAATAAGTATTGATATTTGCATACCATGTTTTATTATTATAAATATTCTTGTGATTTGTGGTCAATAGTTATTTTATTATTTTGATAATTTAAATTTATTCTGTTTGTATATTTAGCTTATAAAACTAGTGTCGTTGGTAACAACCAATTGAATATCTTACCTTCTATTTATTTATTTCTAATGTATGATTTGTAGTTGAAAGATTTGTTTGAATCTATTATAATATCATGAAGAAATCGGTCCCTCTTAGTAGTCGGACAAAGAAAAGGAAAATTAAAGAAGAGTTAGACTATTTCAATTCTCTTTCAAACACCTATAACCATGATACTATTCCTGAAAAATTACTTTTGGAATCTAATATACCTAATGAAATACCAATTACTAATTCAAATTCACAAAACTGTCAGGATAATCTTTCATTTACTACAGCAGATAATAGACTTCCAGAAGAATTATTAAATGAATCACAAAATTTTGATTTCTTTAACCACAAAACTGATTTTTCTTCTACAGACACATCTGACACTGATGATTCTAATAACTTTTCTAGTACGTCATTTACGATAAATAATGAATTAGCTCAATGGGCGATACTTTACAAAATTTCTCATACTTCCTTAGATAATCTTTTATGTATTCTTCGAAAACATAAATGTTTTATCACATTGCCTAAAAGAGCCAAGACATTATTACAAACCAAACCCATTTCAATAGAAAATATGCGGGTCGTCAATCCTGGTAAATACTACCACTTTGGTCTCAAAAATGGAATTGTTCGTTATTTACCATATTACAATAATTGTATTTTGGAGCAAGAATTAAAACTTGTTATTGGTATTGATGGGCTTCCCATTCATAAAAGCACTTCTCTACAGTTTTGGCCAATTTTGGCTTACATGAGACCAAAATCTGATCTTGTTTTTCCTGTGGGACTTTATTGTGGAAACCAAAAACCTTCAGATAGCAATGACTACTTAAAAGATTTTGTAGATGAAGCAAAATATTTAGTATTGAATGGTATTAAATTGGAAGATAAGCTATACAAGGTGAAAATTGATGTAATTTGTTGTGATATGCCAGCCAGATCTTTTGTTTTAAAAATTAAATCTCATACTGGATATAATTCATGTCCACGATGTGAAATTGAAGGAGAGCGTAAAGAAAATAGAACAGTTTTTCCTTATTGTGAACTACACAAACGACCACCAAATAGGACACATAATGGTTATACAGACAAATTAACAAATGATCATCATTTACCCAATACTGATATCTCTATACTTATTGAATTACCTATGTTTGATATTATCAACGACTTTTCCCTAGATTACATGCATATGTTATGTCTTGGAGTGACCAAAAAACTGCTTTTTTTATGGATGAATGGTCCATTAAATGTACGCTTGCCTTCATGGAAAATTAAAGAGTTATCAGATTTAGCTATTAACTTAAAGTCAGACTTTCCTTGTGATTTTTCAAGAAAACCAAGAAAATTTGAAGAAGTAGCTCGATTTAAAGCAACAGAATTTAGAGCAATTTTAATATATTATGGTTTTGTTATTTTAAAAGATATTATAACTGATGATTGTTACAAAAATTTTAAGGCTCTTAGCATAGCGATGACAATACTTCTAAGCCCTCATCATGTTTCTTTAAAGCAATATGCTCATGATTTGTTAGAATATTTTGTCAAGTCTTTTGAACAAATATATGGCCAAATGTACATGGCACCAAATATTCATGGCTTACTTCATTTGGTGGATGATTATGATAGATTCGGACCTCTTGATAATTGTAGTACGTTTTCGTTCGAAAATTATATGAAAGTACTAAAGAGTATGATTAGAAAGCCTCATAAACCATTGGAGCAGGTTATAATACGATATAATGAGGGAGAAAAATCAACCAGTAATTTAAAAAAAAAATGTAATATTATAAACAATAATGAAGGATTATTATTAAGACCATATAACAAAGGACCTCTGATAAATAATTTAGTGACAAATCCACAGTTTAGTACATTAATTTTGGGAAATTACAAATTAAAAACCAGTGTAGATGCAGATTCATATTTTTGTACAATTGTAGTGGGCCAACAGCTTGTCGCAAAGATATAGGTATGATGGAATAAAGTAGTCGAAATATTACTAAGTGTTTTATTAAAAACTGATTGAAAATATTCTAAGTTCAATTAATTAATTTAATTGAAAAATAAACTAAGTCCAAATGAACGATTTCTGGTGTAAAGTGACGTGAAGGTGCTTGCTCTAGCTCTGGAAAATCACGTCTGCGGGAGTCCTCTCCTGGGCCCCCTTATATAGTCAGTGTCCCCTGATCTCCTACTCATGTCCCTTCTGGCCTATTCGTATTCAGGTCATTCGCTTCTCACGCTATTACGCATTTCAGAGGATGCGCGTGCGATGATGACGTCCGAGGACCATCCGCTCTTTCAGGATGCGCGTGCATGGTGACGTCCGGCAATCGTCCGCCCACATGCAGGTGGTCAGCCTCGCTCGAGATTCTCAGAACTCGAGATTAATATTTAATAATTATAAATATGATTAAAAATCATATTTCGATTATAGGCTTACAGTGTATCGTGGAGTTCGTCGAACTCCTATTTTCGAAGGTTGTTTAGTTTAAGTATTTAAATGTTAAAGGTTGATTACTTTCTTCATTTCGTTTAGGCCTAACCAGTTACCTCTCAGGTATGCAGGTATCTACTCCCCATTATATACTTCTAAGTATTTCCACTTTGTACTATTCTTATTACGAGTCGTGTTTTATAATATATGGTTGATTACTATCCTATTACTTAGATTTACACTGTATCGCCCCCTTTATGTATTATATTATGGGTATAGGACATCAGAGCACGTAGCACCTCCCCACGAAAAAAAAGGTTTATGTCCTCAAGACAGAAATCTTTCAAAAGTCTTAGCACAAAAATAGTTATATAAGTTTACAAAATACAATACAAGTTTTGTAACTTGTTTACAATAATTTCATTTACAATACATGTACAATTATTTGTATGTTTTACAATATCATATTACAATTATTTGAACATTTTCATGAAATTTCAGTTATACAATACAAATTTGCTGATTACAATAGTGTACTTAATATATAATTTTTTAGTGGTTAGTAATTAATTGTTAGTGCTTACATATTTTTCCTTTTGTTTTTTTTTTATAATAAAATAAATGGTTAGTGAATAATATTTATAATGTGGTTATGTAAAATAATTGAATAATATAATTATATAATATAATTGGTTAGTGTGTAAATGTTAATTTGTTAGTGGTTAATAATATAATTTTATAATTTATATAATATAAAAGTTAAAGTCTAGTGGATAATAATGCATTTATTGCCATAGAATAAAAATAGTAAAGTATATAATAATAAAATATATTTGTAATGTATAGTTTCTATTTATAATAATTTTATAATATTTCTAGTGTATCTGATTCGTTTCCGCTAAGTATAAGTGTATATATATATTGAATAATAATTTTTATATTTTATGCTTTAATTTATATTTTTATAATTATTTCCTAATGTAATATTTATTATTTACATATTATTTTTATACTGTCTTTCTCTTTCATTTACTCAATCAAATATTATCCCCAAATGCAATGTATCATAGGTAATAAATATATGATATGAATGCATTTCGTGTATTTGACATTTCGTATTATTTACGTATTATTAATAGCTACACACGAGTTTAATAATTAGTCAATGCTTAATAATATAATTTATATATAAGGTTAATAATTCACATAATATAATGGTCATTGGTCGTACAATTTCTAATTCATAGTTTTTCCAATAGTAGAAACTCCCCCTCTGATTCATATGGAATGGGAGTACGTGACACATCACGTAGATGCCCATATAGCAGTGCCTCTAAAAGACAAATACATATCGTAGCATCTTCAGGTAGGGTTCTGTAATACTCATGTTCTTCTCCACAAATAATTCTATGAGCGAAATCTAATGTGCTCCTATATTCGAATCTTTGGAAAGACTCGCAGTAACTAATAGTCCACACAAGTATTTCTCCTATCATTTGATCGTTTTTATTTAGTCTAAGGGTCAAATGACGACCTTGAAATTGTTCAACTAATTCTAGTTCGAAATCTGGAATAGTTGTACTGTCTACTCCTATTACCAATGGCATTTTCAATTTCTGTTCTACTGGCGTAGTAACATAGATTACATCTCTTCTTCCTTTCCTATAATATTTATAATTAATTATTTCATAATTGTATATATTAGACTACTTATACTAAATTTATTCAGAAATGGTCTTAATTATTACCTATATATGATTATTATGAATTTTCATATTTTTATTATTACTGATTTTTTTTTCATCTATATCTAAAGTCTTTATATTCTTTTCTTATTAATATTTATTTAATAATTTATTTTAATTATATTTTACTTCTTTGAATTACTATGAAAGTTTAAATTCGTTCTTATAACTCTAATTCTTTTAAGTTAGTCCTTCTTAGATCTATTTGGTTCATAACGTATTTATATCGATATCGCTCTATGCATTTGTATTTGCAAAATACGTATACTATTGATAATATAGTGATCATTAAAAATATCCCCAAGGTTATACAAATAAAGTAGTCGTTTTTAAAGTTATTTTGTTTTTGTACCAAATTTTCTATACATTTTGTAACATTATTCTTATTTGTAATGTTATTGTTGCTCATTTCACTTTTTGCAAAAGTATTTTCCAATTTTATTGTGCTATTTGTGGCGTTTATGATTGATTCTACTGTTGTATTAGTATGTGGTTTTGTTGTACTGGTGTGTATGTTAAGTTCTGTTGTATTAATGTATATTATGTTAATATTTGTTATATTGCTTATTTCTTTAATTTGTTTAATAGGCGTTGTAATTGTTCTAACATCTGTATTGTTTTTTTCTGTATCTGCATTTTTAATAAATATTTGTGCAACTTGCTTCATATAAGGGATTTGTTTTTTGATTCCTTCTTTCAATTGTCTCTTGTATACTTCACACAATTTAATTAATTCAAAGCCCATTGTTTCTCCAGTATATTCATTTATAGGTTTTAAAGTTGTACTACAGTTAAAGATTAACGAGTTATATTTACACTCTTTTGTAATTTCTAAATTGTATATTTCCTCTGTATTCCAATTCGCATTTTGAAAGGTAATATGGTCGTTTGATATATTGTATAAAACAGTTGGAGGCTTATTATACGCAACCCAATCTGTGGTCTCACCAGTTTCATCATCTTCGTCAATATCAAAACATTTTGTTGCCATTATGAGAAATAACCTATAATATTTTACTAATTAGGTACTTATAACTTATTTATATGAAATATCAATCTAAACTATTATGTTATAGTTTTTATACATTTTACTTATTTACTTATTTTTATTACTTCTTATAATTTATAATTATCATTTATTCTTAATTTACTTAATTATTTTATATTTATAATTTTTATTTAATCACTTTTATCTTCTTCCGATTTTTCGTGATATTTTTTCACATCATTTTTATGTACAGTAACATGTTTTCTACCTCTTTTTATTATTACGTTTTCACTATCTAATATTTCCAAAACCTCATATGGACCCTTCCATAAAGGACTTAATTTATTTTTTTGCGTTTTATCTTTAAGTAATATTAAATCTTCTACTTCTAACTCTTCAGTATGCTCTTTTTTATCATAATGTTTTTTAGATTTTATTTTATTTTTAATTAACCTTTCTCTCGCTATTTTGTGCGATTCCTGCATTTTTTGTTTTAAATCAAATATATAGTCATCATAATTATATCTCGGTTCCGGATTACTTTTTAATTTAACTGGTATGTCTATCTCTCTTCCATACAACAATGCATATGGTTGATAATTAGTCGAAGTGTGTTCTGTCGAGTTATATACGAATAATGCATATGGTAATAATTGGTCCCAATTGTTTAGATCTTTATCTACATAATGTCTTAAATATTCGGCTAATGTTCTATGCGATCGTTCTAAGCTACCGTTAGTTTGTGGGTGATAAGGACTTGTATTTATTTTATTGATTTTTAGTAACTTGCACACTTCTGTGAAAACTTTACTAAGAAAATCTGTACCTTGATCTGTCAAAATAGTTTCAGGTATACCGTGCACACATACGAAATTTACTACAAAAGCCTCGGCTATAGTATTTGCCGTATGATTTGGCAATGGAACGCCTAAAGAAAATTTTGTTAGGTCGTCCTGCATGGTCAATATATATGTATTTCCCATGACAGTTGTTATTAAAGGTCCTACTATATCCATAAATATTTTTTCAAACGGTCTAGAACTTGTCGTTGTAATTATCATTGGACTTCTATGATGTCTATTTGTCGTCTTATTAGCCTGACATGAAGGACAATTTTTTATATACTCTTTCACTTCTTGTTTTAAACCTGGCCAATTAAATTGCCGTTTTATCTTTTTAACCGTTCTATGTAATCCAGCATGACCCCCTAATAAAGAATCATGAAATTGTTTAAATATAATTAATTTTTCCTCTTTGGTATATTCTAATTTAGTGCAAATTAGTATTTCTATATCTGTATTGCGAAATATATACCTAATCATTGATCTTACTTTTGCCCAATCCAAACCATCCTTTTTACCTATTTGATTCATAGTTAATTTATTCAAAGAATGTTTGATACAAAAGTATTTTAAATTTAATAATGCTAAATAAAGATTTTCGTACGTAGTTAATTGCTTTACTTTACTTTTAGTTATTATAAATATAATATATCTTTCCTCATGTTTAAATTTTACCACATCGCCTATCTCTTTATTAGATTTTAACATTTCATTATTTCCGAACTTTCTTTTTAATTCATAATTAATTCCCGATTTGAAATTATAATATTTTTCTATTTCTGATACTATATGGTATTCTATTGGTGATTCCAATAAATCTCCATTTACTTCCTTTACATTTTTATTTGTTATTACGGTTGTTTCCGATTTTTCCAAAAAGCTGGTATAACTTTCGTTTTTTATTTCCTGTATATTATACATTCTACTCAACGCATCTACATTCGAATTTTGTACTCCCGGTTTATATTTTATTTCGTAATCATATTCTTCGAGTTGTATGCGCCATCTCGCTAATTTAGATAATGGATCTTTTAAATTAAATAGCCAAGATAACGGTCTATGATCTGTTAATATTACGAATTTTCTACCATAAAGATATGGTCTAAATTGTTTAACTCCGAATACTATTGCTAAACATTCTAACTCGGTTGTTGAATAGTTCATTTCACTTCTATTTAAAGTTCTAGATGCGTAAGCTATCGGTAAATCGCTACCTATTTTACCTTGCGATAATATAGCTCCTAAAGCTTTACCACTCGCATCGGTTGTAAGTATAAATTCTTTTGTAAAATCTGGATATTGTAAAATCGGTTCTGAACAAAGTGCGTTTTTTAATTTATCGAAAGCTGCTTGACAGTTTTCGTCCCAATCAAATTTTACATCTTTTCTTAATAAGTGTGTCATTGGTTTAGCTAATAAACTATATGATTTTATAAATTTTCTGTAATATCCCGATAAGCCTAAAAATGATTTTATTTGTTTAACGTTCTTTGGTGTCGGAAATTCTAATACTGATGTTATCTTTTTCGGATCCGGTTTAATACCGTGTTCTGAAATTACATGACCTAAGTACAAACATTCGCGCTTTAAAAATTCGCATTTATCCGGTTGTATTTTTAGATTATGCGTCCGTAGGCGTTCGAATACGTCTATCAATTTACTATTATGATCTGCTAAATTTTTCGCGTATATTATTATGTCATCCAGGTATACTAAACATTTAATGCCTATTATCCCTGAAAGTACGTTATTCATAAGTCTTTGAAAAGTCGCGGGACTTGTTTTCATTCCCATAGTCATACGCTTAAAATGATAATGACCTTGACCGGTCGAAAACGCTGTTAATTCCCGAGATTCTTTTGCTAACGGTATTTGATAAAATCCGCTTGCTAAATCCAAAATAGTAAAAAGTTGACATTGTCCTAACTGGTCTAATATTTCCGTAATATTTGGTAACGGGTGAAATTCATTTAATGTTACTTGATTAAGCGCTCTAAAATCTATTACTATTCGAAATTTATCTTTACCGGATGAATCTGATTTTTTCTTTACTAAAAGTAATGGTGCATTAAAAGGTGACATTGAACGTTCTATTATATCGTCTTTTTCCATTTTACTTAATTGTTCCTCAATCTCTTTTTGTTGAGCTTGTGGTAACCTATATGGTCTTTTATAAATCGGTGGCTGATTAGCCGGTAATCTTATTACATGTTCTGCCGCGTTTGTAAATGTTAAATAATCATTTTCTAAATGAAAAACGTCCGAAAAATGTTCGCATATTTCTAATATCGTATCTCGTTCTTCCTTGTTTAAATGGTCACTTCGTATTAAATTTTTAATTTTGTTTACGCGGTCGTTATTATCGTTAATCATTTTTATTTCGTGTAATTTATATTCTACATTATCTTCGTACAAAATTTTATTTAATTCGTCCTCGAAAATGTTTTGTGGTGATTCCGAAATATTTAATATACTTATAACTGTGTTTCCATTTTTAACTGTATTTATTATATTAGTGCAATAGACATCCTGTATTAATTCTTGTTTGTGTATTAAAATATTTTTATTTTCCATATTAGGATCGGCTATTGGTATAGATACTACTGTTTCCGTTCGTGGTTCTAATGTAAAACAAATTTTATTTAATTCGCGTTTAATATCGTTTTTAATCGTTAATATATTATTCGCGATATCTATAACTGCGTTATTTTGCAACAGGAAGTGGTGACCTAGAATCCCGTCTTTCGGTATTGGGAATTCTTTATTCACTACATGAAAATCGGTTTTTATTTCATTTTTATTTAATATTAATATTATTGTAATTTTACCAATAGTAGATACTATTTTGTCATTTATGCCTTTTAAAAATATTTTTTCCTTTTCGTTTACTAAAGTTTCGCCAGTTAATTTATCTATTTTTATTAAATTTATTTCGCTACCGGTATCTAAAAGAAGATTAATATTTTCTGTATTAAAATTAGGTGATTGAAATGAAATATGATTATCGTGTATTACTGAGACGATGTTGAAGCAACGTTGTACATTTGCTCCTCCGGTGCGGCTACTATTTGGCTGATCGAACGGACGCCGGCGCCGTTCGATGCCTGCCCGTTTCCCGACTGATTAGTATTATTACGCTCATCTCGTTGCCTACTATAACAACTAACACTATCATGTCCTATTTTATTACAGTAAGTGCAAGTTATCGGTGTTGCATTATTATTAATATTACTTTGTTGCGCATTATTATTACTTTGTACGGGTTGACGAACATTATTATTTTGTCTTTGGTTTTGTCTGCCAATGCGACAATCTCGCGCGATATGATTATTTCTACCGCAATTATAACATCCTGCACTATTTTGTCTATTGATACTCTGATTATTATTATATTGGTTATTATTATTACGCGGATAATTATTATAGTTATTATTTGGAATATTACCGCCTCTGTTAAAATTATTATTCCTAGGTAAATTGTTGCCGTTATTATTGCGATAATTATTGTTAAAATTATTTTGTCCATAGTTCCCGTTATTTCCGCGATTATAATTTTGTCTAAAATTATTGCTATAATTATTATTAAATTTCTGCGCGTTATTATTATTACCCTGATAATTATTTTGCCAACGTTTATTATTATTATAATTATTCGCGTTTTGTTCCTTTTTTACATTACTCTGCGTTATTTCCGTATTATGACTAAGTTCGATTTCCAGTTGTCTGGCTAGTTGCATAGCTACTTCTAGAGTTTTTGGATCTCTCGCACGTATTATTGTTTGTAAATTCATTTTTAAACCATTAATGTATATAGCTAATGCCTGTTCCGTTATCGCTTGCCTAAGGATTTTCGCTTCCTCCGCGGGTTTATTTGCTACCGTTGCGCTGCATAAATTATAATACAATTTTTCTACGCGACCGTTATAAGACTGTACGTCTTCGTCATTTCGCATGCGTAAAGAATTTAGACTTATCTGAAGTGTTTGCGGAGATAATGGTTGTTCAAATGCGCTTTTTAAAATAAATTTTATATTATCCCAAGTCGAAGTTTCCCTATATCGACATACGTCTAATGCCTTCCCTGTTAATTTAGTTGCTATAAATTTGGTTAATAATGGTAATTGTTCTTTTTCTATCGCCTCACATGCGTAATCGCATGCCCTAATAAACGCGTATACATCTTTTTCGTCAGCGCAATTTGGTATTAACGATGAAATATCTTTTAATGAAAGTTTAGTTTCTGCCATTTTTACTCTAGGTTTTCTAGTTACTGGTTGCAATTGCGTATGCACTATATTCTGTTTTGTGCGCGTACCTATAACCCTTTTTTCGATTTCGTTAACTGTATTAAATTTAATACTTGTATCTAATAAACTTTTCTCTACTATTTCACTTAAATATTTATTTTTATCAAATTCTTGCGGACTTCCGTAACCTTCCGCCGTATTTAATTCACTGTCTGTTTTATTTTCATCAGATTTATTTATATTTAATTCCACTTGAATTCCTTTTTCTTTAGTTTCACTATTAATTTTTTCTCCCGATAATCTATCGTTTAATTCGTCAGTTATACTACCTTCCGTATCACTACTCATAAATTTATTTTTATATTACTCATTAATCACCGAAAAAATAACTATTCTTAAATTAAAACAAATTGTCTATTCTACTCATATACTTAAATAAAATTAACTTAATTTAATCCTTTTAATTTATTTTATTTTATTCACGTTTATTTTTCTAAGTCCGAAAAATTATTTTATTTTTTTCTTCGATTTTCAACTATTATTTATTTATTTCTATATTACCTTTATAATTAATTATCGAAATTAAATTATTGATATACTTTTATAATAAAAAAAAAAATTAATTATTTTGACTGTTAGAAAAATTTTCTATGTCACTATTGTTTATTAATTATTTTTATAACTGGTTGCAATTATTTTATTTCAATAAAATATTTTATTTATTAATTATTACTTATTTAAATTTCCTTTATTTTATTCTTTAATATTTAATTTAATTTAATTTATTTATTTAAACACAAAAATCGGAACTTGAAAAATTTCCTAAGTATTATAAAAATTATTATTTTATAACTTATTATTTATTAAATTGTTTAATTTATTTTATTTTATTTAATTGTAAAATTCCAACTTTAAAAAAAAAAAATTATTTTGATTAATTTTTTATTTTAATATTTATTTAATTATTTTTAATTAGAAAAATTATTATTGATTGTTAAAAATTTATTATTTTATTTTACGGGGAGAATATATATATACACCTTCACAATAAAAAATTTTACGATGGAATATTAATTCCAAAGGAGACGGATCAGAGCTAGCGCTTAATAATTATTTTACATTAAAAAAAAAATTATAACTCACACTACGACGGCTTGAGTTGCTGCTTCCATTTCTGATTGTTGAATTTTCTTGACGACTTTGAATCGGTTGGCTCGCTACGCGTATGATTCTTTCTCAGAGTCGCTGAAGTTGACAGTGATCAGTTGTCCTCTTCAACAGTGGATCGTGATTGATCTGCCTCTCGAATTCTTCGTTGAAAAAAATTTTCCAATATTTCGAAAAAAATTTCGAAGTTGAAAAATTATTTTTTATTTAAAAAAAATAAATAAATTCGTCCAAAGAATTCTTCTTGAAAGAATCCTACCGACTGCGCCAAATTTGTAGTGGGCCAACAGCTTGTCGCAAAGATATAGGTATGATGGAATAAAGTAGTCGAAATATTACTAAGTGTTTTATTAAAAACTGATTGAAAATATTCTAAGTTCAATTAATTAATTTAATTGAAAAATAAACTAAGTCCAAATGAACGATTTCTGGTGTAAAGTGACGTGAAGGTGCTTGCTCTAGCTCTGGAAAATCACGTCTGCGGGAGTCCTCTCCTGGGCCCCCTTATATAGTCAGTGTCCCCTGATCTCCTACTCATGTCCCTTCTGGCCTATTCGTATTCAGGTCATTCGCTTCTCACGCTATTACGCATTTCAGAGGATGCGCGTGCGATGATGACGTCCGAGGACCATCCGCTCTTTCAGGATGCGCGTGCATGGTGACGTCCGGCAATCGTCCGCCCACATGCAGGTGGTCAGCCTCGCTCGAGATTCTCAGAACTCGAGATTAATATTTAATAATTATAAATATGATTAAAAATCATATTTCGATTATAGGCTTACAGTGTATCGTGGAGTTCGTCGAACTCCTATTTTCGAAGGTTGTTTAGTTTAAGTATTTAAATGTTAAAGGTTGATTACTTTCTTCATTTCGTTTAGGCCTAACCAGTTACCTCTCAGGTATGCAGGTATCTACTCCCCATTATATACTTCTAAGTATTTCCACTTTGTACTATTCTTATTACGAGTCGTGTTTTATAATATATGGTTGATTACTATCCTATTACTTAGATTTACACTGTATCGCCCCCTTTATGTATTATATTATGGGTATAGGACATCAGAGCACGTAGCACAATTAATAATGAAATTGTTAAATTAATTAATATTGCACATTCAACAAGCACTGGAAATATAGTTTTAATCGGCAGAAAGTTTAAGGAAAAAACAGATTTTTATGTTCAGCCTATTAAATCATCACATTTAGGAATTTTTTCTGTTAAACATTTGTCTAAAAATTTAATGTGCTGGAATGTTAAAGATGTTAAAAAAAAAGTTATGGTTTTATCTTACAAAAATGAACAGATTGTTGTACCCCTTTTGCATAACATTTAGAACTTAAGAATTTATTTAAAGTACCTAAATTAAAAATTTTTTTTTTGTAATATGTATATAATATGTAATTATTCTTAGTTATGATGATAAACTTATTAATTTTTTTAAATTTAAATTTTATATGTATAAATAAATTAGGTGTACCTATTAATAGTAACTATAAAATGTAAATATAAATATGAAGATAAGAAAATATGTGAATTGTATGATTTTTGGCTGGCGATTTAAAATATAATAGGTATCTATATTTTTTCCTATTAATATTAAATGTTTACTTTTATTTATAAATAAATAAATATAAAGTAGGTGTTAAATTTAAAATATATAAATTTAGTAGCTTATTGTAAAAATAACATCTATAAAAAACAAAATATGCTAATTTCTATTATTACTGATAACATTTAGAACCACTTTTAATAACTACATTTTTTCAGAGTTTGTATAAATATGTGGTCAATAGTAGTATTTGAAAATGAAAATACTATCGAAGTTGTTCCAGCACACTGGGTTAAAAATAATGTTTGTGCTTGGCCCAAAAAAGATGTCAAAAAAAATGTTGAACGAAGAGTATTAGCCAACAAATTTGATTTCAACTATTTTGCATCAAGAACTTTAAAGAAAAATATTGGTGAATATTGGCTGTTATAATTTTTCACTAAACCTATTATAATTTATAATTTTTCATACTTTGAAGTAAATTAGTTTAATTATTATTAGTACCTATGATAAAACAAGCCATTATTCTAAATATTTTATTTCTAAATATATACCTATCATAATTCCTAATTTTAATTATTATTTTTTAGCTACTCTAACAGAAGCTAGAGCGAAACTAAAAAAGGCCGAGCATACTTCAGACTTATCTACTTGTGATGACGAGATTTCAAAATCTCGTACAAACAAATCAAAAGTATTAGATCCTCCAACGTATTCCTATAACAAAAGTATATTAAAACTTTACTACTCATTTTATTTATTTAATTTGTTAGTTGAAGTAACTACTTAACTACTGTAACTACAGTATATTATTAGGTTATGCTTTACAACAGAACATGTGAATAAAATCAATACATTCTTTTGTTACACTCAGAACCTAAAATAAAAATATGATTGTATTGAAATACTTATCATTTATTTACACAATCCATGTACATTTTATAATTAATACATCTTATACATATTTGTACAGGTATTTCACCCAAATCTAATGCTACAACTAATCATACTCAAGAAACTATAACAAATAGTCATAGCTTAGATCGTCCGACATTTAAGAAAAGAAAAACTCTTATAGTATTGATCGTTCATCTTTTAGTCAATTAGGTATATTGTAATATTAAATCTTATGAATTAAATATGTTAATTTCATACACATCGTTTGTTATAGATGTTGAAAGCAAGCAAGGTCTTAAAAAGAAATATGAATCAAACTATCAAAATGCAAGTTATAGTTTACCTTTAAAAGCAAAAAGAAAGCTTTTTGATAGAAAATCATTCAGTCCTATTGCAGGTATTTTAGAAAATTCAAATATAACACTAATTTACTTGTAAAAAGATATATTTCATTTTTACTCTGTGAAATTATTTAATTTAATTGTATTTATCCTTACATTAATTATAGCATTACCTCGAGAGCATAATATTAATACATCAAGTAGATATAATCATGAGTCTAATGTAAATAATTCACCTGTGTCGTCACCCGTTACTTCTATCAAAGGTATATAAGTATGAAATTATAATTTATTTAATTGATTTACTTCACTTCTATAAAATTTAAAATATACATCTTTATTGATAATTATTTGTTTGTCAGGTTCCTCAATTACACCTAAAAAACATGATTTGTTTAACTTATCTCGGAGTGAATCTGAAACATCATCTAGTCCAAAAATTGGTAATTGAAATAATTTTTAAAATAAAACTGAAATTTTAAATGTAATATTTATAGGCACACAAATTATTCTTATACTAATATATATATAAATTATATTTATATAGTAGAGCCTAAAAGAGCCCTGAGTACTGAAATTATCCACACGTCGTCATCTCCTTTTAAAGTTACGGAAGCTGTACAAGATAATACAAGTGATTACCCGAATTATGAATTATTAGACTTAGCTGGTAATAAAACTTAGCTATTCATACAATATTATTCTTATATATTAAAATATAATGTTGACTTATAGTTTTGTGTTATTTAAAATGAAGTTGAAGTTCTTTAAATTTGTTTACAGATATCAATTTACAGTCATCTTTTAAAAAGGGGCCTAGTAATGAACAAAAAAAACTCAAATTAAAAAGTAACTGCTTGGTGCAAACTTCTGAATCAAATGGTAATATCAATAATGATCTATACTTCAAGTATATTAACTTCTCTGTAATAAATCTTATACTAAAAGAGCATATATTTTCATGTTTGTTTCAGATGTAGGTAATGAATAAAATTTTAAGAGTTGTGTTAAAAATCAAATATGATGTAGAGGCAATTGCTCAAAATCAACTTCAGATGGACAAAATTTTAACTGACACTGTGCTTCAAGCAAAAGATAATGAAAATAATTCTGAAGAATTATTTGAATATGATTCATTTCTACCAATTGAAAATGAAGATCAATTAGATGAATTTGAGACTAAGTTGCAAAACAGAAATTTTAGAAAGAACGTTGTAAGTAATTTTTTAGAGTATTTATTATAAAATAAATAATATATTTTTATATAGTTAATAGATTAATATGTATATTTATATTCGTTATTATGTATTGTGTGTCACATAGGTTAATGGTCTCAAACGTTTAGCAAAGAAGACATTAACAGGAACTATAAGACAAATGTTAAGAAAAATTTTTGAGGATGATGTTTTGCAAATGTACAGCTTTGTTGGACAAAAAAAGAAAAAGATTTTTTCTTCTTTAGGCTCATGCTCTATAATTATTGGTAAGAAATTGTGTTTAGATTATGTGAAAATATTATTGTGTTAATATTTAAAAGTTTGTTTATTAAATATAGTTAGTAGTTATAGGTTCACCAATTGTATAATGATAAACTTACAATTATTAATGTAGTAATTATTAACTCCTGGTTGTGGTGTTATTTTACTTTCTATAAAAATACATTCCTATAATAGTTTGAAACATATTTTAAGTAATAATAACTTTATTAGTGAATTAAATTCCAACAATATATATACTCAATAGTTTTTTTCCCCTTTCGTAATAATGTTGAAATTTCTGTTAAATGATTTTCTAAATGAAGATATTTTTAAACAACTATATATTTAATTAAATTACTTAAATAAATTGAATATGATGTAATTATATTTGGATAGTTTTTTCAATTTTTTTTTTTTATATGTTATACCTATTAATTTTGTAAATATTATTATGTTTTTGAAATATATTTAAAATTTTTAAATGATTTTGATAATCTATATTATAAGTTCTTATAATATATTTCTTTATTTGAAAAAAGCACTATTTTTGAATAATTCATATTTTGCATAGAACCATTAATTGTTTGTCAATGATCCTTTTAAATTATTACTATTTGTTATTTTATTAATAAAATATGATTATCTATTGTTTTCCATGTTAGAAGCTGTAAGAAAAATTAAAGCTTTTGAAAATGCAACAAATTCTGAAATTGAGGGACCAATGAAAATCTACTTAGCCGGTGCAGCATTCAGAAAAAAAAAATAGTGTAGTAGTGTTCACTTACAATTTTATGTTCATTTAATTTTTATATAGTTGCTATATATATTTAATAAAGACAAGTATTATCATATTTCAAATAGTTTTTTTTATTATATAACTTATTGTTTGTCTATCTATATCTACTTATTATTTTGGATTTTTCTATAGGTAACTGTTATTTTTATTTTCTCGAATATTTACATAATAATAATGTCAGAGAGTAAATTGTTTTTAAAGTGATATAAACTGCTAGTACACATCATCATTATATAACTTATAAGAGTAACTAATACAAGCACAGGTACTATATAATATAATATGAATATATTATTATATTATATTAATTGAATATCATAAATTAATATTGATGAAAGTTCATTAAAAAGATTAAAAAGAATGATTAAAATTTAAATTCCACTATGGTAAGTTTGTCATACAACCAGGGGCGAATAGGCTAAATTAATGTTACTGGGAAACGTATGATAAAATGTGCTATTTTCATTATCTATAAAATTATTATTTATTAGGTATAATAGATATTAGTAAGTTACATAATATATTATATATTAGTTCGGCCCTGTGTGGCTGTGTATATTTATATAAGTATTGAGTATAGCGACTAAAACAAACTCTGTAATTATAATAATGTATACAAAAAAAGCTCACGGAGAGGAGGGCCTACCGGGATTTGTCTGGTATTCCGGGGGGGAGGGGGGCCATCCGCCCCTGCCTACAATTGATATGAAAATTAGAAAAGTAGTTACAAAATCATTTTAAACCCAGTTTTTTAGCTATAAAATAATGTATTAATAATATTTGAATAATGTTTTTTAGCTGTTAAAAAAATATTATGTTTGTATTATTATAATATTATTATATATGGGACGTTATAAAAATAATTAAACCAGGGCCAAAAAATAATACTAAAATATTATTAAAACAATATTTTAATGGCGCTATACTTAAAATGTAATGATAATAAAATATTAGTCATTACAAATGTAATTAAATAATAATGTTACTATGTTGTAATTTTGCTATCTGGGGAGCTTGACCTGAAATATTAAAATTATATTACAAACGATACAAAAATATTGCAATAAGGTATTTTTATTGTTAGAATAAAATTATTTTTGTAACAATATACATTTGAAAAGCTTCTTTCAGGTGAAGCTGATGATGCGGGCATAGTACATAATCCTTGATAAGCTAAAAACAAATTGGGAAATGCTGACTTCAATTCATGAGTAGAAAGAAGATGCATTATTTCCAATGCAGTTGGTCCATCATTTTTACCATCTTCAATCGATGATTCATCTTCTAAGTCCATACCCAATATATTTTCTGATGTTTCAGTTTCATTAGAATGAAGTTTTTTGGTAGTGTTATACAACTTATAAGTTCTGTGATATTTTTGCTGAATATAATATACTCATTTTTTAGTTTTTTTTTCATTTATGTCTGGTATCCATTGTGATAAATAAAGAAATGAGTCTATAGGCATTACATTTGGGGATTTAGAAATTTCTTTTAGTCGATTTGTTGAGAGAAGTGATAAATCCTTAAAAATTTCTCGGGCTCCATTATATCTGTTGGTAATTGATTATATCAGAGGTATTCAAACTTTTTCATCCCAAGGCTCCTTTGAGTCTTTACAAAATGTTGACGGCTCCCAAATTTTAAATAACAAAAAAATCAATGTTTATATGAATGTAATAACATTATGGAAACAATGACACCTACGCGAAAAATTAAAGCTATATATTTAGCGAATGATTATTGTAGACAATTCTACGTTTCCCAACCGGTGTGCCTCAATGATAATAATAATACGTTTTTCGAAAAAATATTTATTGGTTTACAATTATATGACGTGGCTCCCTTCGACAACTCCCGCGACGCCCCTGGGAGCCGCGACGCACAGTTTGATTACCTCTGGATTATATGATTTGATCTAATGCTTTGAAATAAGTGTTGATTTTGAATCTAAATTAAAATAGTGAAATCATTAAATGTATTTATAACTGTTTTAATAATTATACCTTTGTGATGCTGAAATAACTATTTCATCATTTGCTTGTTCGTCAGGCATTTTCTTTGTTCTACGTACACGGGACTCCTTAAAATTAGATTCTGGTAAATTATGATCAATAGAAAATTGTTTAGAGTCTTCAACTAGATCATTGAATTTTTCATCTGTACGTAGTGCATCTAATTGTTGTTTAGCATTGTCTATTAGTTGATAAGCTTGAATAAAATCAATGTTTTTGGTTTGCAAGTAACATGATGTCGGAGTTGTAATTGCAAATATTCTGCCTACTAACTTTAAAACCAATACAAAACTAAATGATGAAATTGTTTGTAAGAATATGTGTGCATATGAAGATGTTCCTCTATCTGTTGAGTTGGATAGTATATTTAAAGTATCAATTAATGCGTCAAATTTATCATGAATTACAGAAATAATGCGGTCATGTGACGACCATCTAGTATCTGACAATTTTTTATTTTCCGAATTCGATCCTTAGATTTTGGTCCCACATTTAAATTCTTTTGACATTCATAAAATGTTGCTGTACGTTTTCTAGCCCTAATGTAACTTACTAAGCCTTGTAATTCTCCAAAAAAATTTCTTATATCTGTAGTATAGTCTAATGTGTCAACTATTACTAAATTCATTATATGAGCAAAACACCAGACATATACTGCTCGTGGGTTTTCATTTTGGATAAATGTTCTCAAATCAGAATACTCCCCTTGCATTGAAGCAGCTCCATCATATGATTGTGCACAAAGGTCTTTTTTTCAATTAATTTGGTAGTTATCAGTTATACGACAAAAAGTATCGAACATTCCTTTTCCGGTCGCATAAGTAGCTGCTTCCAAGCTCAATAATTGTTCATATGGTTTACCTTCAAAATAAAATACATATTTATTTCTGGTTAGGTTAGGTTTCTGGTAGAATTGGAGTACTACTAGGTATTAGTGGATCTCTTTTGGTCATAATGAAATCAATTTCTGGCGATGCATTCGTGTATTCTAATGTAATATTGTCACTTTGTAGAAGTTCAGACTCTGTGTGTACAGAAATAGAAATGCAATTTTCAAAAGTATTGTAATCATTACCAGAATTTTCTTTAAAATTAAATTTAATTGAATCATTATTGTCTGTGTTATCCATTGGTATGAGGGCATTGTCTATTAACATGATTTACGGTGACTTTGAAGTGTCTACATATGTTAGATAAAATTTTGTGATTGTAATTCACAAAATCATCTGACGTATAATTACAATGTGCAATACATTTTATTATTGTACTATTATTCATTTCTGATGTATTAGCTATATCATCAGTGTTCATTGTTTCAATACACTAACGAAGAGATGAAGTATTTTTTTTAATAGCATTTACTATTGATTTTTTCAAATTGTGATCAGTATCTTTCTTAAAGATGATATTGCAAATATTAATTATACAACTGTCAGAAACTGAGACATTCTCAAAATTTAATTCTGGATATTCAGTATTAATATAATGAGCTACCTCATTCAATTTATTTTTTAAACTCATTTTTAAGCTTATAAATTGTTTACCTACCGTGTCTGAATAGAAATTCGTCAACACTTTTAACTGCCTGAATAATAATTCGTTGACACTTTTAATTGCCTGAATAGTAATTCGTCGACACTTTTAGTTGTCTGAATAGTAATTCGTCGACACTTTTAGCTGCCTGAATAGTAATTCATAGACGCTTTTATATTTTACAACTAAAACTAACACTAAAAATAAAAAACGATATTAAAAAAGGAATTTAATAAAAATAAACTATTAAAAATAAAACACAGTTAAAAAATTAACAATAAAAACTGAATAATATATATATTATATTTCTAACAATTAATGTTTAGAATTAACACTTTGTAGAATAACAGTAGAACACAAAAGTGTGAAAGCACGAGGAATAAACCGAATTGAAAGCACGAAGAAAAAACCAGAAAAAACCGAATGGAAAACGTGAAGAAAAACCCGTATGACTTGCGCCTGAAAAATACAGATTTTAATTTTAAAATCAACTATAAATATTACAGCATACATTAATATTTTACACTTTTAGAAAGCATCATTAAACTTGTGACAATGTGACACTGGCACACATGGATAATACAACAAAATATTTCAAGACCACAAGCATATTAAACATGATAATTTTAAATTGAGAAAAAAGTGTTAATTATTAACAAATTATGTTACTATGAAAATGAACGCATATTTCAAAATAAATTATGAGTTTATATTATAATTTATTTTTAAAAATTATTCATTTTATGATGCCTGTGCTGACGATTGTCACTTTCTAAATATTGGATATTTTAACAATAAATATTAGCAGGGGATGACTGGCCCAGAGTGGTTTTAACCAAGTAACACTCAAGGCCCCCATTATTTTTTATGGTCCAAGCCACGATTACCAATGTCAGGTTAGATTTTTCTTAAATTTAACTCTTCTTATTGTAATATAGAACACTTCAAATAAATTTAAAAAAAAATAAACTGGCCCCTAATTAATTTTGCTCCTTGGACCAAAAATAGCCAGAATAGTAGAATAGAATAGTAGCCCCTGAATAGTAGACCATGGTTTAAGATAGAATGGTTGAGCGAAGATTCATACAATCCCACGGTATATTACGGCGGAAAAGTTTCTTATCAAATAAATGTTTTTACTCACTGAATACTAGCGCTTCCAGTGCCACATGGCCTATCACTAAATGTTGGCGCCAAAAACAATAATTTCAGACGGAATTTTACTATTTACTATTAAGCCATACTACAGAATAGAAAATATTATTATATAGAATTCTATTCTGTATGACTGTTAACATACTACAGAATATAGCAATTAATAGTCATACACATAAAAAGAGATAAAGGATATGTTAATTCGCGCCAATTTTATTAACCATGATATTATAATAATTGTGGTTATTGTGAATTAATTATAAAATTTTCATACTTTTTTTTATATTAATTTAAAAATGCCAAGTTATTGTTGTGTACATGTGCCTCACGAGGCATTAAAATCTCTTTTTGGAGTCTCCAAAAATGCAGAGATTAAATTACTGTGGGAAGAAGCATTAGGGATGCAACTTAAAAAAAGTCATAGGGTCTGTGCAAAACATTTCTATGAAAGTGATATTGTTAGTACTTGGGACTCAGGTCAAGGGTCCAGTAAATATACTGTAAATATATTTTTTTAAATAATGTTAAGTTTTTGTATAATTAATCTTTTCTACATTTTGGTAGGTGTGTTCAAAGAGATTGCAACTTAAAAAGGGTGCGATCCCAATAAACATTAAACATGATAATATTAATATTTGTTATGAAAATGTGGTATTACCACTAGGTCTCACCCCAAATTTATATATTAATAAACAAATTGATTTTAGTAACGTCTCTAACTGTGTACAGACATTTATTGAACCATGTATACCTAGTAATGCATTGATTCTGCCAGAACCTAAAAAAAGAAAGGTACATTTCAAAAACAGATTACAAATTAAAATAGATTTAAATAGTTCATTGTTCAATATTACTTTATTGTTTAAGCAGATTGACACATTAAACCCTTCAACTTCATTATACCAATTGGTTTTAAACAACAGACAAATGATAGATGTACCAAATAACTGGTTTCGTAGTAATGAAATAGCTCCAATTGTTATTGCTTTCCACACTCTGAGTTCTTTCAAAAGCAATTATTCTGGATATATTGAAAAGCAACTCATTATTAAAAATGGTATATTACTGTTTATTATATCAGTATTAGTATTATAAAAGAACAGTATTAAATAATTAATTATATTTAAATGTAATATATTTTAGATTCTAAAATAATTTTACTTATTAATAATAAAATTGTAACACCCCATGAAATTGGGTAAAAAAACATTCAACAAAAAAACCTAATAGAATTTCAGTTACTTTTTAATGAATTTGATAAAATTAAATGTCGTCAAGGAGCTTTTTCTTCTATTGAAAATCAATATATAAGGGCTTCATATGGTCCTCAATACATTGAATCATGTGGTCAATGGAGACACATACAGTGTTCAAGTGTAATTAAAGATGATAGGTAAATTATTAAGCAGTTGATAAAATTAGAATAATGAAATATATGTATAGTTTTAACTCACAATACTGTGTTCCAGTAACTGCAATATTTGTCTCTGGTGTAAACGTCTACTGTATTCTAGTAAAAAAAAACGTGCAAGAATTAATAGTGGACAAAATATTTTAACAGTTTTTTCTCCTAACAAACAAAAAAGTTATAGTAAAATCCAAAAGGCTAAAGAAATCATTCAACAACAAAATTTTCGTAGAAATAGTAAAATTTTAAAATTGCAAAATAGTTTAAATAAAATTCAAAATTAAATGAAAAACATTAGTGAACAAAAATTAAGTGACATTTTAAATAAAGCAAACGTTTCTCTGGGTCAATCAGAACTAATTAAAGAAATATTCACAGCAGCGAAATTTAAAAATCCTAAAAGTAGACGCTATAATGAAAACTGGATGTTATTATGCCTAATGTTTCAAATAAGGTAAGTAATAATAGTATAATATTCAAGTTTTTTAATAATTTACAAATACTGGAATACTTCATTGATCTCCAAGCGGTTATTCATTTCTTCGTGGACAAAATATCTTGCCATTGCCATGTGTAACAACGTTAAGACATCACTTGTTAGCAGTTAAGATTGTATGTGGTTTTGACAATAATTTCTTCAAACTATTAAAAAAAAAAAATTTGAGAATAAAACAGAGAATCAAAAAAAAGTTGTATTGGTGTTTGATGAAATATCTTTGAGAGAGAGTATATCAGTTAACACTAGGAACCTAATATACCATGGTTTGGAAGATTATGGTGATGAGTTGAATACTAAAAGTACAGAAAAAGCTAATCACGCATTAGTTTTGACGATTCAAGGATTATCTGAGAAGTTTCATCAGCCAATCGCTGTCTTTGCCTCAAAAGGACCAGTTAAAGGTACATTTAAGTGAACAGTGTTTTAACTATTAAATAGTACAATAAGTTACATTTTAATTGTTGAAATTGTATAGGTATTGATCTAACTAAAACTCTGCTGAAGGCGATTCTATTGTTGGAAAATTCTGGGGTTCAAGTGTTAGTTATAACTGTAGTGGGCCAGCAACTTGTCGAAAAATACAGGTTGTGTCGAAAATAAATAGGCAAATTATTTCTAAGTGTTTTTATTAAACTGAATGAAAATTAATCTAAGTCCAAATATTTAATTTAATAGGAAAATAATCTAAGTCCAAATGAATGATTTCTGGTATAGAGTGACGTGAAGGTGCTTGCGCTAACTCTGGAATATCACGTCTGAGGGAGTCCTCTTCTGAGCCCCCTTATATAGTCGGTGTCCCCTGATCTCCTACCCAGGTCCCTTTTGGCCTATTCGTAATCAGATCATTCGCTCTTACGCTATTACGCATTTCAGAGGATGCGCGTGCGATGATGATGTATGGTGACCATCCGCCTACACGCATGTGGTCAACCGCAAACGCTGTATCCGAGTTCTCAGAACTCGCGATATGATCAAAATTATATTTATAATATATAATTGTGCGCCCATGGTTGAGTTAGGTTTAACGCATCGATACGTTTATTTGTTTCCCTATACTGAGGTTTAATGTCAAAAGCTGTTTTATTATTATTGTTTTTCAGGCCTAGCTAAACACCGTTGTGGTACGATGGCTACCTCCTCATATTGTTTGGTAATCTATTCATTCCTATGTCCTGTAATTAAAATATATAGGTGATTGTTATCTTATTAATTAAGCCTACACTGTATGGCCCCCTTTATGTATTATATTATTGGTATAGGACATCAGAGCACGTAGCATAACAGACGATGGCGCATCAAATAATCGTACAATGTGGCATACGTTAGGAATTTATGCACAATCAGATGAAATACGAAATTCAATTACCACTCCTTTCGACAACAATCGCCAAGTGTTTGTATTCTCTGATACGCCACATTTGCTGAAAACTGTCAGAAACCGGTTGCACACTAAAAAAACATTAAGAGTGATTATTTAACATTTAATTATTCATGAAATAGTTTAATTCAGCAATGAATACATAATTATTAATTTATTTTAATATTACAATATTTGAAAGAATATTAGTAAATACAACTTAAAGAATTATATATACCTATTACATTAACATTACTTGTCGATTAGATTATGACACGGCTACGGCGGTAGGTACTCGCTGAGTCCGCGGTGAGCCGGTCAGTATAAAAGAACAACACGAATTTCACTATTTGTACGGTGTATTTTTATTGATGATAAACAACGGTACACAATAGCTAGTTGTCGAATGTCACTATGTCAGGTGTTTACGATATAAAAGAGAATACGCAATTATGCTCTACGCGGTCTTGCATATAAGCATTCCGTACATGAGCTCGGCACCTGTATTAAAATCATGCTCTACGATTGGTTTATTTTAAAATACCGCCAAATAGTCAATAATATTATTATCATACCTACTCTAATCATATTCTAATAGATTGACTTTATTATAAAAATAGTTACCTATATATATGGTGACCATGTATTAAAAAAGAAAAAACAGTACATAATAATATAGACTAATATATTATGTGTATATATATATATATCAATATAAATACCTAACAATATAATCAATTTAAACTCATTTATTTATTTTTAAACATAAATATGCATCACAGATTTTTAATCTTACTAAGAGTTACCTATATATTATAAAGAGTAATAGTAGATATTAATTATGTAGGTTTTAATCCTAGAAATAGTATAAATATGCCATATGGTATACGAATTTAGGATAGTGTTTACCTATTACCACCAATAATATTTGCCATTTTTTATGTTTGTTTTACATTCATCTTAATTAAAATATATTAGAAACCAGTGAATTGATAAGTATAATTATTAATTAATTATTTCATACTCTATATATATTTTAAAATAGGTCCTAGTCACCTAATAATTATTTAAATTTTAACTTGGTTATATAAATTATTAAATTAACATTATTATTAGTG